>CM053584.1:292153221-292197306 GCA_028627135.1 Pseudochirops cupreus
CAACATTCTTATTTCTCTTCCCAATTTTTCTTCCACTTCTCTCATTTGGTTTGAAAATCCTTCTTCAACTGATCTCTAGCTTTAAGGCAATCTTCATGTTTATTGGAAGCTTTTGGTGGGGGAGCTCTGGCTGCACTGTCCTCCTGCAGCTCTCTGCCTTGGTCTTTCTTTTCCCCAAAGAAGGAATCTAGGGTTTCGTTGCTGTTCTTACTTTGTTTCTTATGCTTATTCTTATTCATGGTTGGTCAGTCCATGATTTTTTTTTTTAATCTCTGTGAAGCTCTGCTTCCAGAGGGGAAAGCTCTGTCTCAAATCGCTGGGGTCCTCCCAGCTGCCAGAGCTCTCAGGAAGTTGCTGGGTCCTTCCCCCACTTCTGGCTCACTGAAGAAAAAGAACCGCAGGACCAAAGCCCAGGACTGCGATCCGGATCCAGGCCGCTCAACGCGAGAGCACTTGGCCTCTGAACGATTGCTTGGTCACCTTGCAGTCTGCAGGCCGAGAGCTCTGAAGCCGCAATGTGGAGGTGGGTGCAGGACCTCCACTTTCCACTTCCTAGCCCTGGAGGCAGTTTGGCCGGACCGCTTTTCTCCCATGACCTCGCAAGCTCCACTAACCTAATTCTGGGCACTGCCGCAGCTGCCACCAATCCGCTCACCCGAAGCTCCAGCCGGGGCTCGGCTCCTCTCATCCAGCCGCCCCCCCAGGCACAGCCGAGGTTTCAGGCCGGGCTGATTTCGGTTCGCAGTGCTGATATGGTTCCTCGTAGCCGAGCTGACTTTAGTGGAAAGTATATTTGTGTGCATTTTGGAGTTCTAGAATTAGTTTAGAGTCATATTTTATGGGTATTTTGGGGTGGCTATGTGAGAACTGTGATATGTTGCTGCTCCTATGCCGCCATCTTGGCTCCGCCCCCAGTAATTACTTTTTTAGAAACTTAACAACCATTCCTTGAATGATCCATCTAGAATTTCACCAGGAATTAAAGTTAAGCTAGTCTATAGCTTACAAACACTGTTTCTTCCCTTTTTAAAAAAAATGGGATATTTTCCCTTCCCCAGTCTTTTCCATTTTCTGTGATCTCACAGATCACCAACAGTGGCTCAGTAATATAATATTAATTAATAATAATATCTGTACCTATTATATGCCAGACACTGTGCTAAACACTTTTGAAATATTATTTGATTTGACCCTCACAACAACACTAGAAGGTAGATGGTATTATTATCCCCATTTTGCAGATGAGGAAACTGAGGCAAAGACTTGCTCAGGGTCATGCAGCTAGTATGTATCTGGGGCTATATTCGAAATCAGGCTCACCACTCTATCTACTGTGCCACCAACTGGACCATTCACCATGAGCTCCCTTTTCTCCCCTCTTTCTCATCTCCTATCACTTGTATGCGTTTTGCCACTATCTCATCCTTTACACCTGTCTCACACAAAAAGGTGGCCTTCTTACCAAGGCAGACCCCTTCACTTACTCAAGTGATCCCACTCTATTCCATCTGCCCTCCATTATCCACACTCTGTCATTTAACTGATCTTTCCCTGTCGACTAGCTCCTTCCATACTGCCTCCAAACATCCCCATGTTCCCCCATTATCAAAAAAAAAACAAAACCGTCACTTGATCCTACTAACTATAATCCTGTATCTCTTTTACCTTTTGTGGTTAAACTCTTTCGGAAGGCTGTCTACTCTTTTCTTACAATCCAGCTTCAGACCTCATCATTCCACTGAAACTGCTCTCTCAAAATTTACAAATTATCTCCTAGTTGTCAATGCCAATGGCCTTTTCTCAGTCCTCTTGATCTCTCTGTAGCCTTTGACACTTTTGATCACTCTCCTTGATGCTCTCTTCTCTCTGGGTTTTAGGACACTGCTCTCTCTTGGTTCTTCTGCCTATCTAACCTCTCCTTCTCAGACTCCTTTTTGGTATTCTTATCCAGATTTTGCCCTCTAACCATCAATGTCCCATACCCAACCTGAAAATTTGAGCAGAAGTTGGGGCTGCTGCTGTTTTTCCTTCTCCTTCTCTTCTTCCTCCTTCTCCTCCTTCTCTTCCTCCTTCAAATAAAAAAAAAGCCTACCAATTTTCTATTTTTTAAAAAGCAGTTTTCTTTTTTTTTTAGAGCGAGTAAGACTTTGTGCTTTATTTTGAACATATATAAATAAAAAATTACATGATGATTCTAAATAACCATAAGAATATAAGAGATAACA
The DNA here is from genome assembly GCA_028627135.1 of Pseudochirops cupreus. Taxonomy (NCBI): domain Eukaryota; kingdom Metazoa; phylum Chordata; class Mammalia; order Diprotodontia; family Pseudocheiridae; genus Pseudochirops; species Pseudochirops cupreus. Next base: position 292,155,447 of record CM053584.1, read on the forward strand.
TAAGTCATATATATATGTGTATAGATAGATAGATGGATAGGTCTGTATCCACATATCTTATATGATGCCCTGGGCCTTTTCATCTCTTGAGTTTTCAGTCCAGTTTTCTTTTTTTTTTTTCAATTTTATTTATTTTTCTTTTAAATGACTTGTTTATTTACTTTTAATTTATAAGATTCAGTTCTACATTCACTTGAGTGTCAGATTTTCTCCCCTCCCTTCCCCCTCCCCCAAAAAGCAGTTTTCTAAATATAGCTATCCCTTTGCTTATTATGGGTAGATTGCTGTGGCTCATATTTGTTTCAGATATAGCGCTACACTTGGGGTTGGGAGACCTGGAATGAAATTCTAGTATTGTTACTTACTAGATCTAATATAGCCCTAGGACAATTAACTTAGATATAGAAATGGAAGAGACCTTGGTCTAATCCTTTCATTTTGTAAATGAGGAAGTGGAGACCTCTGTCCCCCAAAATGAGAAATATTACTCAGGAAGTTAGTAGAGAATCAGAATTTGAGCTGAGGACCTCTGACTCCAACTCCCATGATTTTACAACATACTACACCTCTTAGTCTCAGTTTATTTATAAAATGGAGATAATACTTGCATTACCTACCTGCCAATTAAGGAAAGTACTTTGAAAACTTGTAAGTTGTGTTTTATAAATTGAGAATTAAAAAAAACAACAATAACTGTATTGTTCACTCTGCAAATATGATTTGGTCTAAAGATGATTTGAAAAATTATTTGCCAGCAGGTGGCACCAAATTAATGTATTTTCACTTGTTTTATGTCTCTTTTCATGCTCATCTTCACCCACTGCAATATCCCATTCCCATTGTATTAAAAGAAACAGAAGAAATTAGCTTGATTTTTGTCAGTTTGCTCTGTTAAACCCTGTAAAGTCTGAGTTTTAAACGTTTTATTAGGACAGTTATTTAACCTCTACAGACCCCAACATTTCTAAAGACTTTAAAATTTTCAGAACACTTTTTCTCCCACAACAACTCTTGGGTTTTGCTTTTGTTTTTTTTTTTGTGCTGACTTGTAGGGTTAACTGATATGGGGAGTTCCCTTTAAGGAACTTCTGTCTATGAATGCAGAATGGCAACTATCTTGAAATTTATTTGCTTAGAGAGTTGTCCGAGGCCCGTGAGGGTTTAAGTTACTTTGCCTTATCATATAACAAATAAAAGTTAGACATACTTGAATCCAGGTCATCCTCACCCATCTAGCCATTATGACTTGCTATCTCTGCTGTAAAATAGGTACTATGAGTATTACTACCCCATTTTACCAATGAGGTTAAAGATACCAACTTCCAGAGTTCAGTCTAAGTCAAACAGAATTAGGCTGTGATTATTTCTCTCAAATTAGCATGCATGCATGTGGAGTTGCAGTTGGAACTGAGCTTACTTTGGGGTTAGGCTGCACAGATTATAAAGCCATGAATCAAGGAAGTGCCCGTCATTCAGGATGTCTGGCCTTTTGCCCGCCAAAATTATTCCTTCATAGGTCCTTTGTAGTGAACTTGGGTATTTTTAATAGTTAAAATGACTTGATTGGTTGAAGTTGTAGTATTGTTTTTGATTCGTCAGCTGTTGAATTTAATGGATCCTATTTTTTCTCCCATTAAACATATACTAGATTTGGCAGCACACCAGTGCAAGAAAGACTCAGTTGCATGGCCAGAAATAACTCCATCTACGTAGTGGCAAATATGGTGGATAGAAAGACATGTGATCCCACAATGTCCAAGTGTCCATCTAATGGCTATTACCAGTACAACACTAATGTGGTATATGATTCAGAGGGGAAATTGGTGGCTCGTTACCATAAGGTATGAATTAGTTTTTAAGTAGTTCAGCAACTGAATGTCAAATATTAATTTCAATAGTAAAATAGGTGACAAGGGAGAAATATTGATCATTAGGATTATTAATAAGGATAACGATTATGTCAGTAGCAATAGAACTTTATAAGTAAGTTTATCAAAGTCATTTACCCACATTGCTTAACTTCATGTTTGCAAGTAGTAGTATAGCAGTTGGAAACAATGTCCTGGTCAGGAAGGACCCTACAAAACTAGAACTGTCATCAATATCTCTTATTGAAAAAAAGTCACCATTACAATATATTGGAATGCATGAGAAACAGAAGTTACTGCTGTATATTGAAGTGTTGTTTTATTTTACTGATCTCAAACAGTGAGAATGTACAATGTAGTAGATAGTGTATAGGATTGAGAGTTTGTAAGACCTGGGTTCAAATCTGCCTCCAACACCTGTTACCTGTGTAAGCCTGAGTATGTCACTTAACCTCTACATGCCTTAGACCAGCGGTTCTCAACCTGTGGGTCGCGACCCCTTTGGGGGTCAAACAACCCTTTCACAGGGGTTACAGGGGTCACCTAAGACCATCGGAAAACACATATTTCCAGTGGTCATAGGAACCAAGACACTGCTCCTCTGTCCGTCTCCAGGCGGGTCCACCCACATGCAGATACACCCACATATGAGTATTAAAGGGTTGTGGCATTAGGAAGGTTGAGAACCACTGCCTTAGACAAATGCCCAGGAGTGATCTAGAAAACCATTAAAAGGTACTGATCTTTGTTTTAGTACAGGCAGTTCCCACAATAGGAGTTCTTTATGCTGAGGGAGTCATAGATTTTTTTTTTACATGTTTATGTATTCATGCAGTAGAATGGGAAGAGTATTCTACCAGATTAGAGAGATCAGTCAAAGTGTACTTGTCCATAAAAAATTATAATTATTTTTGATAGTCATTAAAATCCCTTGGATAAGGCAGTGTAAATCATCTCTTAACTTTTTTTTCCCCATAGGATGCAAAAGAATTGTTTTTTATTTCTATCACTGTAAGAGGAATTATATGGTGCTATAATGCATTATCTCTTTTTTCCCCAGAAGTTTTCATTCTGTTTGAGGCAAAATCAATACTATCTAATCACTATAAGCTTGCACTAAGTCCACATGTATTTAAGCATATTACTGCATCTACATCAACTTTCTTATAATTGTTTTGTATGTTTATTACAGAAATATGCGTTAATGAAGGAAGCCCGGTTTGATACCCTATTGGAGACTGAGTTGGTGACTTTTAATACAACATTTGGAAAGTTTGGCATTTTAACAGGCTTTGACATACTGTTTCACGACCCAGCGGTAATTCTGGTGGAAAAGTTGAAAGTGGACACAATTGTGTTACCAGTAGCTTGGATGATCAATTTACCATATTTATATCCTACTGCATTCCATGCAGCTTGGGCTACGGGAATGAGAGTTAATTTGCTCGTAGCCAATATCCATAACACTGTTAATCAAATGACAGGTAATTTACAATTTCTAAAGGAAGATTTATGAATTTCATATAGTAAAGCTCTCAGACATCAATTTTTCTAAGTGATATGCAGACCCTAGTAAAGTATTTATTTGCTAACTTAAAACTTTTGAATCAGCACACTTGGGATAGGCTATATTCAATTTTGATTTTAATTTCTTTAATAGTTTTCTTTGTTTTTTTTTTATACTTGGATACTTAATTTGTCATTTAATATAGACAAAAGGTTCAGATAAGCTTTTTCCAATACCTTGTCCCTCTCTGCTTCCCTTTTTCCTGATCCCAACCCTGAAATCACTGGCAGTGCTGATATTTGTTCAATATTTTAAATACTTTGTGAGTGACAGTAATTTTAAAAGCTATATAACTTTTTTTGTACTTTTCTAATACAAAAAAATTCTTTCTTATTTGCTATTTTCAGGGAGTGGTATCTATGCACCAGATTCTCCCAAAGTGTATTATATTGATATGAATTCAGAGAATGGGACGCTGCTCCTTTCACAATTGGACTCACATCCCAAACTCCCACCCCCAGTGAATTGGAGCTCTTATGCTAACAGCATAGAACCTTTCTCAACAGAGCAAAAGGAGTTTAAAACCTCAGTAATTTTTGATAAGTTCACCTTCAAAGAACTCATTAATGATACAGGCAACTACACTGTTTGTCAGAACGCGCTGTGCTGTTACTTGAGCTACAAAATGTCTGAGAAGATGGAAGATGAAGTTTATGTTCTGGGAGCTTTTGACGGACTTCACATTGCTGATGAGGACTATTACATGCAGGTGCTCATCTTTGGGAGGAGGAGGTTAGATGGATTGTTAGAACAGTGAGATTTGTGAGAAAAGATCTAGTCAATTATGTGTTAAAAATTAGTCTTTAAAGTTTGCACATGTTTTTAAAAAAGCAAAAAACCTCTAGTATTTATATAGTGCCTTAAGTATTGCAAAGCACTATGTATTATCTTGTTTGCTTCTTGCTGCAACCTTCTGAAATAGGTGCAATTATAATCATACTCATTTTAGAATAGAAAACTGAGTCTGAAAGAGATTAAGTGACTTTCCTAAAGTAACATACCTAAGGGTCTGAGGCAGTATTTGAACTCAGGTCTTCCAGAGGCCAAGTCCAACACTCTTCACTGCAGCACCCAGTTGCTTGTAGGCACGGAACCCGGAGGAAGAGCATTGTAGTGTTGTGGAAAACATAGTGGCCCAAAAGTCAGGAGATCTGTATTTTAGTCCACGCTTCCTTATTAGATGCAGTGTCACATTGTACAAGCCATTTACCCACTCTGGGTCTCTCTCTTTCCTCATCTAGAGTCCCTTCCCAACTGTAGCTGGAACATTTTATGAAATAAATAGCAGGTGTATAGATAAAATAGATTATTTCAGTCGTTATTTTAAGACATTACGCTGCTTGCTTAATTAATTAGCATTAAATTTGTTAATTTTATTATTAAATTAATAAAATTAACTACTTAATTAGTTAATTAATTGAATTAATAAATGATAGTCATAAGTATACTAATTTCAGGTTTTGACAGGGAGGGCTTAGAGTCTTGTTCCATTTCTTAGAAAATATGTGAGTCTGTATTTCAGATACTACCTGGATGGAACCATGTACTGTACTATTTTTCATACAAGTTTTACCAAGTAGATTGTAAGAGTCTCAGATGTATTCTGGGGCAAAAGAATGACTTAATCAAATAGGGAAGCTTGATTACTTTACTTCACAAAAGAACCAAAATATTTTATGTTCTTGAATGTTGTACAGACTGGTTATTTGCTCTGCATCTCTTTCACCCAGATTTGTACACTGATGAAGTGCTTAACAACTATGTTAGAAACTTGTGGGCAGCCCGCTGAGAATGCCTCCACCTTGTTTGACATGTTCTCTCTCAGCGGCACGTTTGACTCTCACTATGTTTTCCCAGAGATGTTGCTGAGCGGGCTTCAGAATGCCTGGGAATTTGAGGTAGGGACCTTTTCTGTGTATTTGCAGATAATGTCTTTGTGAGCTGAAGGAATGGTTTGTGCAGTAAACAAAATGAAAGAACACTGCCATGCCCAGAAGTGTCATAAAGGTCTTAGAGCTATAAGGGGTAAAGGGGCATTTGAGGAGCACCAGGAGTACTGTGATACAGAAAATAGGTCTAAGTAAAAATGGTAAGCCACAAATTAGTGCCTATTTACGTGTGGGAACAAAGCAATAAATCATTAATTGTTCTGTGATTATTTGACAAGTAGTCAAATTAATCGTCCAGCAAATCAGCAAAACTAATCAGTATATCCTTTCTCTAACATCCGTGTTCTCTCTCTGCTGAGTCACCTAGACTGTATATCTCAATCACTATTTTTGCAATGCTGGAAATAGGAAGTTTAGATTTGGAAACATAACTTTTAGATTTTCTTTTGCTTCAAGAGGAGAAACTAGAGTAATGGGTATGAAGTAGGTATAATGTGCCAGGCGACATATTTCAGCTCAGCGTAAGCTGCTGTGGAGAGGCAGCTTGGCATAGACTAACACCTGCCTGATACATGCTGGCTGTGTGACCATGGGCAAGTCACTTAAACTCTTAGTGCCCTTTGCCAGTCATAGTGCCTGGGCAAGTCATTTAACCCTGTTTGCCTCAGTTTCTTCATTTGTAAAATGATCTATAGAAGGAAAATGGCAAACTACTCCAATATCTTTGCCAAGAAGTCCCCAAAATGGGGTCATGAAGAGCCAGACATGACTGGAAAAACAACTGAACAACAGCTTAATATTCTGATCAGTCAACTACTTTTGATGTGTATTTGCTTTTTAGAATTTATCCTGTATCCCCTATTGGCATTTTCAAAGTCCTGAGTACCTTACCTAAATTCTTAATGATTCACAAAATAAGCCACTTTCTTCACTAATGTTGTGATTGTACACGTAATCAATTTAAATTGTAAAAGTCTCTCATTTAAAGAAGGGACAGAGAGACAGTTGCTACCGAAGTGTGCTTGCGCTCTAACCCATGTTATATAATATGTCATCTATTACATTGTGTTTATTAGAAGCTGAATTTTTAAAATTTTGTACCTTTTGTATTTGTGTGTATTTAACAATAGTGCAGACAAACAAGGTATGATACAAATTCAGAATGAAAATATTGCTATAAAATTGTATCAACAATTAAATGTAATTTCCACTTGGTTTCACTTTCTTAAATTATAATTTTGATGTATTTTGAATATTTAATATAAAGTGATTATTTTAATTTTGAGAAACAGCTATTACATCTGAGGCTTCATAAAACAGGTCACTATAAAATATAAAGACAGTATCAACATTCCGTTATCATTTAAAATTATCTAGTTCATGAAAACAAACATCATTGTCAAGGCTGTCTATGAATGGCTTTTTTCATGTAAAACATACTGAAATAGAGTTATAATCTATAATGAAGTTTTTATTCACTGTTTTGTTCTTTGACACATGCCCTTACCAAAGGCTAACATTTTCAGTTTTTCTTGAAATGTGTGTTGCTGAGGAGTGATAATGGGCTCTTCTGTGTATTCTATCTTCTGTGTATCAGCTATTGAATAGTATTGAAAATACTTTCTAGAAATTAATTGATGGGTATTTGTGATGTGGTGAGAGACTATAGGCAGCCTAAGGGTCAGGTGAGCAATCAAGGTGTAAACTGTTTTAGTGGGGGATTTACTCTTTGAAAGTCAGGGGACAGCATATTCAGAGAATTGGAGCACAAGTGGTCATGTGGACTACAATAGTAACCAAATTTAGACAGTTCTGTAAGTTCAGATTTTTAATCACAATACTTCTTATAAACATGAAGATCGTAAGTTAATTATTCCAAATTTTCATCAGTAAGTCATTGAATGCATTTTATAATACATTTTGAAAATCAAATTGTTTATATAGACTGTTTTGCTTCCTCCAAAAAAAATTTGCTTGTTGCCCTGAGTACCCTAGGGGTAATCGTTTCTTCTGTCATTTACTATTCTCATCGTTTATCATTGCCAGTTTGCTGAATGTGAATTGAAATCCTATGGTTGTTCTGATTTGCATTATTATTAATAATAGTTTTAGTAATTTGGGATATTCTTTCATATGACTGTTAATTTGAAATTCTTCTTTTAAGAATTGTTTGTTTATATCCTTTGACCACTCATCATATTTATTTGTCCATCTATCTATCTATCTGTCTGTCTGTCAGTCTATCTAATCTGTTAGTTGTCTTTGTGTCTTGGATACTGAATCCTTATCTGAGAAATTTGATGCAAAGATTTTTTTCTATTTCACCATTTCCCTTCATATCCTGGATGCATTTGTTGTATATGCTTTTCAGTTTCATTTAATCAGAATTATTTATTTTATCTTTAATTATTGCCTCTGTCTCTTGGAGATTTAAGAATACATCTCCTACCCATAGCTATGTAAGGTGCACGATCAGTTACTGTTTTAATTTTTTATAGAATAGCCTTTGAAATTAATGTCACATATCCATTTTGAATTTATTGTGGAATACAGTTTAAAATATAGGTCTATGCTTAATTTCTGCTGTACTGCTTTCCACTTTTCTTAGCAGTTTGTTTTGGTTACTTGTGTTAGTTACAGTGGTTTCATTGTAAGATGCCTGGTATTGTTTTTATTTATGTTTTCTTCCATATATAATACATATTAACAGTTAACATATAGCATATTTTATATGTTATATATTAACAGTTAACATATGGCATATCTTATATATTATAATATATTAACGGTTGACAATTTTAATATTCCTAGCTATAACCTATAAACCAGTTTTAACCCATTTGTCAACAGTTTTTTGGTTCAAGAGTTTGGAGAAATTTTGTTTATGATATCATATTAAGGTATTGTCACTTTTTATTGTTAATGGAAGCAACTCTCATTTTTTTGTTTGGTTTTGGTTAGGTTTTAAATGATGGACGCGTAGTAAACAAGAATGGTACATCTGGACCTGTCTTAATGATGACTCTATTTGGAAGGCAGTATGAGAAGAATAAACCAAAAAATGCTTCAGCTGATCTGGAATATGCATTATTGATGAGAATAATAACTACGGTTTTTGTTCTGTATTCAGCAATTTGGTAGGAACTGCACAATATTATATTGCCTACCATTTATTGTTTCCTGACAGTAAGAACATATATGTTTGGACAGCTTTACTACCTTCAATAATTGTTAGGTGAATGCCTAGGTTAGTATAATGCCCATCTTTCTCTGTAATGTTGAAAAGTTATTATTTAAGTCTAATAAATTATACTGGTAATTGGAAAGTACTATGGGAGAATCTACCACATGCTTATGAAAGCAGAATCATTGATCTACTTGCTAAGCTGCATCACTCCTATTACCAAGTGCATCTTGCCATTGGCAATGGGAAGAATACTGGTTCTAAGTTCAAAGTTCGCTCTTGATATTTGCTGTCTGTGTCTTATGTAAGTCAAATGTCCCTGGGCCTCAGCTGCCACATCTATAAAATGAAAAGACTGTTCTCTTTTATGTGTATATTACATCTCAAACAGAATGCCCTGGGACAAATATTCTCTCATGCCATTCTTCTAACATCCCTGTGAGATGAGCAAATATGAGTATCATTATCCTTCAGATGTGGAAATTGATGTTCAGGGACATGAGTCATAGAGTCTTGAAGTGAAAAATGGTCATCTGCTCTAACTATTACCTTAAACATGAATCTTGCTTTTATACCATCACTTACAAGTGGTTCACAAACCTCTGCCTCATGACTTGACTACTCTCACACAGACATTGTGTGGTAGAGTTAGTAATTGAAAATTGCCTTTTCAAAGTACATTTTTAGATTGACTTTGTTTCATGTTTATGTTATTTCATGTTTGTACCATTTAGTCTTAGCATATATTAGGACGTTGACTGTGAGATGAGTATCCAGTTTCTTGCTATTTAGGTGATCCAGGGTTTTACTCTCTTGGCAGGTACTTGGGCTAATGTCTATTGACATCTGATGTAAATTGCACTATTTTAACTGTTTTTTTTATTGCCTCTTTGATTTGTCACATCTTTCTCTATACAAGTAACAAATGCTAGTACTTTGAATAGATAGATCTCAAAAGAGTCCCTTACTACAGTTACTAGAGTAACATAGTCCCTTACTGCACTTTCTTGAACAAATTCCCTTAAGATCTGTGTATGAAATCTGCCTGCCCCTAAATGGCTTCTCCATCACTCATATGAGTCCTTCATTGCTGTACAATATTAACAGTTCCTTTTGCTTTTTTATTACAACCATAAGGTTCAGACTCGTTTTTAAATAAAGGGTACTAGAATCCTGTGAAATATAGAAAACAAATATAATTGTCAGACTGTTCATCAAAGAAAACTTAATAAATGTTATGGTGGAGAAACATGCCATCATAGAAATCCTTGTTTCTTTTGTGATTAATTGATTGGTTCAATATTTATTAGATTCTTAAAATTAACTGGGGCTGACATTTACAAATTCTCTACAAAAATTCAGAGGGCTTTGTAATTCTATTTTTCCTGTAGATGAGCTTTTTTACTATCTCAGTTTCTCTTTGACAAACTTTGTATTTTTTTTGGCAGTGCCATCTCCTTATTGGAGTCTGCAGTAAAATAACTTTGTATAGATGATATGTATTAACTAAGTCTTTATCTAGTTCTGATTTCTACCTTGTCCCAAGTTCATTAGGAATTAATAACAGTAACAATAATAATTTTTGTCTTGACCTGTGTTTCCATCAGTGTAGGGAACTTATGGTGAGAAAATTTTTTTTTAACCAAAGTAGAATCAAAAGTTTTCTACCACCTATGATCTTATGGAGTTGCCTGGGACAATGGGAGGTTAAATGACTTGCCCTGGGACCAGTTATATTCCAGAGGCAGGACTCATCATCATCATTATTATTATATGGTAATAATAATTTTATCATTTTTATGGAATTCAGATAAAATTGACACAGAATAATTTCTGTTCTATATTTAATAATCTATGGACAGTTGCACAAGTGAACAAAGTAACTTTTTGTAATTAGTTAAAAAGTATCAGGATATAAGTTCATATTATTGGGAGGCAGGTTCACTGAAATAATTTTTGGGATTATTATTAACAAAAGTAGTAGATAGCTACATAACTTTGTGGTTTAAAAAGTACTCTTTGTGTTTGATCTTATTTTTTTGAGCTTATATTTTTTCTTTATTAATTTAAATTTATTTATTTACTTTTAGTTTATAACATTCAGTTCCACAATCCCTTGTGTTTCAAATTTCTTCCTCCACGGCGGCATGCTGTCAAATATAGGATCTACAAATACATTTACATTAAACATTAGTCAAGTTGTAAAGGATTATAACCAATAGAGTGAACAGTGAGAAAGAAGAAACAAAATAAAACAAAAAAAAGAGAGCAAGTAGTTTGCTTCAATCTGCATTCAGACTCTCTAGTTCTCTTTCCATCATGAGTCTTTTGGGATTTTCTTATAACCTTGCATTGCTGAGAAGAGCCCGGTCTATCAAAGTTAGTCATCACACATATGATGTGTCTGTAATTGTGTACAAATTTCTCCTGGTTCTGTTCTTCTCACCCAACATCAGTTTATATAAGTCTCTCCAAGTTATTATGAAGTCTGTCTGCTCATCATTTCTTATATTAGTATTACTAATATAATACTAATATAGTATTCCTTTATATTCATATACCACAACTTGTTTAGTCATTCCACAATTGATGGGCATTCCCTTGGTTTCCAATTTTTTGCCACCACAAAAAGAGCTGCTGTAAATATTTTTGTACATACATTCCCTCCTCTATGATCTCTTTTGGATATGACCCTAGAAGTGGTATTGCTAGGTAAAAGGGTATGTACTTATTTATAGCCCTTTGGGCATAGCTCCAGATTGCTCTCCAGAATGTTTGAATCAGTTCACAACTCCACCAACAATGCATTAGTATTCCAATTTTCCCACATCCTCTCCCGCATTTATTATTTTTCTGTTTTGTCATCTTAGCTAATCTGACAGGTGAGATGTGGTACCTCAGAGTTGTTTTGATTTGCATTTCTCTAATCAATAGTGACTTAGAGCAATTTTTCATATGCTTATAGATATCTTTAATTTCTTCCTCTGAAAACTGCCTGTTCATATCCTTTGACCATTTATCAATTGGGGAATGACTTGTATTCTTATAGATTTGACTCAGTTCTCTGGATATTTTAGAAATGAGGCCATTATCAGAGACATTGGTTATAAGAATTCTTTCCCAATTTTCCACTTCCCTCTTAATCTTGGTCTTTTGCTTTATTTGTACAGAAACTTTTCAATTTAATGTAATCAAAATTATCCATTTTGCATTTTCATAATACTCTCTAACTCTTGTTTGCTCATAAAATCTCCCCTTCTCCATAAATCTGACAGATAAACTATTCCTTGCTCTCCCAGATTTCTTGCAGTAGTGTTTGATCTCATTTGATCCTCAAAACAGCTCTGTAAGGTAGGCACTAGAGATATTATTTTCCTTGTTTTCCAGATAAGACAACAGATTCAGAGGGGTTAAGTAACTTCCCATGTCATACAGCTAGTGAACATTGGAGGTGGGATTTGAACTTAGTTCTTCCCGACTTTATGTGCACTCATCATTTCACTGTATGTATTTATTTGAATGACATTATTCTATAGTTATAGACGAGTTATTTTATAATTGGTCATGTATTCTTTGTTTTCTCTACTGTTCCAACTAGAATATAAGCTCTCCAAGGGCAAGATTTGTGTCTTATGCTTCTTTTATGTCCTTATATAGTATGCTCATATAACAAAAATAAATAAATTATTGTTGACCAATATAAATATCCAGGACTGCACTTTCATGGAGTCAGAGTCCCAGAGTTGGAAGGTACTTCAGAGACCAGATAGTACCAACTCATATCTCAATAAATAGCATATCAAAAGTGGTCTTCCAGCCCCTGCTCGAGGATCTCAAATGAGGGAGTTCTGAAGACACTTTTGGATAACTCCAAAGTTTATCCTTACATTGACCTCGAACCCATTGATGAGTTAGGGAGATGTTTATTTCAAGGACTTTCCCCAAAAGAATGGGCAGAGGAGAACAGTTTGTTCCATTGGCCATGAAGGTGATAGAAGTATCAAATAGCATAAGACCAAGTATAGATCCATGGGGTACTTCATGATGGACCTCCTTCTAACTTCATGTCAGACTATGAATGATTATTCTTTGGGTCTGGCCATTCTATTGGTTTTGAATCTACCTAATTTTGCTGCCATCTACTGCATATTTTCCATATGAGCAGCATTAAAGATTTTGTCAAAGGCTTTGCTAAATTTATATCAATAGTATTTACCTAATTTTCTGGTCGATAATTTTCAGTTGGATGCAAAGTGCAGGTGCAGATACACTGTCCATTCCATTTAATTAATTTCTTTTCTAGAAGCACTACTATACAGGGCAGTGGATAAAGTGTTGGAATTCAAGTCAGAAAGACTTGTATTCAAATCTTCCCTCAGATAGTCACTAGCTTTATTACCCCAGGTGAATCATTTAACTATTCTTAGCCTCAGTTTCCTCATCTGAAAACTGGTCTAGTAACTGTCAAAAATGGAAATAAGGTTAGTCTGCCATCGTATTTATTATTTGTGTCTACCACTTCCTTCTTATATTAATTAATAATTCCTTTAATAATATATTTTAGAATTGTGCCTTAATTTGGGATCAGAAGTGACATAATGGGAAGTACAATGGGAAGACTACTAGATTTGCAGTCAGAGTCTGTGTTTGAATTCCCACTCTGTTTCTTACCAACTACCTTGGGCAAGTCACTTAAACTCTGGACTTAAATTTTACTAATCTGTAAAATGAGTGAATTGGGTCTAGATGACTCCTAAAGTACAGTTCAGCTTTGCTCTTAAGTTCCCCGGGCTATGGTGTGCCAACTTCCTCTTATTTGGAAACCAGGAATTTTGCCTTTTCACATTTTCCATGATTTTTCAGAAATCACTGACAAAACCACAAGAAATTATATCTGCCAGTTCCTTATGAAACACAGGGTGGGTCACTACTGCTGTTTCTTTGTCTTTTGTTCTCAAAGAGGACCATGACACCAGGAAGATGATGCCATGACGTGCAACATTCAGAAACTTTGAAACCCTGCCAGTGCAAATAGAGTCCACCTGTCAATTAAATGTCTGATTACTTGATAGACAATATTTGATTCATTTGGTAGATTTACAGTGGAAGGATCTCAATTTACACAGAGCTACAAAAAATGCCCATCAACAGATTATGATATTTACTTAGCTAAAATTGGTTGAGGACCAGGTGACATTTTGTCTTCCTTTCTACAATGAAATTGTATCCTCTTATATTGCAGACAATTACTGTTTGCTGTTGTAGTATGGCTAAGGACTGATTGGAAACATACTGGAGCTAGTGATGTTGCTAAGAGTGGTGATAATTATTATAGTAGGAATAGGGATCAATTATTGGATCATTGTTAAAACAACAACAACTAATGGTCTATAAAATACCTTGTAAGTAAATTGTGTGTGTGTGTGTGTGTGTGTATGTGTATGTGTGTATGTGTATTTCAGTATATTTCATTTTATTTTATCTGGAATAGTGAATGTTGGATATCTTTATATTGTTCTGACAAAAATAACGTATAAGCTATAAAAGTTTTAGTGGATGAGAAATAAATAACATTTATGTCATTCTTAAAGTTTCAAAAACATAATTTATCCCATTTGAACCTCACACTGAACCTGTGTATAAAAGTTCTATAGGTATTACCATCCCCATTTTATAGATGAAGAGATAGATTAAGTGACTTTCTGGTCACATAACTAGTACATGTTAAGGTTAAGATCTGAATCTAGATCTTTCTGATTCAAAGTCCAGCATATTTTATAGTTGACATACTGCCTGTCATTAAAAAAGTTGTTGAAATTACCATTAGTAAATGACAATCTCATCACTCCATGGTATGCAAAAAGCTGCTAGCTTTTCCTGCTTTTCTAGTTCTAAATAAGTTTGTCAATGAGTAATTGGTAGGCGTGTATTTTTGTTAAGCACCCAGTATATGATATGCCAGGTACTTTTCTAGGGGCTGAGGAAACAATTAGAAAAAATGAGCCAGTCTCTGCTTTCAAGGTGTTTATTCTCATTCCCCAGTGGAGATGCCATATGCTTACAGATCACTAAGTATAAGATATATATAGATATACCAAGTTATTGGGAGAGGGAAGCATTAACAACTGGGGGGAATGAGGAATTTGCTTGATCTGATCCTTGAAGGGATCTGGGAGTTCTCAGGGAATTGAGTTGAGGAAGTGCATGGCACATAGTAAGTGTTTAGTAACTGTTTATTGGCAGACTTATTAAAAGAATTTGAAGCATAGGAGATAGCTTGGGCAAAAGCTCTGACTTAAGAGGATGGAATGTCATACACAGGGAATACCAACTAGGCCAGTAAGCCCTAGAAAACAGTTCATGAAGGGAAGCACCACACTATATGGCTGGAAATATAGGTCTAAGCAAGGGTGGAGAACCTGCAGGCTTGAGGCCACATGTGGCTGTAACGCCATGCACGAGCATTGTTCCAGAAGAATGCTACTTTTAGCTTTTAAGGTTCTGATCACACAGTTTAGTGAACATTCAGTTTATTCCATAACAAATCAAAGCAAAACATTCACAGAAAATCAAGGTACAGCATTCACAATATTACAACTTTTAACAGAAAAATCACAATATGGTATTCACAATAGCTTATCATTAAAATGGCCACATGGTTTTCACCATAGTGGCCACAAAGTTTTGAACAAAGAATAATCATCTGGTATCCCTAAGGAGGCTTGCCTCCTTAGTTATTCAGTCATCTCAAAGTACAGTAGTCAAAGTCTTTCACTCATGGGGCAACTAAGTTAAATCAGTCAATCACTTATTCAGTAATCAATTACTAAGTATCATTAATCACTAAGTACAATCATTAGAAAATACACAGACCCTCCACCTCTAGGTCTTTGTGTAGATAATAATAGTGTAGATGGAGATAATCCTAGAGATGTAGGATTAAAAAGCATCTATGCTTTAACATTATTTCTTAAATATTAAAATATCCAGAGGAAGGCCTTCATGAAATCACATGAGCAAGAATTTTCAGAGAAGCTTTATTCACTTCTCAAACTGTCCTAGATATGCAGTCCCTGCAGTGAGGCATTAAACTGAAGATGTATTTAGTTCATGATATCTACTTTTGCATATCAAAAAATAGAACACATTATTAAAAGAGCTAAATGTAATCTTAGCAACTATGTTAAGTGGTCCAGGACTGTCCCCCTCACCCAATACTCTAGATTCATACCATCAGTTGCTCTTAGGGGTTTAATCCTGGGGGTTTTATCTAAAAAGATTATTTTTCCTCTTTGACTCATTATGTCCCCATTTCAGAGTATAGTCTGGGAAATCTCCAAAATAAAACTTAGGTATAGCTTGCTTATGTCTAGCAACAGAGGTTGTTAAAAGGGAGTTGCCACCTCCCATACAATCCCTTTAAGTAAAAATATGGATATTAGATATGGCATAGGGGATAGAGCACTGGGCCTGGAGGCAGAAAGACCTGAGTTCAAATGAGACCTCAGAGATTATATGCGTGACCCTAGACAAGTCACTTAAACTCTCTTAGTTTCTTCAACTATAAAATAAATATAGCAGCACCTAATATAAAAGATAGTAAGAATCAAATGATATAAACTTTAAAGTGCTACGTATATATATGCCTGATGTCATCATCCTTATTATTATTCCATAGGCAATGATGCTTAGGAAACTCCCTTCTCTTTTTAAAAGATCTCATCTCTAAAGTCTTGAACTTTGGAATGTTCCACCTTAAGTTGACTCATGAGGCAGCCCAAAAGCTGATATTTTCTGGGAAATCTCTGGTTAAAAAGCTAAAGCTCCACCTTTGGTTGCGGGTGGGGGTGGGGGGAGAAAAGACAACAAAAGCCCCAAAGATGGAGGGTGGAGTATAGAGGTAGAGGTGTTTGTTTTCCTCACCCCCACGGAGCTCTTCATTTGTTCCAAAGATACAACCTTACCCAATTGTGAGTATTCTTGGGATGAATGAAAAATGTAAAGGCAAATTTCTCATGGAGTGGGACTGACTTTAAGCTGGGAGGGAGACTGCCCATCTAAACATGGCTTTAGATCTCTATAAGCCACTTCCTGGCTTGATCCCAGCCTGGCTTGCTTACTCTGTCTGTTCTTTTTGTCATCTCCTCATCTATCTTGAACCTTTCAGAAACCTTACTTGACCCACTCTTTGCTTGGAATACTTTCAATCTCAATCTTTTCTTTAGATGATTAACCACCTAAACAAACCTTATGATGACCAGTTGCCACAACATTTGAAGCATTTGCTGCTTACACTCTGGAGGTACATTTGAATAAACAGCTACCAGTATCTGCTGTCCCAAACCAGCCTATTTTGACTTGGTAGTGAAATCCCAGAAACTACCTGGTCAAGCATGGGGCATACCTGATTTATTTTGGGCAAATAGGTCAGTGGACCCTCAGAAGGCTTTTTTTTTTCTCTCTCTCATTTCTAAGGTTTTCGATTATATGTTAGATACCAAATAGATGATATAACTAATGCAAGAGAAAAAAAAATTATTTGCTTGTCTGTTTTCTTGGACACATTGCAATGTTTGGCCTTGATTTAATAGGTCAATTATTTCAGTTTAGTGGTAGAAGTCACTTGTTTTGAATGTGAATTATTTTAACACGTCAGACATTTACAATGTTGAGATCATTCACTTAAATGAAAATAAGAGGCATTTTAAAGTTGTTTCAGTAGATAAGTATTTGAAGCTATGTACTGTTAATAGTCATGGCTCCAGTAATTGGTGGCATGTATTTAAAAATATTTTTAAAGTAAATTGTAATATTCACATGTCTATTTTAGTTTGCTCATTTCTATCTCCCTGGTTCTGTTTTTGAACAAAAGCACTTTCATTCATACTTTCCAGCTCCATGAACTTGTCTTCAGAAAGATTTATTATCAGCTTATCTTTTTCAGTGTTTAATATTTACATCATCCTGTCATCCAGTTCACTGTTAAGTAGCAACAGGTTCAAATCAGCAGCAGTCGGGGCTGTGGCTTCATATGAACTCATCTTTCATGCATGCTTGCTACTTTCTGGCTTCTCTGACTGTGTTCCAGCTACTCCTGGGAAGGTATGTTTGTAGACAGTCACTATAGAGGAAATAGAACCAAAGAATTCCGATGGCCCAATATCTGATAGCTCAAAGGAGTCAGTTAGAGGGAGGGGGATTATGTTTTACATAAAACCAAATGAAGCAGCAGTGGTTTGGTAAAGATCAGCATATCAAAATTTAGGTTAATTCAATGTAGAGCTACAAAGTACTGTAATTACAACTGTTCAGCAGACTAAAACTTATTTTAGTTTCAACCTTTGAACTAAAGGAATATTTATATTTTTGGAAACAGATTGCTTTACAAGTATGTCTTTTAAAGATATTCTTTTTTTTAATATTCACTTATTAAATATGTAAGATGCAGGGAGGTATAAAACATTGCATTTTGTCTAATAATCTTTAAAAAAAATAAGGAAAGGAAAGCATGTCAAAGAGGTTGTCCAGATTTTATGGAAATCAGATTCAGAATAAATTATTCTGTGACTTTGTAGCAAGAAAGAGTGATATTAGAAAGCAGAAATTGTAAAGACAAAATTAAATTCCTATTTGGAGTTTTTACCATTATATTTAGTTAATGTTTTTTTGTTAGACTTTTAAAAATATACCTTTAACCCTAGTTTTAGAACTTAAGGTATTATTTAGTTTTGAAACATTTCCTTCTTGCCTTTCCATAAAATGTGTATGTTTAAGTATGTATAAATAATGGCATATTTTCACATTTTAAAAAGATAATGTTTTGTAAATATACATACTCTATATGTTACTTAAAAAGATCGCTCAGTCTTCTGAGTTCCATGCAATGATGGTGACTCCTTGTTTTGGGGGACAATCTCAAGTTGAAAAATGTCCACTTTTAATGTGGCTTTAAAAAAAAACCCTTTTTTGTTTGCTTGTTAGGATATTCCTAACTACCATATGTTCTGATTTTTGGCTCAGAAAATACTGCCACTAGATTATGTACTATTGCAATATGTATTATGACATTTTTATTTGCCGTTAGCTGTATTTACAATATTTAATAATAACACTATGCAAATCTATGCAAGGGAATAATTGTAACACTATTCTAATTTTTTTGTCAACATGTTCTCCCTCTCCCCCTTGCTCATACTTGCCTCTTCTGTATACTATGTAAGGAAATAAATGTACTTGTATTTGGCATTGTGGTTCCTATTCTTATAACAGAAACAGTTTACTTTGGTAATACATCCTCTGCTCAGTGCCCTGGAATCATGCTGACTTTATCCCTGCGCTCCTATCAGGACTCTTTGTCTTTTTACCTTTTTCCTTGTTCTAATTTATCTTTCTAGAAAACTATTTCAGTGTTGGGAAGGCGGTGGTGGTAATCTTCTGCATTAATTGTGGAGTTTCCAAAGGCTTTGGAATTCAGCCCAAACTACATTCTGGGTTTTGTTTAAAAACTGAAATCTTCTTTCTTATTTCCATGCTGTGCATCCTCATGCTTTCTCCCAGTTGTCCCCTTGCTCTCATTTCCTCACTTGTTAAGTATTTCTCTGCCCCCACTGGAATCTTTTTTGCCAGATGCTTCTCCCCCTTTTTCCACCCAACGCACACCCAGATTTCTTCTTCCCTAACTTGCAAAATGATGGTTCTGGAAAATCCTGGATTATAGTACCCTGTCTCATGTTCTGAAATAAAAATTGTATTCCTATCTTTCTAATTTTTTTTTTGCCACATGAAACCTATACTCCAGTGAGAGTAATAATATATCCACTGTTCTTAAAGCACAATGAGAATCCCCAATTTCCCACAGCTAATTCCCCTTGCCTCCTCCTTCCTACTGAACTGAATCTTACTTATCCTTTGAAACTTCTTTTGGATTTTCCTTCAATCATTCAATATCAAACAAACAAACATTTATTAAGTGCTTATTATGTGCCAGACACTATGTTCTAGTAGTTATACCTCTTTGATGGTATCTAGTGTATCTCTGCTCTTTCCATCCAGATATTAAATATGGACTTCTTCAAAGGTTTACATCCCAGTTAACTGGATAAGAACATTTTTCTTAAGTTATCCAGACTAAACCAGGTTTTATTAGCCTTTTTTCCTCTTCATGAACCCTTTAGACTCCTCAGAATATGTTTTTAAATAGATGAAATAAAATTACAAAAGAAAATCAATTATATTGAAATATAGTTGTAATTTTTTAAAGTTCATAGGCCTCAGGTTAAGAATGCTAATCTAAATGATTTTCTGAAGAAAAAAATTTCATTGAAGTTAGTATTTCATGTTTTTTATAGGTATGTAGAGCACAAGAAGGGCAGCTAGGTGGTGCAATGATGGTCCTGGAGTCAGGAAGACCCCTCTTTGCAAGTTGAAATCTCTCAGACACTTACTAGTTGTGTGACCCTCAGCAAGTCATTTAATCCTGTTTGCCTCAGTTTCCTCATCTGTAAAAAGAAAAAATGAGCCGAAGAAGGAAATGGGAAAGCATTGTAGAATCTTTGCCAAGAAAATCCTAAATGGGGTCACAAAGAGTCAGACATGACTGAAATAATAACTGGAAAAGAAAGAACACAAGAGCTTGAAGAGGCCATCTAGGATGCTCCACTTCTTTATGGTAGACATAAGGAAAGGAACCCCTGGAGGTCAGGTGCCTCGTTAAGGTCACACAGGTGGCAGAATAAGTACCAGAAGCCATGTCACCAGTATTTTTTTTTTACTACATCATAGTTCTTCCTTGTGGCCAGACATATGAGAAACTCAAAGAGAATAAAATACCGTTCTGTCCCATTCTTAAATAACTAGGCAAATCAGAATGGTGTAATAGATCCTTTAATTAGACAACTCATCTGTTTGAAGCAAAATAATTTCATTGTGTAAACTGGACATTTAAAAACTTAAATTTTTTTTGTTTTTTGTTTTTTTGCTTTTTGGAGTAGGGAGGGCAGGACAATTGGAGTTAAGTGATTTGCCCAAGGTCACACGGCTAGTAAGTGTTAAGTGCCTGAGGTCACGTTTGAAAGCAGGTCCTCCTGACTCCAGGGCCGCTGCTCTATTCACTGTGCCACCTAGCTGCCCCTAAAAACTTAAATGTTAAAAATGATATGTACTAATCTTATTGCTACCCAAAGTTGCACCAGCAAGCATGGTTCTACTGAAACCATTGTCAGTAGTGGCATATGTTTCAAATAGTGACCCCAAATTTCTCCCTGGAATGAAGTCCCATCTTTTTTAACATCAGTCTTCTGCTGATGCTGCATAGTCACCAAAGAATTACCCATAGTTGCCAAAGAATTGTGGGTTATGCATTGCATAAGCAGGTCTATGCAAAGCATGGCAGGACATAAATGCCATTCTTCCTGATTCCAAAGCAGATATGTACAGTGAGTGTGAATAAGCAGCAACAGACTAACTCATGAAAAGTGACTAGAAGTATCCTAAAAGATGGACAACTGGAAAAGGAGATGGGCTGGCCAATAACCTGGCCATTGGAGCCAACAATACTCTGTTTGGTTTCCAAAAGATCCAAGAGATCCAGAGAAAGGCCTCCAATATGTTGAGGAGACCCTCTGTGGAGAATATTCGGGAAAACGTGGATTAGAGTCTCACATAAGGAAAGGTCATAGATAGGTTGCAATTTGTACTGCTGGAGGAGTATCTATACTAGTGAGATTAGGGATATAGTAAATTGAGGGAAAGGAAGGTGCTTCGTGCTTCGCCACTCAATGGAATAATTTTTCAAAAAGTACTTTGTCCGTCCCAAAACTAGATCATTGGCATATGGAGCAGATGTTCTAGCCAAGTTGGCAGCAAAATGAATTCATATAAAGTAAATCCCATTTTCGATTTCATTTCCATCATTAAATTGGAGCTATGATCCCCTAAAGTGCCAATTTACCAAGAAGCTAAATTGAAAGCATGACTTTAGGTGAGGAAAGGGTTAAAAAGATGACTAATTCATGTCACGGTGGATGTTATGATACTTTTAAGCAGTTTCAAAAAAAGTAAGTCTTTGAAACATTTTTGCCCATGATTAGTATCTCAGAAATTTATATCCTACCCTTCTTTCTTGATATCTTGGTAGCCTTTTATGAGTATGTCATAGTTGTTGCTAACAGAATAAAGAATGTTTCTTTGAGATCCTCTTTATTTAAGAGTTTATTGTTGTTATTTTGGTTGGAACCTGTGGTCTTATTGAGACTCCTGGTGTGGAAACTCTTTCCATCAATGCAAATTGGAAATACATTATACATGTACAATCTTGGAGAGTTTCTCAGGGGTACTGAGAAATTGAGTTGCTCATGATCACAGGGTTAGCATGTGAAAGAAGCAAGACAGGATCTAAATTCCATTCTTCCTAATTCCGAGAGCTACCATCTAACCACTTATACCATCCTGCCTATAGATAGATACATGTCCAAAAGTGCTACACGATAATAATAGCACATCATTGAAGATACCATCTATTCTAGTCTGGAAGTTTGAACTCTGGGTTTAATAAGTCCGGACTCTTGAAAAAGATGTTTTAAATAAGAAATGACTATGTGAAGGAAATTGTTGTAATAGCAGATATTGAGTTGACAATACAACTCTGCCCAAGTACATTTAAAATACTTTTCATTCTTTTTATTTAAAATCTTTCATTTGTAAACCATTTCTAACAATTTTGGTTTTGTGAGGTGAAACTCCTTCCAAGGTAGGTTAAACTTCATCTGTATTTCATGGTTCCTTTTATCAGCAGTGAGGGTAACCAGGCACATTCATGATTTAGATTTCTCTTCTTTCAGGTTTCTTGGATGGGTATGTTGAATTGGAAAGGTGAAACAATCCTACTCTGATTATGGACTTGGGACTAATATTGCTCAGGTAGCTTCTTATGCACTAAGGTGGAAATAAGTTGGCTCAAAGTCTTTGCTTGAGAAAATGTCATTTTGTTATGAAGCCATAAATGGTTCCTGTATAAAGAACAGTTGGACAAATATCATCCGCATCCCCATGTACTGTGTAATGATACTTCTGATTCTCACGACACTGGCTGGAAATCTTATGGTTATTATTTCCATATCACACTTCAAGCAACTTCACACTCCAACCAATATGCTAATCAATTCCATGGCCACCGTTGACTTTCTATTGGGGTGTTTGGTCATGCCTTACAGCATGGTTAGATCAGTTGAAAAGTGCTGGTATTTTGGAGAGGTCTTTTGCAAACTTCACACAAGCACAGATATTATGCTAAGCTCAGCATCAATTTTCCACTTGTCTTTCATTTCCATTGACCGCTACTATGCTGTGTGTGACCCACTGAGATATAAAGTCAAGATCAATGTCTTGGTTGTGCTTGTGATGATTGCAATAAGCTGGGTTGTCCCTGCCATTTTTGCCTTTGGGATGATCTTTCTAGAACTAAACTTAAAAGGAGCTGAAGAGCTGTATTATAAGCACATTTATTGCCAGGGAGGTTGCTTTGTCTTTTTCAGCAGAATATCTGGCATCCTAGCCTTCATGACTTCCTTCTATATTCCTGGATCTATTATGCTGTGTATCTATGGGAAAATATATTTCATTGCCAAAGGGCAAGCCAGATCAATAAAAAATTCAAGCCAGACGCTCCAACATGGATTTGAAGAGGAACAACACTTTTCAGGAAGCAAAGAAAAGAAAGCAGCAAAAACTTTAGGGATTGTGATGGGAGTTTTCCTCATTTGTTGGTGTCCATTCTTTCTCTGCACAGTCATCAATCCTTTTATGGATTACACCATCCCACCATTTCTAAATGATGTACTAATTTGGTTTGGCTATTTAAATTCTACCTTGAATCCAATGGTTTATGCGTTTTTCTACCCATGGTTTCGGAGGGCCCTAAAGATGATTTTCCTTGGTAAAGTTTTCAAAAAGAACTCTTCTAGGTGCCAGTTATTTTTAGGACTAAATACTTAGAAATGTTTAACTTAAAATTGGTTTTGGTACTATATTTATGAATTCTGTACTAATGTAAGAAATGAATGACTTTTAAACATGGAAACATTAATGCATCTATTACAATTGACCTTTTAAAAATTACAGAAAATTAAGTATGTTGCTTTATTGTGCTTATCTCTTCTACTAAATATAATGGCGGCTATGATTGTTCCTAGTTATTGGATGGTCAGCATAACTTCCCTCCTGAAGATCTCTTTAAAATAGTTATTTTTTTCCTAAAAATCTTCAAGTAGTAAATCATTTCTAGATATTTTATTTCTTTGAAGTAGAGCTTCTTTTCAAATTTTATTGAGAATTAATAGGTCATTTGGTCAGAAATGAGAATAGTCACATATATCTATGATTCAGTCTTCTCTCCTTTTCTTATTATGACTTTATATACTTAAGTTTGCCAGTTAATAACATTCAAGAGACTGTCCTTTTCCTCTTGGCTTCTTTCTCTGCCGTCATAATACTCTTACATGGGGGGAAATGAAATCGCACCACAGTTGTGGTGTAAATACCAAAACATGTAACTTAACCTGTGATCTGTATCAGAACCACAAATTTTCTGCTTGATATAATTTTCAAAATACAAATTTAGCTGTGTTTAATGAGATAACATTAAACACTAAATGGTATTTCCAAACTGTGTAGCAGATTATTAAGGGGAACAAATATCTAGGCATAATCTATTGACTTTCTCAGTGAGCCTTATCAAATTGTCCATTTGTTCCGATCCCTCCTTTTAGTCATTAATTTCATTTAGCATGTGACTGAAAAAATTCTTCCTCATTATTTTATCCAGACATTTGCAAATTTCCTGATTTTCTACACTTTCATTTGGTATCAAAGCTTTTACAATTTGTCGTCTTCTGCAGTCAGTTGTGAACTTGCCACAGTAAAAAAAAGACTGCCTAGGACCAAAGTTAGGTCTTTTTCACTTCTTTTTTTTCCTGTTCCATCACTTCTACAGCATCCCCCTTTCCTTGTGGTGAATAGGCAGGGGAAGGGGGATCCTTAGGAGTGATAACAAAGGACTTACCAAGTTCTTGGAGGTATAAATGGAGACCTTTGGAGCCCTGGTAATTTCAGAGCATGGCTCAGAGCTTGGCTTTATTATCTGGGTCTAGCTTCACATAATGTTACTACTATACCATGGAATGTTTTCCTTTTCCTCTTTGGTGAATACTTGAATTTAGTATATTGATATATTGAAGGTAGTTAGAGAGAAAATATTTTCTCTATTGTGTACAGAGGGAAAGTTTATCTAAATCAAAAGATGATGGTGGAGTAGAAAATCCATCAGAGTTCTGATCTCAGCTATTCCTCAAACTCCTGGTCTAACGTAGGAAGGCTATGAAGACATTAATCAGGTAGGGTTAAACCAACAGAAAATTGGGAAACATGGTTTTAGTTTGAAATGGGGTCAGTAACTTGTCTGCTATGAATTCTGTTGGTTTGTGGTAGCATTCCATGGTGTAAGAGGATTGGTTTAAAATATATGGAGAATATGTTGAGCCCAAGTTATGCTTTTAGTGTAGAATGTAATAAAATATATCAATAATAGAGAAATGTTATGATACATACACAATATGTAGTAGACATACTGAAGTATCTCATTTGAGACTTTTGAAAGACATGGAATATTTGGAGATCTAAAGATAATTTTAAATTCTTGTCAGCATGATTGGAAAATGAAAAATTTCAACTAGAAATCAACTGAAACTTAAATAATAAAAGGATCATTACTTTTATACTAATGGCCTGTGTCTTTGATGATGTTTTCTCTGTCTTCATCTTTATTAATCTCTTTGCAATACATGGCACTGTTGACTATCCTCTCTTCCTGAGTTTTTGTGATATTACTCGTTGGTGGTTCTCCTCCTATCTGTCTGACTACTCTTTTAACTGAACCCTTTGCCAAATTATCCCTCCCCCAACTGTGTGTGTACCCCATGGCTTTGTTCTGACCTCTCTTTCCTTCCCTCTTTACATTCTCTCACTTGGTGACCTTTATGAGCTCCTATGGACTGAATTATCATTACTTTTTTGGAGTGCAATTTTTATTTTTTAATTTATAGAATAAAACAAGCATTTCCATAGCATAGTATAACAAAAAGATGGTTGTACAGGAAACTGTAAATCTGTGCATTTCTCTAATCAATAATAATTTATAGCATTTTTTCTTATGACTATAAATTGTTTTGATTTCTTCATTGTAAAACTGCCTGCTCATATCCTTTGACCATCTATCATTGAAAAATTGTTCATATTCTCATAGATCTGACAAAATTCTTTATATATTTGAGATGAGACTTATCTGAGAAACTGTAAAATTTCCCCCTCCCCCAATTTTCTGCTTTTCTTTTGATCTTGGCTACATTTGTTTTATTTGTGCAAGACCTTTCTAATTCAATGCAATTGAAATCATCCATTTTATATCTAACTTTGCTCTCTATCTCCGGTTTATTCATAAAGTGTTCATTTATCCATAAGTCTGAGAAGCAATATGTTCCATGTTCTTCTAATTTTTTTGTAATCTCTCTCTTTATATCTAGGTTGTATATCCATTTTGACCTTATCTTGGTAAATGGTGAAAGATATTGGCTTATTCCCAGTGTCTGCTATACTGTTTTCCAGTTTTCCCAACATTTTTTTTTAACCAAATAACAAATCCTTATCCTAAAATCTTAAATCTTCACACTTGTCAAATACAACATTATTATATTTATTTGCTGCTGTAAATTGTGTATCTACTCTGTTCCGTTGATCTACCTTTCTATTTTTTTAGCCATTAGCAGATACTTTGATAATTACTGCCTTATATATAGTTTAAGATCTGGCATTGTTAATTCTCCTTCATCTACATTTTTTTTCATTAGTTATTTTGATAATCTTGACTTTTTGTTCTTCCAAATGAATCTTGTTACTGTTTTTCCAATTAAGTGAAATAATTTTTGTAACTAATTTCAACACATCTATATATCCAGCCTCTGTCTCACCCCTGAACTCTAAGCCCCCATCACCAATTTTCTATTGGATATTTCATGTTGGATATCTCATATACATCTTAAATGCAGTATGTTCAAAATAGAACTCATTTTTCCTTTGTAACTCATCCTTCTCTATTGCTGTCAAAAGCTTTTCCATTCTTTTTTTTAAAAAGTTTCTCAGGTTTACAACTTCTGCATTATATCCTCAACTCCTCACTTCCCCTCACTCCACAGAGCCAATCAAGTTCCAATTTTTTCCAGTACTATCACTTCAAGATCTCTCTCATCAGTCCATTTCTCCTTACTCACAATCATCATCTTATTCAGTTCCTCATCACTTCTCAGTTAAGACTATTATAGTTAACTCATTTTTCCATTATAATCCATCTCTGGCCAGTTGTGAAATGATATTTCTAAAGTATAATTCTGACCATGTTACTTTTCTGCTCAATAAACGCCTATGACTCCTTTTACCTCTAGTATAAAAGATAAAATCCTCTTTTTTTTTTTTGCTTTTAAATTCCTTCACAATTTACTCCAACCCACTTTCAGCCTCATTATACACTATTTATTTTCCCAAAGTCTATGGTCCAGTGGCTAGACTCTATCTAGACTCTATTAACTTTTTTGCTATTCCTTACGTATAACATTCCATCTACACTAGCTGCCCCTATGCCTAGAATACTTTTTCTCTTCCCCCTGACCTCAAACAATCACTTTTTTCCTTCAAGACTCACTATTTTCTACATTAAGCCTTGACTGATTCTTTAAAAGCCAATGTCCTACTTCTCTAAACTAATATTTATTCTGTATATACTTATATCTATCTATCTATCTATCTATCTATCTATATAATCATCAGTAGAGTGTAAGGTCCATGAGAATAAAGGCTTTTAAAAATTTTTTGTCTTAGTATCTGCAGTCTAGACTAGCAGGATCCCTAGTGCATATTAGATACTTAATAGGTGTTTGGTGATTGATTTCTCAATCTGACTATAACTGTTTTAATATCAACCTCCTGTTTATTTGGCCATGGTGTATTTCAGAGATTTGCATTACTGAAACCATAGCCATATAACACACATGAAAAATATTAAATCAGAAACAAGTCAATCGTTAAAGAAATACTATTATCAGGCTAAACGTACCATAACGATTTGAGTTTCAAGAATTCTCAAGTGGAAGCTATTATTCAATAAAAGACTTTAAGATGAACATAACAGTGGTCTCTCTAGTTTACTGAAATATGTTACTTCTTCCCTTTCTCTAGTTCTGAACCCTCACATTCCCTAAATGTTCCAAGTACCCTCCACTAGCCCTCTCAACAATAGAGAGAAGAGGGGTACAGACATAGGACTGAACTCTAAATCTATGTATTTCACATCTTGGGTGATTGTTTATTGGGGACTAGCGATCTTTACTAGATGAATGGTACAAACTATATAGTGCTTTAGAATTTCAGAGGTGACAGTTATCCTTGTGAGTTAGGGTGGGCTGGAAAGACTTCACAGATGGGTGGGGAACTTTGACTTGGATTTTGAAGAATAAATACAAATCTGAATAGGTAGAGGAGGAACCACATTCAGAGAAGCTGGAACAATATAATAATAGTTACCATCATTTATACAGGGCTTTGAGGTCTATAAAGTGTTTTTACAAATATTGCATTTTATCCTCATAAGAACCCTGAGAGGTAGGTGTTACTGTTATCCCATTTTACCAATGAGAAAACTGAGGCAGATAGAGGTTAAGTAGAGTTAAGATAGTAGGTGTAGTAAGATAGCAATTATAGTGAGGTTAAGGTAGAAGGTAAGTCCAGAGTCAGATAGATAATAAGAGTTCAAGGCCGGATTTGAACTCAGGTATTCCTGACTCCAGGTTCAGCACTCTATCTCCTGTGCTACCTAGCTGCCTATATGAAGCAGAAAATATAAGATGTGCTCCAGGGATAGTGAGTAAAACCATTTATCTAGAGCAGAGGCAAGCTTATTTTAGCAGGTAGGACTGTAAAAGCAAGGCAATGTCAGATTGTGGTAGACGCTCAATGTCAATTTGTCCAGGACCTGCAATGTTGTAGGAATGGGAACATGGATTGCAAGCCATGCCTAAGTGACAGTCTTGGAGAACTACATGAGATTCAGAGACGTTAAATAGTGAGTCAGTCAGTCAGTAAACATTTACTATGCACTTACTATGTAGCAGGCATGGTGCTAAGTACTGGAGATGTAAGGAAAGCCAAGTCAATCACTGCCTGAGGAGCTCATAGTCTAATGGGAATAATACACATACAACTATGAACATTCTCCTTCCTCCCTCCCCCTCATCTCAGTCTCTTATACACACATATATGTATATAATTGTGTGTATACATACATACATTGTCTATATATATATATATATATATATATATATATATATGATGTATGTATGAACACACTTATAGTTCTTGTTCCTTAGTTGTCCAACTCTTCATGACCCCATTTAGGGTTTTCTTGGCAAAGATAATATAGTGGTTTTCCCTTTCCTTCTCTAGATATCTCTGTCTATCCATCTATCTATCTATCCATCTAGCTATCTATCTATTTATCTATCTGTCTATCTATCTCTATCTCTATATACATATATGCATTGTTGTAGTCACATCCGACATTTTGTGACTCCATTTTGGGATTTTCTTGGCAAAGATATTGACCATTTCTTTTTTCTGGCTCATCTTACAGATGAGGAAATTGAGGCAAACAGGGTTAAGTGACTTGCCCAGGGCCATATAGCTAATAAGAGTCTGAGGCTAGATTTGAACTTGGCAAGATGAAGACTTCCTGACTCCAGATCTGGTCCTCTATCCAGTGTGCCACCTAACTTCCCCTCCACTACCCCTGGTTTATGGACTTATTGATTCTCTTAGTGGACTGTCCATTCTACTGAATGTCAAAATGTATATTTTAAACCTACTTAATGGTTCCTGAGTAGAGTGCTTGGATAATTCTGTGTGAATGGCTACAGAGTTCACTCTGGAGGCCCTGTAGTATCCTCTGATTCAGTGCAATCAACACAGTGCATAATGACTTGCATATAAAAAAGTAGTTTAAAATACATTGAGGATGTGTAGGATAAAAAAAAGTGAACCATTCATATACCAAGAATGAGAGGTACCAGATTGAAGGCCTGAATGTTGCTCTGGTAACCCCAAAATATTCAAGATTTAGAGAAAGGCTTTGGCTGAATTAAGATGATTAACTATGAAGGGTTTATGGAAGGTTTGATTTATTTATTATGAATCAGATTATATTAGAATATCGGAATATCAGAATCATATTATTATGAATCAGATTAGATGAGAAGGGTATGAATGGTATGAATTATACATACAATCTGCATACATGGATTCACAATCTCATCAAAGTGTAAAAGTATTGATAAGTTTCACTGATTACATTTTCTAGGATGTAGTCACCTCTATGACCTTTTATTTTAGTTTTTCAACATATTTAGGGATTAATTAATTAAATGAAATAGCTATATGTATATTACATAATTAATGTGGACTGTAATTTTTGACTTGCTCAGAATATTATAGTTTTCTTGACTTACTTGAATATTTGAAAGATACGTGATTTTTTGTGTACTGCCTCTACTGATAGAAACTATAAATCCTCTTTGTCTTATTAGATTATGTTAATAACTTACTATAGCTTCAGAATACTTCATCTAGTGGCCAGCCATTTGGAGATAAGTAACTCCAAACAGTTAGGCCAGTGACCAGATAGCTAGATACTGATTCTGGGTTCTTATATGAAGTCTTTCTAGCTTGGTAGACTTCCCAGAGTTTATGTATTTCCTTTAAAAGCCTAGACTCAGCTTGATCATGAGGAGGCTTTGGAGAAGGAAATTAGGAGAGGTATTTTTTAATGTAAGCAAATTCATCAAAATTGCCTAAATATAGTACCTCACTTACTACATCAATTCCTTTTCATGATCTGGCTAGAGTCAAGTCAAGCCCATCAGAATTTATTAAGCACCTACTATGGACATACACTGTGTGACAAGTGATGGCTAAACCTAGTTTGGGGATGGGGGAGGAAGGTTTATATATTCCACCCCTCGCCCCCTCCAAACAGCTATAAGGTAACAGTTGTGCCAGCTTGTTATATTGCCAAGGGCAAGTGAGCAGGCAAATTCCTATGAGTGGGACGTGAGGGAAGGGTATGGAAAGTAGAAAGGATGAAGGAAGACAGTCCAGGCAGAAGGAACCTAAACAACAGTTATTGTCAGGTTCTAGCTTAACTTAGAGAAAGAGTAGCATTAATCAGAGTATAACTTGATGAATATAACTGTGTGTTGCACATATTTTAAATTCCATGGATTATTTTCATAACAAGAGCACCAGATTTATAGTCAGAGAATTTTACTTCCCAACTATGACCTTGGGCTAGCCATTATGGAGTTATTGACTATCTCAATGCACTGTCCATTCAACTGTGTGTCATAATGTACATTTTAAATCTACTTGGTGGTTCCCAGGTAGGGTGCTAGGATAACTCCGTGTGAATGACTATGGAGTTCATTCAGGAGGCCCTGTAGTATCCCCTGATTCAGTGCAATCAACACAATGCATAATGACTTGCATATAAAGATTCCAGTTTCACCATCTGTAAAATGAGGGGAGTGATACTAGATGACTTCGAAGGTTTATGTCTATGATTCTATAATCTTATCATCTTTTCCAGCAGTAAATTCTGATTCTAATATTTTAAATGTCCTAAAGCAAAGAGCAATAAGGCTGGCCTTCAGCAGAATGGCAAGCCAGGAAATTGTTTCTTTTGTTTGCTTAGTCTTCCTTTTTTTTGCTTTTTGGAGTGGGGAGAGCAAGACAGTTGGGGTTAAGTGACTTGCCCAAGGTCATATAGCTAGTAAGTGTCTGAGGTCTGATTTGAACTCAAGTCCTCCTGACTTCAGGGCAGATGCTCTATTCACTGCACCACCTAGCTGCCCCTTAGTCTTCCTTTTCTATGCTCTTTCTTCAATGAGTGTCCCTATCAGACTATTAATCCCTATTTAACAATTTTTAAAAATCATATTCAGGAATGGGCCAAACATGTTTATTCAGACTGAAATGGAAATGACTAATAAAGTTTAATATGCTATTTCTCCCAACATTAGTGGAACTCTAAACATTAGAATGGAGGTCTAAGGACTTGGGGACAGATTTCAGGAAGTCCACAAACTTGGATTAAAAAAAAACCCAATAACATCTTTATTTTTCCTAATCTTTACCTAAAATTTTATATTTCCTTAATTATGAATTTAAAAAAATATCCTAAGGAGAATATAGGCTTTTCCAGATTGCTACAGTCCATGACACAAAAACTTGAAGAGCCCCTGATCTGGAGTGTGGAAGGTAGCTAGCTACTTTGGGGACAAGGACCTTCCCTATTGTCTAAAATTCTATCTGGGAGGCAGCTGTATACTCTCCATACTTTTAGAGGGTTTTCCTATTCAGATAAACTGGACTGGTTGCTTTCTGAGGAACCTTCCCAGCTTAGATTCTAGGCCTCAAAAAGCAAAATTCACTTTCACATAGTTTAAAGATAAGCCTGTCCATACTTAGATCTCTGCTTAACACACTAAACTGTTTTCCTTGAGATTTGCAACCCTGACAATCAGGACAGGACATCTCTTTGTCTCATTTGCATCAGCTAAAGTTTTCCCTTCTAAGCAAACACTTTGTGTTCTGTTTACAGACTCCAAAGTCCAGAAGCACAGCTGTTTCCACTTTTGGCTAAAGGAAAACTAATATTCCTTAAACTCCAACTAAATGCACCTGTTGCCCTAATTGGGCAGTGTGAAATCATTTGTCATTATAACAAAAGGGGAAGGGAAAAAAGGGATGTGTTAATGATGCCCTTTGGTCTACATTTCAACTGAGAGTTTTGGCAAATGAGAATCAACTGGGTGAGATGTTTTGTACACATACCTTTCTCTATTAGGGGTTGAAGTGACCCAGGTGGCACTGTAACTTCTAAGTGTCAAACTGTAAATGAAGTACAGTGGGCATTGTTACACATGCAATCAACACATCTGACTGAGGGGCTCATTAGTGGTGTCCTCTCCAGGCTCTTTTCTTCAAAACAAAAGAGTTTCTGAAGGATGATATCATGTGTTTGTAATCTATTGAAAACTTTTAAAAAAACTTTAAAGTTTTCATCTTTTAAGTATGGCCTTAAAAACCTAGTCAGTCATAGACCTTTTGGAGAAATGAATGATCAAGGTCTAGTGTGTAATTACAACACAGCATTAAACATTTTGATTTGGGGATGGGTTGTAGTCCAGATCTGTCACTTCACCAGGATGGTGAATTCTTTGCATGAAAACTCCCTTTACCTGTACAGACTTGCAATTCCTTTCTAATCCACAGTCCTTGAGAGTTTCCTAGGAAATTGGAAAGTCAAAAGCAACTTGCCCATAGCTAAAAAGTCAATATAGTCATAGACAGGGCCTGAATCTTGGTCTTCTTGAATCCAAAACCCACCTTCCACTACATCCTCGAACACAAGCATCACATGGCACTGTTCATGTTCTTCCAAGTTTTATAGCATGGCCTATAGATTCTATCCGTCATCTCTATCCCTCCTTTCTTGTATTCTTCCACTTCCTTTTTCTTTTTCTTTTATAGGAGCCAGTCCAGATTTGTATAGTCAAATATTTTTGGACTAATTCAGAGGGAAAAGAAATCTCTCTCTTTTTTCCCCTCAGCAGCAATACTAATTTTTCTGTGTTATACAACTATGGGTCTTTACCATCAATTTCCCTAAGCTTCGTGAAGGATGACCATTGTATTTGTGATCTAGGTATAATATTAGTGGTCTAGTGGAAGGAGCACTGGGCATGTGGCTAGAAAACTTATTTGAGTTTTATCTCTACCATGGGCAGCTTCTCTGAAAACTTAAGTTTTCTTTTCTAGACAATGGTGATAATAGCTCAGACTTGTGAGGTTCAAAGGAAATCACAGGATTAAAATCTTTTGTAACTGTGAAGTGTTATAAAAATCATCATTTTCATTGCTTATCTCTAAGTCTCCTCCAATGTTCAGTTCTGACTCTTTGGATGTAATTTGAAGAACACCAAAAGGCCGGCCTGTTAGAAACTTTGTACTTCCTTATTAGAGTTAGGTTGGATAACTAACATAAGGAACCCTGTCTTCAGAATGTGTCACTTAGGTCATACACAATATTTTGAACTGCCTTAGATCATTATTATTGATTAATATATCAGATTATACTTTAGGGTCTTAACTTGCCTAGCATCACACAGCTAGATGGTGTCTTGAGCCTGCATTTGAATTCAAGTCGTTCTGACTCCAGGCCCAGCACTACTCCATCCACCATACTACATAACTGATGAGATCT
This sequence comes from Pseudochirops cupreus, assembly GCA_028627135.1. Taxonomy (NCBI): domain Eukaryota; kingdom Metazoa; phylum Chordata; class Mammalia; order Diprotodontia; family Pseudocheiridae; genus Pseudochirops; species Pseudochirops cupreus. Next base: position 292,189,369 of record CM053584.1, read on the forward strand.
CTTTTATAGGGGACTGTCTTCCTTTAGTGTGCCAAGTCTACAACTGTAATAGGATAATAATGTTGATAAGTCGATATTTATATAGTACTTTAAAGTTTGCACTGCACTTAACCTCTATTATCTCTTTTGAGATACGTAATGATCATAGAGTGACTTTTGTACATCTCAAACTGGATGTCCCATAAGCATCTAAATTTTTTTTTTTTTGCTTTTTGGAGGGAGGAAGGAAGGGCAATTGGGGTTAAGTGACTTGCCTAAAGTCACACGGCTAGTGTGTCTAGTGTCTGAGTTGAGATTTGAACTCGGGTCCTTCTGGCTCTGGGGCCAGTACTCTATTCACTGCGCCACCTAGCTGCCCCATAACATCTAAAATTTATCACATCCAAAACAGAACTCATTATCTTTCCCCCCAAATCCTCCCCACATTTCCTATCACTGTGTCAAGGACACCATTATCTTCCTAGGTCAGCCAGATTGAGAACCTAGGTATCATTCTCTACTTATTTACACTTGCCCCACATGTCCAATCTGTGGTCAAGTCTTCTGCCTTCACATCTCTTATATACATTTGCTTTTCTCCATTCACACAGCCTCCATGCTGGTGCAGACCCTCATCATCTTATGCCTAGAGTATTATAATAACTTTATACCTGGGTTTCTTTCCAAAATTCTCTCCCCACTTCAATCCATCCTCCCTCAAGCTCCCAAAATGATCTTCCTAATCTGCACATCTGACTACATCACCCCTTGCTTAGTAAATCCCAAGGGCTCTCAATCATGGCTGGGATAAAATCTAAAATCTTCTGCTTGACCCTTAAAGGCATTTGTAACTCAGCCCCTTCCTACGTTTCCAGTTTTCTTACACTTTACTCCCCTCTGTACTCTACAATCCTATGAAACTTGCTGCTCCTCGAACCCCATCACTCTGTCTCCTTACTTAGGACCTTGTCACAGGCTATCATCCATGCCATCCATCCTTTTCTCCTCACCTCTGCCCTTGAGGCTTCCCTTGTTTCCTTCAGGACTCTGCTCAGATCCCAGCTTTTTTATAAGAAGCCTTTCCTGGTTCTGTCTCTCCTAGTGCATTCCCTCAGATATTATCTTCAATTTACACTGTGTATGCACACACACACACACACACACACACACACACACACACACACACATCTGTCTTCTTTGTACTTAGTTATTTGCATTGTCTCTGCCATTATAATGTGAGCTTTGAAGGCAGAGGCAATGGCTTTGCCTTTCTTTGTAACTCTAGCCCTGAGTACCATGTCTGGCACAAAGTAAGCCTTTAACAAATGCTTACTGATCAACTTGCTAGGAGGGACACGGGGCTAGCTGCTCAGAGTTGTGGGGGCCCTACTCCTTGTGAGTAACCGTATTGATTCAATGAAGTCAAGTAACAACAGCTTTAGTGTCTTTTTTTTTCCTTCATCCACTTACTAGAATACTAGTAGGCATTCATATAATTCAAAACTTATACTCCTTGGGCAGGAGACTTTGCTTGTACCCCCTGAAACAGTCAAATATGTTACCAAATTCCCATCACTGAGATCCATCCACTGAAATACCTGGGCCAGATATTTTTAAATTCAAGAAATATTATTGAACATCTGTTCTGTACAAAGCATTGTGTTAAATGGTGATACTAAGTTTTAGGAGGGATACAATGTGTTGAGTATTAATATCAGGAGGGATACTTTGGGTTAAGTGGTAATACTAAATCAGGAGGGATACAACAATGAGCAAAGCATTGTCTGTTCTGAAAAGACCTCTCTAAGTAGTAGAAATAAAATAAGGTATAGTATATGATATGAGAGGTAAGATGTGTGTAAAGGAGGGAGAAATTAGTTTCAAGCTGAGGGTGAAGTGACATCAGGGAGAGCATCATGGAGGGTGTGGCACATGATGGAGATCTTCAGGATGTCTGATATATTGAGGAGAGAATTTGTGCATAAAGATATGTTAGCCAGAAATCACAAAGTATGTTTGGGGAATGGTGAGTATAAAATGCAAGAAACCAAGAAGATATCTTGAAATCTTGAGGTCACATGGATGAGGGTCTATTAAGGAATTTTGTACTTTATTCATGACAATGGAACAATTATTTTATGAGACTGTGAGTGGTATGTTAACATCTATGTTTTAGGAAATTTACTCTGGCAGCTCTGTGGACAATGGATTGGAGGCTGGGGAAAAAAGGGTAGTCAAGGAGAAGAGGAAGGAAGCCATTGAAATAATGCACATGAAAGGTGATTAAGGCTTGTACTGGAGTCTTAGAAATGAAAATGGAAAAGACAGTATGGATGAGAGAGACAGAAAAGTTTTGTGATATGAAGGAAGTTGTCATGGTATGGATCTACATAATTGTTAGTGTTTATAAAATTCAAGTAGAATTGACTTTGGGGGATTAAATTATCCCAAACTATTACTATCTAGACTATCTATGCCAGCCAAATTGAATAGACCTTGTAGATGTCTGTTTTACATTCTCCTGTTTAGACCTAATGAGTCAAGTATGTTATTTTTGGGGGGAGGGGGAAGGAGGAAATGAAGAAATAATCCCAACAGCAAACCGTATCAGGCAAAATACATGATCTATCCTCATATTCCTCAAAATTCCCAGTCAACCCTCCATACACCTAGCCTAGGAACTCAGAGGCAATTGATATTGCAACATGTACAGGAAATGAATGAACTTCATCACATTAAGGCTACATGTTTAAGTTTTATTGATGTTAGTGGGTGATACTTGGAGTAATATGGTCAGGCTTCAAATATATTTCAAGTATGATTCTTATTCTAAGAAGGGGAAAAACTAAGTTGAAACCTTGGCACTGTGGGTTTTCAAATATAGACTGTGTTGAAATGTTCCTCTTTCTACCCCAAACTAGTTTAAAAGAATGTAAGCATCCAAAGGCAATGAGAGTAGAAACTATTTCTTTTGCCTTTGCATTCCCAATCACAGTAGCACTTTATAAATATTAGATTGAATTGGATACACTTTCAGCATGGAACTGGCAACTAATGCAGGTGTCTGACAGTCTTACATAATTTGAATAATCTTTCATAATTTGGCTCCTGAACAATAAAATATATTCCCTTGGGTGGAGAATATCAATTTGTCTTTTCAGAAGTGTAAAACACACCCTTCTTGATTGTGAAATTCATGTGACTTGATCTGGAGAAAGAAAATCTCCAGGGGAGACCTGCAAAAATGAAGAATATACCTCTCTCCTCCTCCTCCTTCTCCTCCTCCTCCTCCTCCTCCTTCTTCTCTTCCTCTTCCTCCTCCTCCTCCTCCTCCTCCTCCTCCTCCTCCTCCTCCGTCGTCGTCGTCTTCTTCTTCTTCTTCTTCTTCTTCTTCTTCTTCTTCTTCTTCTTCTTCTTCTTCTTCTTCTCCTTCTTCTTCTTCTTTTCCTTCTCCTTCTCCTTCCCCCCTCCTTCCCCTTTTTCTTCCCCCCTCCTTCTTCTCCTTCCCCTTCATCTTCTCTTCTTCCTCATTTTTATCCCTTTCCTCTTCTTCTTCCTTCTCCTTCTTCCCCTCCTCCTCCTCCTCCTTCTCTTTGTCTTTCTCCTCCTCCTGCTGCTTCTTTTTTTTTACAATCAATTTTTATTTTATTTTTCTTAATACTTCATATTGTTTTGGCTGAGCTCCAGTATGAAGTAATGTCTAGTATACAATGCAGGACATGCTATGATTTTTATTTTTGCTAACTAATGAAACTTCCTTTTCTTTTTTCATATATTTGCAAGTCAGTGTTTTTGTAAGGCTCAAGCCATGAGTGCTGCTGGAGAGAGCTATAACTCCAACCAGACTAGAAGGTATATTTCCTTTGGATCCTCAGAGACTTCTAATTCAAACTTTTCACTTTATATATCAGAACACTGAGGCACAAATGGTTAAGTGATTTGTCCAAGGTCACAAGGCAATAATTTGGAGATCCTAATTTGAATCCAGGATCTCTGACTCCAAACCCAAGGACCATTCCATTATATTGTACTTTCCTGGGGTTTACCCTAGTGTTCTTAAGTAGAGCAATGGGTCCCCTTATCACCCTCATACGGCACCATGGATGGACCCTAACAGTTGATACCATTAGCAAATACCTGGAAGCAAATATAAGAGGATGTCATGGAAGACTGTGTTAAGCAAGTATAGTTGAGATGCAGTTGAAGCTACCATACTACCAAAATTACTGTTATCTGCTATAGAGGGACTCTATACTAGAACTGTAAATTACACTGGGGAATACTCACTGTGGGACCTAATGGGAATTGGATATGTTTCAATTTATTTGGAGAGTGTGAAATTTTTAAAACATTTTTTAAAATTAAAACTTCCTTTTGACATGTTACAGAAAGTTCACTTAAAAGTGTGAAATGTAGACCAGTATATTGGGCTGCCTAGTTCAGAGGTTTTCAATGGTTTCTGAACTGGGGGGGGGGGGGGGGGTTTCCAGTCAACACAAGCATGAAACCAGTTGAGTGATAATTGTGTTCTTCCTTAGAGGAAGGAAGATGTGCTTTTGAGATTGAACTCAGGAACCTACATGCTCAAAAAATACTTGTAGCAGCTCTTTTCTGGTTAGCAAAGAATTGGAAATTGAGGGGATGCCCATAAATTGTGGAATGGCTAAACAAATTGTGGTATGTGACTATGGTGGAATTCTATTGTGCTATAAGAAATGATGAGCAGGATGCTCTCAGAAAAACTTGGAAAGACTTACATGAGCTGATGCAAAGTGAAATGGACTGTGTAGAAAGTGAGAACAATATTGTAAGATGATCAGCTGTGAATGACCTAGCTATTCTCAACAATACAGTGATCCAAGACAACTCTGAAGGACTTATGATGGAAAAATGCAATCTATCCCCAGAGAACGAACTAATGGTGTCTGAATACAGATTGAAGCATATTTTTAACCTTTCTTTATTTTTCTTGAGGTTTTTGTGTGTTTTCTTTTATAACATGACTAATATGGAAATGTTTTGCATGACTGCACATTGTATAGCATGTTGAATTGTTTGCCTTTTCAGTGGGGGGGGGGGGTAGAGAGGGATGAAGGGAGAGAATTTAGAACTCAAAAGTATTTAGAACTGTTAAAATTGTTTTTACATGTAATTGGGGAAAAATAAAATAGTAAAAAAAAATGACTGGACTCAGCTTGTGAACAATCCCATCATTTAACTGTTAAAAATTGTTGGTTAGTCATCAGTCAATAAGCATTTATGAAGCTCTTACTACCCTTGCCAGGCACTATACTAAGAGATAACGATACAAAAAAAGCAACAACAGAAAACAAACACACAAAAAACACCATAAACAACAATCCTAGCCTTCCAGGAGCTGACATTCAAAAGGGGAGACAGCAGCATGTGAATAATAAGGTGCTTCAGTCACGTCATTCTGGGTTTTTCTATCCCTTCCCTTATTGCTCTGCATTCCCTGACCTACCAATTTTTCACTGGGAGCTCTTATACTGGAGAATAGTGGCGACCTAACCCCATGCTTTTGTTGCAGCATTGTTGGTGATGCCCACCACCTCCAGTGTTCCTGGTGCTTACAGCTCCTCTGAGCATCCAGTTAGTTCACATGGCCTAGCCCAAGTAAGGAGGAGGGAGGGAGAATGGTAATAGACAAATTCAGCGATTAAGGGTGTGATTATTTTCTCCTTGTCCCCCAAGTACTTAGCAGAATGTATTGACTGGATAGGAGGCATATTGCCTGTGACAATAGGCAAAGAAGAAAAGTATTAATTTGTGTGCCACCTGGGTGGGGAGAACAGGATGTTAGCAGACAAAGCAGCAGTCTGAAAAAAAAAAACAACATTAAATATGCTGTTTTCCAGAATTCTATGGGACAAAGGTGTAAGGTAACACAAAGGAAACACCAAATTCTTTGATAATTTGTGACGTTTCATACAGCCCTAGATGTAACCCACTTTTATCAAGTGCTTTAAGGTTTGCAAAACATTCCCTTTGCTTCTCACAACAATCTTGAGACATAAACATTATTATTATTCCCATTTTTACCATCCCCATTACAGATTGTCAAACAAGCTCAGAGCTTAAATGACTTGCCCAGGGTAATAGAACTAATGACTAATGACTAGGATTCAAATATATCTAGAGAAAAAATGCTTTAACTAGTACATTGTTTTAATAATGTCCAATAAACCAAAGGAATATTAGGAGTGAGCTGGAAAGGGTACTGCCTGATCCTCTCTAGCTATAGCAGGATACATTTCCTCTCCTTGACAGGTCACCCTAGTAGGATTACTCTCAAGTGACTTATGGGATATTTCATATGGTTTACTTAAAACTCTAAATAGAATTTGGTGGTATTTGTTACTTTTTTCAAGAATTATGAAGGCTCAGGCTAGGTACGTGGCACAATGAATAGAGCATGGCCCTGGAGTCAGGAAGACCTAAGTTCAAATCCAGCCTCAGATACTTGACACATTTACTAGCCATGTGACCTTGGGCAAGTCACTTAACCCCAATTACTCTGCCCTACCTGCTCTGAAAAAGCAAAAAAAGAAGTTATGAAGGCTTACTATCTATAAGGTTTGGGAAGAAAGGTACATATGCCTTGAAAGTATCATGTCTTAATAGATGGTCTTGGTTAGTTGCTGTGGCAAAAATGAAAACAAAAACAAAAAACAAACAAAACCCATGTCCTGATGGACCAACTTCTGAACATAGTTGTGCTGGGCTGGTCCTCTGATGACCAGAATAAAGTGCATCCATGGAGCTATTCTAGAAGCCTTTCTAGCTATGTAGAAACAACCAGAACTTGACCTTCACTTGCAAAGCCTTCAGGCTATCTCTGCTGCATGTTGAGGTATCAGGGTAGATTTAATTCAGTGGAATTAAAACATGATCATTACCCTAAAAAAAGAGGCATTTGATATAAAAGGCATGGAAAGAACACAACACATGAAGTATGGTCTGTGAGTCTGAATTATGACTCTCACACCTTTTGGCTGTGTGACCTTAGGCGAGTTATTTTTACCTCTTTAGGTCTCAGTTTTATCTTTTGAAAAACGGAGATAATAACATTTAACCTGCTCTTTCTCTGTATTTTTGTCAGAAAAGCAAACTGAGAAGCACTATGGGATTATGAGGTATTATCATTTTCCAAAGATACTTGGACGGCTTTAAAATAAAAAAAAATCAGTAATTTTTTGGCATATAATTAGAATTAGTGTGGCATGGTACATAGGGTTGGACGTGGAGATGAAAAGACTTAGGTTCAAATCTCATTGGGCAGGTTACAAATGCCTGAGGTATCATAATTTTAAATGGTTGATACTTCTCTATACTAATTCTTCCCAAACTTTTTTGATCATGCTTCTATTAGTTTTATGTATATAGCAAAACTTCATATGTGTATATTTAATTGAAAACATAAAGATATACTACTGTAATAATGTGTTACATACATTATAAAACATTTACAAAAAGTAACTTAAAAGGTAAGATAAAGAATAAACAATAAAGATATTTTATTTTATTTATGTAATGGTGCAAAAACAGTTTTCTTTAGCATTAATGTTAGTATTGATGCTATTTTTCAGTGAGGGCAATGTGCCTAAATATGCCTCCTTTTTGAAAAAAAATCTTAATTTAATATCATGATAGAATGATTTTGAAGGTCTGTTAGTAAGTTCATATTATTTTAATACTTGGTTATTATGGCTGAAAAAGACGTCTCATGAAGATGTTTTGATATAAATGAAAGAGGATACTGTTGGTCACACTTCCTAAAATCAGCAAATTCATTTTAAATTCCCACTTGCCAATTTGTGCACATTTTCTAAAAATTGAAATTCAGGCAGGAGGGGGGCGGAGCCAAGATGGCGGCGTAGCAGCAGCAACATATCGCAGCTCTCACATAGCCACCCCAAAATACCCATAAAATAGGAC
>CM053584.1:292197806-292226596 GCA_028627135.1 Pseudochirops cupreus
AAAAAAAAAAAGAAATCCAGGCAGGAAATTTCCAACTTTATTAATATTTTTGCAAAACAAATAAAAGGTTTTACATTATTTTTTTTTTTTTTTTAGTTCATACATAGACATTCTGTAACTGGTTCTAGGCTGCTAACCACTTGCTGAAGAGGAGGCATTTTGATTGGGATGTTTGTGTGTGTGTGTGTGTGTGTGTGTGTGCGTGCGTGTGTGTGTGTGTGTGTGTGTGTGTGTGTGTGTGTGTGTAGTGAAGGTCATTATTAATGATAGTGGATATAAACACATATTTTAAAAAATCTTCTTGATAGGTTTGAATTTGAGGAACAAAATTCTTGTCAAATCCGATTAAATAAATGGTTCCCCAACAGTTTTGCTTCACAAACTCTACCCCCAGAAAATGCTTGATTAATTTTCAGGACTATTTGATATACTATTCATAATATTCTTTTATATTTATACATCTAATACTTACGATAACTATAATGATAACTCCCCCATAGCTCCAAATTATAATTCATATTTTAGAATTATAATGATCAAATAAAAAAAATTCTATCTACCAGTATAAAAACTCTAAATGTAAAATTACAAAATAATTATGAATATTTTATATGGGGCAAGCTGTAAGAATTAAAAGTAAGACCTCATATGCTTACTGTCATCTATAAGCCTTCACATATAAACTAACCTTTGTAAGGAAAGAATCTCTTTAGATAGGACTTTCGTCTTTTTACCCCACTGTCATCTCAGCTGCTGTAAGAGAAGCTCTATATTGACCAATGTTTGTTAACCAGATCATTTCAAAATCTGCCAGATGGAAGAATAGTAACATAAGTTGAGAATACATGTAAGTTGGAAAATAGATGTAATACTGCAATGAGAGACAAAATAAATTTTGTTTCTGCAGATCATTTGTCATGGTGTATGCCAGTTTCAAGATGCCTTACAATATGCATGCCCAACAATCATGGTTTTCAGACATCTTGATATTTACACTACAAGGATGCACACACTTGTAGCAATTGATCATATCATTCCATAGCTAATAAGGTAGGATTACAGAAGCTCCTCTGGTGTAAAGTACATCATGCAAAAAAGGGCACTTGTGTGGATCTGACTATTAGGAATGGGTTTGTATCTGAATGTCACACTCTTGTGGACGTTTGAAAACAACTTGATGACAAGTTGAGAAACTTCAAAAATATGTTGTGCTTAGTCACAAGTGGTCAGAGTTTGATGCAATCACTATACAGTCACCAAGACTGTTGTCCTAATTCAGTTCAGTTCAGTAAATATTTATTAATCACCTACTATCAATGATCATGACAATCACTGCAGAAATAAACTTACAATGCTTCATACATGCACATGTTTATTGACACAGTATAAATATAATTGTAACATAATTTAGCAATTATTTGTTATTTAAAATTATTTATTACTTAAAGCTATTTTTAAAATCTTTGGACCATCTTTGTAAACCCCTAAGGGTTCATTAACGACTACAAGAGAGCCATTAGATTTGATCATTGTTTTAAACTCAATAATTGGCTGACAAAGAACGCATTCTAGAAGTGTCAGTTCTACCATTTGTTTGTTTATGTTCATAGCATTAGCATTAACATTAACCTACACTTCCCTCTGGATCTTTCTCTCCTCCTTTTCCCCACAGAACCATTCCTTATAATGCACTCACTCCTCAACTCCATCTTTTAGAATCCCTAGTTTCTTTTAAAGCACAGCTCAAACAGGACCTTTTACATAAAACCTTTCCTGACAGCCTGACTGCTACTACCTTCCCTCCTAACTATCTTCTATTGATTTATTCTGAGTGTGTACTCACTTTGTATAGACTTATTTCCTTCATTGAATACAAAGTCCTTGAGGGCAGGGGTTGTTTCATTTTTGTATTTTTATTACCAGTGCCTGAGACATAGCAGTTACTTAATAAATGCTCACTGATTATTGCTTAAGTGTATAATCTTGACATTTCTCTAAAATCGTCTACATGAACCAATTAGTTAAGCATTTTGGGTTATTAGTCAAAGTGGTCAACTAGTTTGTACACATAGACATGACTCATGTCTCACCCTAATTAGTATTCATATCTGCAATACTGGAATATTCCATCTCCATCAAGTACCTTTGGTTTCATTGGTATGGATGTATACTCCTGAAAACCTGATTACACCTATACTGTGGTAGAAAACTGTGTCACCCTTCAGTCAACTAGGTGATGAACAGTTCTGAACCTAGTGAGGTGGGTCTTCAGATGACAGACATACAGTTCATCATCAGGCCTGTACTGGAAACCTGGAACAGTGTCTTAGAGAGTTGTTCAGGAAACTGAAAAAAATCATGATTTCTCTATAGTTACATAGCCAATATGTGCCAGATTCAGGACTTGAAGCCAGGTTTTCCAGACTTAGCCTGGCCCTCTATTCATTTTGCTACATAGTCTCTTGGCTTTCTTATGTTTTTAAAGATAACCCATGGGAATGCAGTAGAAGGAATTCAGGTTTGAGAAAAATTAGGTGCTTGTCTCAGAAATCTAGCTTAAATAGGTATCATACAGGTACTTAAAGTACATTTCTTATCTTCTTAACCAACTCAATTGAGACATATTTTGAACTATTTAAAAATAGTAGACTACTAGCTACATGTAGATTATAAACCAAGTCTTAGAAATCTTTCTGATTCAATGGTAATAATGTATAAATGTAAAGGAACCCAAAGTAAAATGAAAAGATCTCTTGGTCAACTGTTACTCAACTCAACACTAGGTCTAGACATGAATATGTTTTATACATGGAAGAGAGTTTAAATTTAAGGCTACATGAACCTAGTAATTCAAAGTCATGACTATAGTCAGACAACACAATTATAGAACCATAGAATATTATTGCTGGAAGGGATGTTGGGGTCCATCACATCTACATTACATGTTACAGATGAGGAAACTGAGTGACAGGGAGGGAGATTTTATGAAACCAGTACCCTGCTGTTGGTTAAAGGTATTTTCATCCATTCAAACTCAGACCTTCCATTAAACAACCAATACATGAAAAATTCATTTGGTTGCATTTCTTCAGCTTCTATTCTTCTAGTCAGTTCTGATTTTACAAATAAAACTCTGCATATGTGACATAGAGCCTTTAAATATAAATACATAAATATATACATGTTTCTTTTTATATATGTTACTTTATACATTCAACATATATATTATTCAATGGTGGAAAATCTCCTTCCTTTGGGAATAGAGTTGATTTTTGGAAATAGTGTCATCTGTAGCCAAATCTGGTGAATATGTTGGATTCAAAATGTTATGACAATTTTTTGTGGAGGGGGGGTAAGAGAGAGTGAGGGAACTATAAAATACTGAGACTAGTTTCCTTATTCAGTTCTTAGTCTAAAGACAGTTCTGACATCTTTCAGATGAAAGACATCCTGAAATGTTTGAGCAAGGTCAACTTTACTAGGATAAATGCTTATCATCTCGATGTGACTATCATGATAGGTACAGAACTCATTTAGATATGGGGACTCTAGTATATTCGTTTAAAAATCAGTCTTGTTTCATTGTAGTAAAATGCTGCCCAACAATATTTCAGTTTTTTGAGAATCTGTCTTTTCTTCCTAATAGAGATTATAGTCCCTTTATTTCTTGGAAGATGCCAGTGATGACTTGGTACAACATCAAAAAAACTCATTCTTTAGAAAGTAACTTTCAACATTAATAATGAATTTATTTTAATTAGGGGTAATAGAACTAATGATAAGTAATATAAATTAATGAATGATTGATAAGAATAAATTAATTTCCATAACAATGATCCATTCCTCATAGTTGTATAACATCTTCCTTCCTTTTTCCTATGAGTTGCATACTCAGTTCACAGGCAGTGTAGCATAGTGGAGAGAGAGCTAGCCCTGGAATCAAGATGACCTTCAGTGCGACCCCGGGACAAATCACTGAACCTCTCAGGGCTCTAGGTCAATTTTTAAGACTATAAATTGCAGACCAGGTGCCAACCTAATATGGTAGAAGGAGCTTCCTTCTCTAGGAGGTCCCTGTATCATTGAAATCTCAACTCCAGTTTCTGTCTTTATATTAAATTCATTGATCTCTTCTTTCTCTCCTTTGTTGATTTTTATTTTCAAAGTACATATATATATCAGAAGACTCAGGTTTGGTTCCTCACTCAGCTATTTACCAACTCTGTGTAAAAATCACTTGAGATCTCTGAGCCTCTATATATTTCTTTATATGTGAAATAGAGATAATACTACCTACACTATGATGTAAAAAGGTTGTTTTTAAGGAAAGTGTTTTGTAATCTTTAAAGTACTACATAAATAGAAGCTATCATGATTGCAAAGGTAACTTTCACATTTTAGAAAGAAGATATAATCTATAACTTATGAGCAGTTTTAAAGAATAAGCTCTCAGAAGAGTACAGGAAGGAAGACCTCTGATGTACATTTTAGTAACAGAAAGTCATAACATCAATTATTAGACCCTATTCTCCAATCCAGAAGAAGTCCCATCTTCCATATGCAGTCTTTTGATCATTTTTACAATGAAAAATGAGGCTATCACTTCAGGGTAAGGGATGCTCTCTCGTGTTTAAAGTAAGAGGTAAAAAGGAAGAAAGGGGATGGGATTCCACTTCCAAATTTTTGCTTCAAACATTTATTGTGACTGTGACTGACCTTGCAGTTTTGATTGGGAAAAGTTTACTTACTACAATTTACCACTGAAATTCTGAGTTGTCCTTAATGACTTGTATCTAGTAGAGGACTTACAGTCTCACGGTGTTGAAGGTGAAGGAAACCTGTGTGCATTTAGATAAATCAGAGATTAATGCTAAGGTCCTCAGAGGATGGAGGAGGAGGGACCTACCCTGATTTAGTCCTTGAAACTTCAGGATGCTAAGTCCTGCTTTCCTTTCAGATCCAATCCCCTAGAGACTCATTGTTGAGTTATAAATCACCACAACATGCATCTTTTAGTTCTTTGAATTCAATAATTAACATGTCACAGTGGATAGACAAAAATAAAGAAAAAAGGTAATGAATTCATCTCTGGCTTCTTCAGAAATGGATCAGGTAAGTGAGGAAAAGGGCATTAGCTGGATTGGATCTGCATTTGTTTCTATTATTTGAGCTTTTCTTAGCAAATAAAAATGGAATTTCAGTACAAGGTCCTTGGCTGCTTGTGCTTCATGCTTTGCTTCTCGTCGATAACTTTGCAACAACAAATGCCCAGTAACAAAGAAATGTTACTGAAGGCTAAATCTAAATTTTACCTTGTGAATTTTGCATGTCACCAAGATAATTTGCTCCTTCCTGGAAATGCTGAATTGCCAAGTACATCATAGTTTTGTCAGCTTTTTCTCGGAATGAACTTTTATTACAAAGCAGAAAAATAATATTAACTGATAGTCAGCCAAGAGACTTAATCTCAATGAAAAAAAACCAACCACTTTTTTCTTCTTTTATTGTGTGTATGTCTGTGTATGATGTGGATAAAAGACTGGAAGGGAGGGGACAACTATCAGAAATGTGTTTTATAGTATGGAATTTAGGTCTTAGAGATGTTTAGAACCTATAATATTTCAAAAACAGTAAGTAGCTATATTCTTCTTTGAAAATCTTTATCACCAAATAAAACATGAGATGGATTTCTTACTATAATTTGTATTCAATACTTTTATATCAAGTGTTCTTTAAGAGTTTTACTTCTCATATAAAGTGTGTGTAAAAAATAAATCTGTGCTCTGTCTCACCAAAGCCACTTGAGAGAACATCAACAAAATGTTAAAGCTTAACTAATGGGATTCCCCAAGCAAACAGGGAAGAGGGAGAAAGAGTTGCCTTGCTATCATCCCTTGGTCATTTCCTTATCTCATTTTCTTTTTCAAATTTAAAAAAAAGAGAATACTGGCTCAGGGACAGACTTATGAAATTCTGAGCCATTACACTGTTTTATGTCATTCTATAATGTGATGATATTAATATCTGTCCTATGCTAATGTGTTTAGGATTGTGATAGTTCACATTTAAATAGCACTTTACTATTTGTAAAATCCTTTCTGGGTATCTGGCTTGTCCCTCACACCACCCCATTGAAGTGGGTACCATAGAATCTACTTTCATACCCTCTTTACCAATTGGTGTCTCCTATCTCTGTGATTTTGCCTAAATGACTTCCTTGCCTTACTCATCTCTTAGACTCCTTACTTCTCTTCCAGGCTCTCATCTTCCTGAAATTATTTTGCATCCATTTATCTCTATATATGTTGTAAGTGAGTAGTTTGTAAGTCCCTTCAAGGAAGGGCTCCTTTCATTTTTTTTATCCCCAGCATGTAGCACCATGTCTTTCACTAGTAGGTATTCAAAAATTTGTTGAATTGAACTGAAGAAATTGAGGTTCAGATAAGTTGTGATTCATCCAAGTTACACAGGTGGTAATTGTTGAATGTGGGACTTGTACGTAGGTCTTCCTGATTCCAAGTCTGGCATGCCTTCCAGTATTGTATGTTGTCTCTCAATGAAGGTCAGTTTACTTACATGAACTTTTCCGTCTTGAAGGATACATGTCACCTAGGAATGAATCAACAGACATAGCTTTTTACTCAGGATAATTGCAATCTAATTTTTTTTATAAATATCTCTCAATTTTCTAATATAATGCTAGTGAAAGAAGGTATTAAAAGAGATATAGAACCTTTATCAAATTAGGCTTGATGCAAAGAATTTGCGTGACTATTCAATTTAATCAAAGTATTTGGATACACATTTAGAAGCCACAAATTTTTTGAATTATTGATGTCCTTTTCAAGACATATGCATTGTGAAGGTGAATAACTTAAAACTGTGAAGCTTCAACTGTTCAAAGAGCAATTCTGTTCATTTGTAGTCATTAGAATGAAGTTATATGAAAGTGCAAACAAATCTAAGATGAGTAGCAACAGAAAACCTCAGAAAACTTGAAAATTGAAACCGTTGATCTGCCCATGTTAATGTCTGTCATATTTCTGATTTACTACAAACATTTTTGCAAAGTGTAAAACATGTGAAATGTTGACTGACAGAGCCTTATATGTTCTTGCTTTTCTGAAGGTAGCCTTTGACTGCTCGGAATTTGGAAATGGATCATGCCCAGAGAATGACAGGCCATTAGGTATTCGAACTGCCATGTATCTATTTATGTCTGGGGCTATCTTCATCACTGTTTTTGGAAACCTTGCTATGATCATTTCCATTTCCTATTTCAAACAGCTTCACTCTCCAACCAATTTTCTCATCCTTTCCATGGCGATCACGGACTTTCTCCTGGGATTCAGCATTATGCCCTACAGCATGGTCCAGTCTGTGGAAAACTGCTGGTATTTTGGAATCCTTTTCTGTAAGATCCATTACAGCTTTGACTTGATGCTAAGCATAACATCGATTTTCCATCTTTGTTCTGTAGCCATAGATAGGTTTTATGCCATATGCTACTCTTTGCATCATTCTACCAAAACAACCATTTCAGTAGTAAAGAGGTTGCTGTTCCTTTGTTGGTCAATACCAGGAGCAATTGCTTTTGGGGTGGTTTTCTCTGAGGCATATGCTAATGGAATAGAAGGCTATGATGTTCTGTTTGCATGTTCCAGTTCTTGCTCAGTGATGTTCACTAAGCTATGGGGCACCACTTTATTTATGGCAGGCTTCTTCACCCCAAGCTCTCTGATGTTAGGAATTTATGGCAAAATTTTTGCAGTATCCAAAAAACATGCTCGTGCAATCAACAACATTCCTGAAAAATCAAAGTAGCCAAATGAAGAAGGAGAAAAAGGCAGCCAAAACCTTGGGGATAGTGATGGGTGTCTTCTTGTTATGCTGGTTTCCTTGCTTCTTCACAATTTTACTCGATCCATATTTGAACTTTTCTACTCTTGCAGTATTGTTTGATGCTTTGACTTGGTTTGGCTATTTCAACTCCACGTGCAATTCTTTAATATATGGTTTCTTCTATCCTTGGCTTCGAAAAGCACTGAAGTATATTCTCCTTGGTAAAATCTTCAACTCACATTTTCACAATGCTAATTTGTTTTCTCAGAAAGAATCTGAATAGAGAGTCAGGAAAACTATTTTAAGTTCTTTAAAACTATAGAAATATATTTTATGTGTATGTATAGGTATATATATATATTTACATATGTATATATAACATGTACATGCATATATACACACAGGTATATGCATGAAAGAAATTACTTTGGAGTCAGGAACACATGGGCTCAAGTTTTACCTCTGTCATATACTCATTGGGTAACCATGGATAAGTCTTTTAACTTTTCAAGGTCTTAGACAAATTCCCAAAATTCTAAGTTACAGATGGGATTTGTATCAGTGTACAAAATTTCTATCTTGAGAAATTGATGAGACCAGTGAAATCACAGATCTAGACAGCAATGACAAAAATGTATACATATAGATTTCTATATACAAGGTGTCCCAAAGCCTTAACTTTGATAGCTTAATCAATAAATAAACTTTATTAAGTACCTACAATGTGCCAGGCATTGTGCTAAGCACTAGGGATACAAAAAGAGGCAGAAGACTAGTCCTTCCTTTCATGAATCTTGCAATCTTATGGGGAAGAGAATGTGCAAACAAATATTTACAAAGCAAGCTATATACAGGATAAATGGGAAATAATTAACAGAGGGAAGATATCAGAATTAAGAAAAAATTGGGGAAGGTTTGCTGTAGAAGGTCAGACTTTAATTGGAACTTGAAGGAAGCCAGAGAGGTCAGTAATCAGAGATGAGGAGGGAGAATATTCCCGGCACAGGGGTTTGCCAGAGAGAATTCCAGGAGCTGAATTCCGTGGAGTGTCTTGTTTATGGAACAGCAAGAGTAAGCTGGAATAAGTTATTTTAAGCATTTAGTAGCATAAAATTTAACTAAAAGTTTTGGAGCACCCTTTATAGAGATATGAGGATATACAAAACGCAGAATTGTGTAGTATACAGCAAACTGGCTTGTAGTCAGCAACCTGAATTTGTATTCAACTATAAACACAATCTGCATGATGATAAGCAGTTTCTTTCTCTCTTCAAACCCAGGGTTCTTTATGTCTGCTGTTTACTCTGCTTAAGATTATCCAGGAAGAGTGTCTTAATGTATTTGGAGAACCTCTCCTGTTTGAAAAACTGCATGTATGTATGTATGTATGTATGTATGTATGTATTTGTAGAATTTCAAAACAACACTGAATTAACTCTGTAGGTGGAAAAGAAGTTTCCTTCTTTGAAAATGTGGGTCCTGGGTTAGATAATCTTTAAAGATTCTTGTATTCTAACATTTTACAATAAGAAGAAAAACTACTCCCATCAAATACACACATATTCACCTTGGAAAGGCTGGGTATGAGGGAATGAGCTATGGAGGGAACAGTTCACTTCAAAGATGATTTCTATGCAAATATTGTAATGCTCTACTCTTGTCCTACCCTGGGTTGCTCCACCCCCAAAACCAGAATCCTCAGCATTTCTCTACTTGATGCTATGAGGTCATTTGACCCTGATGATGAAATAGAAAAATAATCGTTTTAGTAAGACAGTGGAACATGCAAAAGTCGGCTGATTAGGAGACATGAAAGGTAGGCCTGCAAGCTTAAAATACTTAATGGGTTAGGGGATACTATCAGTGAGGATAACAATGAGAGTAGAGAAGAAGCACAAATATTCCCTTGTCATTCCAAAAATTAAGTATCAGTGGAAAAGTGAGAGACAGTTTGGGCAGAGCCAAAGCTGAAGGGTTAAATACAGATAACACTGTGAGTTGTAGGGGCAGTCAGGTGGCACAATGGGTGGAATGCCAGGCCTGGGGTCAGGAGGCCTCAGCATTGTGAGTTTAGATCTGACCTCAGATACCTCCTAGCAGAGTGACTCTGGGTGAGTAACTCACCCTGTTTGCCTCAGTTACCTCATCTGTAAACTGAACTGGAGAAGGAAAACTACTCCCGCACCTGCCAAGAAAATCTCAAATGGTGTCACAAAGAATCGGATGTGATTGAGAATGATTGAACAACAACAACTGTGCATTGTCGTGATTTGCTAAACCTAAAGACATTTTGTCAAATTTCAATGTGATTTCCTCTTTTTAAATATGACAGAATGTTGTGTATCATGTAGATAATTATTAATTATAAAATAAGGTTTATCCAGAATTTGGGTCTATAAATCTTTAACTGAGTTAAAACTGGAAAATTACTGTGAAAAGGCTACATTGCAGCTTCTGTTTGACTTTTTGGAACTGATATAAGGACATGACTTGGATTATGTTGCTCAAAGAATCATTGTATTAAAGCAATAAAATGCATAAGCCATTTTAACAAAAAGACTCTAAACATGATGAGACTGAATTTGAAGTCAGAAGTTCTAGACTTAAATCCCAGTTTTGCTCCTTTCTACTTGTGTGACCTTCAATTAGTCATTTAATCTTTCTAAGTGTCCTTTGTATGCATCATTATGCTTCCACCTTATGGCAATTTCCCAGTTATTTCTAAATCATGTCCTGCTGTGGCTCATGCCCTGCCTCCTCTCTCCCAGCCCCTCTTGAGTTTTCTTCTCTTACTAGAACAGACAGAGATTGGTTTTGCCTTTCTTTTTATCTTCAGTGTCTATGCTTAATAAATACTTGCTGATGTTGTTGTACAATGAGGATAATAATAGCACCTGTCTCACGTTTGTTATGAGGATCAAAAGTTGTGTAAAGTAGTCTGTAAACCTTAAAGTGCTATGTAGATATAATGGTGATGATGATGATGATGATGACGATGCTGATGACTTCAGTTAGCTCTGCTTTATGACTCCATATCCCTGTAAGGAAAAGTCAAGGTCATTGGTGGCTTCTAAAAGGGTAATTTCAATAGAATGATGTGGGTGAAAGCCATATTGCAAGTGGTTAAGGAATTAGGGTAGTGAGGAAATGGAGGTATCAGGTATAGTTGTGGTTTAGTTGTTTTTCGGTTGTGTCTGACTCTTCATGAACCCATTTGAGGTTTTCTTGACATATACTATAGTGCTTCACCATTTCTTTCTCCAGCTCCTTTAATAGATGAGGAAACTGAAGTAGACAAAAGACTTGCCCAGGGTCACACAGCTAGTTACTTGTCTGAGGCTAGATTTGAACTCTGGAAGAGGAATCTTCCTGGCTCCAGGTCTGACACTCACTCTACTGCTTCACCTACTCACCCAGGTATAGACAACTTTGTTAAGATGTCTATGAGTGAAAGAGAAAATGCCAGATGGACGTTCTATTGACACATGTGACAATTTTCTCTAAAATGTCACCACAATGGTTCTAATTCTTTATGTAGCAGGTACCATAGAAAGGGCTGGCTGTTTGGAGGATTATTTTCAACAGTCTTCATAGTCTTAAAACAACGAAACAAAAACAGACAGCATCTAAAAGCAATACAAAGTCCTAAGCCTAGAGCCATACGGTGGGTGTTCAATGACTTTCTTCTGGTAAATAACTGAGTGAGTACAGTTTCAGAAGTGCTTCTATTATGCTGGTATGGGCCATAAATATATTTCACTCCTTCTGAGCTGTAATTGTATAATTTGAATTACTTTGGCTATTTCTACCTACTGCATATCCATTTACTAATATGTAAATTGGCCTCCTGATTCATTCAGTTATAAAAAGATCCTGGATGGAACCCTCTTATAGCCTCTTCAATAGTCATATTGCCTACCATTTATTAAGAGAGGTGGCATTGGAGCTCAGTTTTAATGTGTAACAAAGATATATTATTTGTTGTTCCTAATCAGTGAGTTTGTGCTAAAAAAAAAAAGTCTGCTTGGCCACCCTCCAGCAAAACACTCTCTGTGAATTTTTAATATAATAATTGAATAATTGTTATGTTCTCCTCTGCCTTTTCCCTCTCTCCCAAAAAGGTTTATACAGCACTCTGTAAACAGTGAGATCAATAATTGCTGTTGACTGACTGTGTTTGGTTCCCACTGTAGCCCTGGGCTGTGGGCAGCAAGATAACGCTGCTTGGCACATATGCTACCATGTTCTAAAGATGGAAATAAACCTTTTCAATTACATGCATTTTTTTTTATCCTTTTGAAACCTGGAGTAATAACAAAAATAGTAATGGAGATAGCTGACATTTATATAACACTTTAAAATTTGCAATGTGCTTAAATATAAACATCATCTCCTAAAGCGCAGCTATGATCATTTAGTTCCCTTGCTCAAGGAGCTTCATTGGCTCCCTATTGCCTCTATGATAAAATATACAGGTTCCCAAAGTGAGCAACACTGTCCCCTGGGGGATGCTGAAACAATCCAGGGGAGCCAGTTGTACCGTTGAGTACAATTGGGGGACTTTGAATAAAAACAAGGGAGCAGGGGAAGCATAAGGAAGGAAGAGAAGAAAATTTTGAAAAATAAGTTATTCATCTTTCATCTGTTGTATAACAGAGTTAAAGTTTTCCGAACAAACACACAAAGTGCTTGTTACAACCACTCAGTCATAAAGTCTACCAACAGGTCTTAAAAAGCAAGTGTTGGCAGGCAAGCATGTCATGCATTGTTGGGAAGTCCAGCATGCATCAGGAGGAATATGTATGTGTAATGACTGGTTTATAATATGATAGTATACTGTTACATGATACAATATTGCATCATCAAAATTTCAATGCAGGAAACTCCCCCACAAATTTATAATAAATTATTAAATTTAAGATATGTCATTTAAAAAACCTCTGTCTTCTACTGAGAAAGTAGCAGTTAGCAAAGTTATTTTCCTAATGAACCACGTCACCCCACTTGCTACCCCCACCCCCACTCTAACTCTGGTGACTTCCTAATACTTCCAGGATCAAATATAAAATGCTTTGTTTGGCTTTCAAAATCCTTTGTGGCATAGTTGGTTTTTTTTTTAATGTTTTACTAACCCTTCATAGCTCTGTCTCTTATTTGACTTTCCACATCCTACATTCTATAGTTTAGTTATATTGGCTTTCTTGCTGTTCCTCAAACAAGACACTTCCTCTTTTGCCTCTATTCATTTTCACAAGCTGTTTCCATGCCTGGAAGTGGTAAGATATTCATGGCACCCACCAGAACACAAGCATCTGTGTGCAGCAAATTCACTCAGTTCCATTATCTAAAGGATGCCACTATCTCAGCCAAAGCTTGCTTACCTAACAGCTTGAAGATCAATACTAACCAGAAAAATGTTTCCATGAATTGTACTGTGATAACCTTTTTGTTTTCTCAAAGTGCTATTCATAGCCAAACTAATAAATTATTTTCATATAGACAGTGTAAACGGAGGTTGACATTTTCTTTCATTTCAGAGGGAATAGGGATTTCAGGAAGTGGGAAAACCCCAGTTCACTAAAGAGGGAGCTGATGACATTAAGCATTTCATTATTGTAAATATGCTCCCATGTGGGCATTGGAAAAAAAGCAAGAGAAACCCAATCTAATAATTTCTGTTATGAGAGAAGGCTGTTTGGGTCACTAGTTTTTCTGAGTTCTGTTCATTTCCATTCTCTACAGAGGCAAGTAATATAGACCTAAAGAGAATGTGAGAAGGGGATTTCATCAGAGGGATTTAACATTCAATAACCTGTGGAAAACATATAGTGAAAAGCAAGGGAGCTCTGAGAAAAATATCATTTATGCAAATCCTATTTCCTAGGAGAAATGACTATTTCCCTCTTGTGTTAATAATTATTGAATCAGGACTGAGGTTTTTCCCCTTTTCTTTTTCTTCATCCACAAATGAACTCATGTGGAAAATCTTGGGCAAAGACTTCCCTAGGATAAGATCTCATTAGCCGGTAAAAGAAATTCTAAATTTAGCCTGATGGGTAAATTCCTGGTCATTGTGTTTGGTTACAGGTCTGGAATAGACATGGATTCCCTCTTTGATATGCATATTGATAAGACTCTTTGACCAAGACTTGAGTGATCCAAGTCATGTACCCTCCCTCAAGACCCTCATGAGCTCACCTCTCATGATATTCATTTGTTCGTTAATTGTTAATCAATCAGATTTTATTGGCACCCTCAGGAACCCACTCTTCCAAGAACAGATAAACTGTGATTTCACTACCACAAGGGGTCTTTGATGAGAGTGCCATTGACCACTTTTTATTAATAAACATGTTAGTTTTATTAATAAATGATTAAATAACCAAGAAATTATGTTTCTCAAACTTTTTAAAATGCCACATCTCATGGCTATAGGTCTTTTCAGTTTGACTCTGCATCAAACCACATGCCCAATCCTACATCTGCTTTCTTTTGCCTATTTAACTTCCTCAATTAATAATGAGGTTAATGACTTTCTACTTCAGAAAGTTTGTTTTTTTTGACCAAAAGGAAAGACTTTGAAGTCACTGATCTTGATGCTATGGGGCAGTCAATGAATTTTACAACTGGAAGGATCTTAGCAATGATATAATCTAAAAGTCTCCTATTATGAATGAGTAAAATGAAAACCAGAGAGATTGGATAACTCACCCACTGTCACTCTGCTAAGTTGTGACAAAACAGAGACTAGGACATTGATTTCTTGACTCCCACATAAGTGTACACCTATAGTACTTCATTCTTCTCCTTTCTTTTTTTCAATTTTTTGTTTAAATTTATTCAGTGTTTTATTTTCCCCCAATTATGGGTTAAAAAAAATTTTTAGCATTTGTTTTTAAAATTTTTACTTCCGAATTCTCTCCCTTACTACCCCCCTATACATATCCCCAATTGAGAAAATAAGCAATTAGATATAGGTTATACATATGTCAGCATGCAAAACATTTCCATAATAGTCATGTTGTAAAAGAAAACATAGGCCAACAAAAAACACCTCAAGAAAAATTAAGAAAGTTTAAAAAGTATGTTTCAATCTGTATTCAGATACCATTGGTTCTTTCTCTTGGGATGGATAGTATTTTTCATTATAAATCCTTCAGAGTTGTCTTGGACCATTGTATTGTTGAGAATAGAAAAGTCATTCACAGATGATCATCTTACAATATTGCTCTTTGTAGACAGTTCATTTCACTTGGCATCAGCTCATGAAAGTCTTTCTAGATTTTTCTGAGAGCATCCTGCTCATCATTTCATATAGTACAATAGTGTTCCGTCACAATAATATACCACAATTTGTTCAGCCATTCCCCAATTGATGGGCATCCCCTCAATTTTCAATTGTTTTGTCATCAGAAAAGAGCTGCTATCAATATTTTTGTACATATAGGTCCTTTCCATTTTTTAAAATCCCTTTTGGTATACAAACCTAATAGTGGCATTGCTAGCTCAAAGGGTATGTGTCGTTTTATAGACCTATGGGCATAGTTCCAAATTACTCTACAGAATGAGTGAATCGGTTCACAACTCCACCAACAGTGCATTAATGTCTCATTTTTCCCACAACCCCTCCACCATTTGTTATTTTCCTTTTCTGTCCTCTTAGCCAATCTAATAAGTATAGGTACCTCAGAATTATTTTAATTTACCTTTCTCCAATTAATAGAGCATTTTTTTAATATGACTATAGACTGCTTTTATTACTTCATCTGAAAACTGTTCATATCCTTTCTTTTCTTTGCTTTTTTGGAGGGGGGAAGGCAGGGCAATTGGGGCTAAGTGAATTGCCCAAGGTCACATGGCTAGTAAGTGTCAAATGTCTGAGGCCAGATTTGAACTCAAGTTCTCCTGACTTCAGGGCCAGCACTCTATTCACTGTGCCATCCAGCCACCCCAACTGTTCATATCTTTGATTATTTGTCAATTGGTGAATGGCACTTATTATTAAAAATTTGATTCAGTTTTCAATATGTTTGAGAAATGAGGCCTTTATCAGAGAAACTTGCTTCAATTTTTTTTCACAGTTACTATTGCTAACTGTATTTCCCTCTATCATATTTTCCTCCCTGTTTATTCTGTTCTCTCTTTCCTTTCATCTTGCCCTCTTCAAAAGTGTTTTGCTTCTGACTACCTGCTCCCCTAATCTGCCCTCCCTTCTATCAACCCCCCTCCTTTCTTTTCTCCCCTTCCCCTCCTCCTTTCCTGTAGGGTAAGACAGATTTCTGTACCCAATTGAATGTGTATGTTATTCTATCTTTGAGACAATTTTGATGAGAGTAAGTTTCATTTACTCCCCTTTACTTCCCTCCTCTTCCCCTCTGCTGCAAAAGCTTTTTCTTGCCTCTTTTATGGGAGATAATTTACCCCATTCTACATCTCCCTTTCCTTTTTTTCCAGTATATTGCTCTCTCACATCTTAATTTTGTTCTTAGATTCCATCCCTTCATATTCAACTCACACCTGTCCCCTCTGTCTATATATACTCCTAACTGCCTAATAATGAGAAAGTTCTTATGAGTCACAAACCTTATCTTACCATGTAGTAATGTAACAGCTTAACCTTATTAAGTCTTTTATGGTTTCCCTTTCCTATTTACCTTTTTTTATGCTTCTCTTGAGTCTTGTATTTGAAAGTCAAATTTTCTATTCAACTCTGGTCTTTTCATCTTCATGAAGAATGCTTGTAAGTCTGCTATTTTGTTGAATTTCCATTTTTTCCCCTGAAGGACTACTCTCAGTTTTTCTGGGTAAGTGATTCTTGGTTGTAATCCTAGCTCTTTCCCTCAAGAATTTTATATTCTAAGCCCTCCAGTCCTTTAATGTAGAAGCTGCTAAATCTTGTGTATTTGAATTGCTTCTTTCTCACTACTTGCAATATTTTCTCCTTAACCTTGGAACTCTGGTATTTGGCCTGGGAGCTTTCATTTTGGAATCTCTTTCAGGAGATGATCAATGGATTCTTTTAATTTCTATTTTACCCTCTGCTTCTAGAATATCAGGGCAATTTTCCTCAATATTTTCTTGAAAGATGATATCTATGGTTTTTTGTCTTGTTTTGTTTTTGATCATGGCTTTCAGATAGTCCAAAAATTTTAAAATTATCTCTCCTGAATTTGTTTTTCAGGTCATTTGTGTTCCAATGAGATATTTCACATTGTCTTCTTTTTTTCATTCTTTTGATTTTGCTTTATTGTTTCTTGATTTCTCATAGTCATTAAATTCCATTTACTCAATTATAATTTTAAGGAATTATTTTCTTCAGTTAACTTTTGTATCTCCTTTTCCATTCTGCAATTGTAAAGCCAGACACAAGCAGCTCTCCACAGGACTGCTGCTGTGAATAACTTTAAGGTTCTGATCACATAATATAGTGAAGTCTGTATTCAGCAATAAATGAAAGCAAAACATTCACAAAAATATAACCTAACAATTTATTACTAAGTTGGCCCCATTGTCTTAAACAAAACATATCATTCAGTAAGTCACAATCTCATCATCAGTATTTAGTACCCAAGCAAAGTCTCCTTTCATCCTTAAATAGAGACTGGCTTCCAATCCTCCTTAAGCTAACCATCTTTAAGGAATAATCATCCTTAAGTCAATCATCCTTAAGGGGCAATGGAAGGTACAAAGGCCATCCACCCCTAGGACCCAATTAAGTTACAATATCATCAGTCAGCACTGAGTACTCATGTAAAGGTCCTTTCATCTGAACTCAAGGCTGACTTCCAAACTCCAAGCTTCTCTTCCAGTCTCCCAGGTCTTGCCTGGATTCATCCCACTGTTGCCTGGATTCATAGGTAGGTAGTTTGCTGTTTGCAGGTCACAGTGACTAGTCCACTCCAAGCCCTCTGCAGTTTCTCTTTCTGGAAAGACTAAGCTTAACAGGGACACAACCATATTTACACACTTTAAACTTAGCAGTTAAAAGACAATATTCACACACATTCCTAGCACAATCATCTCAAATCGCTTTCTGTCTGACAAAGTAATACAAGCCAACTGACAAAACTTCTGTCTGAGAAATCAAACACAAATCAGCAGTAAAGTCCCAGGACTTCTGTAAACAGCAGCAAAATTCTCTTTCAGGGCTTTTGAATCATCAGTAAAGTCCTCTTCCTGGGCTTCTGGATCAGTAGTAAAGCCCTCTTTGGGAACTTCTGTCTAAAAACAATAGACAAGGCTTTTGTCTGACAGAATAGTAGACAGAGTGCTACAGAGTGCCAAAAATACAAGTATTCTCCATCTCAGTTCTGCTTGGTCCCAGTGCTTGAGCTTTTATCCGCTCTTCTCCTCCCTGTTCCACCCTTGTTGTTGCATCCTTCCTGTTCTGCTCTTTCAGCAAGCTCCTCCCACCTCAAGTTCCACGTGACATTAGGCCTATTAAGGGCAGGGAAGGTCTCCAAACTCCCTTAGGCCTAGGAAGGGCAACACAATGTATATTGTTTCCAAGAAAGACTTGATATAATCACAAGCAAGGCTCAAAGGCACCTGAATAGCTGAAACAAGGAGCTTAAGTACTACTTTGCCATTACAATTGCTGGAAAAAGAAGCAAAATACCACGTTGCTTGCTATTACAGCAATTCTGCTTTTTAGGGACTTTTCATCTTCAGTGAATTTTTGTGCCTCTTTGCCCATTTGGCCAACTCTCCTTCTCAAGGCATCCTTCTCCACACTGGCTTTTTGTGACTCTCTTACCATTTGACTTACTTGCTTTTTAAGGTACTATTTTCCTCAGTATTTTTTATGTCTTCTTTACTAAGTTGTTGACTCATTTTTCATGATTTTCTCACATCGTTCTCATTTCTCTTCCTAATTTTTCCTCTATCTCTCTTACTTGATTTTCAAAATCATTTTTCAGTGCATCCATGACCTCTAATTAAGTTAAATTTTTCCTGGATGTTTTGAATATAAGAGCTTTGACTTTATTATCTTCTTGTGATGGTGTGTTTTGATCTTTCCAATCTATTACTTGACTTTTAACTCTTTGGTAAAGTAGGGTTCTGCTTCTGAGGTGTAGAGTGCACTGTCCCAAGTTTCAGGGGTTTTGTGCAGCTATTTTCAGAGATACTCCTAGGGACCTGTAAGTTTTCAGTTCTTCCAAAGTGGTGTGATGTAAGGAGAGGTGTTTACTACTCTCATGGTCTGTACTCTGGTCTGTGAATGAGCACAAGCACTGTTTTCTGCCCTGGAATGATCCCTCATCCTATTGTGGCTACAAGCTTCAGTGTGCACATGTTATTCCTCACCCTGGGAGGAGGTCTAATCTGAGTATGGACAAAGCAATTGTCCTGCCTCAGTGCTAACAAAGAGATCCCTCTAATCTCCTTCTGACTAGTTGTTTGATCCCCTCATCATCTGTGGACTCAGAGCTCTGGAAAGCAGCTGCAGCTGCTGCTGATTCAGTGGGTTCCAAAGCCTTCTTCTGGTTTACTGGGACCAGGTCTGTGCTGGTATGGCCTGCACTGAACTGTGCTTCTTTCTTACCCGGCTGCAACAGACCTTTCTTGCTGACCTTCTAAGTTGTCTTGGGCTGGAAAATTGTTTTATTCCATCTTTTTGTGGGTTCTACCACTCTAGAATTTGTTTAGAGTCATTATTTAAAAGTCCTTGGAAGGGTTTGGGGGAGAACTCAAGTGAGTCACTGCCTTTACTCCACCATCTTGGCTCTGCCCTGCTTCATTCTTTTTCAAGTAGAAAGGTTGAGAACCTTTAAAAAAAACTGAAGGATGTCTAGCCTTGTAAATTTATTGACTTAGAGAACTGTTGTTGAAGAAACAACCTCTACCAATGGTAATTATTTGGTGATGAGAAATAAGTAAATTTATCCATAAACAATTATACAGTAGGCTTCTAGTAATGATTAGGTTACTTCTATCTAGACAATAAACAACAAGTATTTATTTATTGCCTCCTATGTTTCAGGCACTGTCTAGGCTATTAGTTGAGGTGGGGAGAGAATTATTATTCTCCATAACTGAGTCTTATTAACATTTTCTTGTCAAAATGTTCTAGAGTCAAGTTTAAGGAAAATTACTCTGGCAGAAGTATGTATGATGGGCTGAAGTAGGTAGAGATTTTTCATAGGGAGACACAAGTGAAACAGTCCCTGCCCTCAAGGAGTTTATATTCTAGGAGGAAGAGAATAGATACATATGTACTTATATACAGAATACATACAACATATACATACAAGTACAAAGGAACCTTGGGGAGAGGGAAGTGGCACTAACAACTAGGGGACCAGAAAAGGCATTGTTCAGAAGAGAACACTTGAACTGAGTCCTAAAGGAAACTAGAGATTCCAAAGTATGGAAATAAGGAGGAAGAGTAGTTCAGGCCTGGAAAATAGCTAGAGAGAAAATTATGGAGATAAAAAAATGGAATTGTGTGTGAAGAACTATAAGAAAGACATTATGGCCTGGACCATAGAGTGAGAAGAGAAAACTAATGCACAATAAAGCAGGAATAGTAGGATGGGGTCAGATTGTGAAGAGTTTTAAATGCCAAATAGAAAAATTTATATTTGATCCTGGGGGTAATAGGAAGCCACCATAATATATTAAGTAGGAATATGTGTGTCACATGATCAGATTTGAACTGTAGGAAGATAATTTTGATAGCTCTGTGGAGGATAGCTTGGAGTTGAGGAGTCTTGAGGCAGGGAGACCCATTGTTAAGTTATTGCCATAATTCTGGCAAGTGTTAGTGAACTCTGAACTAGAATGGTAGTTATGTGAGTAGAGAGAACAGGACAGATATAAGGTCAAGAGAGTTATAAAAGGTGACTATTAGAAATGGAAAAAGGGGGAGTGTCTTTCCAGTGTTTCTGGGAATGGCTTTGACAATGTCCTCTGGAGTACAATGTGCAAATGTAAGCAGAATCTGTTTAAGTAGATGCACTTGCCACATATGGATTTTAATGAGTATTAATTATTACAAAGAATAGAAATAGTACAATCAAGGTTATCTTCCGTGAATATCCAGACTAGCATTTCTTTGTCACCTTGACTGAAACAACCATTTCAGTGAGTCAAATCTAATAATAACAACAATTATAATTAACATTTATGTGGTGCTTACTATGTGTGTCAGGCACTGTGTTAATCTAGTTGTCAATGCTTATATAATTACAACCCCAAAACTTTCCTTAAGAAAAATAATATTGTGGGTTTAAAATTTATATAATGTCCAGCAGAAAGATCTTTAGAATATTTGGGACTGAAATTTGGCAGAATAATTTGCATTCTCTTTCTGTCCTATAATGACCCAAAGGTTATATCTTAAAGACAGGTGTACAAGTTTGGGGCTTAAATTTGTGGTTATGGAGTAGAGTAAAACTAATGCCACATGAAGTTGTTTGTATACATTCAGAACATTGATTTGTTAGAGCTAAGTTCATAATGAGGTTTTTTTTTAAAGGAGAATGATAAAAAGATGGTGTGTAATTGAAACAATTTAGCTCTAAACTATTTAAAGAAATAGTTGGTGATTAAAATAGGACATAGACATCATATAATATGTGACATCAGGATTGACTAACATAATTTTATCCAGAAACTTAATCCATATAAATTTATTGCCATGACAAAGAGGCAAAAAGGTCCCAGAAAGCTTCTTGGTCAGCAAACATATCACTTGCTTAACAAACAGAGGGAGATGACTGCCAAAGGTAACACTAGGTTAAAATGTAAACTCACCTGTAAATATTTTATGAAGAAGGATGATGGATGACTATGAATAATATTGTCTCATGAAGCACAGAAAATCAGTGGAGAGTAAAACCAGCTTAAAGGAAATTTGGCAAGATATCCAACTAAACAACGTCATCCAAAGGACAATAAACAGAAGAAAAACTGATAAGATTTGGGAAGTTCATCATAATAAACTATTTTCTATGATGGTGGAACCACAACACTCATCCCTAAGTTGGTACCACAGACCTGGATATGCTTATGAAGAGGTCAAAAATAGCATTATGGAAAACAAAAAAAGGGGGGGGGAATCCAAATTGAACCAAGAGATTTTATAGAGAAGATCTAAGCTGATGTCAATCAGCAATACATTACAATCATAATACAATTCTGAAGTCATTTAAGGACAACGTATTTGAAGGACAAGAAGACACCAAAAAGGTGGGGGAAAAAAAAAACCTTAAATTGTCTTAATACTGAAAAAAGTGACCAAGAGAACACAAGAAACCACTTACTTACATGCATACTCCCCTGTCTATATAAAATCTTTTTAAAAGTTATGTATAGATGAATGGAGAGTATCTTACATGAGAACTTTAATAGGAAATAAGCAGGCTTCCTACAATCTATATGTAACAATGGAATATATCATTATCATTTCAAAATTAACTGAAAGATATAAAAAACTTTTTATTACATCATGATTTTTGTTGTTGAGTCATTTCAGTTGTGTCTAACTCTTTGTGAGTCCATTTGGGTTGTTTTTTTTGGTAAAGATACTATAGTGATTTGCCATTTCCTTCTCCAATTCATTTTACAGATGAGGAAATTGAGGCAAACAGGATTAAGTGATGTTTCCAGGGTCACATAGCTAAGAAGTGTCTGAGGCCACATTTGAACTCAGGAAAATGAATCTTCTTTACTCCAGGTCTGGCACTCTATCCACTATGCCACCTAGCTGCCTACATCATGTTTACTGTCTGAGAAAGCATTCAATTTGGCAGAAAAAAAATGTTCCCTTACAACAAAGTGCCTCCCTTCTATACATTAAAATCATTCAAGTAACTTGTATGACAGAAAAAAAAAAACAAAACCCTGTTCAATGACCCTCTGATCATAAACATCAAACAAAGCATCAACCAGTGATGGTGGACATTTAGTAGCGAGTCCAAGTTGAGGAGGGATTTCCTGCAGAAAACAAAATTCTCTAGACACTCCTGCTTGTGGATGATGTCATGATGATTGCATTAATCTCCAGAACATTATCAAGCCTCCTGGAAAAGATTTGTAATCACTCAAAGGAGATTGACTTGACCCTTTATGCAGGAAAGATGAAGTAACTAAAAAAGAGTCTAATGTCCAGATTATGACATGCTTTTTGGTTGGCAATCTATAGAGTTTGTCTATCATTATATGTCTCAGACAATGAATTGAGTACACAGTGAATTGTAAGATCATCTAATGACCCCAACCTTCCCATAAAAAGAAGAATAGTTTAAAAAATAATAACATTCTACTGGTGCTGCCAGATAACAGCAAAAGTTGTATACCAATCTCCAAAGAAATAAAAATGAATTTCAAACAGGGGGCAATGAAGAGAAACCCAGTAGGAGTGAAGAGCTAAAATGTATTATAAATAAAGAACTAAGAAAAACAAGAGTAAGAGATGTAATGAAGGGATTATATGATTGGAAAAAAATGGGCTTGTCCTGTGGCAATGTAAAGGGATGACAGGTGGACAGTCCAGGTGTTCTACTAGTATTTTCATCATTTCAGGAAATATTAAGAAGGACCCCTGCAGGTAAGGTGGATCCGAGACAGCTACATGTCACAGTGGATAGAGTGTTGAACCTGGAGTCTGCAAGACCTGAATTTAAATCTTACCTCAAACACTTACTAGCTGTATGGCCCAGGGCACGTTACTTTATTTGGGTCTGCCTTAGTTTCTTTAACTGCAAATTGAGATAATTGTAGCTACCACTCGTTATTGTTATTAGGATCAGATGAGATAATATTTGTTAAGTACTTAGGACAGTGCCTAGAACAGAATAGGTGTTTAATAAATGTTTGTTCCCTTAGGCAAACTTAGGGGAAGACACTGGCGAGAGTGTGGGGAGCCAAAAAGGTCTGATCCAGGACTCAGACAGAGATCTTAATAATGTACCCTAATTCCTTTCGAGGTGACACAGCTTGCAAAGGCTGACTCCCCCGAAAAGAAACTCAGGAGCACACTTAAAGGACTTCTGTCTGATATCCTGACATCAAAACCTTTGCCCCCGAGCTTCAGGCATCAATAAGGACATATTCCTTATCATATTATGCTACTTCTAAGTTAGAAAAGACTAAAGACTATTGTAAGTCAAAATACCTGATTCTTGGGGATTGGTTTCTAATGCAGATGTCTTTGCGATTGTGGCTTGCTCTCAGGGAGCAGCCTTTGTGGTATAAGATACATTTTGATAAGAGACAACTGACCTTCCTCATGACTTCCTGGGTCCTTGATAACAAGACTTGTCTTATCCAAGCTACTTCCTGGGTATGGCAGACTATTCTATTAGTAATATAATTCCAAGATATGATTAAGATATAGTAATATAATTCCAGGATATGATAAGATAAGAATGCTTGAATCTTTGTCTTTTGGATCCTTAAAAATCTTGTTCGAATCATCATTAAATCAGAGTTCTTTCCAATGAACTACCCGCCTGGTTAATTTTTTGTCACATCTTTGCTCACACTTGGGGCTGGTACCCAAGTGGCCCCCGATATCTGGCGCTCAAATGCTGCACGAAGGAACCTAAAAGGAAGGTCACTGCAGAAGACGTCCCTTGCACCCAAGAAGGAGCTCCAAAGGTTATAAGCACACAAGGTAAGGGAACTTTTTCAGTTATTTTATTTCACCAGGCTAACACAGGAATTTTGACCAAGATGGGTCAGGTACAGTTTAAAGATAGGGAACAGTATGTAGGGCTGTTAAAACGGTTAGTGAAAGAACGAGGGTTATTAATTACAGGACACCCATTAGATCGGTTCCTTCATTGCCTCGAACAAAATTGTCCATGGTTCCCAAAGGAGGGAACATTAGATTTAGAAAGATGGGAAGTGGTAGGAAAACAAATGAGGGATAAGTACTGAGAAGAGGGCCCTACTTCTATTCTAGTAGAAGCCTTCTCGATATGGAACATTTAAAAAATTTGTTTAACATCCCCACAGAACGTATCTTTAGCACCAGAGGTTTTGAAAAAAGATGCTTCTGTAGGGCCTGATGATTTGCTTAATGATCCCTTTTCCCCTGAAACTCCTGTTCCTCCACCTACTCAGTCTATTGAATTACAAGTCGATTTGCCTTTTACTCCTCCTCAGCCTTTGTCTTTAACATATAAAAAGGGCTTTGAGGATATTCTTAGTTCAGTACAATTAACTATAAAACAAGCAAAAGAAAGTGGAAAAGATGTTCCCCTGGATATGCTTAGGGCATTCCCATTTTAGAGAACCCAGACCTCAATAACCCAGGACAAGTTAGATGAGAACATGGTACTATACGTTTTGAAATGTTAAAAGAATTAAAACGTGGAACCGTAGATTGAGGACCAACAAGACCTTATGTCCTGGCATTGGTTGACACTGTAGCACAAGCTATTCTTTGCCCAATAGACTGGCATACCATTGCAAAAACAGCATTAGAAGGAGGAGATTATTTACTGTGGAAAACAGAGGTCTTTGAGTTATGTTCAGAGCAGGCAAGAGTAAATGAAAGAGCTAATTTAAGAATCAAATTTGAAATGCTCAATTTGCAGCTAGCCCCCCAATTTAGGTATGAATTGCAAGCTTATGACCAGATTAAGAATGCAGCCAAAATGGCTTGGACGAAGTTGCCTGATGAGAAAGATGGGACAACTTCTTTTACTAAGGTGATACAGGGACCCCAAGAGCCTTTTGAACAATTTGTTAGGCAATTGACCATGGCTATCCACCAAACTGTAGGAAACACAGATGCTAGCAGCATTATCTTACAGAAGCTGGCTCAAGAAAATTGTAATCAGAATTGCAAGCAGGCTCTTCTAGAAGGAAGAAAAAATATGACCATTGCAGAAACGATTCAGAGATGTCAAAATGTTGGGACAGCTTCATGTAGTGCTAGTGTACTAGCAGCAGCTATAGGAGGAGTAAGTACCAATTCCAATGAGCCACAATGCTTTAAGTGTGGAAAGAAAGGGCATTTTAAGAAAAACTGTCGGAACAGGGGAAATAGAAATTCCAACCATTCTTCTAAAAACCTGCCCTGCACACCATGCCCCAGGTGTAGAAAAGGAAATCACTGGGCTTTACAAAAACAGATAAAGAAGGAAATCCCGGGTTGGGAAATCAGAAAAGGTGCCCATCCTAGCCCCGTCAAATAATAAGGGCAGCCTTGAGACTTATGCAAACTTAAATGGCTCCAGTGGAATACACTCTACATCCTCCAAATTAACAATTCAAGATCTTTACCATGCATCCCCACGGAGTGCAGGGTTAGATTTACCTGCATCCTCCACTATGAAAATGCAGCCTAGTATGGGCATTTGCATTATATCTACAGGGATTTTTGGTCCTTTACCCCCTCAGCATGTAGGTTTAATTTTAGGACATAGTGGTCTCTTTCTTCGAGGCTTAGTGGTTGTGCCAGGAGTAATAGTGACTTTTTAGGAGAAATTAATATTATGGCTTATGTCACTCCCGAGGCTCAAGATATAACGATCAAGAAAGGGGCCCAGGTGGCACAATTGCTTATACTTCCTTATAAAAAAATGGGATGACATGTAGAAAGAACTAGAGGCAGCCAAGGTTTTGGTAGCTCAGGAGAAAGTGCAGCTGAAGCTTTTTGGGCACAAACCATTTCTGAGTCTCGACCAGAAATGAAAATAAAAATTGAAGGAAAAATCTTTAATGGATTGATAGATACTGAAGCTGATAGGTCCATCATTGCAAAGCAACATTGGCCTTCAAATTGGCCAGGGAGCGAGCCCCCTCACTGGTAGAGGAACAATAGCAGTTTCCTAGCAAAGTGCAAAATGGCTGAAATGGGAAAAGGATGGTAGATCTGGAATTTTTCAGCCCTATACCTTAGATACATCACCACTTAACTTATGGGGAAGAGACATACTTCAAGGCATGGATATAATAATTCAGACACGGTCACATTTTTAGGATGGGTCACTGTCACTCCCCCGGAAAGATACATACAGCAGATAAAATTACATGGAAAGAGGTTAAGCCCGTGTGGGTGGAACAGTGGCCCTTAACAACAGAAAAATTACAAGCCCTTAGAGAAATTATATTGAAACAATTTTCGTTAGGCCACATTGAAAGTTCTAATAGCAAATGGAATTCTCCTGTTTTCCTAATAAAAAAGAAATCCTGGAAATGGAAAATGCTCACTGATCTCTGAGCAGTAAATCAAAGAATAGAGACTATGGGAGCCCTGCAACCAGGCCTCCCTACTCCCTCTATGATTCCAAAAGAATGGCTTTGTGGATAATAGATCTTCAGGACTGTTTTTATAATATTCATTTACATAAAGATGATTGTCAAAATTTTGCTTTCTCCCTTCCATCAATCAATTTAAGAGCGCCCCATGAACGTTTTCAATGGAAGATGCTACCACAAGGGATGAAAAACAGTCCAACTATGTGCCAGAAGTTTGTTGCAAAGGCATTAAACCTATAAGAGATCAATATCTGTTTGCCTCTATTATCCATTACATGGATGATATTTTGTGTGCCCACCCCTCAAAAGTGGCTTTGCAACAAATACTCCAAGACACGCAGACCGGTTATCTCAATATGGGTTAGTTATTGCTCCAGAAAAAATTCAGTTGCAACCTCCGTATAATTACTTAGGACATAAAATGAGAGATAAAATTATTGAGCCTCAAAAAATAAAAATTAGAAGAGATAATTTGAAAACTTTAAATGACTTTCAAAAACTACTTGGAGACATCAATTGGGTCAGACCTTACTTAAAGATTGGAACACACCAACTCAGTCACTTATTTAACACCCTAAGGGGAGACCCAAACCTTCATTTTGCTAGTATTTTAACAAGAGAAGTGGAAGAGCAATTAAAAATTGTTGAAAATGCCATACAGCAATGCCAAGTCTATAAGGTAGACAGTAATAGTCCTATAAAAATCACTATATTGGGGACCCCTATAATTCCTTTTGGAGCCTTACATCAGCAAAAAAATATTTTAGAGTGGATTTATCTCCCACATCAAAATAAAAAAAAAAACATTGTTACTTATCACCAACTAGTAGCCATTCTTATATATATTGACTTGAATATATTGAATATATATTCAATGTGTAATAGCCATTTCAGGTTCCCCTCTGAAACATATTCATCAACCTCATACTAAAGTTCAAATTGATACGCTGCTTAAGGCACATCCTTCTTGGCAGGTCTTATTGACTATATATCAGGGATCAATGGATAATACAAATAAGTATCTTGTTTTACGATTCATTTCCAATCAGGAATGGATAATACATCAAATAACCTCCTTTTCTCCTCTCCTAAAAGCAAATAATGCTTTTACTGATGCAACAGAGAAATATATAGCTACTTATTACCACCTGACATTAAAAGAGTTATTTCTACTCCTTTCTCATCTACCCAAAAGAATGAAATGTTTGCCATTATATGTCTTTTAAGGGAACAATCTCAACTTCTTAATGTTTTTATAGATAGTAAATATTGTTATTATATTGTAAGAAATATTGAGACTGCAAATATAAAATATTCTTTTTTTTGCTTAGTTAATATTTTAGATTTTATTTTATTTTATTTTTAAGTTTTGTTTATTTTTTATTTTTTTTATTTACATCATTGACTTCCACAAGATTTTGAGTTACAAATTTTCTCCCCGTCTTTCTCCTACCCACCACCCCAAAACAGTGATCCCACTGAATACCCCCTCCCCCAATCTGCTCTCTCCTATATCCTCCCCCATCACCCCCCTGACTTTCCAGTAGGGTAAGATGGATCTCCCTACCACAGTGCCTGTATATGTTATTTCCCAGTTGCATGTAAATTGTATTTATCATTTGATTTTAGAACTTTAAATTCTAGATTCTTTCCAGTCCTCCTTTATCACCCACCCCCACTGGAAAGTCAGGTAATTCAATACAGGCCATACACGTGTAGTTACACAGAAC
>CM053584.1:292227096-292259286 GCA_028627135.1 Pseudochirops cupreus
TCCATGCCCCTTGAGCTTGCTGATGTAGCAGGAAGGGGTGGAGCAAGAGAACGCCAGAACCAAGCTAGTCTCCATGCAGTGCTGACTGGAAGCGGCCTCAGAGGCAGTGGCTGCGGTTGCGAACTCCTTTTGCTTTGAGCAGGGCAGAATCTCTGCTAAGGACTCCTGCTGAGGACTGCCTGGGACAGGAACTGCCAGGGTCGGGAGCTGCTGGGACCAAGCTGCCTGGATGCTGAGCGGTTGCATGCGTGAGGAGAGGAGGATCTTTGCCTGAGGCAGCCTGTCCTGTTTGAAGGCTTGAGGATGTGGGTGTTTACTACTTTGACCACATGTGCCAACTTCATCACTACTGGGTTGGCTTTGACTTTCTGGTTTTGGGACTCAGTCTTCTGGTATTTAAATGAATGTACTATCTATATTTCTTATGTAGAGAGCCTGTTCCATTTTGTGATTAATAACTATATCAGCATATTTATAGTTACTGTAGACATTGTGAATACTGCATTGCTGATACAACATGTACATATACTTAGTTATCTCTAGCCACACTCATACATGGACATATTCATTCATATGTGTCTAAAAAGCTCACAGATTTGCCTAAGAATGTAATACTGAGTGAGGCTAGGGTTATGTGAGGATAGTGAAGTACTAAATAGAAGGAATTAATCTGGATAATTGAAATTTCTATCACTCAGCTACGTAAATAGAACTTTTTCTTGAGATGAACCTCAGTCAGTCAATGCACATTTACCTGTTATGTACCAAGCACTGTGCTGAGGAATGGGAATACAGGAAAGGCAAAAGCTCTGTTCTCAAAGAGCTAACCATCTAATGGGTGTCAAAATGTTTTGGAGACACCCTGGTTTCCAGAGCTAAGGCCCAGCAAGCAGTCTGTGCCCTAAGCTTGGCATAACAACAGTCCTTTGCGTTCTTGATTATCTAGCTCTCTGGTAAAGTATATTGCTTTGACCAGCACCAGGTGTTCACTGCTCCCTATTTCCCAGGGATCTGAGAGTCAATGCCCTGCAGCCTAAAACCATCCATTACACCTCTTGACATACAA
Organism: Pseudochirops cupreus; assembly: GCA_028627135.1. Taxonomy (NCBI): domain Eukaryota; kingdom Metazoa; phylum Chordata; class Mammalia; order Diprotodontia; family Pseudocheiridae; genus Pseudochirops; species Pseudochirops cupreus. Next base: position 292,228,163 of record CM053584.1, read on the forward strand.
TCCCTGTGCCTTATAACAGCTAAGTTAACCAAAGCAGGTACTGCTCTCCATGCTAACTCTGGTTCTATACCCTGCTGTGAGACAATCAGCTTGGGTACTGTTCTCAAAGGACCCAGGAATGGCTGCATTGTCCATGCTTGAGCCTAGTGTGGGGACAGCTATTCAAGACCTAAGAATGATTATGCCTTGGTCCAGGTCATTTCTGGGAGTTTTTTTGTATATAAAGCACTACCTTGTGCTAGCATGTTGAGCCCTCCTCCTGAGGACTTCCACTTGCAAGCATTTTCTTAATCTGAAATTAAACTTCAGTTTGTGTCGTGATTCTCCTGCCTCTGTCCTGCTTTGTGCAGCTCCAGTGACCCACAGGTAAGAGACCAATTCTGTACTGGTTGAGATGGGGGAAACAATTTTAGATAACCAGCAGAGGGAAGGTATTAGAATTAATAGAATTTGGAAGTTTTCTTGTAGAAGGTTGGGTTTTAGCTGGCATTTGAAGGAAGCCAGGGAAATCAGGAGGAAGATATGAGGAGGGAGAACATTCGAGACATAGATGTCAGTCATTCAAAATTCCCAGAATCAGGAGATGGAGCGTCTTGTTTATTTTGAATTCATTTCTCTTCATTTTGCTGGTGTAGAGCTGGTCATAGAACTGATGTCTTTGATCTCTACTTAGATCTAATTCTTTGCACACGCCACAAGCATTACATGGCACCCATTTTCATATTTATACCTTCAATATCTTATTGTACAGATTATTGTATATTATCTGTAATATTTGTATCTTCAAGAACTGCTTAGCATAGTTCTTGGAATAGTACGTATTTAATAAATGCTTTCTGTTCATTCCTTCATTCTTGTTTTCACTGGAACATGCCTTAACATGCCGTATGGATTCTGTCCATTTCTCTCCTATTCCTCCTATCTTACATCCTCAAAATTCCTATTCTTTCCTCTTAGTCCAAGTCTAGACTTCTATATTTAAACAAATTTGTATTAATTCTGGGGGATGGGTGGACCAAACTTGCTTTTTCTCAGTAGCAACACATACTACTGTACAATAAAGCTAGTGGACTCAGTCATCTATTTCTCTGGGCTCTATGCAGAATGATCACTATATTTCCATCAGCAGGTTATATTATTATTATAGTATAACAATATAGTGGAAAGAGTACCACACTATAGACGTTAGGAGTTAGAAGACTTGAGGGACAGTTAGGTGGTGCCATGGATAGAGCAACAGGTCTGGAGTGAAGAAGACTGGAGTTCAAATCCAGCCTCAGACATGTATTAGCTGTGATCCTGGGCAAGTCATTTAATCTGTTTGCCTTAGTTTTCTCATCTGTAAAAGGGGCTAGAGAAGGAAATGGCAAACTATTCCAGTATCTTTTCCAAGAAAATCCCAAATGAGGCCATGAAGAGTCTGAGCAACAACAAAATTTTAGTACTACCTCTGCCATTTAATAGTGGACTCTTGTTTTCCAATAAAACATAGCAATAATAAAAGGATAAGGTTCTGATGATCAAAGAAACACAATACAACACTACTCCCAAGTGCTACACAAAGGAGGGCTATAATTTGGGGGTGTGCTAGGGTTATATTTTGCCAGCAAGGGAATTGTTAAATTTTTAGTGTGAGGGTTTACACTTCAGAAATCATCAAAGGCTACAAACCAGAGAATTTAGTGTTTCATTAGTTATCTAGATTTATGACCGTGATGAAGAAAATGTTAATAATATAGTTTAATCTTAAAAGTGTCTCAGGTGTACCTTTATTTCCCAGGTGGCTGGTTGTTAAACATTTACCAATTATCTCTGGAGTGTCTTGATTCCCTTTAGGATCGAAAGAGGGCAAGAGAAATTCTCTTTCTTCCAGTACATTTGGAAAGTAAACGAGGGAGCCACGAGATTAGAGGAGGAGCACACTATTTGTGCATTGTCACATACAGTTGGCTTCCTTCCTTCCTTTTCTGACCTTGAAATTAGATATCCAGGCTTGTGAGGCAGATAGGAATGTCTTAGGTTATAGACGTGACAACCATTTCTGCTTTGACCTGAAAACAAATGATTAATGTCACAGGAAAGATTCTGATCTTTGTGCAGGGATAAAGATGGGAGCTATGACTCAAGAGGATCCCAGGTTGCTAAGACTGTCAGCTACTGGCTGCTGAAGTAGAGGGGAGAATTAATTTCCATAATTCCTTCCTCTTGTTTAGAGTCCATGATCCTGAGAAAGCATGTGAATATGCCATTCCTTTATTCTCTTTGTTTTGAATACATTTGTTTACATGCTTTCTCCTCCAATTAGATTGTGAGCTTCTTGAGGGCAGGGACTGTCTTTTACCTCTTTTTTGTATCCCCAGAACTTAGCACAGTGCCCGGCACCTAGTAGGTGCTTTATAATCTTTACTGATTCATTTGTTGATTATTCCTTTCCATGTCATCCTGGGCCATCTCCAGTTGTCCTCATTGATATAAGGCCACTGGATCCAGATGGCTCTGGAGGAGAAAGTGGGGTAAGTGACTTTGAACATCCCTCAATCACTCAAATTCAAGTCAATTGCAAGTTATGTCATCATCTCCCTGATGTCATGGTCTTCTTTGAGAATGAAGGACAAACCACACAACCACAATTCCTTTCTATGAACTAAGGGTGTGTGTGTGTGGTCTGTAATATCTTCAGTGACACTCAAGGATCTGGGAAAGCAAAGTGGAAGAACGTTTAGGAGACAGATGATGGAGCTGGAACCATAGGGTAGAACTTCTCTTTCCTTTTATGTTAATATTCAATAAACTGTGTGATCACAGTATACTAAGTCTTTGAAACTGTGAATATGAGACTTGTGAGTTTTTAGAGAGGAATCTATGACCATACATAGACCATAGATTTTATAACAATATTTTGAGGAGCATTCCATTTCATCCCTTCTCTTAATTTCGGACTTGACTGAAGTAAAATGTTTGGTGCAGGAGGATTGACAATTGGAGAAATAGTTTCGCTATCTGGAAACTAGAAGCCCTCTTCTGGTCAGTGGGCAAACTGCAGCTTTTTAGGAAAGTTCTCACACTTCAGCAGAGAAAAACTGATCAGGAGGCTGGATACCTGGTGAGCAACTCAGATATTGTACTTCCTGGCTGGATAATTAATATAATGATACTCTGTCTTCCCAGGGATTAAGGAAGGCAGCCTTCACACCACATGAGTGGATTTGGACTTCTTGCCCAGTGTCACACCAGCACACTGGCTGTCTATTTCAGAGATTTTTCCATAGTTTTTGTGCAGGAGCTTCAGCAAAGAGAAATCTGAAACTCAGTAGGTGAGTATCATACATTTTCTATGTAGGACCAAAATGTCTTTGTATCTTTAAGAGGGACTCAGCTCCTACAAAATCCTTTAATTAAGCCTTCTTGGGTGTGGTCCTAGGTAGGCTACATTAGATATTCATGCTGTAGTTACACAGCCAACCACATGTCCCAACCCAAGCCTCACTTGGTCATTGTTTGGGCCTCAAGGGCTCAAAGTGAGTGTAAATAGTAATCATTTATGTTTTGGCAAGAAACTTTGAGGGTCTTCCTTTCCCAGATGGATTTTTTTTCTGACTTGGTAAAAGGTAAAAGAGGCCATTCTTTGCCTTATTTCTCACCTAGCCTTAATTACTGAGTGGGTGTTACCTCAGTTGAACTGAGACCTGGGAAAGGCCTTAACTTAAAAAGACCAAGGTCTCCCACTTCATCAGGGCCATCTTCAATTGTCCCAATCTATATTTTATCAATGACCTCAGATGGCTGTGGAGGAGAAAGTGAGGCTGGTAACTTTGAACAGCCCTCCCTCAGTTAAATCCAAATCACTTGCAAGTCGTGGCATCATCTTTCTCATGTCTTGGTCCTTTTTAAGAATGAAGAACAAATAACATGACTAGAATTTTTTCTCACATGCACTGTAGTTTCTGCCCATCTTGGTAAGGAAATTACTAGTATAATGAGGACCAGAACCTCTGTAGTTGTGGCAGTGCTGCTAACAGTGATCACCAGTTGTCAGTGTTCCTAATACCTTCTTTTGACTTCTCAGAGTAATTTAAATAGCACTGCCCTAGTGGACGTTGGGGGTATATTCATTCAAAAGCCAAATAAAACAATATATTTTGCCTTTCCCAAACATACTTAGCAGAAGCAGCTGGCCTTATGGAAAGTACACTATCCAAGAGCTGAGACAAGAAAGAAATGTGCCCCTTTGTGCAGCAAACTGAGTGGGTGGGTGGGGGACAATGGATATATGGCTGCAGCAGACATGGTACCAGTAGGAAAAGACAATTTTTCAAAATGCTGTGAGCCAAAGATATGTGATAGAACAAAGGGTGGAAAAATTAATCTCTTGGCATTTTGATTTCCCGTAGCCTTTTTGGCTGTAGTTGTGATAAAAATAACCAAGAATTCTACCTGATCATGAGTGAATTTAGAAAAAAAAATTATTCCATGTCATTTCAGATGGATAACTTGACTTTTTGATTCTAGTGAAAAGGTTTAAGTACAAACTTAAGATAATTACATAATCTTTTTGTAATTCATTCAGATTTTAATTTCACGTCTTGAATTCTATTGGCTAGCATTTTGGGCTTCATTAAGTCCCAACCCTTGACCACATCCACTCATTTCCACATTTTGATTCCCCCCTCCTTCTCATCCTTAGACACTTTATTCTTTATAAAAGGAAATGCCAAACCAGAATATATTTAGTAGCCTCCCCATTTATCTGTAACAGATAGCATGAGAAAAGCATGAGAAGTTGTTAATAGATTTGACAAAAGCTTTAGCTTGAAGATTCTAGCCCAGTATTTTAAAAAATAAGAGTCCCATTATCTAATACTGAGTCTAAATTAATGGGCTTTGTTTTTGTGAATTACACCTGGTGTGCCAGTCTCTTTTGATATAGAGGAACAGATCTTCTCAGATATGCTTATTTTTCAGATGCCAGCCTTCCCCACTGTCCTCTACAAGCAGTTTTTGTCTCTAACATCAGCTATCAGTATAGCTTCAAATCAGGTTTCATACAATTTCTGTTTTTATACAATTTTAGTGGAAACAAATTTCAATTATATCTTACAGTGTTCGGCCCTACCCTTCAAGGGTAGGAAAGTGCTAAAAGTTCATTTTCCTGAAACTGAGGGAGAAAGACCCTGTTTTATTGATGCATGCTCAGATCCAAAACCTGTATTCATTTTTGTGACCTCCCAGATCCCAAAGATGAATCTCTCTGAATTCACACCAAGAAAGAGTTAGCTTGCCTGGTTCCCATCTCTGATGTTCTGGACTTGCTTTGGAACGGGATCCAGAGCTTCATTCAGGGGAGACTGAGCTGGCCAGGGGAAATCTTCACACCTCACTGAGAGCACTTCAGCAAACACTTCAGGAAACACTTCTTACAAAAGCCTATTATATTCTAAGTAATGTAGACTAAATCCAATGTGAAATGTTATTGTGTGATGTGTTCTAACAACAATTGCTGATATTACATGGCTATTTAAATCTCTTCATTTTACTCTCATTAACACCTTTTAAATCTTAAATTAACCCTGTGACTTAGTTACTACATCTATAATTCTTTGCATTTTCAAGATCAAGACCCGAGTCAGTTCAGATTTGACACACACGTATTTTGTTATAGTAACTCTATGTTGGCAGCCCACTGGCACCTCAAAATCGACTTCTGAACATTTGAACCTGTCAATGAGCCCATCAATGAGTCCATCCACCAAACTTATCCATTTATATCAGTAATCTCTCTCTACCTCAGGACCTGATCTTTAAGGTGAGGACAGTAAAATATTCATGATCTAAATCAAAGGCCTAATTAAAGATTCAAAAAAGAGAACGGCTGTAAAGCACCTTAAAATGTAGCAATTTCTCCATTGTGTCAGGAACTCCTACTCCACGCACATGATACGTCAATTAGCTTCACGTTGATTTGCATTCTTAGTGTTGTGTTAAAGGGTAGTTCACATTTTGTTTCCTCAATACCATATCATTTAAGTAAAGAGTGGTTTGGGTTTTTTGCTTTATTATTTATTTAATTCTATAGAATTTTTTTCCGATTACATATAAAGACAATTTTCAACATTCATTTTTTTGGAAGATTTTGAGTTCCAAATTTATCTTTCTTCCTTCTTCCCTTCCTTCTTCCCCCTCCCCAAGACGGCAAGCAAATCTGATATAGGTCATACATATGCAATCATGTAAAACATATTTCCACATTAGTCATGTTGTGAAAGAAGAAACACAACAGAAGGGAAAAAACACAAAAGAGTGCAAATAATAGACTTCCATTTGCATTCAGACCCCATCAGTTCTCTTTCTAGATGTAGACAGCATTTTCCATCATGAGTCTTTAGGAGTTGTCTGGTATCATCGTACTGCTGAAAAGAGCTAAATCAGCCATAGTTGATCACAGCAGTCTTACTATTACTGTGTATGGAGTGCTCCTCCTCCTGCTCCCTTCCCTCAGAATCAGTTCTTGTCAGTCATTCCAGGTTTGTGTGAAATGTACCATCATTTCAGTAAAGAGTATTTTAAAAGTGTTTGGTGAAGTGAACTCCTTGAGTTGTGAGGCTTTTTGCCTTGCTCACTCAGTCCCAGATGTGGATGCAGCTCTGGAACCTGAAGTACCAAGGTATGAATCTAGAGAGGTGGAGTCTGGGGGGCTCTGAGGGATATAAAAGGTATGAATGAGGTGAGTTGGCACCTGCCAGGTGTGAATCTGGAGAGGTGGAGTTTCGGGGCTCTGAGGGATATAAAAGGGACATAGCATTGACCTTAGCTTCAGACTGACTCTTGGGAGCTCATATCAGGAGCTATAGAGCCTGAAGGAAATCCACCAGACCAACAGAAATAGAGGAATATGGCTGCAGCTCATTTAGCTGAAGACCTCAAGGAAGAGGTGACCTGCCCTGTGTGCATGGACTACTTTAACCAGCCAGTGACCTTAGGCTGTGGTCACAGCTTTTGCCACCCATGCCTCCTCAGGAGCTGGACAGAAGTTGACCAACCCAGCTTCTGTCCAGAGTGCAGAAGGGCCTTCCAGATGAGTGACCTAGAGCCCAACTATCGCCTAAGGAAGCTGGCCAGCATAGCCAGGAGCCTCAGGCCCTACTTGCTGCAGCTCAGAGAGGAAAGGATCACATGTGAGAAGCACAAGGAGGAGCAAAACCTGTTCTGCAGGGAGGACCAATCCTTCCTCTGTGCATCCTGTTTCCAAAGTCAGGAGCACAGCAGTCACACAGTGCAGCCTCTCCACAAGGCTGCAGAGGCTTCTCGGGACAAGCTCCAAGAAACTTTGGATCTTCTCTGGAAAGAAGAGGAGGCAATTCAGAACATGCAGATTAAGGAGAGACTAAAAGAAGAGATCAGAAATCAACAGACAGATGTTTGGAGGGAGATGGTTAGAGCTGAATATGGACGATTACTTGATTTCCTCAAGGATGAAGAGAAGTGGTACTTTAACACACTAGCCTGGAATGAAAGGGAAGAGCTCCAGAAGTTCAGAGAAAATGAAGTCAGATTCTCCCAGCACCTTCAGAAATTAGGGGAGGAGATCATAAACATTGAACAAATCTGCCAGACACCCAATCTCCAGCTTCTACAGCTGGCAGGAGAAACATGGAGGAGGATTAAATCACTGTTGAGTGAACGTCCAGAGCCTGCCAGACATCTACTGACCAGGATTTGCATTACTGGGATGTTTGAAATGATGAATAAATTCAGGGTGAATATGACCCTGGATCCTGGAAGTGCTTCTCCTTATCTCATCTTGTCGAATGATTTGAAGACAGTCAGACATGCAGGATACCTGCAGAATGGACCTGTCACCCCAGACCGATTTGAAGATGCATTCATTTTGGGGGCTCAAGTCTTTACCTCTGGCATTCACTATTGGGAGGTGCATGTGGAAGACAGTCAGCAATGGACAGTTGGAGTGTGTAAGGAGTCACTGAGCAGGAAATCTGATGTGCCACTCTTTCCTGGGGATGCATTCCTGATCAGATACATACAAAAAGAAGGTACTTACACTGTGGTCAGCAATTGCTCCCAGATACCACCACAGTCAGTGTCCCCTATCCACAGGGTAGGGATTTTTCTAGACTATAATCAAGGCATAATTTCATTTTATGATGCCCTGGAGAAATACTTATTATTGAATTTCCCATATTTTCCCTTCTCTGAGCCTCTGCGATCAATATTTTCTCCCTGTCCCCCAATAGGAGGTGGAAATTCAATTCCAATGACCATCATACCATGAGACATTCATATCTGATGTCTCTTCTGGCCAAGATACTTTCTAAGATATACAGCTCCAAACTCTCAAGTATGTTCATGATGTGTGATAGAAAATAATTTTTTTTTCAGTAGTTGGATGTCATCCAACATCCATCATTTTGAGGTCATATCTAATTAGACAAATATAAGTTCAATTAAGAAATAAAAGAGACTTTAAAAAAGACCACTATTCTCTTTTTTATTAATTTATTTTAAACTTAAATCCTAAAATTCAAATACACAAAAAGAAAAGAAAAACAAATTTTATAAACTTAAAGACAAAATTAAAAAAAAAAGATTTCCATGGGCACAGCAGAATATAAGATGATTCAAAATATACAAAAAATAAATTTCCATTTCAAGAAAGCTTATATAATAAATACTGTACATTGTGTTCAAAGCTGTCCATCTTTTCTTTGCTTCCTTGCAAGTTTTCTTTTGTTCTCTATTATGCCCTTTTTCCTTTCTGATTATATGATTTTTAAGCTTCTTTTTGAGTTCTTCCATGAGATCTTTTTGGACTTGAGACCATTTCCAGTTTTTCTTTGGGGGTTTGCCCATCAGTATTTTGACATTGTTGTCTTCTCCTGAGTTTGAGTTTTGCCCTTCCCTGTCACCATATTAACTTTCTATGGTCATATTCTTCTTCTTCTTTTTTTTTTTTGCTCATCTTTTTTTGGGGACTTTTGCTTTTCTTTTAAATTTGACTTTTTCTCCCATGGTGGAAGGGGCTCTGTCCCAGGCTTCTTGTTTCAATAGCTTCAGGCCGTGGGTTTTTACCTGGTGCTTTGCTGATGTTTCCCTGAGGCCCCCAGGGGCCCCTAGTGTCTGGTGTTGCATTGAGGAAGTGGGGCATGGTGCTGAAAGAAGCTATAGGGGTCTGGCAACTTATATAGTGCTGAGCTAGGGTCCTAGTTATGGTGTCTCGTATGCACTGAAGCTAGGTGGGATTTTTCTGCATTTTCTTTGGGCTATACTGAAGCACTTGGTCATCCTCAGAGTTGGAGTCTGTGGTTCCCCGGGTTATGCTAAGGCACATGGGGGTCCTGGTGTTGGCATTTGCCTGCTCCACAACACTAGGGCTCAGGATCTCCCACTGGTTTGCTGAGGTGGAGCTTCCTGCTGGCTTCCTAGGATACTCCCTGTGTGGCAATGCACTCCTCTTTTACCCAAGTGAGAGGGATCTTTCTTGCTGATCTTCCAAGTCTCCTGAGCTAAAAAAACCACTCCACCTCACCTTTCTGCTGGTTCTGCTGTTCCAGGCTGGTACTGGGATGTCATTTTGTGGTTGCTTGGAGGTTAGTACAGGAGAGCTATAATGATTCACTGCTTACTCCACCATCTTGATATAAGACTTCCAGGAGCTGCAAATGAATAAAAAATTAAAAAAAAAATAAATGAAAGTGTTGCAAAAAAAGAGATTTAACTGCTTAATAAAAGAGGCACAAAAATACTAAAGAAAATAACATCTTTAAAAACATAATTGACTTAATGGTAAAAGAGACACAGAAAGAATCATTAATGAAAAAGACTCCTCAAAAAAACAGAATTGACCAAATAGAAAAAGAGGTACAAAATCCCTCTGAAGAAAATCATTCTGTAAAAATTATAATTTAGTAGTGGGGCAGCTAGGTGGCAAAGTGAATAGAGCACCAGCCCTGGAGTCAATAGGACCTGAGTTCAAATCTGACCTCAGACACTTAACACTTATTAGCTGTGTGACCTTGGGCAAGTCACTTGTGCCCAATTGTCCTGCCCTCCCCCCTCCAAAAAGCAAAAAATAAATTGTAATTGGACAAGTGGCAGTTAATGATATCATGAGACATTAAGAAACAATAAAACAGAGTCATGACAATGAAAACATAGAAGAAATTGTAAATTATCTCATCAGAAAAACAACCGACATAGAAACTATAGCAAGGAGAGATAATTTGAGAATTACTGGACTACCTAAAAGTCAGGACTAAAAAAAAAAAGCTTCAACATCATATTTCAAGAAGTTATCAAGGAAAATTGCCTTGCTATCTTAGATCCAGAAGGTAAAATAGAAATGTAAAGAAGCCACCAATCACCTTCTGAAAGTGATTCCAAAATGAAAATTCCAGGGGCATTATAATCAAATTCCAGAGCTCCCAGGTTAAAGAGAATATACTTCAGGCAGTGGGAAAGAAACAGTTTATATATTGTGAAGCCACAGTCAGGCCTACACAAGATTTAGCATGTCAAAGGAGTGGCTTAGAATATGATATTCTGGAAGACAAAGGAGCTAGAATTACAACCAAGAATAACCTACCCAGAAAAACTGAGTATAATATTTCAGGTAGGAAAATAGTTCCTTAACGAAACAGAGAATTTTCAAGCATTCTTAATGAAAAGACCAGAGCTGCATAAAAATTTGACATTAAACCACAAGATGCTAGAGAAACATAAAAAGGTAAACATGAAAGAGTAATCATAAAGATTTAAGTAAAGTTAAATTGTTTATATTCCTATATGAGAAGATGATACATGTAACTCCTAATCACTTTATTATTATTAGGGCAGGTAAAAGAAGTTTGTATAGACAGAGGGTACAGTTCTGAGTCACTCATGTTGGAATGATCTCCAAAACAATGAAGGAGTGAGAAAGAGGGAGGCACTTGGAGGAGAAGGAAGGAAGAGATAGAATGGGAAAATTTTTCTCACATAAAAGAGGCATGTAAGGAAGAGCTTTTACATACACTTGTTTGTCCTTTGTTAAGACAGGGTAATGTCTTAACTTGTGTATGAATTGGATTTAAGTGAGGCAGAGCTGCACCATCACTGTCAGCCTTACTTTTTCCTCCAGCATCATCAAAGTCCAGTGGCAAGACTAAAGTAAGGATGACTGGTAATGGCCTGGGATGTAATGGATGACCTGGGTGTCTTTAATTCTGACTGAGCCCTAAGTGCTCCACAGTGCCTGCTTTAGCTGCCTTCATGACCTTTGGAACAAATTGTTCTCATCTGCCCATTCTATTGGGAGGAGTCTTCATACCCACATACAGTAATGAATTATTGGTGGAATAGTGAATTGGTCCAACTTTTCTGAAGAACAATTTGGAAATAGGTACAAAAGATTATAAAACTCTACATAACCTTTGACCCAACAATAACATTACTTAGGCCTGTACACCAAAGAAATCAAAGAAAAAGGGAAAGGACCTATTTCTACAAAAATATTTATGGCAGCACTTTTTGTGGTGGCAAAGAAATGGGAATCCAAAGGATGCCCATTAAACTTATGACATATGATAGTGATGGAATACAACTGTGCTACACAAAATGGGGAGGGGGTTGGTTTCTAAAAGCTTGACAAAACCTATATGACCTGATAAAAAGTGAAATGAGAAGAACCAGGAGGTCATTGTGCACAGTAACAGCAGTGTTGTAATGATAACCAAGTCAAAGACTTGGTTACTTTACTCAAGTCAATGGTCCAAGACAATTCCAAAGGACTTCTGAGGAAAAACATATTTTCTACCCCCAGCAAGAGAGAAAACTGATGAACTGAGTGCAAATTGAAGTATAATTTTCTCACTTTATTTTTCTTCATTTAAAATAAATATGACTCACATGGAAATATGTTATGTATGATTTCTCACGTATGATTAATATCATTTGCTTGCCTTCTCAGTGGGTGGGTATGGGTGTGGATAGGAGGGAGAGAATATGGAATTCACAATTTAAAAAGAAAAATGTTAAAAACAAATAATAAATTTTTAAACCTCTCACACCAGAACTGTTGGTCCTAACATAGACTGTGAAATAAAAAGACCCTTAAGATCATCCCTCCATGTACAGTCTGATATCAAGTAATGATATGTCTATAGATAATGGGAAAAAATGAACAACTAAATTAACAAAAAGAGAATCAGTCTTCCAAAATACTATTGACAGTTATGGATTGGAAAACAGGACACAGTTAAGTTTTTCTTTTTAATTCTGCCTACGTGGAAGGAAGAAGAGGAGAGGAACATGCTTCACAGTAGAGTGTTGGAGAGTTCGCTACTGATCAGGGTTTTTCTTTAATTGGATTGCTACTTGCCATGGATAATGACACTAGCTTCTCCAGGGAATCTTGGTTGTTTTACACTCCATAATCTCCACATTCCAATGGTAGTAACTCCCATTGAACTCCTGCCCCACTATCTCCAAGCCCAAGCCTCACTTCCACTCTCTACTTTCCAAGGTGCCAGATCCCATATTGTATTGTCACAGACACCAATAGTCACAACCATGAGCTCTCCCTGTCCCTGCCCTCTTGGGAGCTATCCCATTAGTCCCTGGAAGCTTACAGGTGAGTTTATGTTCAGTAGACTTTGGTCACACCTCACTTCAGATACATATTAGCTGAGCAATTCTGGACAAATGACTTGACTTCCCAGTATTCCTAGGCACCTATCAAGGAAGTTATAGACCAATCTGAACCTATGGACAATATTTCCACAAGAGGAATTTCCTATATAAATTAAATCACAGGTTTGCATTTCCCTCAGAAAATACAAACAAACCTTCATGAGGTAGTCTGAGTAGTAGCAGAGTTGGGTTAAGGTATCATTTTTTCAAATGTGTTAATATGTTGCTCCTCACTCATCACCAGTAAGACAATTCTTTTGAGATTACTGTGAGGGATAGAAATGGTTTGCTTTGATAGAATCATGTTTTCTTATCTAGTTCCCAATACATCTTTGCAGGTTTCATGTGATTTGTTGGCATTATGTCTAAAAACTGAACAAAACTGACTCATACAGACGTCAAACAGCATTCTTTCATACAGTTTCTTCTCTCCTTATTTTCACAAAGCACCTAAATATTTGTATCCTCAGAAATAATCTATGTAGAATATCTACTTATAAGGAAAATCTATGGATGATTTTTCAGCAAAAGAACTGAGACCCCAGAGAATTATTTCAAGACCTTTAAAACTATATATATGTATAACTCTATCCTATATATGTATGTGTATGTATATAATATATATATACATATATACATTTATACACATATATGCATACATATATGTAAGTGTATATGTATTTACCTCTCTATCCATATGTGTATAGTCTAGCCCATTATCCCAGAGCTAGGCCTGCTACACCTCCCCCTCAGGGTGCTAGGGGGTGCTTAGAGAGGTTGTGAGAGATCCCTTCTCTAGCTTGCCCTGCAACTGTCTATGTTCTACCCACTGTTAGCTACCAGTGAGTAATACCCAAATTCAATTTAACTACTTAACATCAATTAGGTTTTATGAAAGGATTTCAAATTATATAATATGTATGCATATATGTTTCCACATGTAATGCCAAGCACAAGCAGCTTCCAGGTTCTGACAACAAGCATAGTAACTTTCCATTTATTCAGTAACAGATTAAGGCAAAACATTCGCAGAAAAAAGAAAATCAAAATGAATCGTAACTCAATCATTTAGTAAGTTCTCAGTTCAATCACAAAGTACAAAAGTCAAAATACTCCACCCCTGGGTAGTCTCAATTGGAGATTAGTTTCCAATCATAAACAAAGTATATTCATTTGGTCAGTCACAAAATGTAAAGGCCATCCACCCCTAGGTCACAACTAGGTTACAATATCATCACAGCATTCAATACCCAAGGAGAGGGTATTTTCTTCATCTTAACCCGAGGCAAGTTCTCAGCAGTTTCTGTTCCTGGAAAGACAAGGCTTAAGAATGACACAACATAAATGCACATTGCTGGCATCCTCATCAATTAATTCTCTCTTTGCCTGTGAAATCAACTTAGACCCAACAACAAGGCCTGAGGAATTAGCGCAAATCATCAGTACAGTCCCTGGACCACTGAAAACATTAACAAGGCCCTTCTCCAGGATTTCTGTAAACATACAATAAGAAAATTCTCTTTCTGGGCTTCTGAACCAAAAGCAAGGTCCCAGGACTTCTGCGACAACAGCAATGTCTTCCATCAGCAGACAAATCTAATAAAGTAACGTCAAAACAGACCAAATATTGGCACCACAGTCATGCTTCCTCCCAGTTCAGTCCTCAGTTCTCATTTCTCTCTCTCAAGTAGTAGCAGCAGCTTCCAGATACCGGCTCCCAGAAGTTCTTCTGACCTCTCTCTGCTTGGGCCTCTCTCTATCCACAGCACCAGCTCCTCCCAGTTCAGCCCCCTCCTGTCACGTCAACAATTCCATCTCATTGTGGGGTTCAAATTCCATTGCCATTACATTACATGAGAATATCAGCCCCCAAACCTGGATTTATAACAGAGAAGTCTTACCTAATTCTCTGCCTCTTTCATGGACATCTTACATTGTAGGATCAACAAAATGGGATAGCTTATAAACATGAGTAACAAAGATTGGCCTCTCTCAGTTTTCATATCTTACCTGAAGACAGTGCCAGGGTCAGAAAGAGGCTGATCTCTTCTATGTTGCTGGGAAAAGCTATTATAGGCTTTTACCCATTCCCCCTTCTGGAACCCATTCCATCTCTCAACAATTGAATGCCCTCTACTGTTTACTATGTTAATTCAGAGAAACTGTTGTGTTCAAGGCTACACAGTTAATTAGTTGCAGAAGTAGTATTAGAGTCTAGATCTTCTAACTCCTAGTCAATAATTTTATTTAACAAACTTGGTTTTCTCATTTGAAAGTAAGATTTATAAAACTGAAACAACTTTCCTTTGCAAACTCTCATAGTCAAAGAATGAGACCCCTAATAAAAGCACCAAAACAATGAAATGTAACCTGGAAAAAATTCTAGCTACCCATTAGACAAGACTCAGTTAACATTTACAAGATAGCAAATATCTAAGTATTTAGCAATAATGAGTGTTATGTTGATGCCTTCATGACATAAACCCCTAGTAATTATGAAATTGAACAGAAGCTATGAATCCTTCTGAGGGAAAAGAGAACAGTCTTTGGGGAATCATCAAACAGAGAGGATTTTTCACCACTCCTTTGGGGAGATGGAATTAGAAAGAGCAATCCCTCCAGTTTTCTGCACTTAATTTATCTCTCCAAGCTTCTGGCATTTGGGTTCTGTTTTCCTCAATAGCGACTCTCCTGAGTATCAATGCAAAGTCTTAAAAATCTGATATCTTAGCCTTTAGGTTATCCCTTAATTGAGCTTCCAAGAGGTCTACTCTCCAAAGTCCGCGATAGAAAAAGCAATCAAAGATATTCCCTGAATCAAGACTGACTTCTCAGGAAAGGGAAAGCACTGCACTCACTACATAGAGGTGAAAAATGTCATTTTTGAGACATTGCTTTCTTTTTCAAAAGCAATTCAAAAATAATTTCAAAAATAAGCCATGAGACTAAACTTAGAATTATTGGAATGAGGGTTGCAAAATAATCTGGGAAAGAGGGATCATGATAGGATGTAATGAGTCAGAAGACCAGGGCTTAAATCTCAGTTATACTCATTGTTATAAGTCTATATGACCTTGGGAAAATCACTTAATTTTACAGGACCTCATCTATCTATCTATCTATCTATCTATCTATCTATCTATCTATCTATCTGTCTGTCTATCTATCTATGTATCTATCTATCTATGTATCTATCTATCTATGTATCTATGCATCTATGTATCTATCTATCTATCTATCTATCTATCTATCTATCTATGTATCTATGTATCTGTCTATCTATCTATCTATCTATGTGTCTGTCTGTCTATCTATCCATTTATCTATCTATTTATCTTCATCTGTCATCTATATATCTAGGTGGTGCAGAAGATAGAGTGCTGGACTTAGATTTAGGAGGGAGGTTAAAATCGTATTTTGGGCACTGTGTGACCCTATGAAAATCACTTAAACTGTTTTGGCTTCAGTTTCCTCATTGTAAATGGTGATAGTAATAGTATTTGCCTCACAACGTGGTGAGGAACAACTGACATAATATATGTGTAATGCTTTGAAAGCCATATATTATGTAAATACTAGTTGTTATTATAATTACTATTATTCTATGGAAACAATCCTCTCAATTTATGCCCCCGCCCTTATGCCACCTCCCTCTGGATTTTCATTATTATTATTCTTTCTTCCAGAGATATTTATCTTCCTCCTTCCAGGTCTAAAATAATGCATTGGTATATACTGTTAACACATAGCAAAGAGAAAAATAGAAAAATGAGAATTGTGCTTTTTCCTGTTCACTGTGTTTTCCTCATTCTCTTATGATAAAGTTTCTTTTTTTGTTGGATACATGCACTTGCTGCTGCTTTAAATGTTTCTCATGGTTCTAGGTTCTTTCTAGAAGAAAGTGCATTCATAATTAATTTCCTAAATATCATAAATTGGAATGTGCTCTTAGAAGTCTTCTCCTTTGTCCTGTGAGTTGTTTGGAATAAATGTATTACTAAAATACCAGGTATAAAGATTTTTTTCATGATGATATATTCTATAAAGTCTCCATATTTACTAACTGGCTTTTTGGAATAAGCATTTGCCTTTTATTTATTTTGTCTTTCATAATGTTTTATTTTAATAAAATCGCTTCAAAGTTGTCTTTGTTGTGGTTTTGAATAGGAAAAGGTGGTCAGGATGAAAATTGTAGTTGAACTCAGAAATAAAAGTTCTTCCCAGATAAAAACCAGAAAACTGTCTTTCACATGAACCTTTCTTTCTTGGCTTGCCTGTTAAAGTATTATTCCCTTTCTTTATCCCTCAGGAAAAAGGGATTTCTGCCTGCCAAAGGTGTGAAACCTCTTAGGAAATGGCATCAGCATATTAGGCATTTTGGAGTTGGCAAGCTTAGTTTTTAATTTAATAACAATTTGTGTTTTTTATTTTTTTAAACATTTAGCTTTCTATTCTATTAAACACTAACCCTAATTCTGGAGGAGAAATGGATTATAAACATTTCTGTATTGTGACTTTGTAGATGAAATTCTAAGCTTTTGTTTTAAAATCCAAGTATTATGACCTGGTGTGGCAAATAAGCTGATGCTGGATTTTTGAATGACATTCTGACAGAATATAAATTCAGGAAAGTTCTACCAAGCTGGAAAGGCTTCAGGTATGGTCTGAGCAATGAACTGACTATAAGTTTGTTTTCTGAGAACCTGTTTGCTAAGTTTAGAGAAACTAAGTATCACAGAGTTGTCCATGATCTTGTTGACATTCTTTATAAATACTAGGCTTAAATGGGATTAGATCTGTACTGATGAAAGTGTACACATATGAAATCATGGATGACTGAAGTATTACTTTGTAACATCCCAACGCAATATTGATCTTTGATCTTTTGACTTGAGAAATGAAGGAAGAAACACTGTTAATGGAAATTCATTTCCTATACAATTAGGTTACATAAAGATAACTTTTCTAAAATTCAGGGTCTAATCACACATATGTGCATACATTCATACATGCATATACAAAAATGTGTATATGCATATGCTGTTAGTAGTTTGGGTCCTTTTTTCTTTGTTTAAAATAGTAGAGATCTATTTGCAAGCATATGAAATGCTTTTCTTGAACATGCTATTAGGTATCAATTCAGGCTTGTAGGTTTTAGTCCTGAATTTCTGGATGTTTAAATGTAAGTAACTTAAGTGTGCTTTATTTTTAAAGCCAATAATAAAAGAAAAAAAAATACATTTTGTTGTGGGGAGGGGGCAAAAGGGGCAGGGAAGAGTGAAAGGACCTGGGGTCAGGGGCAGCTGAGGGGTATAGTGGATAGAGCACCAGTTCTGGAGTCATGAGGACCTGAGTACATACCTGGCTTCAGATGCTTAATAGCTGAGTGACTCTGGGCAAGTCACTTAATGCTGATTGTCTCCTAACAAAAGAAAAAAAGGCCCTGGATTCAAATCCCAGTTTTTCAACATACTACCTATGTAACCTTTGATCAAGCACTTTTTCTTTTCTTTTTTTTTTAATTGGTAAAATTCTTTATTAATTTGTTTGTTTACTTTTAGTTTACAAGATTCAGTTCCACAATCCTTTGAGTTTCAAATTTTCCCCACCTCCTTCTCCTCCCCTTCCCCCATGGCAGCATGCAATCAAGTATAGGATCTGCAAACACTTTCACATTAGAAATTAGTCAGATTGTAAAGAAGGATTGTAACTGATGGAAAGAACAATGGGAAAGAGGAAACAAAACCAAACAAGAAAAAGAAAGAGAGCAGGTAGTTTCCTTCAATCTGTATTCAAACTCTGTTCTTTCTAGTCCTTTCCCTGAATGTAGATGTCTCTTTCCATCATGAGTTAAAGCACTTTTTCTAAGCATCAGTTTCCTCATCTGTAAAATGAGATGTTAGACTTAATGATATCCAAGATCCCTTCCATCTTGGAATCTGTGATCCCATGAACTTCCCAAGTTAGCTGATTTTACTTTTGGATGCCCATAATTGTTAAGAAATGTTTCTTTACATGGAATGGAAATCCGCCTCTATGAAATGTTCATTTCTTCTGGTTTTGGCCTTTTAGACTAAGCAGAATAAGCCTAACCTCTCTTCCACGTGACCCTACAACTACTTTAAGATTGCTATCATGTTCGCCTTAAGTTCTCTCTTCTACTTACTAAATATATCCAGTATTTTCAATAAATGCTCATTTGATACATCCTCCAATCCTTTCACCAATTATTGTTGTTCTATTCTAATCACTTATCTTTGTGTCCTTCCTCAAATGTAGTGGCAAAAAGAGAATACCATACTTCAGATGTGGTGTGACCAGGGCAGAATGTAACTTCTATGTGTCATACTTATATTAATCTTTTGTTGTCGTTGAGTCATTTCAATCATGTCCAACTCTTTGTGACTCCATTTGGGGTTTTCCTGGCAAAGATATTGTGGTGGGTTGCCATTCCTTCTCCAACTGATTTTATGAATGAGCAAACTGAAGCAAACAGGGTTAAGTGACTAGATAGATCAGGTCACACAGCTAATAAGTACCTAAGGCTGTATTTGAACTCAGGTCCCACTCTATCTACTATGCCACCTAACTGCCTAATCTTACAATCCCCTAAAATCCCCAGATAGTTTTCAAAATACCTGGACTGAAACACAACACCTCCATCTTATGCTTCTAAAGGTACTTTTTGAAAATAACAGAGAATATTTATCCTTATTAAATTTAATTTTACTTGATTTGCCACATCTTTGTAGCCTATTGAAATCCTTTTTGTCATCCACTGTATTAACTGTCCTTGCCAACTTAAAATCATTTGATGATTTGATAAGCATGACTTCTATGACTTCATTTAAGTTGTTGAAATCATAGTCAACTGAACAGGATCAAGAATCTATCTATGGGGCGCTCCAACGTAGATCTGCTCCTAAAGTAGCATTAACCACAAATGACCACTTGATAAACCTAGTAATTCAATCTATTCTAAATATACATAACTGTTTTACCACCTAGTTCACAGCTTTCTATCTTATCCATAAGGACAGCATGCAAGCCTGTGTTAAATATTTTGCTGAGATCTATGTTTACTATCAGTATTCTTCTGATTAAACAGTTTATTATTCTGTCAGAAAGGATAATGAAGTTAGTTAGCTATGACCTGTCCCAGATGAAGCCACAGTGGTTTTTAGTGATCATTAAACCCCCTTCAAAGCATTAAAAATATCCTTTAAATAATGTGAACAAGAAATTTACCAGTAAGAGAAGACAAGCTCACTGACCTTAAAATTTGTATCCTCATATATATGTGTGTGTGTGTGTGTGTGTGTGTGTGTGTGTGTATGTATATATATCCCTCTTATATATATATATGATAGATAGATAGATATATCTTTTATATATATATATACATCCCTCTTCCCTTTTTGAAAAATTGAAACATTTAGCCTCCTTTAATCCCACAAATTATCTTTGTCAGATAACTTACCTGACAATAATTCAATTTTGCAAAGCCCTATCCAGTTTAAAATATTGATGATCAGATTTACTGATGACATAAGGATGGACAAAATACCTCATATGTTGAATGGTAAAATTAAACTTCAAAATCATCTTAAAGGGTTTGAATGGCGGACAGAAACTAAGATGAAACTGAAGAGGGAAGGATGTGTGTGTTTCAATATTCCTTTCTACATATACTGGTGACTCATAAAGCAGCAGGTTCAACAGGTGGTATTTATTCCCCATTTTGATTTCATGGACTGAATACAAAAAGTAGCTTCCTGGTAGTCACTAGCTTAGTGAGATTATAGCAGCCATAGTGCTTAATGACCTTGGATTGTATTTTCCACTTTCTTTATTACTCCCAACCTTCATATGTCCCCCAGGATCTCTGATTGTGATTGTAACCTATCATGTTCCTTGAAGGCACATAGGAGTCATAGTAGCTGTCAAATCTTGATTACTTCTGGTTGGAACTGGCCATCTTTTCTGAGCTTTTTTCCAGTGCTTAGCACAGTGCCTAGCACAGAGTAGCACAACTGTATTTCTCTTGTATAATTAATTAGAAAATTAATTTTAAAATTAATATAATAATATATTATATTATAATAATATAGTAATGCATATTATATTATATTTTATAATGTTATTATAAAATATAATACAATAATAATTTTTTATTGATTTTCTGATTGAGCCTCTCTATGTGGCCCCTGGCTACAAGGGTTTCTCCAATTGTTTTCCTGGGAGTTTGAATAGAGAGAAAGTTGTTGGGTTTTTTTTTTTCTTAACAGACAAAATTTTGAGGTTGTTAACCTTGATGCTATAGGTCATTCATAGAATTTTAGAACTATAAGGTACCTTAAAGATTGCCTAGTATAATACCCTTGAAACATAGATGGGAAAATTTATCCATTAAAAGTTATCCAATTAGCCAGCAGTGGTGAAGTTAATACATCTAGCCACGTTGGAAAGAATGAATAATAATAAAAAAAAAGGGTAGAGGAGCTTCTATTGTCACTCATATTCCAGAAAGGACTTTAACAATAATACCTTTGAGGAAGAGAATAAAAAGCTAGACTAAGAATGCTTAGGGAAGATGCATTTGTCATATGCAGTCTACGCTGAGTCTATCTAGTTATAGAGAATACAGGAGCACCTCATATAGTCACCAAAACTAGCAGTTACGTGAGAAACTGAATGCAATGAAATTTTCAGTCAGTTCCATCTAGTGGGCTGCACTTACATAATTTATAGTCTCAGATCTTTGCCTTTAAAACGTGTGCTTTTTTCAATAATTTGCACCAGAAGATGCTTTGTATGACATGTAGTTTAAATTATTTTGAAGTATTGGGCATGATGCTTTGAAGATTCATCCATATTATTTCATTGGATCCCCTTGTCACTAAGAAGATTCATTTGAGAATTGGGTGTCAGAGATTATAATATTAATGGGAGTTGAAGATATTCCCCACCCATTAACAGGCGTCACATAGAGCCCAATAAGAAAACCTTGATTAGGGGAGGCTTGTTTTTCTGGAAGGCCCACACCTTTTGTTACTTTGTAATTGGGCAGTGGATCATGAGGGTTGTGATGCCCTCTGATCCTGAAGAAGTATATACATATACATACTGTCAAGGATCCCAGTGGCTTTGAAATCCTAGACATTGGTGCTTCTCTCTCTGGTAACTATGTATGTAAGTAATGGTCAGACAATTAGATCTGTCTCTTGATTTGTGATGTATGTATTATTTGGTCAGACAGTTAGAAGCCCTGTCTGTTGTTCTTTATGCTAGTATTTCTGCTTGTAATTTCTGTTTGTATTTTCTCTGAGGTTTGGGGTGCTGAATTTTTACCCTGAACTAAGTAAATGATATATATGTTTGATTAAAGTAAAATTGTTGACCCCTTTTGAACCTGTACTAGCCGCCCTCCTGTGTTCTGGTGTTATTGATCTTACAGCCTCACAGCAGCTACAAGTAGCATTGTTGTTACAGGGATTAAGGTGGCAGATGGTAACCATGAAGTAGCGTGAAGGTGCTGGCATATACAGAATTTGAGGGTAGACTTTAGTTTCCAAAGAGAAAAGGAAAGCAGGAGAGGGAGATTAATATAGGAAGAAAAAAAAGAAAGAGGTAAAACAAATCAAATCTTTTTGAGGCTTGCTACTCATTTTATTAACATGACTGTCATACTTTTCAGCTCTGAATATGTGAGTCTATGTTTATTTTATTGAGGAAATATCATATATATCTTTTCTAAAGTCCTACTTTGATACTTTATCATGGTGTAGAGGTATACATGGATTCTCCAAGACTTGGTCAGTAGAGAACAAATCCCAGCAGGTTCTATCAAACTAAAGAGACTTCAAGTACAGCCCAGTGATGGACGGTAGGCATTTTGTCTGAGAAGTAGGTTAGAGTAATGGTGATTGGTTTAAATTTGACGACTCCTTTTTGTTATGTCAAGTAAGCAAGTTCTTAGCCCTTAGAAACTAATAAAATGTCTGTGAAAGAAACAGAAGGTGTGAACTCTGTCTCCTGTTGCTGACATAACAGTAAGGGGTTGGCTGAAACAGGAAGCCAATGCTGTGTGTGTGTGTGTGTGTGTGTGTGTGTGTGTGTGTGTGTATAAGAAAAGTCCCAGAGAGGTGCATGCAAAATTTTCTCCTGATAAGATCCTGGTGGAAGACTCATGGAGATGGAAGCCAGCTGAGAGAGAGAGACAGAGAGAGACACAGAGAGAGAGAGTTTCGGCAGCATCTGGAAGCTGGGCTGCTACTGTTGGACTGAGAACTGAGTTAGAGTTTTCTTGAGACCAGAATCTGGTGAAGGCTGAAGTTGCTGCTGGGAGGGCTACCTGGAGGCCAAAGTTGTTGGTGCTGCCAGGAAGACTGAGATTTCTTCTGGGTCCTAGGACCAGCCAAACTGTTGGAGGACTGAAGAAGCATGACCAGGATGCCAAGACTTTGTTTGTGGCTTGATTGATTCTTGAGTTCCCGGCAACAGAAGTTGTGAAGGTTTTGAGATGTGCTGGACCCTGTGAACTTCAGCGTGGAGCAGGAACTGCCCCAGGGACTAGACAAGGACCTGGGAGGTGTCTGCCTCTGAATCCAGGTGACTGTTTGGTGCATTCAGGTAGGAGCTGGGACCATCAAAGGTTGATCCAGGGAATCTGAGAAACCACCCTGAGTCAAGATGAAGAAAATATCTCTCCTTGGATATTGAATGCTGTGATGATAACATGGTTTACTAGTGACCTAGGGGTGGGGAGTTTGTATATTTTCTAATGATTGTATTTAGTGATTAATGATACTTACTAACTGATTGCTAAATAAGTGTCTGATTAAGTTAACCTCCTTACCCCATGAGTGGAAGACTGACTTGTATTCTGAGATGATTGAATCAATAAGAAAGGTGGCAAACCTCCTTAGGGATACCAGATGATTGTTCTTTTGTTCTTTGTTCTAAATATTGTGACCACTTTGGTGAAAACTATGTGGCCATGTTAATGCTTAGCTGTTGTGAACACTATATTGTGATTTTTCTGTGATAAGATGTAATGTTGTGAATACTGCATCTTGACTTGTGAGTATGTTTTCCTTTGATTTGTTCTTGAATAGAGTGTTCACTATATTGTGTAATCAGAACCTTAAAAGCTGTTCACAGTAGCATTCTTTTGGGAAGCTGCTCATTCACGGCATTACACTTAGCTAAATTCCCCATAGGAGACTGGTTACTACATGATATTTTTGGTCACATCAGCCCATGAAAATATTATACCCAAAGCCTGGAAAGTTTGTGTTCTGTGTCAGTGTAAACTGTATCCAGCCCAATGAAAACATAAACTTTTTGCACTATTGTTGTTAGTCTATCCCACATAATTTTAAGAATACCTCTAGTATTTTAGCATTGAAAATTTCAAAGCACTCTAAGGATTATTCAGGGAAATATTAGCTATTGCACAGCAAAAAGTGCTGGAAAAGATCAATGAAAACTATTTTTTACCAGGAAATATAAAGAAGGTAACTGAAAACATAGACTACTCACCCTGAATGAATAATAAGGGGATAATTAAAAAAATCTTTTTAAGTTTGTATTCTGCTATTTGCTGTTAAAGAGGAATCAGGAAACAGAGTCTATTGCTATAATTTTCTTATTCAGGGATTTTCAAGATCTTATGTTAACAATGAATATTAAATTGTGTTGTTTCTAGGAGCTGAAAATTCCTGGGTATTTTTTTGAAGAAGAAATGTGATCAAAGGTCTTCATCTAAAGAAGATTTGCCCAGGGGTGGCTAAGTGGCATAGTGAATAGAGTACCAGCCCTGCAGTCAGGAAGACCTGAGTTCAAATCCAGCCTCAGACACTTGACACAAAACTAGCCGTGTGACCTTGGGCAAGTCACTTAACCCCAATTGTCCTACCTTCCCTCCTCTGAAAAAAAAAAGCAAAATAAAGAAGATTTGCACAGAATAAAGTATCATGGATATTACCTACATTCCTTCTGATTTATCCAGTTGTCCAAAATTTGGGAATAAGTCCTGTCCACCTACCTCCAGACCACTTTCTATTCGAGTGATAATGTACTTATTCATGACAGGAGCCATGTTCATCACTATCTTTGGAAACCTTGTTATAATGATTTCCATATCCCATTTCAAACAACTTCACTCTCCTACCAACTTCTTGATCCTCTCCATGGCAACTACTGACTTTCTGCTGGGATTTGTCATTATGCCTTACAGCATGGTCAGGTCAGTGGAGAGCTGTTGGTATTTTGGAGATGGTTTTTGCAAATTTCATGCAAGCTTTGACATGATGCTGAGCCTGACTTCTATTTTCCATCTCTGTTCTATTGCAATTGACCGGTTTTATGCTGTGTGCTACCCTTTGCGCTATACCACCAAAATGACCATATCCACAATAAAGAGACTGCTAGCTTTTTGCTGGTCAGCACCAGCCATCTTCTCCTTTGGTTTAGTCATGTCAGAGGCTAATGTCTCAGGCATGCAGACCTATGAGATTCTTGTTGCTTGCTTCAAATTCTGTGCTCTCACTTTCAACAAGTTCTGGGGAACCATACTCTTTACTACCTGTTTCTTTACTCCTGGCTCCATTATGATTGGTATTTATGGGAAAATTTTTATAGTTTCCAAACAACATGCTAGAGTAATTAGCAACATACCTAAAACTGCAAAAGAAGACAGCAGAAAAAACATATCTAAGAAAAAAGACAGGAAGGCAGCCAAGACTCTTGGCATTGTAATGGGGGTGTTTCTAGCTTGCTGGTTGCCATGTTTCATTGCTGTTTTGGTTGATCCCTATTTAGGCTATTCTACTCCTATGGTAGTGCTTGATCTTTTAGTGTGGCTTGGGTATTTCAATTCTACCTGCAATCCATTAATTCATGGCTTTTTTTACCCTTGGTTTAGGAATGCACTTAAGTACATTTTGTCAGGCAAAATCTTTAGCTCACAGTCAGGTACAGCAAACCTGTTCCCTGAAATCCATTAAAAATTGTGCCACCAAAGTGAATGAAAAATGAAATCTGAGGCTATTCTGACCTTCAAATAGCCTGTTACATATGTTATGCCACTGACTTGTAACAGTTCAGACACAATATATGATATGGTCAAGTGTTTCATATACTACCTGCAATCATTGCTTCAACTAAAATTAATGAAGCTACTACTATGTCCTCAAGACTGAGTTTACAAATGCGTGAGAGAGGGTTGTCGAAAATATATTAAGAACACAGTCTTTAGCTGGAGTGACAAAGCAACATTCACAAACTTGGAGTCATACTTGACTCCTCCCTCTCCCTCACCACATTTCCCCAATATCCAAGCAGTTGCCAAGTCTTCTTGATTCTACCTCTATAGCATTTCTCCCCTCTGTTCCCTTTTCTCCATTAAACCTCCACTCTAGCCTAGACCCATGTCATCTCTGAGTAAGGTGGTAGTTTTCTAATTATCTTTCTTAGTCTTTCCTCTCTCCAACAGCACCTCATAGCTGCTAAATTTATAATAATTATTCTTATAATTCAGATGTCTCAAAAAATTTTTTTTGCTTCTGGGATATAATACAATGTGATCAGCCCGACAGGTTTTCATCAGTCTGGTTCCTATCTACCATGCTTGTTTTGTATCATATTACTCCTTTTCCTATAATCTTTAGTCTTTAAATATGTTTGCACAAGTGGTCTTCCTTGTCTCCCTGTTCAGCTCTACTTCTTGGAATCTCTAGGTTCCTTCAAAACAAATCTTAAACCTATGTGAGCCTTTCCTGATTTCCTCCAGTTACTGATGCTTCTTGTCTTCTGAGATCACTTTGTATCACTTTGCACATGTATTCATTCATTCATTTACTTATTCATTTACTCATTCACTGATTCACTCATTTATTTATGTGCATACATATTATATTACTCTAGTAGAATGTAAGCTCCTTGAGGGCAGGAGTTATTTCTTTTTTGTTTTTGTACCCCTAGAACCTTGCATATAGTAGTTGCCTTATAAATGTTTATTAAACAGTTGAATTAAAAAAAAAACTAATGGATAATTGAGTTTTAAATTATAATGTTCAGGCATGGTTTAACTATAGGAATTTGAAGAATGAAAGTTTATTCTGGGCTGGGTTAGTCAAGGAAGATTTCATGAAGGACGTGAATCAAACTTGGCTTTTTAAAAATTGTATTAATTCTGTTTATTATTTATTTGACAACTGAAAATCATGTATTTCATAGAGCTTTACAACATAATAATTACATTGCTTGGAAAAGAAAAGTTTTAGAATAATAAGAGAAATAGTGAAAATGGAGAAATTAAGAATGAATATTACTTTCAGAAGTCAAAACCATATTATAAAGAAATAAACATTAAAACATTTTGATATTGGTAAAAATGAGTGGATTTTTAGCCCAACAAAGCTTAAAGACAATTACCAAAAAAAAGACAATTTTGATTATATAAACTTATATTAACTAGTTAATTCAACTCAAATAAGAAGTGATGTGTTCAATTGGGAATTTTTTTTTGTATCAAACAGCTCTACTAAAGATCTAATCTCCAAGATACATAGACAGCTAATAGAAACACATAAGCCATTCTACAATAGGTAAGTAGTCAAAGGATATGAACAGTTTTCAAAAGGAGAATTGCAAACTATCAACAGTCAGATGAAAAAGTGCTCAAATAACTCCCAACAAGGAAAATACAAGTCCAAACAAGCCTGAAGCTTCATCTTGTTCTCTGAAAATTTACAAAGATGACAAAGGATGGTGATAGTGTTGGTAGGACTGAGGAAAGACAAATATACTTATGCACTGAAAATGGAGGTATAAACTGAGTCATCCACTCTTGAAAACAGTTTGGAATTACGTGACAAGAATGACAAAAATGTCCATACCCTTTAACCCAGGCATTCTAGTCATATGTACCCTGAGATGGTCAGTGGAAAAGTAAAAGGCTTAATATACACCATGTTTTTGTGGCAAACCTTTATTTGGTAGCAAAGAACTGGAAACAAAGCAGATGCGCATTGATTGGGGAATGACTATACAAATTGAGAGACATGAGCATGATGGAACATTACTATGCTATCAGAATCAATGAATATGGAGAAGTTTGGGAAGACACACAAACTGATGAAAAGTGAAGTAAGCAGAACCAGTAAAGGATTACAACAACGTAAATGGAAAGAACTCCTTGTCCATGCTATAATCTGCACTTCTTCTACAACACCCACTTTGTCCCATTCCTGCTCCTCATCCCCTCACTTCTCAACTTCCTATTATGTGTTTTCTTCCCACATTAAATTATAATCTCCTTGAGGGTGGGGAGCTATCTTTCTGTTTTTTATTTGTATACTCAGCATTTAGCATAGCGCCTGATACATGCTGAGTTTGAGAACAATAAAATAGCAAAAATATTCATTGCCTAAGGGCTATTCTTCTGATGACAAATCTTGTGAACTCAGTAAGTCTTGTCTTTAGACAAAAAGTGGAACACAGGGTCCCTACTTGACACCTTTCTGACTTGGTAGAACCTATCAGAGCTTGTGCTGTACTGACATAGCCTTTAAGAACTCAAGGTTTCCCCTCCTCCCACCCCCTCCCAAATCACAATAAGGTATCCAGAAAGCAGTGAAATTTATTTAGTGAAACATATATACATACATATATATATATACACACATACACACACATGCACATAAATTTCCATAAGCTATGCTCACAATAACAATGCATCTGTTTTTATATTAAAGGGTTCATTATGCTTTCATGAATTTGAAATTGCTTGCAGTTGATCCAGAAAATGATAACTAACTCATTATAGTCATTTCCTTTGTTAGAGGAGTAAAAGACACAAAATACTTACCTACATTCTCTCAACCATCTGATTTTATGATTTAGAGTTAACTCTTATAAGCTACTAGAATTCTAGAGGATCCAAGACAATGAGGAATCAAGAAAGTTGGGAAGTCTCCTCTCCCTCATGACTTAAGTTCCATATATACCTACAGAGGTTCATACAGATACATAGGATTCTAAATTCTTCCAAGGTATGGAGCCAGTTTTCTGCTTTATCTTGTCACCACTTCCAATCACCAAGCACAGCACTGGACACAGAATGAGGGGTCAATCAACTTTAAAGTGCTATGTTAATGGAAAATATTGTTATTAATTTTTATTGAACACTTATATGTAGTAGGGATATAAAATGTAAAAAAAAAAAATTAAAGCCATGAGGAAAAATAAGGATTTTTTTCATAGGAGTGGTGGTAAGACTTGTGTATGGAAATTTTGGAGAATGATGTCGTACATAAAACACTTTGGAGGGTTTTTTTTTGGCATCTTCTAAAATTTTAGTGTCTTCCCTGGCTAAAGAACATAAAAACATATTTCTATATACTTTATATGAAATCATCATGATGGTATCTTATGTTTAAAAATATAGTTTATGCTTGCATATGATCTTTTTAAATGTACCTATATCTAAAGGCTCAAGAATCACAAGAAACCACTTTCCAACTTCAAATTCCCAAACCTTCACACATAGTATTCTTTTCTGTCCTGAAACTTTTGAGTAAACAGGTCAAAGAAACAATGTGTTTCTAATCCCCAAAGAAATAGGTTGGTGTTACTTCACCAATATCTAACATACTCCATGTCTTTTGGGGAAGCAAAGGCATGATAGCAACATTGACTAGCTGGATTGCAAAACTGCCTAATCCTCTTCCCATGTTAAGAGATTTAAGGCTTATCTCCTGTAGCCTCTGAATGCTCAGGACCAGCTCTGGATGGATTTCAGTCCTCTTTCCTTTAAGCTAGGTGTATCCACTCACATTGGGTCCCCATATAGATTCTGCTATTATCTCTCCACATTTCATTCTCATGGTTGGACAAATCCAGTGCCTGTAGCTTTTTAGGGGTGGAAGGATGATAGTGAATGTAACATAGAAGAGACTCTGAAGCACAGGGACTCTATTGATGACACTTATGGTTATCTTTATATTTCTACCTTCCTCTCACCTCCAAAATTAATTTCATTTAATTTAGGATTCCTTCACTGTCTTTAACTAACTTGCTAAGTTGACTTAAATTTTCATTGTGAGCATTTACAACTTAGAAATCAACTACCAACAAATCAGAGCTTGATTTTTTGATGATTGTCTAAACTTAAGAAAGTATTCGTAGGGCGGAGCCAAGATGGCGGTGTAGGAGCAGCAAGAAATTGCAGCTCTGACACAGCCACATCAAATACCCAAAAATTATGACTCTAAACAAATTCTAGGGCTCTAAAATGCACACAGATATATTTCCTGCTGAAGGCAGCTCAGCTCAAAGCAACCATTTCAACTCTGAGAGCAGAAACCAGCCCAGCCTGAAACGGCAGTTTTAGCCCCAGGGGCGGCTGGGCGGCTGGACAGGCTGAGCCCCGCTGCAGCTGGAGCTTCAGGAGAGCGGATCTGCGACAGCTGTGGCAGAATCCAGAATTATCCAGCCATAAGAAAAAAGGACTCAGGTTAGTGGAACTTGGCTAAAACCCAGGGAAGAAAAGCGGGTCTGGCCAAGCCGCCTCCAGGGCAAAGAAGCAGAAACTGGAGGTTCTGCACCCGCCTCCACATGGCTGCTTCAGAGCTCCTGGCCTGCAGACAGCAGGGGGGTCAAGCGATCGTTCAGAAGCCAAGTGCTCTGGCATTGAGTGGCCTGGATCCAGATCGTGGTCTTGGGTGGTGGTCCTGAGGTTTTTTTTTCAGTGAGCCAGAGCTGGGAGGGACCCAGCAGCCTCCTAAAAGCCCTGGCAGCTGGGAAAACCCCAGCGATGTGGGACAGAGCTGTTCCCTCTGGAAGCAGAGTTCCACAGAACTAAAAAAACAAAACAAAACAAAACAAAAAAACATTGAATGGCGACCATCAATAAGCATAGGAAGCAAAGTAAAAACAGCAACCAAACCCTAGATTCCTTCTTCAGGGACAAGAAGGAACAAAGCATGAAAAGGGAGGAAGACAACACAGTCAGAACTCCCACCCCAAAAGCTTCCAAGAAATATGAAGATTGCCAAAAAGCTAGAGATCAGCTGAAGAAAGATTTTGAAAACCAAATGAGAGAAGTGGAAGAAAAATTGGGAAGAGAAATAAGAATGATGCAAGAAAATCATGAAAAGAGAGTCAACAACCTGAATGAAGAAATTAACACCTTAAAAAAAAGATTAACTCAAATGACAAAAGAGGCCCAAAAAGCCAATGAGGAGAAGAATGCCTTAAAAAGTCGACTTTGCCAGATGGAAAAAGAATCTCAAAAGCATTCTGAAGAGAATAACTCCTTCAAAATTAGAGTGGAGCAAATGGAAGCAAATTACTTTATCAGAAATCAAGATACTATCAAACAGATCCAAACAAATGAAAAAATAGAAGGCAATGTGAAATATCTCCTTCAAAAAACC
>CM053584.1:292259786-292276892 GCA_028627135.1 Pseudochirops cupreus
TAAAACCTCCCATGTAAAACCATGATGGTTTTCTGACTCCAAAGTCCTTGGTTTTCTCTACATTCCAGACTGGGGTGAGGTGGCACCTGTGGTCTCAAGGCCACATGTGGCCCTCTAGGTCTTCAACTGTGGTCCTTCAATTAAATCCAAACTTCAATTCAAACTTCAACTTCTGTGTAAACTTTGGATTCATTCAAAGGGCTGCCCCTCAGGATCTCGACGGCCACATGTAGCCCCAAGTCCCTGTTCTAAATGATAAGAGAACTTAGCCCTCCACATGTGTTTTTTGGAGTGTCAGTGAATTATATCATCTTAAACTGTTACTTTATTGATAATAATAATCATAAGCATTTATATGGCATACATAACAAGCACTGGGCTAAGTGCTTTACAGATATTTTCTCATTGGATTTTCACAATAATCTGGAGAGCAGGTGCTATTATTATTATCCCCATTTTACATTTTGGGAAACTGAGGCAAACCAAGGTAAAGTGACTTGTCCAGAATTATAAGTGTCTGAGGCTGGATTTGAATTCATGTCTTCCTGACTTAAGGCCCATATTTGTATCTGCTACAGCAAGGAAGCATTTAATTAGCAACGTCATACTTCAATAGCATAACATTACCAAACCAGCAGTTATAGCAGAAGCTAAATTACTTTTACAACTATTTGCTCCTTCCATTAATATAAGAGGCTACTTTAATCACCTAAAAAATTCATAAAATTAATATGGGACAACAATGATTTTAGTTTGTTGCTCAGTTGTGTCCAACTTGTCTTGATCCTTTTAGGGTTTTCTTTGCAAAGATGCTGGAATGGTTTGCCATTTCTTTCTCCAGCTCACTTTACAGATGAGGAACTAAAGCAAATAGACTTAAGTGACTTGACCAAGGTCACCTAGCTAGTTGTGTCTGAGGTCAGATTTGAACACATGAAGATGAGTCTTCCTGTATCCAGACCCAGTATTTTATCCATTGTGCCATCCAGCTGTCCCAATTTTAGATTGCAATTACATACATACAGAGATATATATGAATATAAACATAAATACATGAACATACACACACACACACACACACACACATATATATATATATATATACATATATAATGTGATTGCCTACCCCATACTATCAAATATGTTGCAACTATGTATGTTATACTTTTTGTTACTACTTGCTGTCTAGGCATCAATTCCATGGAATGTCATTTCCTTTCTCTTTAAGTAAAAAGCACAGGAAATTTTAAAAGAGATTTTGGATGTATTTATTTTAAGTCTTTGGGAACAAAGTTAGAGATGTATATGAAAAAATGCTGAAATGTCCTAATAATTTTTTTTGTGTTTCAATGCACAGTAGACCTGTTAGAAAACATGATTCTCTTTGTGTTGTGATTTGTGAAGTGAATATTAAAATGTCAGACAAGCTGTGTCTTCCTTACAACTTAACATTTTTCCTCCTATCAGTCTTGGAACCCTCTACTGGGAACCAGATACTGTGACTTTTAACCCTGGCCTTCCAGATTCTTTATAGAGGGGCTTGCCTATGGTTCAGGGGGAAATTGGAGGTTTTCTCACCCATTGGTGTTCAACATTTGGGCATGGTTTATTAAATGGCTGGATGATGCCTTAAGTCTTCATTGTACTTTCTTGGTTATATAAAAGGGTTATGGACTGGTCGTATACCCCAGTTGGCATATACAGTGTCTATAGAAGGACTTTATACTTTGGGTTTTTCACAATACCTTTCTAACTGGCATTTGCCTTAAAAGAGATAATCTAGGGGTGGCTAGGTGTTGCAGTGAATTGAGCACCGGCCCTGGAGTCAGGAGGACCTGAGTTCAAATCTAGCCTCAGACATGTAACACAAAAAACCAGCTGTGTGACATTGGCCAAGTCACTTAACCCCAATTGCCCTGCCCTCCTTCCTCCAAAAAAAAAAAAAAGAAGAGATAATCTAGTTCAGTGATATTTTAGTGGGGAAAGGGCCCATCTGTGAGGAGTGTCATTCTCTATAGTCTCTAGTTTCCACTGAAAAAACTGAGACAATCCACATTTTTAGAGAGAAAGCCCAACATGCCTACACCAATTGCTCTCTCCTTAAGACAGGTGAAGGGAAAAGGAAGCAAATCAAGGACGTTAAAATGGAATATGGAGGATCATAGATTTAGTGCTGGAAGGGACCTTAGAGGCCATCAAATCTAAGGCTCTGATTTTACAATGAGGAAACTGAGGGTTAGAGACCTTAAGTGACTTGTCCACTCACACAGCTGACAAATGTCTAAAGGAGGATTGGAACTCAAGTCTTCTCAATTCCACATCCAGAATTCTATATCCTTCACCACTTAGCTGTCTAATGACTCCAGTGTCTGGAGAGTAGGCTCAGATTACAAAGGCTTCACTCTCAAATTTATGCTTCTAAAGCCTTCCCATCTAAGTCTTCTACGCTATATTTTCTTGGGTCGGTTCCCTTGCCGATAAAACTGAAGCTGAGAAGTCCCCTTCATTTTTAGTGGAGATAAAGGGCTTAGTTTATACCTCTTCTTCAGGAGAACAAATCTGAAGCAATTATTTCCTGGGCTGCAAAATCATTTTGTTGCTCCCCAGTCCTTTTTCCCCTCTTGGCTTTCTTGGACCAGAAGTAACATAGAGACCCAGGATTTTTTAAAATTCCTTTATTAGAGTCATGTAGCTCTAACTGGTAGTCAGATAGTTTCAGAATTTGAGAATTCCAGCATTCCATTTTAATACAGGATTTTATATTCTGAAACATCTCTCTCCTCCTACAACTCTGATGTTCACAAAATTCACTTCATTCTCCTCTCCTCTAAATGTCATATTTCACTCCAGATGTGTAAAAGTTCAAACTTAGTACCCAAATGACTTCAGATTTAATCTACATGCATCTTGGGTTTTCTTTTTTTATATGAAATAAGAAAATTGCACAAGATGAACACTAAGTTACCTTAAAACTAAATCTTGTTTAGATAGGTTGGACATTCTTGATGCTTCTTTGGAGGTGGTATCCTTCTTATAGAGCTGAGTTTCTCTTTCAAGATCTGATCCATTTTCTCTTGTATTCCATGAGATAAAAAGTTTATAAAAATAATACAGCAATACAATTCTAAATGGGGACAGCTAAGATAGTACAGTGGTTGGAGGACCAGGTCTGGAGTCAGGAAGACCCATCTTCCTGAGTTCAGATCTGGCCTCAGACACTAACTCTGGGACCCTGGGCAAGGGTCCTGTTTGCCTCAGTTTGCCTCAGTTTCCTCATCTGTAAATGATCTGGAAAAAAAAATGGTAAACCATTGCAATAAGCATACACTGACCCATGACTTAAATCACAGACTCTGGGGATATAAAGACAGAAATGAAATAGTCTTTGCCTTCAAATATCTTACATTCCATTAGGGGAAATAACTAGGACACTAATAAATAAATACAAAATGTATACAAAGTATAGCTTCCTTGGTATGAATGAGTTGCACTATTTTTCCAAATATGTTGGAGAATGCATCCATTGTTCCACATATCTTCAGTGCTGGAGACTCATGAATCCTGAGCTTGGAGCTGCAGTAGAATTTGTAGGAAACGTTCCTAGCCAAGCCAAACCACAGAGCCAGAGGCCACCACGACCTCAGGAACAAGTTCTTTTTTTTTTTTTAATTTAGCAACAAGTTCTTGAGCAGGAACATCAATAACCATCACAGTTAGAGTGTTATACTACTGATTTGGGGAATGACAGTTCATTATTCTGGATCAAAGAAAATATTGTCCTATTCTATCAAATAGTACAATTGTTGGGCATATCTAGTTCTTAAGTCAGTGATTCAAATATATGAAATATTGATCAATAACAAGAATTGATTAAACTTCTATGATGCTCCAGGATCTATGCACACAGAGAATATAAAAACAGTATTACAATGTGATAGAAAACATAAGCACAACCTGCTGTTTTCTTATCAAATTAAAAAAGTCATTCCTAGCTATTTACTGGCAAATAATAAAGTCATCAAAGTTCACTCAGAGAAATAAGTAGGTTGCCTAGTAGAGCACTTGATTTAGAATCAGAAAAACCTGGGATTAAATCCTGCCTCAGACACAATAGCTGCTAACCTCTCTGTGCCTCAATTTCTTCATCTGTAAAGTTGCAATAATTGTATCTCAACTAAATTGTTATAAGGATTAAATGAGATTTATACATATACATATATGTTCATATAAAAAGTAATTTGCAAACATTAAAACCCTATTCAAATGATTGATATTGTTATGATTATATCTTGTACAAAGAGAATCTGAACTCATAAATACCATTAATTCCGTGGTAGCATACACTGTATGAGCTCTCAAGCAATCAAGCCACCATCTAGGACCAAAATAAAGACTCATGGATTTTCTGTGCCACTGCACAGCCACAATGGTAATGATGAAGATAAGACCAGGTCATTGGGCCCAATCTCTCCTGAGCCTTCAATAAGCTATCTTAGTGCTCATCCTAAGCATCTTGTCCCTTACAACAACTGTGTACTATCTTGACAACATCTCTTCAAGTAAAGTGATCTCCAGAGATAAATTTAGTGTGGTTTTTCATTCAAAGATCCTGAATTTCATGAGTGTAATCATGAAATCATAGAAAATATAAAATGAGTATTGGTAATGACACACACTGGAATCACTACATGAACAGGGACATTATATAATCATAGAACAATTAATGAGCAATCATGGTTTAAGTACCTATAATGTGCCAGGGACGATACAAAATGCTAGTTACTGAAGATATACAGAGTAGTCCTTGCTTTCCAGTAGCTTACATTCTGAGGAGATAACAGATTTTATATGTGTATATATATGAATATATATATATATATATATATATATATAAAATTGTATTATATTATATATATATATGATTGTGTTATATTATGTACTATATTCTACATGTTATATTTTATACATAATATATAGTCATAATTACAATATATAGTATATGCAAGTGAGTCTGGGGAAGGAAAGAAAAGATGAAAATAAGAAAAAACTACAATTAGAAATAATGTTTGTGCTTAGTATTAAAGAAAGTAAGGGATTCTATGAGGTAAGAAAGGAAGACCTTTGAGCATAACATGGTGTATAGGCAGTGCAGGAGTACAGATATGGGAAATGGATTGTTATACCTGAGAAAGGGCAAGGAGACCAGTTTAGTTAGACCATTGAGTGTGGCAAGGCCATAACATAGAATAAGGGTTGAAAGGTACATTAGGTTCAGGTTGTAAAGAGTATAAAAGTCAAAGAAAGCAGTTTTTCAAAGTCAAAGGAGAGACTGTCAGTTAAGATGGAAAGTTGAAAGGTCATAGAGAAGCCCAGATCTCCAACAGAAAGCCTGACTAGTTTCAGAAAAGGGCCCCCAAAAGACCTATAATAAAAAGTGAAAAAAAGCAAAGGAAGCTCTTCCATCCAGTCTAGAACTACAAAGTAAGAAAGAAAGAAGACTGAGAGTTTGGGGTAAATGAGGGATAGGAGAGAAGAAATGAGAGAAGCCAGAATAAACTTAGGTAACTATGGAAGGAGTGAAGATGGTAGGTCTGATAACTAGGCTAGAAGCTAGAGGAAAATAGGAGAGGAGGGAGAGCCAGCATTGAACTCTGACAAATGGGCCACGAACCAACTAGTACTTTGAACAGGGGCCTCACATGACAATGCCAGCCAAAACAATAAGACACTTGAAGTGAGCTTCTAGCTATGGCCTGACGGAGGAGAATCCAGGATAGAACTTACTTCATGGGTCACTGAAGAGATAGACAAAACAGTATGGTCACACACTTCTAAGAGCACTGGGAATCACAAAGATGGACAAGGTCAACTAAATGTCTAGGTGTCAATGTCAAGAGAACTATGTAGGAGACCTGGAACCAGCTTGGCCTACAATGTCTTACTGGATGCTATATGAAGGCCACAAGCAGGGACAGAACCATTTCTCAACTGAATATTGGGCACAGAGAAGGAGAAAGACCACAATAAACACCATGGGTTCTTAGATTCTCACACTCATTTAGTGTTATCTGTAAAGTGCTAAAGAATATCATTTACAAAAGCCTGAGTAAACTCACAAGACTGAGGGATCCAATCCCTTTACTTTAAAATGGAAAACAAGAAATGCAGATGCTAAAGACAAAGGTCCTTTCTTGGTCTCAGAGGAGAGAAGATTCCTGAGGCCTCTCTCCTTACAGCATTGCCTCTCATTGGACACTGGGAGTAAAGAAGTCACCAAGATTCTCCAATGCTGTAGTTTGAGAGAATGAAGCAAAGAGAGATAGTTAAGGTTAAGTCTTCTGAAGATATTCCAGTTCCAGCTACCCACTCTTCCTAACCACATGGTTAATAGACCAGAACTACTTATAGAATGTCAGCATACTCTCAACAGTCTCTCCAAGGCATTACCATTCCATATCATCATGACCCTCATAAACAGGCTTCTCAGATTGTCATATGGAGACATGGTCCCAGGTACAGTATACATGTGCAAGGCTCCTTTTACACTTCTCCTTTAGAAGATCAATCATTAAACAAACATTTATTAAGTATTTACTTTGCGGCAGGCACCATGCTATAAGTGATACAAAGAAAAAGATAAAGCTGTCTCTGACATCAAGGAACTTACATTTCCATGGGGAAATAATAATTATATATATATATATATATATATATATATATATATATATACACACACATATATACATAATTATATGTAATTTAATATATAATAATTATGGTATAATACATAATTATATGTGTTAGTCTGTGTATAAGTGTATAAAATGGTGAGAGATTTCACTTCAACCCTCATGAATGTAATCAAAGAAAGCCCAGACAACTGGATTAGATCAATCAAAGCAAAAAACTAGGTTCCATGAAATCCTTAATCAATTTGGGAGGCCTGAAGTGTTTGATCAGTGGTAGAAGAAATATGTCATGTAGGAAATTTCTTATAGTTGACTAAAATAATCAGATACACCTCTGGGTCTATATATAACATAATAAGTCACTTTGTAATTTGCACATTCCAGGATCAAGAAGGTCCAGTCAAAGTTAAATCCAACGATGAAAGATTTCTAAGAAAATTCTCCCGAAGAGTTGGGAAAGGAAAGTTGCCTTTCTTCCCTCTCTGCTCCCCAACCCATTTT
Source organism: Pseudochirops cupreus (assembly GCA_028627135.1). Taxonomy (NCBI): domain Eukaryota; kingdom Metazoa; phylum Chordata; class Mammalia; order Diprotodontia; family Pseudocheiridae; genus Pseudochirops; species Pseudochirops cupreus. The sequence goes on from CM053584.1 coordinate 292,266,977, forward strand.
CCTTGTAAACTTTGGAATATTGGAAGACTTAGAGTTTCCTTTAGTACCAGTAGCAGTGTCCACAAGATCTGGTAGTAGTGTCCTTAGAATAGCAGATGACAGCATCTGACTTGGAGTGGAGAAACTTTCTGGGAACAAAATAGACGCACTTAGGAAAGGCAACTTCAGAATGCTACAATGGCACCAATCCTCACAGGCTATAAGAAAATTTTCTAAGAGAAACTTCATGAAAACTCCACCAAGGGAGAAAGGCACGTTTAGTAAATAAATAGGACCTATGAGTTACATGTGTTATCTAAGTTTGATGTGAGTGTCTCCAGTGACTTTGTGTGTGCAAAGGAAGACTCTGCCCCATGTTTGGGAACATTGTTTCTATAATAACTGGGATAGTTATTCTTATTTAGTAAGTGCCTTTTCTAAAAGCAATTTAAGCCTGGCTGATAGTCAATAAGAACATTTGTGGTGGCTCTTATGTGATAATAACAGTAATCTTATACATGCATCCATGATTTCAACCCATCCCTTCTTCTCCAGCAGACTGCACTTCTATCATACCTATTCTCTCTTGCTCTTATTATCTTCATTATTTCTCTACCTACTGCCTCATTCTCTCCTGCCTTCAAACACACCCATGTCTTCTCCATGCTTAAAAGACTCTGACCTGATCCTGTTGTCTTACATCTCTCCTCTTTTTCCTTAGAGAGAATTTTGTGAGAAAGTTGTCTATACTCTACCTCTAATTTCTATCTTCTTACTCTCTTCTAAATTCTCTGCAATCTAGATTCTTATATTATTCAACTAAAACTTCTTTTCATTCACCAATGATCAACTGTCACCAAATCATCTTGTCAAATATAATGGATCTTTCTCATTCCTTGTCCCTATCTGCTCTCCAGGTGTCATGACAGCCCCTTCCCTGGTTTTCCTCTTACCTCTCCAGCTTCTCTTTATTGGTTCAACATCCATAGCATGCCTACCAACTGTGGGTATATCCCTAAAGGCCCTGTCCTTGAAGCCTCTAAACCAGAAGTTGTTAACTTTTTGGTGTGTCATGGACTCCTTTGGTAGACTGATGAAGTCTAGGGATCCCTTATCAGAATTTCATTTTTAAAGGTATTAAATAAAATTCATAGGATTAAAGAAGGAAGGAGAGAGAGAGAGAGAGAGAGAGAGAGAGAGAGAGAGAAAGAAAGAAGGAAGGAAAGAAGGAAGAAAGGAGGAAGAAGGGAAGAAGGAAACTCTTATTGTGTTTACTATATGCCCAATACTGTGCTAAGCACCTTATGAATATTAACTCATTTGATCCTCTCAACAAAAACATTGAGATAGATAGATGTTGTTATTAGACCCATTTTACTGTTGAGTAAACCAGTTCTGACAGTGGTTAAGTGACTTGCCACGAATCATACAATTAGTATTTGTCTGATGCTGGCTATAAATACAAATTTTTACTCCAAGCACAGTGCTATATCCACTATGTCACCTAGCTGCCTCTAGGTAGAAACCAATTGTATGAAAATATTTAACAAAATATGTTTGTTTAAATAGTTAGTAGAACTCAGCCCTCTAGGGGGAATTTTCAATTATCTCATATAATAATTTTTTTTCAGCTCCTCTGGGTTCAATTATCATCTCTAGGCAGTTTCTATTCCCATTCTGGAGTCTCTATTCCAAGATCTCTATATCCAGTCATACATCTAATAGCTTTTTGTACATCTGAAATTCCATGATAGAGAATTCTGCTTTGATATGTCCTTTTATCCTCAGTGACTAGCACTATGCCTGGAACTTAGTAATTAAAGAAATATATGTTATAAATAAATATTTACTGAATAATACATTTTCCAGTGTTTTGTCTTGAGTGTGCAAAATTAGAAGAGATTGAAGTGTAAAGAAATAATAATAGCTGGCCTTTATACAGTGCTTTCAGGATTGGAAATCACCTTACAAGTTTTGATTCTCACAATGTTGTTAAGAAAAAATTAGCATTCACCACATGTTAATAATCCAGCAAAATAATGTGATATCTGCATTATTCATTAGGAGACACTCTCCTAGAGCCAAGCTTATTAGTCACATTTTGTGGTGTTATATGTTGTTGCTGCTTGTGCTTCCTTCTTGAAGAGAACCAATGACATCAGAAAGGTGATATTTTGGCTTGCAAGTGAATTGGATTTAAGTGAGGCCAGTGCACAGTCATCAGCCTCACTCTCTCCTCCACAGTCATCTGAATCCAGTGGCAAGACATAGGTCAGGACAATTGGCAATAGCCCTAGATGCAGTGGGGGACCTTGGTCTTTTTAAGATAAGGTCTTTCCTAGGTCTCAGTTTGTCTGTGGCAATGTCCATTCAGTGCATAAGGCTAGGTAAGAAATGAGGCAAAAGATGACCTAGTTTGACCTCTGGTATAATAATCATGAGAAAGTTCTGCAGTATCCTCTCTGGCCATCAGTAGGCACTCAGTGTGAAGCCTATAACTGTTCCTCCTCTGCCAAGATCAAATGACAATCCCCTTAAGCAACTTTGATTGATCTCTTGTTATCCAGGTATAAGATTATTTGAGGAGATAAATGCCTTATACTCAAAATACTAAAATATGAAATCTATTCTCTGTCTAGCTCAGTTCTCCCACCCTGCCTGGATTCTTCATCCTCGAGTCACTTTTAATTTTATTTGCCTACTCAGAATTTAGCATGCTGTGACTATCTACGTACATCATGGGATGTAAAGTGAAAAAACTGTTAACAACCACTACCATATTAATATGTTTGAAAAAAAACTGTATCCTAGAATTAATATAATATTCTTCTGTTATCTTCAGGTAGAATTGTAGGGAAATACAACCACATATATTTCTACCCCTTGTGGGCAAGGAGTAGGGGAAAGAGCATACACTTCATGACTCAAAGTAAAATGGGAAAATAGGAAAAGAAAGTAAGACTGGCCACTCTCCGTTGCTTCTGAGTTGTTCTGATCACAGCTCTCATATTTGCTGCTAGGTGGGAAGAGTATACAGCCATAGACCTGAAGATAGGAAGACTTGAATTCAAATCCAGTCTCAGACATATATTAACTGTGTAACCCTAAGCAAGTCACTTAATTTCCTTTTATCTCTGTTTCCTCATCTCTGAAAAGAGGATAATAATAGCACCTACCCCTCAGGGCAATGAATTAATTTATAATTAATTAATATGAATTAATGTTGGTAAAGCATTTTGAAAATCTTAACGTGCTTTATAAATATGAATTTATTATTAACATAGTTACTGTTATTATTATAATCAATGTTGGTTCATCTCTTCCATTACCTGCATTATACTTGTTTATGCTGATACAATTTGCATCAGTTAGTCAATCAACTAATTTATTAAGGGCCTACTATATCTCAGAATAGCTAAGTGGTGCAATTTATAGAGTGCTGCACCTAGACTCAGTAAGATTTGAGTTCAAATCCAGCTTCAGAAACTTATTAGCTATGTGACTTTGGGCAACTCACTACCCATTATGTCTCAGTTCTTCATCTGTAAAATGAAGACACACTAGAGAAGGAAATGAAAAACTACTCCGATGTCATCAGACACAACCAAATGGTTGAAGAACAACATGCCAAGCACTGTGGTAAGCCCTGAGCATACAAAGGAAGGCAAAAACAGCTCAAGGATCTCACAGTTCAGTGAGGGAGACAACATGTAAATAATTAAGTAGAAACAAAAAATAGGCAAAATAAATTTTGGGTAGGCTCAGAGGGATGGCACTAATATTAAGAGGGACCGGTAAAAGTTTCCTGCAGAACAGCGAGGGGGTCCTTGTCTGACACTTGAAGAAAGCCAGGGAAGCTAGGAATCAGAGGTGAGGAGGAAAAGCATTCCAGGCTTGGGGAAGAGTTGGTGAAAACACTGAAAGCTGGGAGATAAAGTATCTTGTAGGAGGAACAGCAAGGCAGCCAGCGCCACTGAATCTCAGAGGACAGTGAGGGGAGTATGTTATAGCAAGACTGGCAAGTTTGAAAGGAACCAAATTCTTTGGAACCAAACAGAGGATGTTCTATTTCACCCAAAAGTAACAGGGAGTCACTGAAGTTTACAGAATAGGGAATGGTGTGAACAGATGTGTGCTTTAAGAAGATCAATTTGACAGCTGAGGGGAGAATGGATTAGAGTGGAGTATGTTGGTTTGTAGCACAACCATCTCAGAGGAAAATCAAATCAAAAAGTCAGAGGGAGAGATGTGAAGCTGAAGAAAAAGAAAAGAAAAAAATGTGGAAAAGGGAAGAAAGTATCAGAGGGCATGGATATTTCTAAAATCTATAAAAGATGAGAGGGTCAGAGCATAGAGCTTAGAGGGCATCTAGTCCAAGCCTCATATTTGAAAAATGAGAAAACTCAGGTGGAATTGACCAATTTTCAATGGTTTGTTTCCTAAATCTACTTCCCACTGTGGAAAATTTGGGGGGACCAAAGATTCACACAGAAATTTAAAAAAAAACTGTTCAGAGAACTAGAAAAAACATTTAGATGGATCAATGTATAGAATGCAGGAATTAAGAAGCAGGAAGACTTGAGCTTGATTGCTGTCTCATACTCTCAAGCAATAATAAAACTAACAACCTCCCAGCCTTGGTTTCCCCATCTGTAAGATGGAGATAATAGCATCTATTTCACAATATCATTGTGAGGATTGAGATAACATGTGTAAAATTCTTAGTAAACCTTAAAGTGATATGTAAATGCTCACTATTATTATTTAAATGTACACACATACATATACACATGCATTGTTCCCCATCAGATAATGAAATCTATGAAATGAAACACTTGTGAATAGAAATGCATATGTTACAAAATTGAATGGATAAGAGATTTCCTATGGATTAAACATCAGTTTTTCTAATAATGACTGAAAAAAAAGTTTCTTTCCTCATTTCACACCTCACACTATAGGGATTCAATCTGGTAGGTTTTGAGGTGATGGGATTTCTTTGGCTGACTTCCTAAATGCTTCATGGGTGCTTTGGGCATTAACTTTTTAAGTGATACCAGGGGAGAAAGCACTGGAATAAAAGCTGACATTTGAGCTGGGTGATCACATCACATGTCACTCCTCTAGACAAAGAGAAGTTCTTCAGAGGTAAGTAACTTGAGGATGAAAGAGAAATTTTCTCAGTTAAGCAGCTAAGGTATTTTTATGTATGTTCATAGAAATCTTTAGTGGATTTGCTAAGGCTACTTATTGAATTGCCTTGAAATTAGTCGCAAACATGTTTCTGAGTTACATGGGCATCTTCTGAATAAGTATAAGAAATGTTGTAATTTGTATTATCAATGGAAAAGATTCATAATTTATTAAAAATAGCAACTGGTAGATTTCTTAAGACATTAATTCAATGTATCTTTATTTTAAGGAGAGAATTAGCTATTTCATTAACACCCAAAATACACAAGCTAATGAAAATTCTTCAAGGTTCAGGGAGAAGAATCATGAGCAACAATGGGTCCCAGCCTATAGCTGTGCAGCTCTGTTATGAAAACATCAATGGGTCCTGCATTCAGACTCCCTACTCCCCAGGACCCCGAGTCATCCTCTACCTGGCCTTTGGCTCTGGAGTTATCCTGGCTGTCTTGGGAAATCTTCTGGTCATGACTTCAATCCTTCACTTCAAGCAGCTGCACTCTCCAGCCAATTTTCTCATTGCCTCTTTGGCTTGTGCTGACTTTTTGGTGGGAGCCACTGTGATGCCCTTCAGCATGGTGAGGTCAGTGGAGAGTTGTTGGTACTTTGGAGAGAGTTATTGTAAAGTTCACTGTTATTTTGATGGATCATTTTGTTATTCTTCCATTTTTCACTTGTGTTTCATCTCCATTGATAGATACATTGCTGTCACTGACCCTCTGGTCTATCCAACCAAGTTCACTCTGAATGTTTCCTTGGTGTGCATCATTTTCTCATGGCTTCTTGCTATTACTTACTTCTTCTCACTCATTGGTACTGGTGTCAATGATGATGGGCTGGAGGAATTAGTAAGTGCCCTCACCTGTGTGGGAGGCTGTCAGACTGCTATGAATCAAACCTGGTCACTAGTAGGTTTTCTATTGTTCTTCATCCCCACTCTGATTATGGTCATTCTCTACTGTAAGATTTTTCTAGTAGCTAAACAACAAGCTAGAAAGATTGAAAACACAAGTAGCAAAGGGGAGTCTTCATCCTCAGAGAGTTACAAAGCCAGAGTATCCAAGAGGGAGAGAAAAGCAGCAAAAACACTGGGCATTGCAGTGATTGCATTTGTGATTTCATGGTTCCCTTATTTTATTGAAACAATAATTGATGCTTTCCTAGGGTTCATCACCCCAACCTATATTTATGAAATTTTAGTTTGGTTTGCTTATTTTAACTCAGCCATGAACCCTTTGATCTATGCTTTCTTTTACCCTTGGTTTCGAAGAGCAATTAAATTGATGGTCACTGGGAAAATCTTCAGAGGTCACACTTCAACAATAGACTTGTTTTCTGAGCAGGTAAAGGCTTCCGATGGAAGAAGTTAAAATTCATTTGAAAGAAATTTATTATCAAGATACAGGAATTTTTAATATATAAAAATTTTGCTGTTCTTTATGTTAGACACAAACCTCCAATTTTAATCTCAATAAATAATATTTGGCAAAATTATTTTGCTAAGTAAGATTACAAAATTTCAAAGCTTTCCACCATTGCCTGCCTCTAATCATTTGGCTTCTGCTTCTGTCTTTTAGTCCTGCGTTACTTTGGTTCTTTTTTTCCTCTTATTTCATAGCATTTTTTTTTCTATTCCTTTTCTTGGTTTAGCATTTCAAATGAAGTAGAAAAGTCACCTATTTTAATTTTCTTCAAAAATGCTTCCCATGTTTCTTTGGCTTTAAAAATTTATTTCTGGGGCAGCCAAGTGGCACAGTGAATAGAGCACTGGCCCTGGAGTCAGGAAGACTTGAGTTGAAATTCTATCTCAGACACAACTTTTACTAGCCATGTGACCTTGGGCAAGTCACTTAACCCCAATTGCCCTGCTCTCCAAAAAGCAAAAAGAAAAATTATTTGTGATATACCTGCACTATTACTTCTCTCTATCTCTGTCTCTGTCTCTCCCTTTCTCTCTGTCTTTATCTCTATGTCTTTGAGTATCTCTCTCTCATTCATTCACTCACTCTAATTCACTCCAGTACATTCAATATCAGCTCCATTCTGGACTGAAGAACTTTGTTTCTTTTTTCTTTCTCCTGCTGTTTTAAAGATTGAAGTAAGTACAGTTCACATTTCCAAGAAATAATGAAAACTTAATGCCACCTTTGCACAGGTTGTCTAGCGGGCCTTTAAACCTCTGTCTCCTCACCTTTACCTCAAGTGCTACCTCCTTCAAGAGTCCTTTCCTAATTCCCCCATCATTTGCCTCCCTTCACACTCAATATTACTTTAAATTCACTTTTTAATATGTCCTGTGTTTATTTACATATGAACATGCTATGTCTCCTAGGAGAAGATATGCTCTTTGAGATCAGGAAGTTTTATTTTTGCATTTGCATCTCCAGTCCCTAGCACAGAGTAGGTACATTGTCTAAATGGATTGAGAAATCACACAATGACTTCATTACCATAGATGTCCTTTTCTATTTGTGTCCCTATTTCCTCCTTAACCACAGAACTACCTGGGACTTCCTTTACCCACCCAAAAGTGTTGCTTGGTTCATAAATCGCTTTTTAGTCATTACTATCCTTTTTTTTAATTCAATTTTTCACCAGTTACATGGAAAACAATTTTTAACCTTTGTTTCGTTGCTATTATTTCACTAACTAACACCAATGCAATGACAAATTAGTGATTAAAACAGATTCTGATTTGCTTTGACATCTATTTGATCATTCCATTAATACAATAGACAGCTTCCACAATCTGACAAGTGCAATAATTCCTGTTCAGTTAATTCTGTACTTCCCCAGTTGATAAATGGTCAAAGGATATGAACAGTCAGTTTTCCGATGAAGAAATCCAAACACTTTATAGTCATATAAAATAAATGCTCTGAATCATAATTGATTAGAAAAATGGGAATTTAAACAACCTTGAGAAATCATTTTATACATATCAGATTGGCTCAGATCACTGAAGGGGAAAGCTACAATTGTTGGAGGGGAAGTAGAAAAAATGGGACATTAATTCACCGTTGGGGGAACTATGAACCTCTCTAACCATTTTGGAGAGCAATCTGGAAATATGTCCAACGAATTATTAAACTGCCTATACCCTGGGACTCAGCAATACCACTAGTAGATCTGTTTCCCAAGATGATTAAGTAAAAGCAAAAGAACCTATAAGTTCAAAATATTTATAGCAGTTCTCTTTGTAGTGACAAAGAACTGGGAATTGCAGAGAGGACTCCATTAGGGAATGGGTGAAAAAGTTTGATATATGATTGTGATCGAATACTACTCTGCTGTAAGAGAAAATGAACTTGATAATCTGAGAAAAACCATGGATAGACTTGCGTGAAGTAAAGAAAAGCAAAATGAGCAGAACCAAGAGAATGATGTATACAGTAAAAGCAATATTGCTTTAAGAGCAACTTTGAGTGACTAAGTCATTTTGACTATTATAAAAACTCAAATAAACTACAAAGGACCTATAAAGGAAGACGCTACAGTCAGAAAGAAATGACAAATAGAAGTATGTATAGAATGATCATACACATACATGCATCCATGCACTCATCCATCCACATCTACATCTAATGGTAGCCTTCCCTACGATGAAGAGGAGGGGGAAAAAAGAGGGAAAAGTGAAAGTTACATTATAACTTTATTATATATTTAAGAGAAAAAGCAAGCTGTGTACAATAAATTTGCAGTTTTAAGTGCAATCACCTTTTTTCCTATTCTACTGTTATGAAAATGTTTGTTTTCTTCTTAAATTCAGAATAAAACAAAACAAAAAAAATTCTGTGCATATTTCAGTTTGCTATTACAATAAGGATTCAAATACTATTAAACTTCTGTGCAAAAAAAAGTTATCAGTCGCTAAGGATGATACATTTTTAATGTCTCATATATTTGGAAATTCAAAGGCATTTTGCTTTTCTTTACAAATAAAAATGAAATGAAAACAAGTTGTGGATGTATTTGTTTTTAGGACATTTCCCATTAAAGATCTTAAATATTGACCAGTTTTACTAGGTTTTGTCCATTTCAGAGTATAGCAGGCTTCTTGGGAAATCTGATTCTTTTTGTGCTGTGCTTTGTAGAAATGAACCTAATAAATGTGGATGTGAGACAGATTTTGTCTCATCTGTAATTTGATACACATGCATGTACCCTTAGAACTTGTGGGAACTAGATACATTTTTTGAGGAACAATTTGTCATTAGAGTCTAGCTCAGTTATTGTGCTGAGCCTTCCTAACCTTGGTTCTAAGGACTGGTCAACTCTGTGCTTTCCAACAACACCTTAGGGCTTCCAGGAAGCAGAGGTAGCTAGGTGGCAGAGTAGATGGAACTAACTCTGGACCTGAAATAAAGGAAATCTGAATTCAAACCTAGGCCCAGACACTAACCATCTGTGTGACTGCAGAAGTCAAAACCTAGCTTTATCTTCCACTCTTCAATCTGTGGCATGGTCTGTCAATTTTACAATTTTAACATCTCTCCCGAATGTCCCTTTCTCTCTTCTGACGCTGCCACCACCCTAACATGGGCCCTCATTGCCTCACACATAGACTATTTCAGTAGCCTGATGATCAATTCATCCTTTACTCAGTTGTCAGTGATCTTCCTAACACAATGGTCTGACCATGTCACTGTAATGATACTGGGATTTGAAGATCTTCCACGCCCCTTGAGCTTGCTGACGTAGCAGGAAGGGGTGGAGCAAGAGAATGCTGGAACCAAGCTAGTCTCCA
>CM053584.1:292286972-292313886 GCA_028627135.1 Pseudochirops cupreus
GTTAAGGGAAGTGTTTTGTATGACTGCATATGTATTAGCTATATTGAATTGCTTGCTTTCTCAATGAGGGTGGGTGGGGAAGGAGGAAGGGAGAGAATGTGGGACTCAAAACTTTAAAAATAAATGTGAAAAATTGTTTTTACATACACTTAGGAAATATGATATACAGACAAAGGGGTATAGAAATGAATCTTTCCCTACAGGACAATAGAAGGGAAGAGGATAAGAGAAGGGGGGAGGTGATAGAAGGGAGGGCAGATTGGAGGAAGGGGTAATCAGAATGCACACTGTCCTGGGGTGGGGGAAGGGGAGAGATGGTGAGAAAATTTGGAATTCAAAATCTTGTGGAAGTGAATGTTGAAAACTGAAAAGAAGGGGCGGCTAGGTGGCACAGTGAATAGAGCACTGGCCCTGGAGTCAAGAGGACCTGAGTTGAAATTTGGCTTCAGACACAACACTTACTAGCCCTGTGACCTTGGGCACCCAATTGCCCTGCATTCCTCCCTCCAAAAAAAGGCCAAACAAAAACTCAAAAGAAATAAATTAAAAAACAAAACAGTTAGTTAGTTAGTCCTAGTTTTCAACATTCACTTTTATAAAATTTTGAGTTTTAAATTTCCTCCCCCTCCTTCCCCTCTCTCCCCAAGATGATGTGCGATATGATATAGGCTATACATGTACAATCATATTAAACACATCTCCACATTAGTCATGTTGTAAAGAAGAATTAGAACCAAAGAGAAAATCCATGAGAAAGAAAAAAACTAACAAAGAGAGAGAGAGAGAGAGAGAGAGAGAGAGAGAGAGAGAGAGAGAATGGTATCCTTCAATCTGCATTCAGACTCCATATTTCTTTCTCTGAATGTGGATAGCTTTTTCCATTATGAGTCTTTTGGAATTGTCTTAGTTCATTGCATTGCTGAGAAGAGCTAAGTCTATCAACGTTGGCCACGTTGGCCATCACACAATGTTGCTGTTACTGATGAGGGGGAGAGGGAGATGGATTTCCAGGAAATCCTTTGAGGGTTCTTTTTTAGTCTGAAATGAATTACTGGACACAAGCTATCTTTTGGCAGAGTTAAAAAGTTTATTATTATGCTTTGCAGTGGGCAGGAAAAGGTTAAGGATAGCCTGCCAGCTTATAGGAGTCTAAGCGTTCATTATAAAGCCATAAAGCTATCAATCAGGGATTGATTATGTTAACTAGGTGTATAAGGGTGGGATTAGAGAGGAGTTTAGGAGTGACCAGTGCTTAAAGGGGCATGCACTTTTTATAGCAACTGTGCAGGCATAGTGCCTATAATTCACTGGGAGAAAGCCCATGGGGAGGGGGGGGCTACCAGGAGGTGTGGTTTTTGCCTTGAAATGTCACTAAGTCAGCTAGAAGTCAATTCTGACTGAGAGGTATCCAGTCTGTTACTCCTCAAGGTCTGGGAGGGTAGACATGATTGTTTTAGGAGATGTCAAGTTTGGAAGCTAGACTGATTGGGGCTTTGTATCAGCAAGCACTCTAGCATACCCAGAGTGGCTGCTAGCACAGGCTCTTAGATCTGCTTTTCTAAAGGAAAGCAACTCAAAATGAGTTAACAATCCTACTTTAATCAATCAAACATATATCATTTACCTAGTTCAGGGACAAAAGTCAGCACCGTGAACTTCAGAGAATGCAAACAGAATACAGACACAAGTTAACAAGCAGAAGTTACAAGCAGATCAACAGACAGGCTTCCAACCTTCTGACCATTACATCCATACCTATTCAGTTGCCAGAGGGGGAAGCACCAACATCTGGATTTTTCAAAGCCGGGGAACTCAATGGCTTCCCAGAGTCTTGTCTGGACAAATCACACAACTCTTCTCAAAGTGAGCCCCCAAGCAAAACCTCACATCAGGGCGTGTATATATAGCCTTCTCCTGGACCAGAGAATGTCACAGTCCTCGTGACCAACTGCCCAATCACAAAGCAACAAGGCACGGGCATTCCCAAAACACAAGCCTCCTACCACAGGCTCCAAGTGACCACATTCAGAAGCCTACTAGGGGGCAGAGTATACTTTCAAATCTGGGAAGGTTCTCAGAGCCACTTAAGCCTATCAAAGGGTTTAGGGGCAGGGAAGATCTTCAGATTCCCACAACAGGCTTCAGGAGGTACCAAATTAGGAGGGAGTTTATCTCTCTGATAGCATATTCAAAGTTTTTGGGTGCAGCTGGCCACTTAGAACAAAGGAGGTATACATTTCTCTAAACTAAGGGTTTGTTTGTGAAATGCTTGGGTGATGTATTCATAGGTTCGGCTACTGTAGCTAGACAGACTGTTGGCTCAGGGGAGAGGCAGAATTAATGCCTTTATGGCTGGGGGAAGTGTGATTTTACAACTTTGGCTTATTTACAAACTGATGTTACAGACATAGGTACCCAAACACAAGTGAGATTTTACAGACTGAAGTTATAGACAAAAGCATTCCAAACCCCATCGTTACTGTTTATGATATTTTCCTTGTTCTGCTCACTTCACTCAACATCAGTTCATCAAAGTCTTTCCAGGTTGTTCTGAAGTCTACCTGCACATCATTTCTTATGGAAAAATAGTGTTTCACTACATTCGTATACCACAACTTATTCAGCCATCCCCCAATTAATGGACATCCCTGCAATTTCCAATTTTTGACCACCACAAAATGAGTTGCTATAAATATTTTGGTACCTGTGGTTCCTTTTCTCATTTTTATGTTCTCTTTGGGATACAGACCTAGAAGTGGTATTGCTGGGTCAAAAGGTTTTATAGTTTTATAGTCCTTTGGTGGGCATAGTTCCAAATTGCTCTCCATAACGGTTGCATCAATTCACAACTCTACCAACAATACATTAGTGTTCCTATTTTCTCACATTTTCTCCAACATTATCATTTTCCTATTTTGTCATATTAGCCAATCTGATACGTGTGAAATGACACCTCATAGTTCTTTTAATTTCCATTTCTCTAGTCAATAGTGATTCAGAGCTTTTTTTAATATGACTATAGATAGCTTTAATTTCTTCATCTGAAAACTGTTCATATCCTTTTATCAATTGGGGAATGACTTGTCTTCTTATGAATTTGACTGAATTCTCTATATATTTTAGGAATGAGGCCTTTATCAGAGACACTGGCTGTAAAAATTGTTTCTCAGCTTTATGCTTCCCTTCTAATCTTGGCTGCATTGACTTTGTGCAAAATCTATTTAATTTGATGTAATCAAAATTATCCATTTTGCATTTCATGATGTTCTCTTGGTCATAAATTCTTCCCATCTCAATAGATCTGACAGGTAAACTATTCCTTGCCCTCTTAATTTGTTTATACTATTACTCTTTATGTCTATATTGTATATTCATTTTGAATTTATCTTGGTATAAGGTGTAAGATGTTGGTTTATGCCTAGTTTTTTCCATACTATTTTCCAGTTTTCCCAGTAGTTTTTGTCAAATACTGAGCTCTTATCCCAGAAGCTGGAGTCTCTGGCTTTATCAAAAAGTAGATGACTATAGTAATTGACTACTGTGTCTTTTGTACCTAACATCTTCCACTGATCTACCACTCTGTTTCTTAGCCATTACCACATAATTTTGATAATTACTGCTTTAAAACAGAATTTTAGATCTGGGATGGCTAAGCTTACATATTTATACCTGCTTTAGGTATCAGCACTATATTTGTATCATAGAAAGAATTTTATAGGACTCCTTTGCCTATTTTCCCAAATAGTTTGTATAGTATTGGAATTAATTGTTCTTTAAATATTTGGTAGAATTCAACTGTAAATCCATCTGGCCTAGGGATTTTTACTTGGGGAGTTTCATTGAAGTCTTGTTCAATTTCTTTTTCTGAATTAGGTTTATTTAAGTACTTTATTTCCTCTTCTGTTAATCTGGGTAACTTATATCTTTGTAAATATTCATCAGTTTCACTAAGATTTAATTTATTGGCATATAGTTAGGTGATATAGCTCCTAATTATTATTTTAATTTCCTATGCGTTGGTGGGGAATTCACACTTTTCATTTTTGATACTGGTAATTTGATTCTCTTCTTTATTTTTTAATCAAATTAACCAAAAGTTTATCTATTTCATTGTCTTTGTTTCATAAAACCAGCTCTTAGTTTTATTTATTAGTTCAATAGTTTTCTTTATTTCAATTTTGTTAATCTCTCTTTTGATTTCAGAATTTCTATTTTGGTTTTTAATTGGGGATTTTGAATTTGTTCTTCTTCTAGCTTTTTTTAGTTTCATGCACAATTCATTGATCTTTTCTTTCTCTATTTTATTCATGTAAGCATTTAGAGATATAAAATTTCCCCTAAGAACCTCTCTGACTGCATCGTCAGAACATTTTTTTTTTAGATTTCTGTGTAAATGTTTATTCTCAGAAAAAAATGTCCACAGAGAGAAGTAGATTTATGAAGCAAACCACTGGAAATGAGAGAGCCTTGACTGTTCTTTCTTTAGACCAGAGAAAGAGCTGTGAATCAGGCTGCTGTGCAGTACAGCTTGGGCAAATAAATTTTAGCACTGCAGGAAGAGTAATGGGTTTAAATCCCAGCAGTATCACTTGGGCAAGTATAATGTTAATGGATTATGAAGACCTTCCCCATCCACTAATAGGTCATGTGACTACACATGTTCAATCACAGATGTCTTTCTGCTTTGAGCTCTGGCCTACCTGTGATACATGTGAGTCATATAGAACCCACTGGGGAAAAAAACTTGCCTAAAGGAAAGCTTGCTTAGGGGAGGCTTGCATGTTGGAAGGCTTTCACACCTTTTTGTACTAAGCTAATTAGACAATGAGTCACAAGGGTTGTGATGCCTTCTGGCTCTGAGCCTATTAGTTGAAAACTATATATACTGGGATGCTGGTATTTTGCTTTTTTTGCTCATGAGAAAGACCTTTTGATTTTTTTGGACAGGACTCTGAGTAACCATTTGTTAAGACCCTACCCACCCCACCTGCTACTCAGAGGTTTGTGCTGTCCCAGTCTGGTGGTGTCTGTGGGTGGTTGTACTACTTTGTCCAGATAGTTGGAGCCTGTCTGTTATATCTCTGTGCTAACTTCTCTGCTTGTATTTTCTATTTATCTATAATTAAAGTAAGATTATTGACCCTTTTAAAAGTTGTCTTTTCTCTAGAAAAGCAGATCAAAGAACCTGTGCTAGCAATCCTGGCTAGCAGGCTCCTACAATGTTTCATCTGTTGTGTAATAGAATTAAAGTCATAGTGATTACAGTTTTCCAAAATAAACACATAAAATGCAGGTTATAACCTATTAGTGGTCAGGTCCCCAACAGGTCTTAATAAGCAAGTGTATATAGATGAATGTCCCTCACTGTCAGGAAGTCCAGCATGTGCATGTAATGACTTATTTACAATACAATAGTACATAGTTATATGACACAATATTGTGTCATCAAAATTTCAATGCAGGAAAAAAATCCACAAATTTACAATAAATAAAGTTTAAGATGCATCTTTTTTAAAAAAAAATACTTTATTTTTTTAAATGAAGCAAATTTAAAAAAAAACTGTTAAAGGGTTAAAGAAAGTAGGTTTTCAGGGGGCCCTGAGTAATATTTTTAAAAGGGAACATTAGACCAAATAAGTTTCGGGACTTCTGATTTAGGAGATCATAGATTTATGAGATACTTTAGAATTCATCTCATTTGTCCTCTTCATTTTACATATGAGAAAAGAGCGAAACAGAAGTGATGTGAATTTCCCAGAACGAAAAATGTAGTTAAGTGTTAGAACTGGTATTTGAGCTCAGGTCTGTGGACTCCCAAGTTCATTTGACTTTCCACTATATCATATTGCCTCAATGTCTTAGCAGATGGACTAAATGAGGTTGAGGGTAATCTATTGGTGAATTAGGGGGACATTTATCCCAAGCATGTGAAGACTTTCCTGAGGAATGTGTGGATGAAAACAATTTATTCCAACAGCCATGAAGATGGCAGAAGTAGACACTGTGGAGGGTTTAGAGCTTAGTCAGACATCAAAGATGCCAAAGTCATACACCGTATCCTGGGTCATCACAAGTTGTCACAACTTTTGTCTTGCCACTGGACTTCCATGACTCTGAAAGTGAGAGTGTGGTTGACTACTTTGTGTAACTCTGCCTCACTTAAATCCAGTTAGTGGAGGAGTCAAGACATCACACCATGATACTATTGGTCACCTTCAAAAATTAAGAACCAACAACAGAAAGGGGAGTAAATGTGGTACAGTGGAAGGACAGGGCCTTTGTCATCAAAGGACCTGGTTCTATTCCTTTCTCTACCACTACTATGACTTTAGGTAAGTCACCTAATCTCTCTGAAACTCAATTTCCTTATTTTCAAAATGAGAGGGATTGGACTAGGTGACTACTAAACATTTTGGGGGGAATTTTAAGAAACAATCAGTGTCCATGGAGACTTTTGTCATGCCTAGATTACATTTTCCTTTTATTCATTTCAATAAACAAGGCACTGGGGCTTAATGACCTCTGAGCTAAATTGCTCTTCTGAGAGTCAACATCATATAATAACCATGTGCCTAAACTTTCCAGTTTAACCAGTAAAAGATTGAGTCAAGTAAGGAGGGGAGCTTTGTAGCAAATAGCTCAGTTACCTTGAAAGTATTTAGAAATAATCTCAATAGTATTTAGAAATAGTTTTACCACCTACTGCTTGATCATTTAGCTTTGTTCAATCTTTTTTTTTTCCCAGTCATGTGTGATGCTTTGTGACTCCATTTGGAGTTTGCTTGGCAAAGATACTGGAATGGTTTGACATTTTTTTTTCTCTAGCTTATTTTATAGATGAGGAAACTGAAGAAAACAAGGTTAAGTGACTTGCTCAGGGTCACACAATTGGTCTGAGGCCAAATTTGAACTTAGGAAGATGGATCTGCCTGACTCCAGGCTTGGTATTCCACCCAGTACAACATCTAGCTACCACTATTAAGCATTTTATTGCTGCATTATTTTTATAAACATTTTATCTAAAGAAATACAAGAGAAAATGGATCAGATCTTGAAATGGAAATTTAGCTGTATTCCCTGGACGCTGATAAGGATACCATCTCCAAAGGGACATCAAGAATGCCCAGCCTATCTAAAGAAGATTTAATTTTAAAGTATCTTAGAGTTCATCTTGAGCAACTGAGACTATGTAGGTTAAATCTGAAGTCATATAGTTAGTAAATTTGGGCTTCTGGACATCTGGACTGATATGTGATGTTTAGGGAAGAGGAGAATGGAGTAAATTTTATGAACATCGATGCTATGGGAGGAGATAAAGATGTTTCAGAATATGCAACCTTGTATTACCAGGGAGTGTTGGAATTTGAGTAACTGGAAGCCAGTCAGAGCTATGTGGCCCCAATAAAGTACTTTTTAAAAATCCTGTTTCCCTATATTATTTCTGCATGCTGTTTGTCCTTTGTTCTCAAAGAGGACCATGACATGAGGGAGGTGATGCCAGGACATAGAAGTGAATTAGATTTAAGTGAGGCAGGGCTATGCAAAGTTATCAGCCTCACTTTCTCCTCTGGAGCCATCTGGGTCCGGTAGCCAGATACAGATCAGGACAACTGGACATGGCCCTTCAAGAAAGCCAAGATAGGAGGACTAGGGAGTAACATAGTGATATGGCCCAAGAAATAAACACTTTGGATTTTTTTTTCCATGAAAAAGAGGTATATACTAAACACTTAAACTCCAGTAAAGATGCAAGGGACTTCTCAGTATCAGTGTTATCAGCAAGGGAACCAGCCCAACAGAGTATAATATAAACAACTTGGATGGAAAGAAAGACCAGTTTGGGAGTAAAGCCTTTGTAATCTGAGCCTACTCTCAGACATCGTCATCATTAAACAGGTAATTTGCAAAGCCTATAGAATTCTGGATGTGGAATTGAGATGACTTGAGTTCAAATCCTCCCTTAGACATTTGTCACCTGTGTGACTCTGGACAAGTCACTTAAGCTCTGTAGCCTTCAGTTTCCTCATCTCTATAATGAGGAGCTTAGATTTGATGGCTTCTAAGGTCCCTTCCGGCATTAAATCTATGATCCTCCATATTCCATTTTAATGTCTTTGTTTTCTTTCATTTTCCCTAGACCTGCCTAAAGGAGAGAATAATCTGTGTATGTATATTGGACTGTCTCTCTAACAAAAATATGGATTGTCTCAGGTTTCTCAGTAGAAGCTGAGACTATAGCAAATGACTCTCCTGACAGATTGGTGCTTTGCCCACTATAATAGCATTGAACTAGTTTATCTCTATTAAGGCAAATGCAAGTTAGAAAGGGGTTGTGAAAAATCTAAGTTATAAAATCCTTCTATACCCACTGTTTATTCCAACTGGGTATACAACCAGCCCATACCCATTTTATATAATCAAGAAAGTACAATGAAGACTGAAGGCATCCTCTGACCTCTTACTAAACTAGGCTCAAATGTTGAACAACAAAGGGTAAGGAACTTTTCAATTTTCCCAGAACCATAGGCAAGACCTGCAAGGAATCTGTGCTCTTTTGGAAGCCCAGGCCTACAAATTGTAGTTCCTACCAGGGAGACCCAAGACATATAAGGCAAAGTATTAAGTTATAAGAAGGACACAGTTTGTTGCGTATTTTAATAGTCAACTCACAAATCACAACACAAAGAGAATCATGTTTTCTAACAGGTCCATTGTACATTGAAATACACAAAAAATTATTAAAACATTTCAACATTTTTTCCATACATCTCTAATTTAGTTCTAAAGATTTAAAATAAATACATCCAAAATCTTTTTAAATTTCCTGTACTATTTACTTAAAGGGAAAGGAAAACACATTCCATGGAATTGATAACTATATAGCAAGTAGTAACAAAAAGTATAACATACATAGTTGTAACATATTTGATAGCATATGGTGGGCAATAGCATTATATATGCGTGTGTATATAAATAATTTCTAATTGAAGCCTAAAATTGGGGCAGCTAAGTGGCACAGTGGATAGAGTGCTGGCCCCAATTCAAGAAGACATCATCATGAATTCAAATCTGGCCTCCACACTTCACTACCTGGGTGACCTTGGTCCCCCATTTAACCCCGTTTGCCTTAGTTGCTCATCTGTAAAATGATCTTGAGAAGGAAATGGCAAACCACTCCAGCATCTTTGCCAAGAAAACTCCAAAATGGATCAAGAATAGTTGGACCCAATTGAACAACAACCTAAAACCAATGTTGTCCCATATTAGTTCTATGACTTTTTTAGGTGATTAAAGTAGCCACTTACATTAATGGAATGAGCAAAAAGTTGTAAAAGCAGATTAGATTCTGCTGTGACTGCTGGTTTGGTAATGTTATGCTGTTGAAATATATTGTTTCTAATGAGGTAGCTCCTTGATGTAGTGGATACAATTATGGGCCTTAAGTCAGGAAGACCTGAATTCAAATTAAGCTCCAGACATTTGTAATCCTGGGCAAGTAACCTCACCTCTGTTTGCCTCAGTTTCCTCAACTTTAAGATGAGGATAATAGCACCTACTCCCTAGAATTGTTGTGAAAAACAAATGAGAAAACATTTGTAAAGTGCTCAGCACAGTGCCTGGTACGTATATTATATAGATACCTGTAAATATTTTTATTAATGAAATAATGGTATAAGAAACAAAGATAAAATGTACTTATACTCCAAAAAAACTAAAACAAAACGCAAAAAACAAAACTCTGTGTAGGGTTAAGTTCTCTCATTGTCTAGAATGTAACGAAAGCTAAGGACTTTGGTTGCAGAAAACCATTGTTATTATATAAACTCCTTTTTCTGGAAGGCTCAGGTTCATTGTTGCCTATAGTTAGAATTGATCCCCCACTTCACTTTCTTTAAAAAAAAAATACAAGAAAGAAAATACAAAGAAAGAAAGCAACAAGAACAACAATATTCTGTAATCCAGTATAGAGCTGGAAACTTTTCAGGTCTACTGATTTTAATAAGTACAACTGCTAACTACACTATAGAAAATTAGTCAGATTTATTATATGATTTTTTTAAAAAATTGTTTAAAAGGATGAAAAGATATCAGAGATGTTATTGAAAGAAATCAGAATAAGCAAAATAGGTTCCTTATCTATTGCAAATGAAAGGTTAAAAGAGGGAGGGGTTTAGATAAGATTATAAAATATACATTAGAAAAAAAATCCTTTTACCTCTTGGTCCAACAGAGGAATAATGAACAAAAACAAATGTCAAATGAGAAAAGACAAGAAAGGAAGTGCAATTTTGAAAATAGCTGGTTAACACTATTCACATGCAATTTGGCATGGTAAATAAATTTTATTAAACATCAACTCTGAAATTGGGATTTGGATTGAAGAGAGCACACTTTCATCTCAAAATAATTCACTTGTTCCTTTTTTAACTTTGTCCCACATTTTAACTTTTTCAATCTAAAACCTTAACTTGTTCAGAAAACAAGTCTATTGCTGAAGAGTGACCCCTGAAGACTTTCCCAGTAACAATCAATTTAATTGCTCTTCGAAACCAAGGGTAAAAGAAAGCATAGATCAGAGGGTTCATGGCTGAGTTATAATAGGCAAACCAAACTAAAATTTCATAAATATAAGTTGGGGTGATAAAACCTAGAAATGCATCAATTATTGATTCAATAAAATATGGGAACCATGAAATCAGAAATGCAATCACTGCAATGCCCAGTGTTTTGGCTGCTTTTCTCTCCCTCTTGGACACTCTAGCTTTGTAACTCTCTGAGGATGATTCAGTTTTGCTGTTCATACTTTCAATCTTTCTAGCTTGTTGTTTAGCTACTAGAAAAATCTTACAATAAAGAATGATCATGACTAGAGTGGGAATGAAGAACAACAGAAAGTCTATCAGTACCCAGGTTTGATTCACAGCAATCTGACAGCCTCCCACACAGGTGAGGGCACTTACTAATTCCTCCAGCCCATCATCATTAGCACCTGTGTAAAGAAGTGAAAAACTAAATGTAATGGCAAGGAGCCAGGAGAATGTGATGCATGTTCCTGAAACTGACAGAGTGAATTTAGTTGGATAGACCAGAGGGTCAGTGACAGCAATGTATCTATCAATGGAGATGAAGCACAAGTGAAAAATGGAAGAATAACAAAATGACCCTTCAAAACAAGAGTGAAATTTACAATAACTTTCCCCAAAGTACCAACAACTCTCCACTGACCTCACCATGCTGAAGGGCATCACAGTGGCTCCCACCAAAAAGTCAGCACAAGCCAAAGAGGCAATGAGAAAATTGGCTGGAGAGTGCAGCTGCTTGAAGTGAAGGATTGAAATCATGACCAAGAGGTTTCCCAAAACTGCCAGCAGAGCCCCAGAGCCAAAAGCCAGATAGAGGATGACGCGGGGTACCTGGGAGTAGGAGGTTTTAATGCAGGACCCGTTGATGTTCTCATAGCAGAGCTGCAGAGCTACAGGCTGGGACTCATTGCTGCTATGTATCATTCTCTCTAAGCTCATAAGTATCTTTGTTTTTCTTGGTAATCACAAAAAATTATCATTGACATTTTCAATATTCCTGAAAAAAAAAAAGATAAATGCATGTCTGTACAAAGTCAAATACTATCCTTCATGAATTATGGTTCATTTCACCGAGATAATTGCAAAACACTTAACACATTGAGTGGCAGAATAGGCACTACATAGACACTTAATTCTTTCTCCCTTTCTTATAAACCATAAAGCTCCCATCCTCTGTTAAACTCAGTATATATCCATCTTGCTCAAAATTGCTTCCCTTAATCTAAAAACTGCTAAATAAATAACTGAATAAGTCTACTAAGGATCGGCACCAAGACAGTCAGGGCATCTTTGCTTGATAACATTTCACTCTAATCCTCTCATTCTGTACCTCTGACAAACTCTTCTGCAAAGTTCAGTGAGATACTAAAGGATTCTTCAGTTCCAGAATCACTTTTTATTACTTTGCCATTATTCACATTGTCAATTCTGAATTAATGCAAAAGTACAACTTTTGGAACTCAGCCAATGTGCCAGAAAACCCCTAAGATACAATCTCTGTGGGGTTAGGTGTGAATAAGAAGAAACTTTTTTCTAATAAGCATTAGAATGGAATTTATTCTACTATACTACTATTTAATCTATAGGAACATAAATTATGCATTTTGTTTTGTAAGATTTGCACACTCATGTGCATATCTTTTTGTTCTGTGGATTTTTTTTGATGGTTGAATGTATAGTGAATATACTGGTATTTTATGTCTGTGTGTATACAAACACAAATGCAGATATATACATATATGTGTACACATATAGATATAGATATATGTGTGTTCATATCTTTCTGTGTGTAGCTATTAAAGCTTAAAATTGTGCTGTCTTTTAGGTCACACTGCCTACATGTCAATAAAAACTTATACACACATACATATGTATAAAATACATATATACACACATATGTAGGTGTCTTTTAAGAGTTTCTCCAGATCATTAAACAATAATCTGTACTTTCTAGTTATTGGCTGCCCATGCCAGTGTATCACTTCTCAATAAGTTTTTTAGAAATTTTTCCATTGCTAGTTGATCCCCAGACCACAAACATACAAGCAATTATTGCATCCTTACTTTAAGTTTTTTTAGGTTGGATCTGTCTGAATATACTTGGATTCATTGGCAGAATCTTTGAGAACCCTTTGCTCATTTCCATATTACATTGAGGTATTAGAGTAGGATTTTATTGGAAGCTCTGAATGCATATATCATATATATCATATGTGCATTCATATATGAGTATGACATAAATGTGCATATATTGTATCAATATGAGAAACTTCTACTCTGGACACATCTTTCAACATAGCAAATTGGCCACTCTTGTGTAACTTATAGTATTATAGAGTTCTGGGGGAGGCACTAGGGAGGATACTGAGAGGCTAAAAGACTTTCTTAGGAACCAGCATATGTGAGAACTCAGGGCTTCACAATTACAAAACAAGCCTTCCTTCTGCTAGTCGACCGGGCCCTCTATAAATAGGGTGTCACAAAAGTATTAGTGCAGTTTTAACCTTTAAGTGCTTAAGACTACTCTGAAACTTTGGGGATAACCTCATACACACATATTCATTAGATATAACACACAGATATATTTACACACATACACAATGTATATGTACAGAAAACATCTACCTGCATACTTATACCTACATCTATACATATAAGACATATGTGCATTGTATAGGAAATAGCAGAACAAGATGTTAGGATTAAGTAATACCTTCAAATCAAAATCAACATTTGACCTCATTGGTGTGTTTCTGTGTGGCATAAAGAATTCCCCAACTTGTCTATAAGATATGAATACAAACTGGATTAAGACTTCACAGTGGTGCCTTCCAACTATATTCTGTCCCAATACATCTACTCAACAATTGCAACTGGCTGGGGTTGGGGTGGACCGTACCTGTTGTTTGTGTTAAGGACCAATGAATGATATCAAGTGTGTGTGTGTGTGGGGGGGGGGAGGTGTCTTGATTCATGGGTGAATTGGATTTAAATGAGTCAGCCTCACTATCTGTTCCAGAGTCATGAAAGTCTAGTGGCAGGACAAGGTCAGAATGGCAATGGCCTGGGATATACCTTGGCACTTTCAATGTCTGACCAAGCTCTAAGCATTCTGCAACAACTGCTTCAGCTGTCTTCATGTTTGTTGGTATAAATTGTTTTCATCTTCCCATTCTGTGGGGCTAGGGGCTAGGAGTCTTCACACACTTGAGATAGTCATATCCCAAACTCACTCTTGGGTTTAAGGACTGCTTATTATTCTCAACTTGGTTAGCCTGTCTGCCAAGACAGTTTTACCCAGGTTTGGCTGCTGTGTATACTACAGCTTCTTAGAGCCACATATGAGAATTGGGCGGCAGGTAGAAAGGTGAATGAGCAGCCCTGAAAAGGGCTTGTCAAGCCCTCACACAGGAGTAGTCCTCATGGAGCACCCTATAGATGCCAGGACTACACCTATCTGTCATTCCAATGCTATGGTATGGAAACTCCCTCTGCTAATCACAGCTGATAATTTATCTGTTATTTATAATCCTTGACAATTGGTTGTGGGCACTGAAAGGATATGTGACTTGCCTTGGTCACAAGTGTAAGTGTCAGAGATGGGAGAAGATCTCAAGACCCCCAAGTCAAGATTCTGACTCCAAGATCAAGTCTCAATCCATGGCATACTACCTCTCTCTGCAGTAATTATAGATAGTCCTCTATATGTATAGTAACTTAGTAAATATGAAATTCACATTATGAATAGGAAGATAGTAAGCCCCTGTTGTTTTGGCAGCTAGGTGTGCAGTGGATAGATGGACTAATGGGCCTGGAGTCAGAAAGACCTACTTGGCTCAGTTCAAATCTGACCTCAGACACATATTAGCTATGTGACCCTGGGCAAGTCAGTTAGCCCTGTTTACCTCCATTCTTTGTCAGTCAAATGGGCTGGAGAAAGAAATGGCAAACCACTTCAGTATCTTTGCCAAGAAAACTTTAAATGGGATCATGAAAAGTCAGACACAACTGAATTGACTGAATAAAAAAGACACATTAAAATGAGCACTTTCTAAGGGGCATAGACCTTTCTCAGATGCAATGGGGGGAAATCAATGTTTTTCATGGCAGTGTGACTGTAAATGCATCTAGAATGGCATACCCCAAGCTGAATGGGAACTGAGTAATGCCTCTGGACATATTCTGTTTATAGCCTCAGGTCATTTTCCTTTGTTCTTCTGATAGGAGTAGAGGTATGAATTTGTCCTGTCAGCCTATTTTTCTTTCAAATATCAACATTGAAGCACTGGATAAGTATATCCAGGCTTCTGGGGACACTCTGGAGCTGCATTGATGCCTTCTCACCTCCCTTGCCCCTGGTAATATCATAGCTGACAGCTGCCACCTTTAACTATTGGAAAGGGAAAGGGTCACTTCTTCCACCTGACTCCTTACAGTACTGGAACAATTGTGGAAGCCAGCTGGGAGGAAAAAGAAAAGAAATAAAATCATAAGTAAATACTTAAGAAAACCTCTCTGAAGTAGGGACTTAATAAATGCTTATTGGCTGACTTACTGACTGAAATTAAGCCTACTTCTTCTAGTCAAATCAGGTCACATGTTCCTGGTCATGCATCCCCTTTCTAGGATCCAAGGTAGGGCACCAGCTCCCACCTTCCAAGGGTGAGGCAGCAGCTAGGTATATGTAACTGATAGATTACTGTAATGGTAATTAATTTAGCAGGTACTTGGTCCTTAGTAACTAAGGGCTAAGTACTTCTGTGAAAGAGGCAGAGGGTGTGAACTCTGTCTCCTGTGTGAAAGAGACAGAGGGCATGAACTCTGTCTCCTGTTGCTGACATGGCAGGAGGGGGTTGGCTGAGACAGGAGGCCAGTGTGTGCATATAAGAAGAGTTCTAAGACAGAGAGACAGAATCAGGAATATTCCTCCTAGTGGCTCCTGGTGGAGGAAGAATGATGGAGACTGAAGCCAGCTGAATGAAAAAAAGAGAGAGAGACAGAGACAGAGAGACAGAGAGAAAGAGACAGAGAGAGAGAGTTTCTCTCTCAGCATCTGGAAGCCTATGTGGCCATTCTAAAAGTAAGTTGTTTTGAACACCATATTGTGATTTTCTGTGATAAAATGTAATGTTGTACCTTGATTTGTTGTGAATGTTTGCCTTGATTTGTAATAGAATAAATGGAGTGTTCACTATACTGTGTAATCAGAATCTTAAAAGCTGTTCACAGTAGCATTCTTTTGGGAATCCGCTACTGCATGGAGTTACAGTTACTGAACCTAGATTCAAGAGGACCTGAATTCAAATTCTATCACTTAATAACTCTATGTCTCTAAACAAGTCACTTAACCATTGACTGACTCAGTCTGTAAAATGGAGTTAATAATAGTATCTATCTCCCAGCATTGTTTTAAGGATAAAATAATATTTGTAATTTGCTATATATAAATGCTACCTGTTTATTATTATTATTATTATTATTATTATTATTATTATTATCACAACTCTACTTTGAAGAATTATGGGTCTCAGTTAATTGAATTGAATTGGGGTAAATGGAGTAGGAGGAGGATACTTTCTGCTGATAAATGCCTCCCCTGAAGCAGAGAGGACTGATGAAATCTTGGAATGTAAATAAGATATTATGCTTCATAACACAAATAATAATATCTAGCACTTATATAGTGCTTTTAAGGTTTGCCAAGGACTTATCCAGGGTCACACAGCTATTAAATGTCTGTTGTAGAATTGGAATTTGGGTCTTTCTGTCTCCAAGTCTATTGTCTTACCAATTACATCAATCAGCTGCTTCCCCCTTGCAAGGGAAGAGCTGGGCCGTAAAGTTTGGATCCTAGCAAGAGGATACATGACTAAGAATAAACATATAAATTAGATGTTGTCTATGCATCTCAAATTGAGCATGTTTAAAACAGACTTCACTATCCTTCATCTCTAGCCCACTATCCTCTGAATTTTCCTATGGCTATTGAAAGCATCATTCTCCTTATAGTCACCTAGGTTTTCAACCTCAATTTGTCAATAAGCATTCATCAAGTGCCTACTGTGTGCCAGGCACTGTGAACCTCAGAATTCTTTTCAACTCTTCATTCTCACTCATCCCACATATTCAATGAGTTGATGTTATTATCTTGCTGTTTCTACCACTTCACCCTCTATCAATTTGACCACATCTTTATATCCACACGGCTATGACCCTAGTTTACCTGGATGAGTGTGCCCAGGCTCCTGGGGGCCACTCTGGACCTGTAAGAGGGTATCCTCAACTTCCCCATACTCATCCTTGGCAATACCATAACCTTTATTGTCTCTTGTCTATTACTGCAATAGATTCCAAATTGCTCTCCCTGACTCAAGATTTTCCTTTCAAGACAATCGAGATAATCCATTTCCCACATAGCTATTAAATTGATTTTCCCAAAGCACAGGTCTGACCACATCACTTCCTACTCACTGTTGCATCTATGGGCAAACAAAAACCCCCGAGTTTGTATTTTAAAACTTCTTTACAACCTAGGTCCAAACTACCTTTATAGCTTTCTTTGTTACTACTCTATTAGTACTCTATCATTTAACCAAATACATGTTTTGTTGTTCTGTACCAACAATGCAGTATTCACAGTATTCACAATGCCTACAGCAACTATAAGTATGCTGATATGGTTATTAATCACAAAATGTAACAGGCTCTCTACATGGGAAATATAGCTAGAGCATTTATTCAAATATCAGAAAACTGAATCACAAAACCAGAAAGTCAAAGCCAACACAGTATTTATGAAGTTGGCACATGCAGTTAATGTAGTAAACACCCACATTCTCAAGCCTTCAAAACAGGACAAGCTACCTCAGGCAAAGATCCTCCTCTCCTCACTCAAGCAACTGCTCAGTGTCCAGGCAGCTTGCTCCCAGCAGCTCCCCCCCCCCACACACACACAGTACCTGTTCCTGGCAGTCCTCAGCAGGAGTCCTTAGCAGAGATTTTGGCAGGCTCAAAGAAAAAAGAGTTCACGATGCAGCACAGCCGCTGCTGCTGTTTCCAGTCACCATGGCACAGATGCTAGCTTGGTTCTGGCTTTCTCTTGCTCCATCCCTTCCTGCTACATCAGCAAGTTCAAGGGGCATGGAAGATCTTCAAATCCCAGTATCATTACATGTTCCCTTACACTTACTGTTCTATCTTCTGTCTCTTTGCCTTTGCATTAGCTGTCCTCCATGCTTAAAAGTCGGTCATTCCTCATCTCTGTCTTTAAGAATGTCCTTGTTTCCTTTTAAATTTAGTTCAAGTCCCACTTTCTACATAAAGCCTTTCCCAATGCTCCTCAACTGTGAGTGCCCTCCCTTCTAAATTACCTTGTAATTATTTGCTTATGTTTATTTAAGTTCATGGTGTCTCCCTTGATAGAATAAAACCTTCCTAAGGACAGAGACTGTTTCATTTTTATCTACATATCTCTGGCACATTGAGGTAGTATCTGGGACACAGTTTTTAATAAATGCTTGTAGATTGATGACAATCATAGTTGTTTTTTTTAAATCATCATCATCCTTCTAAAAATCCTTTGGAAGGGGAAATGGAAGATTATGGGGTTGTATTGCTTTATAAGACAGCAAGAAGTAGGGAGGGAATAAATTTACAGAAAACTTGACAGGTGATCTAGTTTAACCAACTCTTCCTAAGAGTGTTAACAAATGAAACTGGAAAGGGGAAAAAACAAACAAACAAAAAATGGAAAAGAGCTACCAAGATTTCTACAGGCTCATAATTGAGAGCAGAGTCACCATATTTGTCCTCTAACATCACGATCTTGATTTGATTTGATTTTTTTTTGCATAAGGATGTTCCTAAAAGGCAAGTAAAGAAAATAAAGGTGGGAAAAGCATCCAGATTAGACCAATTATACAGTTAGGAGATTATTACTGGAGGACATATAATCTCTAGCATTTGGGAGATTTAAAAAAATCAGACCCTATTACTTAAAAACAAAATTAAAAAGTAACAATAACTACTGAGTTACATATATTCTTTCTAATCTCTATAAAATCTTTATTAGAATAATTTATGCACACATCAATTAACAAGTATTTATTAATCACATACTTTACTCTTGATCAAAGTAAGATAAAATAATAGGCAACCTATTGCAAATGGCATTCTATGTTAGGCCATGTCTTGAAGTCATATAACTGTATGAACATGAAGAGAATACAAGATCTTATTTTGCAAAAATAAACATTTCATTTTGTAGCCCAAAATGACACCTTGAAGTCTTTCCTCCAGCTGGGGAACTCCTATACACATGTTAAAATCGTAAGAGATTCTTTTGTTCAATGGCTCTCATTAAGGTCAAGGAAGGCATAAAACAAGTGAATATATACTCACTAAAAGTGTTTTCCTCTGATATGGATGATGTCTAGTGCAGAGTTCAAATGAAATATCAATGCCCTAAAGATGATAAAGGCTTACAAGTGGTCCTACTTGCTGATGACAGTATAATGACTTCACAAACACCACAAATATGCAGTAGTCATAAATGAATTTATAGTTATTCAAACAGTCTACAAACACGCGGTTTAACAATGAAACAGTAGATAAAAAATGTCTATTGACCAGGTTATTTTATGCAGGTAAACAGACAAAAAATTGAACTGGTTAGTGCATCTATGTGTGTATGCACACATGTGCATTGAGTAATCACTGTGAATAGACAAAGAATTGGTCCTATGATTAAATATGAATAGGATGTGCAAGATTGTCTTTGTGAAATTGTTTGGCATTACTAATGATACTAAATCTCACCATGAAACAAAGGCTAATCTCTCTTACATAAATAAGTTTCTGATGATGAAACGATCTATGGGCAAGTATTTATTAAACACCTGACATGTGTCAGGCACTGAACTAGATTCTGAGGATAAATAGATAAAAATGAAAATATTTACTACTCTCAAGGAGCTTATATTCTACCCAGCAAAACAACATGTACACATATAAAAATATTAAAAATGCAGATGAAATAAAAACAAAATAATTTTGAGAAGGGAGGCCATTAGAAAAATGCTGATTGTAGAGTCAGAGAACCTACATTCAAATCTCTGTTATTGAGAACATTTGTGACTCTGGGCAAGTTGCTCAATCTCTGTGCCTTAATTTCTTCATTTGTTAAAAAAAAAAGTGATTTGGGGGCAGCTAGGTGGCACAGTGAATAGAGCACTAGCTCTGGAGTCAGGAGGACCTGAGTTCAAAACTGGTGTCAGACACTTAAAAAAAAAAACTAGTCATGTGACCTTGGGCAAGTCACTTAACCCCAACTGCCCTACCTTCCCCCCCTCCAAAAAACAATTAATTAACTAATTAGTTAATTAATTGTGGTTTGAAATAGGTGACTTCTGAGGTCATTTTTGGCTCTAGTTTTAGGATCCTTTGAACAATTTTGAGGATAAGGATAGTCTCCTTCCATAATGTGACAATAGAGGTAAGCTTTGAAAGATGCTAAGGGATTCTAAGACACAGAGATGATAAAGAAATACATTCCAGGGTGGGGTGACAGTCTGCACAGTCATTGTATGTATGGAATTTTGTGGGTAAGACAAAACCAGGATAGCTTGACTGAACTTAGAGAACATGAAAATAAATAATATATAGTATGGCTACAAAGGGAGACAGAAGCCAATGTGTGAAGTACTTTCAATACCAAAGAGAGGAATTTGTAATTGATCCTATCGATAATAGAGAATAAATGAAGTTTGTTTAAAAGCAAAGTCATATAGTTCTTTAGGAATGTCATCTTGGCAGGCTTTGGCAATGATGAATTTGAAACAGAAGAAACTTGAAGAAGGGAGCCCAATTTGAAGGTCATTGCAATAATCCAGGTTAATAGTGAAGAGGAGCTGCTCATGAGTGGGGTGAGATGGATGGAGGGATGGATACAAAATATGTTGAGATAGTAATACAAACTAGACTTGCCAACAGATTAGATCCGCAAAGTGAGGTGGAGTGAAGAGTTAGGGACGACTTCAGTTTTGCAAACCTGTCTGATAGGACTCTTGGCAGAAATAGGTAAGTTCAGAAGAAGGGTGGTTTTGAGAGTAAAGATAATGAATAGTGTTTTGGGCATGTTGAATTTGAAATATTTGTTGGTTAAGCTTTATCTGTGTGTCAAGGACTATGCTAAGTTCTAGAACATAAATAATAAATTATGAAAGTCTCCACTCTTGAAGAGCTCTAAGATGATACACAAAAGAGAGTTCAGCTATACAGAGGATGGAGAAGTTTATAGTCCTTCGATTCATCATCAGGGTGGATGGCAAGGTCTAGGAGTTCTTGGAGTACACTGTAAGGATGGGATTGTCTTTCTCTTCACGGGGAAGTAGGTTCCCTGGTCCAATTCCATCCCCACTTCAGATTGCTGAGTTACAGTTCTATTTCTGAGAATAGTCTTAGTGTCCTCCCAAGAAGTGGGGTAAGGCACCCAGAAAACAAATACAAATCAGGCATGGGTCCTTCCATGATATATCCCTCAAGGGAGTGCTGTATGTCAATAAGATAGTTGGTAAAACATAATTCTGCATGTATAACATATAAAAAAAAGTCTCAGTCAGTACCATGAGTTCATCACTTCTTTGTCTGGAGATGACTAGCTGGGTGGCTAGGTGGTGCAGTGAATAAAGCACTGGCCCTGGAGTCAGGAGGACCTGAGTTCAAATCCTACCTCAGACACTTAACACTTACTAGTCTTCGGACCTTGGGCAAGTCACTTAACCCCAATTGCCCTGCCTTCCTCCATTCAAAAAAAAAAAACAACAAAAATTGTTTTTTAAAAAAATGACTATCATGTTTCATCATCAGTCCTTTGGAATCACATTTGGTTATTGTGTTATTCAGTTTCTAAGTCTTTTTGAGTTGTCTTTACAATGTTGTCATTATATAAATTGTTCTTCTGGTTCTGTTCACTTCATTCTGCATCAGTGCATACAGTCCTCCAAGGCTTCTCTGAAACCATTCCCTTTGTATGTTATTGGTATTTTGTCACATTCATGTACCATAACTTGTTTGTCCACTCTTACAGGTGATAGAAAACCCATTAATTTCAAGTTCTTTGACATGACAAAAAGCTGCTATAAGTATTTGATACATGTAAATTATTTTCCTCTTTCTTTGATCTCTTTGGGTATAATAATAGTAGTGGTATTTGGTAGGTTAAAGGGTACACACGGTTTCATAAATTTGGGGAATAGTTCTAAATTGCTTAGCAGAATGGCTGTACCAGTCATAGCTCCATCAAAAGTACATTAATGTATTTAATTTCCCACAGACTTTGAAATATATGTCATTTTCCCTCTTTTTGTGAGTCTGATGGATGGAACCTCAAGAGTTACTTTAATTTCCATTTCTCCAATCATTAGTGATTTAGGATTTTTTTTTAATTTAGCTGCTGATAGCTTTTATTTTTTTTCCCATTAAGAACCACCTGTTCATATTCTTCAACTATTAACACTTGGGTAATGACTCATTCCTATAATTTCGAATCAATTCCTTGTTTTGGAAATGAAAGTGTTACCAGAAGACTTGTCACAAAATTTCCACTCTGTTATCAGTTTCTCTAATAATTTTAGTTGCATTTTAACTAATTTTATGTAATCTAATGTATTTATGTAAACTAATTTTATGTAATTGTTTTCTATATTCTTCTTTATCTATTGTTTGCTAAAGGACTCTTATGCATTGATCTGAAAGGCAATTTCTTCTAATTTGTTTATGCCAAAATCATGTATTCACTTGTTCCTTGTTATGTGTATTGAAATGTTGGTCTACAACTAGCTTCCCAAACTGTGTTCCAATTTTTCCATTAGTTTTTGTCTGATAGTGAGTTTTTACCCCAGTAACTGGGATTTTTAGTTTTATTAAATACTAGGCTATTGTGGCTTTGCTTTTCTGTGTTGTATACCTAATCTATTTATATTTGTTCATAATATTCTTTTTTTGCTTTGAGTCACCACAGTTTAGATATCAAAACCATAACTGTATCATAGAATGAATTTATTAGGACTCCGTATCATATTTGTTTAAATAGTGCATGTTACATTGGAAGTAATTGCTTTTTGAATGTTTGATTAAATTCATTTGAAAATCCATCTCATTCTGTTTCTTTGGGGTGCCCATTTGTGGCTTGCTCAATCTCTTTTTCTGAGGTTTAGTTATTTAAGTTCTCTATTTCTTGTTCTGTTAATCTGGGCATTTTATAGTTTTGTAAATATTCATACACTCATCTTACGTAAGTGGTTTTATTGTTATATATTAAGGCAAATATTTTAAAATAATTTTCTTCATTTCTTCATTGTTATTAAGTCATCTTTATTTTGATGCTGACAATTGACTTTGTCTGTATTACATAAATTTTGCTGTCTTTGCTGTCAATATCTTTAATGAAAGTATTTGTTGTTTCTCTAATTTTTTTCTTTGGAATTCTTTAGGATTAAGCAGTTTAATCTCCAATTAATTTTATTCATTTCTTTAGTGGCTTTCAAGTAAACATGAATTTTATTGTATCGTGGTAAGTAAAGAATGTGTTTTGAAGAAGATGTGAAAAAAAAATTGGAACACAAATGCGTTGTTGGTAGACTTGGGAACTGATCCAACCATTCTGGAGAGCAATTTGGAATTATGACCAAAGGGCTATAAACCATGCATACCCTTTGATCCAGCTATACAACTTCTAGTTCTGTATCCCAAAGAGATCATAAAAAGGGAAAATGACCCACATGTACAAAAATATTTACGTCAGATTGTTGTTGGGTTGTTGTTGGGTTTTCTTGTGTGTGTGGTGGCCAAGAACTGAAAATCAAGAGGATACCCACCAATTGGGGCATGACTGAGCAAGTATATGAATGTAATGTCATACTATTGTGATATAAGAAATGATGAGGAGTTGGATTTCAGAAAAACCTGGACTTACGGGAACCGTTGCTGAGTGAAGTGAGCAGAACCCAACAAACATTGTACACAGTAACAGTGATGCTGTGTGATGACCAGCTTTGATAGACTTAGCTCTTCTCAGCAATACAATGATCTAAGACAATTCCCAAAGACTCATGATGGAAAATACTATCCAAATGCAGAGAAAAACTTATGGAGCCTAAATGCAGATTGAAGAATACTATTTTTCTCCTTTTTAAATTTTTTTCTTTCTCATAGTTTTCTCTTTTGTTCTGATTCTTCTTTCACTACATGACTAATATGGAAATATGTTTAATATGATTGCACATGTATAGGCTATATTACATTGCTCGCCACCTTGAAGATGGGGGAAAAGAAGTAGGGAGGGAAAAAACTGGAACCCAAAATTTTATAAAAGTGAATGTTGAAGTCTTTTTTTACATGTAATTGAAAAAAAATAAATACTGTTAAGTGGAAAAAAATTGTAAAAAGGTAAACAGTCTGTCAAAAAAAATGTGTTTAATTTTTCTGCATTTGTTAGCAAAGTTTGTGCTCTGACCCAAGGTCAGTTTCTGTAAATGTGTCATGAATAGCTGAGAAACACCTATACTCCTTTCTATTCCGATTCAATGATTGCCAGAGGTCTACCATCTCTAACTTCACTAAAATTTTCTTCAGTTCTTTAACTTCTTTCTAGTTGATTTTTTTTGTTATATTAGTCTAGATATAAAAGGGTACATAATTATAGTTTTACTGTCTATTTCTTTTTATAACTCATCCAGCATTTCTTTTAAACATTCAAATGATATTCATACTATTAAGTATTATTATTATTACTATTAATTTATTGTCTTTGTTACCTTTCAACATAATGAAGTTTCCCTGTTTAATGTCTCTTAATCAAGCCTATTTTTATTGTTGCCTTGTATAAGATCATGCCTACTACTCCTACCTTTTTAACTTCATCTGAATCATCACATATTTTGCACCCACACTTTATTTTTAACTGTGTGTGAATCTTTATATTTCAATCTTACAAACAACATATTGTTGGATTCTGCTTTCTAATCCATTCTGTTATCCTCTTCTGTTTTATGGGTAAGTTCATCCCATTCACATTTTATGATCATTAATTGCATATTTCTTTCCATCCTATACTCACATATATACATATACATATATACATATATACATATATATGTATATACATACATATATACGTATATATATGTATGTATATACATACATACATATATATATATATATATATATATGTATATTTCTATCTTTATTTCCTGCAACCTCTTTACAAAGAAGTAAGTGAGAAGTGGAAAATATGCTCAGCACCAGTGCTCTATGCTAAATTAAGTCTGTTCCTACTCCTCTGCCACTCTTTCATCTCCCTTTGATAGTAAATACAGATTCTTACTCTTTCTCTCCTTTCATACATCTTTTCATAATTAGCACTTCATGGTTAGATTTGTTTTGCTTATGATTCATATCTTCCTGAATGTATTCCTGAATATACCTTTATTCTAATGTCCACCTTCCTTCTCCCTGTTCACTCAATTCCCTGTTGAGTGAAACGTGCTCAGCACTGAGTTGGTATCTACTTTGACCATTTGAAATTAAAGTGAGGTTTCAGAGATGCCTAAAGAAAAAAAAGCTGTATGAGGGATATATGGGAGTAGGTAGTTTCTTCAAGCAAGGTGATTACATAGGAAGCTTTTATTGGAGGATGTAAGCCTCAGCCTCTATCACAAAGAACATGTGCCCAAAGAAACAATCAATTGTGGAGGAGTCATTCATTATTATCATGGGAGGCATCCTCTTACAGGTCATTCTACCTTCATTTCACACCCTCCAGTGTCAAATCAAGAAGAAGTTCTTAAGCACCTACTATGTGTCAGACATTGTTCTTGGCACTGGGGAACATAAAGAGAGACAAAAAACAGAAGCTTGCTGCTGAATGGTTGTGCTCTTTGTAAATTACCCAATACAGAAAAGAATTATATAAACTAATTCTGCTTTGGGTTCTAAGAATCTTAGAACAATGATAGCCTAAATCTTCTAGAGCATCTCCACTCTAAATGCCCAGCAGATAAATCTAGCTTTTTAAAATTATTTAACTTATTTAATATTAATGTTTTATTTTAATAATAACTTAAATGTTTAATGTTACTTTACATAAAGATCATGGAAAGGTCATAGATTTAGATCATGATTCAGAGCTGGAAGTGACCTTAAAGGTCCTTGAGTCCAACCCCCTCATTTTCTCATTTTATAGATGAAGAAAATGAGACTGATAAAGGTTAATTGACTTGCCTAGGGTCACAAAGCTAATAAATATATTAGGTAGGATTTCAACTTCAGGTCTTCCTGAATTTAAACAAGCACTCTGTAATGGCAAGCAAAGAAATACTTAGTGCCTTGTTTGAGCTATTTAATTGTTTAGCACCTTGTGTCAGTTCAAGTTTCTTTTAAGCTTTGCCCATTGTTAAGAAACAGAACTTGTGAACCCTACAGTGGGAGGAACTTGCTGATGCAATAAGAAGGGGCAGAATATGAAGGAGCTAATGACCCTTTAAGGCAGTGGTTCTCAACCTTCCTAATGCTGCAACTCTTTAATACTCGTATGTGGGTGTATCTGCATGGAGATGGATAGAGAAGCAGTGTCTTGGTTCCTAAAACCATCAGAAATATGTGTTTTCCAATGGTCCTAGGCGACCCCTGAGACCCCTGTGACCCCTGTGAAAGGGTTGTTTGACCCCCAAAGGGTCACAACCCACAGGTTGAGAGCTGCTGCTTTAAGGAGAAGTCCAAGCTGGGAGACAGCAGATTTGAGAAGGGAACATTTGTGGTGACAGAACTCTGTTTCTTCTGTCTGTGTGGTTTTTTTTTTGTAATACTTTGTGCAGTAACCCTGGGACCTTACTGGAAGCCCTGAAAGAGAATTTTCTTGTTGTCTATTTACAGAAGTCCTAGAGGAGGATTTTGGAGACCCTGGAACTATACTGAAATTTGCGTTGAGTTCTCAGACTGTATTTGTGGATCTGAGTTGATTTCACAGGCAAAAAAGTGAATTGATGATGGTGCCAGCAATGTGTATGAATGTTCTTTTGGCTCTGTTAAGCTTTGTCTTCCCAGAAACAGAAACTGTGAAGGACTTAAGGTAGACTAGACACTGTGAGCTTCAAAGTGGAACAGAAACTAGATGTGGGACTTGACAAGGAGCTGGACAGAGTGCCGAGAGCTGCCTACCTGTAAATTCAGGTGATGATTGGATAGAATCCGGCAGGAGCTGAACCCATGGAAGAGGAACCATGGAATTTGGGAGCCAGCCTCAAGCCAAGATAAAAAGACCTCAGGGTGGCTAG
>CM053584.1:292314386-292330858 GCA_028627135.1 Pseudochirops cupreus
GCACTTACTAATTCCTCCAGTCCATCATCATTGACACCTGTGTAAAAAACAGAACCACTATAAGACATAGTGAAGGTCCAGGAGAGAATAATACATAGGCCAGAAAGAGAGAGAGTAAACTTGGTTGGATAGACTAAAGGATCTGTAACAGCAATGTATCTATCAATGGAGATGAAGCACAAGTGAAGGACTGATGTATAACAAAATGCCACATCAAAAGTGGTATGCAGTTTGCAGTAACTCTCCCCAAAATACCAGCAACTCTCTATTGACCTCACCATGCTGAAGGGCATCACAGTGGCTCCCACCAGAAAGTCAGCACAAGCCAAGGAGGCAATGAGAAGATTGGCTGGAGAGTGCAGCTGCTTGAAGTGAAGGATTGAAGTCATGACCAGAAGGTTTCCCAAGACAGCCAGGATAACTCCAGTGCCAAAGGCCAGATAGAGGATGACTCGGGGTCCAGGGGAGTAGGGAGTCTGAATGCAGGATCCATTGATGTTTTCATAGCAGAGCTGCAGAGCTACAGGCCGGGACCCATTGTTGCTGCTCATGATTCTTCCCTCTGAACCTTGCAGTGTTTATATTTCTTGTGGCCACACAGAGCTTACCACTGAAATGGTTTTGTAAGAAAATATTACATTAAGTTTATGTTCATGCAAAGAGATATCAGTTATACCTTCAGAGCATCATGAACTTTTTCCAGTTTAATTCCCAATTATCTTACAGAGCCAGAAGTTGATACGACTCAGAGAGTAACACAAGTGTCTTAGGAAAAAAGCAAGCAAGTCCTTAGTTTTGACCTGAATATTTGAGAAAGTTGCCTTTTGATTCTCTGGTCTGTACCTCTGAGAAACTTCCTTAAGTAAACAGCTATAAATTGTGATGTTCCCTATTTCAAGGGGTATCTTTTATCAACATCCCCTCCCCCATCATGTGAGATCCAAAGCATACATGAAACCCCCTGAGCTCTGAGGAAGTCAGGTAAAGAAACTTCACCCCTGAAAGGCTGTTAGAGGAAATCCCAGTAGGATACTGTGTGAACTGTGAGGATAGAGTGCTTTTTCCTCCTCCAGTACTCATTACTTAGTTATTTTGAAAACACGTTTATCATTTGAGACCAGAGACTTCTGAAAGTTTTCCTATGTCCTGGCCCTCGATGACATTACTGATATAAAGTATAGTAATTTGTATCAAGTATGACACTTTAAATATATAAAAATGTAATTCTTGACAGTCTCCGAAGATTCTGTCTGCCAGTATCATTCTCTTCAATTGCTCTATTAACTACAAACAAGTGGAAAACATGGACCTCAGAGGTCACAGTATCAACACAAATTGATACTTTAATATGTAAGATTTTAATGCTGTGAGTCCTTCCGGTATAGACCTTACCCAATCTAAACCTCCCTGTGAAATTCTTGTTCACACTT
The DNA here is from genome assembly GCA_028627135.1 of Pseudochirops cupreus. Taxonomy (NCBI): domain Eukaryota; kingdom Metazoa; phylum Chordata; class Mammalia; order Diprotodontia; family Pseudocheiridae; genus Pseudochirops; species Pseudochirops cupreus. Next base: position 292,315,817 of record CM053584.1, read on the forward strand.
TTCCATAAACTCGTAAATTTAGGGTGCAGAATGAGATATAGGCATGTGTATACATTAGATTATATACAGATATTTCTTGTTGTTCAATTGTTTTCAGTCAGATATGACTCTTTGTGACCCCATTTGGGATTTTCTTGGTTAAGATACTAGCGTGGTTTGCCATTTCCTTCTCCAGCTCATTTAATTTGTAGATGTAGTTTTAGTGTCCCCAAGGAATATAATTTTAAATATCACTATGAAATATGCCATTTTGAGTATTATTATCAGTACTTAGGTAAAGTACAAGGAAATAAATTAAGACATTTGAAATCTCAATCGCATAAACAACAAAAAGCACATACAAAAGTTGATGAAGACAATAAGAGTGTGGTAAAAGATAGTTATTTTAATTCAGAAATCCTAATTAAATATTCAAAGTGTTTCAGTGAAGATAACTTTGTGAATAAGTATGGTAAAAGTTACTGAAATTATTTGTCCTGAAAGAGTTAAAACTTTTCAGAACATTTCATTATGAAATTGTATTGTGAAAGGAATTAGTAAAATTGCTACTAACATCAGTAGAAAAAAAAATTGACTTGTGATTGTGTGTGGATGAAAGTATGGAAATTAATGTACTGGCTCAACAACCTCATTTATTCAGGCATGAAAATCTTGATGTGAGTAAATAAATTCTTGATTTTTTTCCCTTAATGACACTACAAGTAAAGATATTTTTAATGAAGTATATGGAATTTTAAAAAAAAGTGTAATCTTTCATTATCAAAATAATGATGGCTACAAATGGTGCTGCAGAGATGAAAAGAAGGAATAGATTTGAAGCTCAATGATTGGCTAAGCAGAATGAAATTGCTCCTAATAAGTTTTATCCTATTCACTTCATTATATATGAGGAAATGTTATACTCAAAAGTAATGAAAATGTAGCACGTGAAGTTTGTTAAGAAAACAGGGAATATCGTATGTTCTCAAGGACTAAATCATTAATAGTTTTCTTCATTTCTCTTGCAAATGGGAAGTTAGCAGGAAAGTTTACTTTATATAGAAGCTTGCAATTTTTCCTGCGGTTAAGTTTCAGCGTGATTTTGGCAATTTTTCCATGATATGCTTCAATACTGTGTAGGAGGGAGGACTAGTCCCCATGTACAGAAAAGGACACCACAAGGTGTTTAGTGAAATGAAATATATCATTTCATAGTGTCTCAATACCAGCTACCATACAAAGGAGAATCGACATTTCTATTGTTTTGTAATAGTCCTTAAAACTTGGCCTATTATTGGAAAGGTAGGTGGCAGAGTTGATAGAGTTCAAATCGGGCCTCAGACATTTACTAGCAGTGTGATTCCAGGTAAGTCACTTAACCCTTGTTGCCTAATTTCCTCAAATATAATAATAATAATAAAAAAAATGAGCTGGAGAAAGGACAACCACTCTAATAACTTTACCAAGAAAATCCCAAACGGGATCATAAAGAGTCATATCTGACTGAAAACAATTGAACAACAATCACTGGCCATTTCCATGAGTTGAATTTAAACCTTCAGGGTCAAGAGTAAGTTACAGCATTTATATATGACTGGAAGAAAGCATTTGTGATAAAACTTGGCCTTTGGGAAAGGCAACAAAAATTATTATTTGGCATATTTTCCTATATGTGTAAATTACCAAGCTTTATTATTTGCTCCTGAATAATTACTTGTTCCTGAAGTTTCAGCAAGAATATCTTAAAATATTCAGTAATTACTGTTGAATGTGAAAGGTAATTTGAAGTATACAAAGTGGATGAGAACAAGTTTTTTTACTGTTTGCATTCCATTTTTTCTGATGTTAAAAGCAAAAAAGAACTTGTTGAAATTCAGTATAACAGTGCTTTTAAAAAAAAGTATAATGAAATTTTTGTGGCCCCAATAAAATACTTAGAAAATTCCAGGTCCATTTAATTACTTTGGACTGAGAAAGCCAAGATGGAAGAAGGACTTGGGAGAATCACCTTGATGTTATGAGTCAGAAAAGAAATACTTTGAGTTTTGTAATGAAGAAGAGTTATGAATGAAATCCTTCACCTCCAGTAAAATTCAGGGAATGTCTCAGCATCTGCTTTACCAGCAAGGTTATCAGCTTGGATGGGGAAATTTAAGAATTGGTACTCGAACCTTTGTAATGTGAGCCTGGCATTATTAGAAAACTAAGTGACACAACACATAGAGAGATGGATATGGAGTTGGGAAAACCTGAGTTCAAATCTGCTCTTAGACATTTTTTAAGTGTCTGACTCTGAACAAGTCACTTAAACTCTCTGATTCTCAGTTTCCTTATCTGTAAAATGAAAAGTTCATATCTGATGACCTCTTGGGTCCATTCCACCTCTAAATCTATGACCCTTTGACTGCGCCTGATTTTGGCATCCATGTTTTACTTCATTTACCGTAAGCCTGCCTTAGGGAGAGGACATTTTGTAAAAGCAGACGGCCAACAAAAATATGAGCTATCTCAAGTTTCTCAATACAAACTGGAGACTGTAGGAAAGACCCTCCTCACATATGGGCCCTTCGTCAACTATAATAGTATTGAACTAGATTATGTCTTTTAAGGCAAATGTCAGTTAGAAAGGTGTTGTAAAAAGTCTAAGGTGTAAAATCCTGCTATGCCCAATGTATACCCCCAGGTGGGGGTATACAACCAGTAGATATCCCTTTTATATAATACCAAGAAAGTACAATAAGGACTGAGGCATCCTCTGATACCTTATTATTTACAACACTATGTTCAGGTATTGAACAGTAAAGGGTGAGACAACTTTCAATTTTCTCTGCACTATAGGTAAGTCCCTCTATAAAGAATCTGTGATCTAGTGGAAGCCTAGGGCCATAAGTTGGGGGCACTGGTCCCCATCAAGGGTATCCAAGACTAATATGATGCACCTGTATTAAATTATGAGGAAGACAGTATTTGTCTGGTATTTTAATATTCCATCTATAAATCACAACACAAAGAGAATTGTATTTTCTAGCAGGTCTGCTATGCATTGAAATACACAAAATATTATTAAAACATTATAAAAATTTTATATATATATATATATGTCTCTAATTTAATTCTTAAATATTTAGAACAAATATGTTCAAAATCTCTTTAAAATTTTCTTGTACTTTTTACCTGAAAAGAGACTACCTTCTCTGGAGTTCATGACTATATAGTGAGTAGTAACAAAAAAATGTAGCATGATTGCAACGACATTTGAAAGCATGTGGTATAACATGATAATAATATATGTGTGCATATATATATGTATATTATATATACATGATATATATTATGATATATATATACATATTTTTATATATACATTATATGCATTATATATACATATATATGCATATATGTACACATAGGATTATAATGCAAACCTAAAACCACTGTTTTCCTACATGAATTTTATGGCTCTCTTAGATTATTAAATTCATGCTAATGGAATGAGGAAGTATTTGAAAAAGTAAATTAGAATTATTTGCTATAATTGCTAGTTTGCTAATGTTATTACTATTATAGAAGCATATTATTGCTAATGAGGCAGTTAGATGGCATATTAGATAAAGAATGCTGGCCTGGAGTTAGTAAGACTTGAATTCAAATCCAGTTTCAGACACTTACATGCAGTGCCATCCTGGGCAAATTACTTAATCTTGCTGCCTCAGTTTCCTCAGCTGTAAAATAATGATAAGGATAATGATAGCACCTACCTTGCAAGATTGTTATGAGAATCAAATGACACAATATTTGTAAAGTTGGTGGAATGAAGGAAGTGGGAGAGACCCAATAAGTCCAAGAGTTGTTTAGAGCCAAGACATTAGGGAAATATTAATCCTTTGCAGTATCTGTCAGCAGGTTTGTAAGGTGAGAAAGACATGACTGCCAAAAATCTGAAAAGCATTATAACCTGGTGTAAAGGGGAAAAAAATTCTTTTTCACCTCTTCTCAAAAGTGTTGCTAATGTATTACATTAAGATTTGGTCATTTGGCAATTCTGAATTAATAAACAAGAATAGTTCAGAAAACTACTAAACTGTCAGACACTGCAAGAACCTGTGATAGTTGATGTAGCTCAGTTTTATTTAATGTTAGATTTCACTGCATTCCTTTCCATGATGCTTTTGAATGTTTTGTTTACTTTTACTTTCAATTATACTAGTAACATCTTGAACTTTCTTGTTTTTGTTGTCATATCTTCATGAAACCTCAAAGAGGAATGTGAATTGATCTCAAGTTCAAAAAACCTTCTTGGAAGAGGTCAAGAAGGATTTTAAAAGTCAAATAAGAGAAGCAGAAGAAAAATTTAGAATTACAATTTTAAAAATGGGGAAGAAAGTACACTGAGGAAAACAATTCCTTGAAAAGTAAAATTGATGAAATCCAAAAGGATGGACAACAGCTAACTGAAGAAAACAATTTGTTAAAAATTAGAATTAGGCAAGTGGAAGCTAATGACTCTATGAGACAAGAAGAATAGGTAAAACAAAATCAAAAGAGTGAAAATATAGAAGAAAATGTAAAATATCTCATTGGAAAAACAATTGACCCAGAAGATAGATCTAGGAGAGAGAACTTCAGAATTACTGGTTTATAGTGAAATCCAGGGGGAAAAAAAAAGAGCCTGGACAGTGTCTTTCAAGAAATTATCAAGGAAAACTTCCCTGCAGTCTTAGAACCAGAGGGTAAAATAGTCATTGAAAGAAGCCACCAATCACTTCATGAAAAAAGTCCCAAAATGAAAATGCCAAAGAATATTGTAGCCAAATTCCAGAATTATCAGGTCAAGGAGAAAAACAAGCAATCAGAAAGAAACAATTTAAATATCATGGAACCACAGTCTGTATTATCCACGACCTTGAAGCATCTATATTAAAGGATCACAGGGCTTGGAATATGATATTCTGGAGGGCAAAGGAACTTGGATTATATCCAAGGATCAACTACCTAGCAAAATTGAGCATAATCTTTCAGGGGAGGAGATGGACATTCAGTGAAATAGGGGACTTCCATATGGGTCTTCCTCCCACTTCTATGATCTCTTTGGGATACAACACCAGAAGTGGTATTACTGGGTCAAAAGGTATGCAATTATTGATAGCCCTTTGGACTAGTTCCAGATTGCTCTTCAGAATGGTTGTATCAGTTCACAGCTTCACCAACAATGCATTAGTGTTCCAATTTTTCCACATCCTCTCCAGCATTTGTCATTTTCCTGTTTTGTCATCTTACCAGTCTGACTGGTGACATGTGGTACCTCAAAGTTGTTTTGATTTGCATTTCTTGAATTAATAATGATTTAGAGCATTTTTTCATATGCTTATAGATATCTTTAATTTCTGCCTCTGAAAATTGCCTGTTCATATGCTTTGCCTATTTAGTAATTGGGGAACAACTTGTATTCTTATACATTTTACTTAATTCCCTGTATATTTTAGAAATCAGTCCTTTATCACAGAGACTGATTGTAAAAATTCTTTCCCATTTTCCCACTTCCCTCTTAATCTTGGTTACATTGGCTTTGTTTGTACAGAAATTTTCAATGTAATATAGTCAAGATTATCCACTTATTTTTTCCCATTGTTCACTCCATTGGTTACAACCCTTCTATACAACCAGACTAATATTCAATGTGAAAGTATTTGCAGATCCTATACTTGATTGCATGCCACCAGTGGGAGAGGGGCTGAGAGGGAAGGGAGAAAATTTGAAACTTGAGGGATCATGGAACCGAATCTTGTAAACTAAAAGTAAATAAACAAATCAATTTTATAAAAGGATAACAAAACTCTAGATAAGAAGACATGTTATCTAATTATTATCACTGATAATCAACTGACAGAAAGGTGATAAATTCATATGAAGAATGAGACATACATTTTTGGACATAGCCACTTGACTAAATCTATTCCTTCCTTTTTGGAGTGGGTAGGTAATGAAAAGGTCATAAGGAGAACAAAATGATAAGTAAAAAAAATTAAATAAAATTTAATGTTTAAATGGTAAAAAAAAAAAAAAACAAAGGAAGAAATAGAAGACTTCCAAACCTTCCTGATGAAAAGACCAGAGTTCAACAGAAAATTTGATCTTCAAAAAAACTATTGAACTAATAAATAAAATTAAGATGTGGTTTTAGGGGGAAAAAAAATAAACCTTTGGTTAATTTGATTTTTTTTTAAAAGAAAGAAGAAAACCAAACTATCAAAAATGAAAAGGATGAATTCACCACCAATGAAGAAGAAATTAAAGCAATAATTAGGAGCTATATTGCCCAACTTTATAATAATAAATCTAATAATTGAAGAGAAATGGATGAATATTTACAAAAATATATATTGCTCAGATTAACAGAAAAGGACATAAATATTTAAATAAATATATTTCAGAAAAAGAAATTGAACAATACCTCAACGAACTTCCTAAGAAAAAATTTCCAGGGAACAGATGGATTTATAAGTGAATTTTACCAAACATTTTTTTGTCTTTTTTTTTTCATTGACTTGTTTATTTACTTTTAGTTTACAAGATTCAGTTCCACAATCCCTTGAGTTTCAAATTTTCTCCCCTCCCTTCCCCCTGCCCCATGGTGGCATGTAATCATGTATAGGATCTGCAAATACTTTCACATTGTACAATAGTCTGGTTGTACAGAAGGATCGTAATGAATGGAGTGAATAATGGGAAAAAAAGAAACAAAACCAAACATGAAAAGAATGATAGCATGTATTGCTTCAGTCTCCATTTAAACTCTAGTCTTTCTAGATCTTTCTCTGAATGTAGACACCACCTTCCAATCCGAGACTAGTAGAGTTGTCTTATGGCTTTGCATTGCTGAGAAGAGTCCAGTTTATCAAGGTTAGTCATCACAATACGATGTATCTGTGATGGTGTACAAAATTTTCCTGGTTCTGCTCCTCTCATTTAGTGTCAATTTGTATAAGCCTCTCCAGGTAATTATGAAGTCCATCTCCTTCCCATTTCTTATAGCAAAATAGTATCCCAATACATTCATATACCACAACTTGTTCAGCCATTCCCCAACTGATGGACATCCCCTTTATTTCCAGTTTTTTGCCACCAAACATTTAAAGAAGAATTAATTCCACAGCTATACAAACTGTTTGGAAAAATAGGAAAAGAAAGAGTCTTACCTAATTCATTTTATGACACAAATATAATGTTGATACCTAAACCAGGAAGAGTCAAAATAGAGAAAGTTATAGACCAATGTCCGTAATGACTATTGATGCAAAAATTTTAGGTAAAATATTAACAAAGAGATTACAGAAATTTATCACCAGGAGAATACACTATGACCAGGTGGGATTTATACCAGGAATGCAGGGCTGCTACAACATTAGGAAAACTGTCTGCATAATTGACCATATCAATAACAAAACTAACATAAATCATATGATTATTTCAATAAATGCCAAAAAAAAGCTTTTGACAAAATACAGCACCCATTTTTATTAAAAACCTTAGAGAGCATAGGAAAAAATGGAGTTTTCCTTAAAAAGATAAGCGGCACATTTATAAAACCATCAGCATAAATCACATGTAATGGATATACGCTAGATAATTTTAGGATTAAAACTCACTATTTGACAAGAATTGCAGGGAAACCTGGAAAAAAGTATGAAAGAAACTTTTGATAGATCAACATCTCACACGTATACCAAGATAAGGTCAAAATGAGTAGATGATTTATACATAAAGGATGATACCACAAGCAATTTAGGAGAGCAAGGAATAGTTTACCTCTCAGATGTATGGAGAAGGAAAGATTTTCTGGCCAAACAAGAGATAGAGAACATTATGAAGTGCAAAATGGATAACTTTGATTACATTAAATTTTAAAATGTTTTATACAAACAAAACCAATGGAACCAAGATTTGAAGGAAAACAGAAAGCTGGGAAACAATTTTTGTAGCCAGTGCTTCTGAAAAAGACCCAATTTCTCAAATATGTGTAGAGGATTGAGTCAAATTTAGAAGAATATAAATTATTCCCCAGTTCACAAAGGACAAGAACAGACAATTTTCAAAAGAAGAAATCAAAGCTATCTATAATCCTATGAAAAAATGTTCTAAATCGCTATTGATCAGAGAAATGCAAATTAAAACAACTCCAAGATATCACTTAACACCTATATGATTAGCTAATATGACAGAAAGGAAAATGATAAATGCTGGAGAAGATGTGGGAAAATTGGAACATTAATGGGTTGTTGATGGAGTTGTAAATTGATCCAACCATTATGAAGAGCAATTTGGAAGTATGCCCAAAGGTTATGTAGATATCTCCTTCCAACCCGAGACTAGTAGAGTTGTCTTATGGCTGTGTGTTGCTGAGAAGAGTCCAGTTTATCAAGGTTAGTCATCACATGCACAAAAATGTGCATACCCTTTGATTCAGCAATACCACTTCTAGGTCGGTATGCCAAAGAGATCATAAAAAAGAGAGAAAGGCCCCACATGTACAAAAATATTTATAGCAGTTTTTTTGTGGTGACAAAGAACTGGAAATTGAAGGGAGGCCCATCAATTGAGGAATGGTTGAACAAGTTGTGGAATATGAATGTGATGGAATACTATTGTGCTATAAGAAATGATGAGCAGGCAGACTTCAGAAGAAAAAAAACCTGGAAAGATTTATATGAACTGATGCTGAGTGAAGTGAACAGAACTGGGAGAACATTTTATGCAGTAACAGCTGCATTGTGTGGTGATCAGCTATGATAGACTTAGCTCTTCTTAGAAGTACAATGATCCAAGACAATTCTAAAAGATTCATGATGGAAAATACTATACATATCTCGAGAAAAAATCTTTGGATTCTGAATGCAGAATGAAACATACTATTTCTACTTTTGGGGGTGTTTGTTTTTTGCTTTCTCATGGTTTTTCCTATTTGTTCTCATTCTTCTTTCACAACATGACAAAGATGAAAATATGTTTAACATGACTGTATATATATTATATATAAATACATACATATATATGTATATCAGATTGCTCACTGTTTTGGGGAAAGGGAAAGGATGTAAAGGAGAAAAATTTGGAACTCAGCGTCTTATTAAAATGGATGTTGAAGTACATGTAATTAGAAAAAATGAAATGCTATTAAATGGGGAAAAACAACAACAAACAACACAAAGATATTGGAGTGGTTTGACATTTCCTTCTCTAGCTCATTTCATAGATAAGTAACTGAGGCAAACAGGGTTAAGTGATTTGCTCAGGCTCACATAGCTAATAAGAGTCTTTAAACTCAGAAAGATGAGTCTTCCTTACTATAAGCCCAACACTCTATTGTCTTCACCACTTTGTATGATTTTGGTGAAATGTGCAGTGGATTAAGGCAAAAGAGGTTCTAAGCCTACCTCTGTGGCTCTGGAAAACCTAAATAAGCAATTTGAAATTGATCTTACTCCTCTGCGAAGTGGCTTTACTTCTCTTGTTACTTTTCCAAAGTTTTAAGGACCTGATAAGATCCTGTCTATAACCACTTTGTAAGGAGCTGGGAAATTTTGAGGTATTATTCTAGGAGACAAATTTCTTTCTGCCCTTTCTCTGTAAAACTGTGTTGTTTTCCCTTCCTAGTTCTTTTGTAAATCTGAGACCCTCTCCTAAAGCTTCCATTTCCACAGAAACCTGTGACTTCTTTGATTATTGATGGAAACGGTCCCAGAATCAAGGTCTACTGTTCAAAACGCTCTTTAATATCATCACTTTTCATAGGGGCAAATGTTCCAAATGGAACATCAGGACTTCTATTAAATCTTTCAAAGTGAACAACCATTTCCACAAACTATTAACCAGCTATATGAAAGGTAATGGTTATTAAGGTATGCATTTGTTCTCATTTCCACTTCTTGAAGCATAGTGAACCATGGCACATTATTATTTCTGCTCTAGACCTACCTACATGTGGCAGGAGTTTAGGAGTGAGAAACAATAATATCATCTTTGGGGAAGGATTCTTTCCTATTTCTTGCCTTTAGCAAGGAAACCAGGGCACTGTGAGGAGACCTAGTGAGTATCAGTTTTTGGTCTTGAGATCCAACTTAGGAACCTTTGGAAATAGATAAAATACAAAGCAGATGACATGGAAATTAGCCTGAATGTAGTGATATAGAAGGCTAGGCAATGGTTGCAGTTAGTAGTGTTCTGGAGCATGATGTGATAGAGGGATTGAAGGCAGACTATGAAACTGATCATGTTTGGGGAAATCCCCCTCCCATCAGATGAGATGGGGAAAGAAAAAGTTATAAAGAATAAAGGCTGGAAGCACTTGATGCTCCTAGATGTTGACCAAGAGCTTCCTAAATGTCATAGCATACAAGTGTGTCAAGGTTTCTACTTGTGATATTTTAATACTTGTCACATCTGCAACACCTAGTCAGGGACCACATGGAAGAATAGAAAGAAGACAGGATTTGGAGTTCAGAACCTCAAGCTCAGTAAAAAGTGGTGTCCAAGTTGGTACAATAACACAATATGCAAAAGACAATGTGTGCCTTGCGCTGGTTGAGTACTTTATTAGCTTTCTGTTCCAGTTAATTGAAAATAGAGTTAAAACAGTTTTATCTTTAAATCTCTGTGACAGCTGGGCACATGACTATTAAAGAACATCTTGATGTTTGATAAAGCAGTTTTATTGATGAGTGGTAGGAGAGATCCTAAAATCATGGAAGAACAACTCGCTTTGGGTCAGCCTCCATGCATAAAAGAAAGGATGCATTTTCAAAAAAATTCAATATATTCTAATGTTCACAGCCCAACTCAGAGGTAAGAGAGTGTTGCATGCCCACTCTAGGAAGAAAATTTGAGACAGATACATATGGATGATTTCCAAAAGCAGTCCAGTGAATTGTTTAAAATATACTTTTAGCAAAGAAATAGAAATCGACATGTGGAGGGAACAAGGAAAGGAGTATTCTGAAGATTTTTCAAACCTATCACCAATCCATTGGTATGTATGTCTCCACACATTCCAATTTTGTGGCAACAATTCCCCTTTTTGTGGGTGTGGACATAACTATTAGAGAGGTAATATGAATAGATTTAATGGAAAATGGACTTTTTTTTTTTTTGCATTTTCTCTCCTATTCAAGACACTGAGGGAGGCTGCCAGGCTGGCTCACACTCTAGGAGAAAAGGTAAAATACACTCTACAGCATAAAAGAGAATTGACAAAGCGTGTTTATTTCAAAAGCACAGAAGACAATAGTACATTGTGAAGTTGCTATTTGATTATACGTAACCTATTTATTTTTTAGGAAAGTTTCAGTAGTTTGGAGTCAATGAGGTGGCAGAATGGATAGAACACAGTGCCTGAAGTCAGGAAGACCTGCATCCAAACCTCAGTCTCAGATACTTCCTTGTCATGTGACCCCGGGCAAGTCACTTAAACTTTCTCTGCCTTGCTTTCCTCGCCTGTAAAATGGGGCTAATAATAATATCTATTTCCCAGAAGTATCATGAGAATAAAATAATGTGTGAATGCTGTCTGCTGCTATTCCCTTTATCGGGGGTACTAAACACTGATAACAATGCTACAAAGACAAAATACAAAATTTAAGTTATTTTAAGAAGCAAAAAACAAATATAAAGTTCAGTCCTTTCCAACTCTATTTTCTTCTCAAATGCCTAAGGACTGATGAGGAAAAAGACTAATTTAATCCCTTCATTGAATACACAAAGACTTACTGATGCCTCCTGTGCTTCTATCCCTGACAATTCTGTTACATCCCTTTATCAGTCCTCATCTCTCAGCCCAGACTTGGACCCTCCCTGGTAGCAAAGAAAACAGTTAAACCAATATACAAAACAAAACACTGATACAGTAATTACATTTGATACAGTTTATGCCATTCCACCTTCATAGTTTCTCACCTCTTTGTTAAGAATGGAGGGTCTTCTTTCATTATATGTCCTTTGGGGCTATTGTTAATTTTTTTGATTATTCAGAGTTTAGTTTCTATTTAGTTACCTTTTCATTTGTACTGCTGGAATTCATTGTGTGTGTTTTTTCTAATGCTGTTATTCCACTGTGCATTAGTTCATACAAAACTTCCCAAGTTTCTCAAACTCATCATATCATTTCTTAATGAATTATATTCCATTTAATTGATGAACAATGCCCTCATCCGTCCTTAATTAAGGGGCATCTACTTTGTTTCCAATTCTTTGCTACATTAAGAAAATTTTTATGAATATTTTGGTATGTATTGAATCTCTGCTTCTGTCTTTGACCTCCTTGGGTCAACTTCCCTCATTTCATAACTGAAGGTTGTATTTCTATACAACTTTTACATTGTCAGTAAACACTGTCTACTTCTGACACCAATTTGAAAGCAACTGAATGTATGATGGTAAATATGTCTGCAGACTATCACCAATTGAATGCACTTTTCTATGAATTTGACAAATACATTACGTTTCTTGAACTGCTCATCAGAGATTCTAGTTTGACTTTAATTTTCAATCTACATTAGTATGGAGATACTTCAATCTTCTATAAAAAGACTTTCTCAGTTGTGTATTTCTGCTTTTTCAGAAAATAAATTCATTGCTGAGGAATCATTTCTCAAGACTCTACCACTAATAATTAGCTTTATTGCTTTCCGAAACCGTGGGTAAAAGAAGGCATAGATCAAGGGATTCATAGCTGAGTTATAATAAACACACCACACTAAGATCTCATAGACATAAGGGGGAGTTATGAAATTCATATAAGCATCAATTAGTGAATCAATGAAAAGAGACAAGAAAGACAGCCATAGCAATCCCTAGTGTTTTAGCAGCCTTTCTCTCTCGTCTGGACACTCTGTCTTTATAGCTCTCTGCAGAGGCCTGGATTTGGTTGCTGGTACTTTCTATCTTTCTAGCCTGGTGTTTAGCCACCAAAAAAATTTTGCCATATAAAATAAGCATGGCAATTGTTGGTATAAAAAAACAAAAGAAATCCAAAGAGAACCCAGTCTTGATTTACTGGAGCCTGGCAACCTCCCACACAAGTGAGAGCAATTACCAAATCCTCCAATCCATCATCATTGACACCTGCATAGAAGAGAGAAAAACGGTATGTTACTGAACAGCCCCAGGTCACGCCAATGCATATACTGGAAATGAGCACAGTGAACTTGGTTGGATAGACCAGAGGGTCAGTGACAGCAATATATCTATCAATGGAGATGAACACAAGTGGAAGAGAGAAGCATAGCAAAATGACCCATCAAAACACGTGTGAAATTTACAGTAACTCTCCCCAAAGTACCAGCAGCTTTCCACAGACCTCACCATGCTGAAGGGCATCACAGTGAGTCCAACCAAAAAGTCGGCACAGGCCAAGGAGGCAATGAGGAAGTTGGTAGGTGTGTGCAGCTGCTTGAAGTGAAGGATGGCAATGATAACCAAAAAGTTGCCAAATACTGCCAGCACAGCCCCAAAGCCAAAGACCACATATAGAGTCATTCAAGAAATGGGAGAATATGGGGTTTTGATGCAGGATCTATTCACGTTCTCAAAGCAGAGCTGCACAGCAGCCAGTGGGTAAGAATTGTTGATCCACACTTCCCTGTATGAATCTTCAAGCAATTCCATATTCCTTGAATGTTACTAAAATTTCAAATTTGGGGGAAGAGATAAAAATCTGTGGTCAATACAGGAGTATTACAGACAGCAAATACGTTAACAACAAAAACCATTGCATCCCCAAGTCCTTCATCATTTTTAGGCTGATGAAATGTATCTTGTCATTTTCATAACAGCAGAATTTAGTGCATGATTAAGAATTTGTTTTAATTGGGTTTGCCATTTTCTACTGATTGGAAAGATTGGTTTTATTTATTTATCGTCTGAATTGCTCCTTTTGTCCAACAGTCAAGACTAGGTACTTTCTCAAGCTCCTAATGGCCTGTGTGTTGCCTGGCATGTTAAAGTACCAAGAAATGCTGATCAGTTTGTTGACTGAGGAAGCTGCCAAAGGATTGTTTTATTGGATTATAGTTCCCTGAGGAGTCATAGCAGAGCTAATCATGAAATATACTCTCAAGAAGTAAGAGAATAGGTTAATTTCCCCAAAACTTTTATAATGAAATCCCCAAGGTGGGAAGTGTGAACCATAATAAGAGGTTTAGATATCTTAATAATGTTGATATGTACCATGAAAGAGTGGGTAAAGCACTAGCCTTGAGTCAAGAGAGATCTGATTCAAGTCCTATTTCTGACGTCTTATTATATAGCAATGGAAAAGACTCCTGAACTTTCAGAGCCATAGGAAACTCTCTAGTACCACAAATTATACAACTGTTGTGTCTGAAATCTATAGTTTAACATGGTCTAGGAAAGGAACCCTTGTGTAGATGCCAATCCTGGGAAGATATACCACATGACTACTTCTGCAGATCTGTGGTTTTCTATCCACCAAACATAACCTTGTTTCTATGGCTAGAAAGGACTATTTCTCTTTTGCTCTTGTGGCACCTGTGGAACTTTATCATGTCTATTCAGAATGTGGAAAGATCCTTCCTTTTTCAAAAACTGTAAGTTTACTCTCTATGGAAAAGGCCTCAATATGTTTGGGTGCCATAGTCCTTTCTCTGCTTAATTTCTGTATTATATTCTTTGACCTTCCAAACTCCTGACCCAGACTTGAATTTCTTGCTGCTTCTCCTGACTCTTCCTTCTTATGGTTTAAAGTCCAACATAGCATGGATCCAATCTGTCTTTCCAGGTTAGCTGTAAATTATTTACCTTTATGCATTCAATAGTCCCTCTGAACTGACTTTGAAATTTGTCACAAACATCTTTCCCTCTTCTGTCTTTATACCTCTGCACATATTATCACATGCCAGAAATGTCCTGTCCTTATCTTCTTCAAAACTTTGCTCAAGAGCCTCTGTGTTCCTTCCCCCCTGAAAAAAAATTGTATTTATTTCCTACTTATTACAAATGTTCTTATTTATGTACATGTTATCTCTTCTTATAAAATGTGTGAGGACCAGGACT
>CM053584.1:292331358-292347999 GCA_028627135.1 Pseudochirops cupreus
ATGAAAAAATGTTCCAAATCACTAGTGATTAGAGAAATGCAAATCAAAACAACTCTGAGGTACCACATCTCACCTGTCAGATTGGCTAAGATGACAAAACAGGAAAATGACAAATGCTGGAGAGGATGTGGAAAAATCAGAACACTAATGCATTGTTGGTGGAGCTGTGAACTGATCCAGCCATTCTGGAGAGCAATCTGGAACTATGCCCAAAGGGCTATAAATAATTGCATACCCTTTGACCCAGCAATACTACTTCTGGGGTTATATCCCAAAGAGATCAGAGAAGTGGGAAGAGGACCCATATGTACAAAAATATTTATAGCGGCTCTTCTTGTGGTGGCAAAGAATTGGAAAACAAGGGGATGCCCCTCAATTGGGGAATGGCTGAACAAGCTGTGGTATATGAATGGAATACTACTGTGCTATAAGAAATGAGGAGCAGACAGACTTCGTAATAACCTGGAAAGACTAATATAAACTGATGTTGAGTGAGAGGAGCAGAAACAGGAGAAATTTGTACACAATCACAGAGACAACATATGTGTGACGACTAACCTCAATAGACTGGGCTCCTCTCAGCAATGTAAGGTTATAAGACAACTCCAAAAGACTCATGATCGAAAGAGATATCCATATCCAGAGAAAGAGATGAGGAGTCTGAATGCATATTGAAACAAACTACTTGCTGTATTTCTTTTTCTTGTTTTGTTTTCTTTCTCACTGATCATTCCATCAGTTATAATCCTTCTTTACAACCTGACTAATGATTAATGTGAAGATATTTATAGATCCTGTATTCGAGTGCATGCCACCATGATGGGGAGGGAGGAGGAGAAAGAGAAGAAAATCTGAAACTCAAGGGACTGTGGAACTGAATGTTGTAAACTAAGAGTAAATAAATCAATTTAACTAAAAAAAAACAACTGGGAGCAGGTAGGTGGCACAACGGATAGAACACTGGCCCTGGAATCAGGAGAAACCTGAGTTCAAATCCAACCTCAGAAACTTGCTAGCTTTGTGACCCTGGGCAAGTTACTTTATCCCTGTTGCCTCTGACAGGGGGGAAAAAAACAACAATGCTAAGTGACTTTTCCAAAGTTAGAAGCTAGTGAATGACCTAGAACCAAAGTTTCCTAATTCTCAACCTAATATTCTTTCCCTCACTATATAGTGTTGATTAATTTTGGTTTTGAAATGATAAATGTGATGAGACTGCTGAATGAAAACTTCTGCTATTAAGATGATAGTAGAAATGTGGATGAAATCTTCAGAAAGTCAAGGTTGACCTTCGATTTGGGAGCTCATTATTATTATAACTATATGTTATATAATACTATAATTAATCATTAATATTTTAATAATAACAGATAAAGAGGCATCATTGCATGGCAGTTAGAGATTCAGTTTCAAAGTCAAGATCAGAGTTCAAGTTCAGAATCTTACGCATGTGAGTGTGATCACCAAGGTTTACATTGTGCTTTACATAGATCATCTCACTTTATTCTCACAATATCTCTGTGAGGTAGGTGCTCTGGTAGTGTTCCCATCTTACATATGAGGAAACTGAATATCAGAGGGATTAAGTGATTTGCCCAGGGTCATCCAAGATTCTAAGTCAAATCCAAGGCAGGACTTGAACCCATACTTCCTGATTTCAAGCCCATTGCTTTCTTCACAATACCTCTGCCTCTCTACATCTTGCTGAATTGACCTACCGTAATAGTAGATAAAGTCTCCAAGGGAGTAAAAAGAAGGGACAAGAAAGATCCAAAAGGTCGCTGTACTTGGAGAAGTCTGTTTCAATAGAGTAGGAGCACAAGCTCTCTCAGTGGTGGAAACAGAGTAGTGAGAAAGTGGAAGGATCTCCTAGAAATCACATATGGGCAATTTTACCTTTGGAAAGAAAGGAAAGAAAAATTTTAACAGTCAGAGAACAAACTAAAATTAAAAGAAAACTTCCCAAGATAGAGGTTATTTGTGTCTGTTTTCAAGACGGAAATAAATTAGCCAGTGAAGAAGCAGAGACTGAAGAAGTTAGAAAGAAGGGGTTGAAATAGTCTTGGTTAATTTTATATACAGTTAGTCCCTCAAGTCAATCCAGCAACTTCTTAGTATTTTATGTTTAACTTGTTTATTCTGTTTATTTGCGTTCATGGCAGTCTGATGGGCTTTGGGTTTCTGCTGTTGTGTTGGCCCTCTCTTTAACCATTATTACATTTTTAAGATTCCTAAGGGAAAGGGTTTTATGTCCTTATTCCAGCATATATGTGTACATACAGAGAGAGAGAGAGAGAGTTCATTACAGAGCAGAAACTCAATGAATATCATTGGCTGAATTTTAAGATTTTAGCTAAATTTTTTTCAAAATGTCAGTCAGTCCAGAATTTACATTTGAATTTTAAAGTTAACTTAAAAAACAGTATGTTTTAATTCTCTGGTTAAATATACCTGCATTTTGCTTATCCAAAAGCACTTATCCAAAGGCACTATTTTTAGCCACATGGTGGCAGCGCATCCTTTCTCAAACCTAGTGACCCCACATTCTGTTCTGTCATACTAGAATGTTCCAACTCTCAAACCTAGCATGCCCTACAGGGATGGGAGAGCCTGCAGCCTGGAGGCCATATGTGGCCCCTCTAGTTCTTCAAGTGCTGCCCTTTGACTGAATCCAGACTTCACAGAAATGCATCCCTGCACCTAGCAGAATTCCTGGTTAGGAGACTTCTCCCATGTGCCGAGCTTCTGTTTGAACCAATCTTTGCAGAGCATGATCTCTGCTCCTCTTACTATCCTGGTCTCCCTTCTCTGGATATTCTCCAGTTTTCCAATGCCCTTCCTACACAATGTGGTAACCAGAAGAATACTTTAAATGTGCTCTAATCCAGGTAGAGTACAGAGAGACTGTCTCTTCTTTTGTTCTATGCATTATGCCTCTCAATGCAATTTAATTTTTTTTTAACTACTAAGTGATATTGTTGACTCATATAGAACTTTAAGGTCACTGATGCCTCCAAATTTTTTCACATGAGGTATTGTCTTCATTTCTGTTCTTGCATCAGACAAGTTTGCTTGTTTGTTTTTAAGTGTAGGTCTTAAATTTTAGTAGAAATTAGTGTAATCATTTTAGATTTGGACCTAAAGGCTTCATTAGTCTTTAGAGACATATTGTATCTTGACTCTGTCATCCACCTAGACTGCGCCTTCACTGTGTATCACTCCCAGCTTTGGGTCATCTGCAAGTGTGCTGTCATCCAAACTACTGATAATAGATTGGGACAATACAAAGTCAATCAAGGTTAGGTCCTGCAGTGTAACATTGAAACACTTTCTCTGGGTTGACATTGATTCATTAATCACTACTTATCAAACCAAGAAAGTAATTCTCTCAGCTGGTTAGGAATGTTATATACTCTTTAAAGACTAGTAGGGGAAATATGGGAGATCCTTTTGGATAAGTGAGGGTTTACAGTCATTTCCAGTTTGTGGAAAGAATGGTCCCAGCTATGTCACAAAGTGATTGTGTGACCTTAGACCAGCAGTTCTCAACCTGTGGGTCGCGACCCCTTTGGAGGTCAAATGACCCTTTCACAGGGGTCACAGAGGTTGCTTAAGACCATTGGAAAGTACATATTTCCAGTGGTCATAGGAACCGAGACACTGCTCCTCTATCCGTCTCCAGGTGGATCTGCCCACATGCAGATACACCCACATATGAGTATTAAAGGGTTGCGGCATTGGGAAGGTTGAGAACCACTGCCTTAGACAAATCATTTTAGTTCTCTGAACCCGTATCTTCAAATGAGGAAGTTGGACTTGAAGACTACCAAGTCTCATAGGTATCCATTTCATAATTAGTGGGATTGGATCGTTAGATAAGGAGGAGGGAGAAATATATTGAGAAATAAAGATGATCATAAAAATAAAGTATCAGTAACATTCTAAAAGTTAAATTTAAAATTACCAGCAGTTATTCCTGTTATCTCCTTTGCTCAATAGATTCTGCTCCTAGTCAATATTCATTCTGGAAGCTGGTTACTCTACCCAAAGTTGGACTTATATCATTTGTCATCATTTCATTAAGTGGAGGCTTTGGCTTCTTGGATGCTACACTGTCTCTCTTTGTACTGAATAAAGTAAGTGATATCAATATAAAAAATTTCAATTTTGCATATAGTCATTAGCTGCCTGCTCCTCTACTTTTAGGAAAAGCCTCTAAATGATCATGACAGGTATAAGAGCAAGAGATTTTTCTTGAGCTCAGAGTTCTCCGCCTCCTCCGGTGTAGGGGCATGAGTGCTGCCCCCAAAGTCAAGAAGGGCCTGCAGTGAATCTCTCTCTGATACTTACACTTGTGGGACTTGCACAAGTCATTCAACCTCTCAGGGTCTCAGTTTCTTCATTTGTAAAATGTGAGGCTCAAATGAAATGATGTATTTAAAGGGCTTTTGCAAACTAAAAGTGTTTAACAAAAAGTTAACACTTTGACTGGAAAGACAGCAGCTATGAGAAAGAGAACCTGACCTTGGAAACTGCTGGGGCAGCAGCAAAATCCCTAATCTTTTTAGATGAGAAATCTTTTTTAGGTGGCCTTCAGATGATTATGTTAAGGTCTAGTCCACGTGCTTTGTTGTTACATGTTGCTTAAATTATCTATGCAGTATCTATGGGAGAGAAAACATTGAAAAGAATTGTAAAGAATGAGAAGGCTTGGATGGGTTGTGATCTGCCCTGATGGAGAGAGTATCCACATTCACGAAATGATTAGATCCATTAAAATAATTTGAAATAACTGGTACTGATAACTGGCTTAGCTTAGAGGTCAAATTGCCTTAATCATCAGTGTCTTGTTGATATTTAGGTGATTAAGCACCATATTCAGGCTTTTGTATCCTGTTACTGTGATTTTTTCTAAAGGCCTAACTTCTTAGACATGAGAAGATTAATTGTCTTAAATACTGTTTCCTAATATATTTGCTTGGTAATAGACTTCAGTTTCTCCTGGGGGGAGGGGAGGAAGAAGAAGTGAAACCAGTAACATCAACTCTAAGAAAACATTTAAAACACTAAACTATTAAACAAGATTTTACATTTGTATAGTGCTTTATAATTTTCTGAGGGATTCCTCATAGACATATCATTGAGTCATGGTTATTCTCTTTTATGGATGAATAAACTGAAGCCCATAGAGGAGTTACTGACCTGTCAGTACCAGGTTAGTGAGAAGCACCTAGAGCTTAAGAAGGATGCCTTCAGACTCCAACTCGGTTTAGTGTTCTTTTTTTCTGTCCCAAGTTGCTTTTATGCAGCCCCCAATAAGTAGAAAGAGAATTACCTAACTATTTAGGGGGGGGGGAAAGCTTATATAAGTTGAATTAGAAGGTACAATAAGAAAGGGTCTTAATTTTATTAGTTGATTCTTACTAAAGAATAGGAGCATGAAAACCTGTGGAAGAATAAAAAGGGGGACGTTGTTTGAAGCAGAAGTTTTTAACCTTTTTTGGGGTCATGGATCCCTTTGACGAGTCCTGTGAAGCCAGTGGACCTATTTTCAGAAACGTGCTTTGTTTTTTAATTGTTGATTAAAGGGAAGTTTCATTTAGAGGTTACTGAAAATAAAAATGTAACTATTTTCCCATATACCTTGAGAGACCTTCTAAAATCCACTTGCAGATCCTGACAGGTTAAGAACCTCTGACTTAGATCAATGACTTAATCATGACTTCAGTACAATATTTCTCTTGCAGTTTAATTTGTCTGCAGGATACGTGGGGTTCGTATTTCTGGGACTGGCATTATCATATTCTATTTCTTCACCCCTCTTTGGCCTGCTAAGCGATAAAATTCCAGTAAGTGTTCTTTCTTTCTTCTTAAGAATTTACTTTTGTGTTTTCACATATTCTGGTTGTAAAACACCAGTAACATGCCCCTGGCTTCTTTTCTTTTCTTTTCTTTTCTTTTCTTTTCTTTTCTTTTCTTTTCTTTTCTTTCTTTCTTTCTCTCTTTCTTTTTCTCTTTATCTCTTTTTCTCTTTCTTTCTTTCTCCCTCTTTCCTTTCCTTTCCTCCTTTCTTTCTTTTTAATTCTTTCATTTCTAGATTTTGAAAGAATAGACCTAAACATAGAATTTTAATTTTGGGAGATCACAAAATTTAGATTTTGCTTGTTGGAGAAGGAATTGACCAAGGAAATAGTTATTGGTAGTATGTGAAATCATTGAATGCCACTTCCATCCCTTAATTTGGACTAAGCTGTTAGTTAAAAGGGGAAGATTCTAGTGAAATCTTGGGTTTTTATAGCCCTTGTTGCTTATCTTCCTTCATCCCTCTTCCCACCTCCAATTAGGACTTTCATTTCCTCTTAATACGCTCAAAATTTCTGGACAATTGTTCAGTATTGCTTATAGTGTTACCTGAAGTGCTTGATTAAAAAGGAAGTATTTTGAATATCTTGTTTATTTTACCTTGTGATGTTTAGCTCCTTTTCAAGTACATGCATGAGGCAAAATTTGTAATTTGTGGATTTTTTTAAAAAATAATTTTGCAGGAGAGATCCTTTCCTACCTCATGCCTCCCTTCTAATTTTACAAGTAGCCTTTTTTTAAGGTCAGATTTGTGGCATATAAATACCACTCTCCTTTAATTCTGAACTATTTTTACTTGCCTGAAAACTATAACTCAGAATGCATCTTTAAGATTAGCAAGTGTGTATAATAAACAAGTATCTTTTCTTCATCTTCCACCCTCACCATTTTCTTTGAGGGATAATGAAATGAAAATGAGATCATTATAAAGCATATAGTACCATATAAATGTAGTTATTATAATTACTATGATTATCGTTGATAAATGCCACACAAATCTGGGCCCCCCTTCATTCAATTTACCATTCATTTATTTTCTCAAAAGTGAAAGGGGAGTTGTTTTTTCTGTTCACTTGAGTCTTAGAAATATATTGTCTTGCCTTTGACTTACACTACTCCGTTGGTGAAAAATTTTTACTTCTATGGATTTCATCTGGTCCTTGTCTTTTCTTTATTAGTATCTAAGGAAATGGCTCCTGGTTTCTGGAAACATAATAACAGCGGTATGCTATATGCTTTTAGGACCTGTTCCAATCTTGCATATTGAAAGGTAAAATTTCTCTTCTGTTTTCTCATAATTATTGTGTAAGTATCATCAGGAAGTCTTTAAGTTACTGCAATTAATCT
The DNA here is from genome assembly GCA_028627135.1 of Pseudochirops cupreus. Lineage (NCBI taxonomy): Eukaryota > Metazoa > Chordata > Mammalia > Diprotodontia > Pseudocheiridae > Pseudochirops > Pseudochirops cupreus. Next base: position 292,338,568 of record CM053584.1, read on the forward strand.
GTGATACTCTTTTTTAGTTGTACCTGCTTTTTATCAGTGAGTTACCTTTGGAACTGGGGCCATATAGAATGCTGGCCAGCCCTACCATATTACTCAAAGCACAAGAATCTGAACTTCTTAAATGATCTGAGTTACTAAGAATAAATGAAAGAATTGACTATGATGAAAAGATTGCTCGTAATACCCATGGATCTTTTCTTCATTTCAAAATATTGATGCCAAATTTCATTCTTTTGTGTGCCAAAATGGTGCTTTGATGAAAACAAAAACTCGTCTAACTCAATTAGCTTTTGCTCTCATTTGTCCTTTAATAGCAACTTTTTTTTAAACCACTGATAATGGAAATATAACAGTGCTGGTGAGCTTGAACTGGATACCTTTTGAGGTAGCATGAGTTGCTAAAGACTCGGGGAGCTGGATTTCTTCCCGGCTAAGTGCAGCAACCAATCCAAACTTTGCCAGAAGGACAACTACAAAAGGCATTTGTTAATACAAAATTCAGATATGTAGCAGGTCTGTCAAGGCTTTACCATGTACTTGGCTTCCAGAGAGACTGTAGGAGAAGCAAGACTGAAAGGTGTGCCCATAAGTCAGTTCAGTTATCCTGTTATACATTAGAAGATGTTGAAACTGACCTGAGGACAGGAAGAAGGGGAGGAAATGTGATAGAAAGGGCTAAGTAAGGAAGATGGGCTACTCTTGGAATATGGAGATCAGTGGGTTTCAATGGAGTATATATGCTTATATATCTTTTTAGTAGTAATGATGGTTCCTCTGACGCTTACATTCTCAGGCATTCTCCTTTCCTGCAAGGACCATCACGCCAGTGTGATCACATTGAATCTCTGATAGAGTGAGACATGGCTTCTAGAGTCAGTGACCAACAGTGGTTCTTCTCTGTGTGAAGCTAACTTGTGACCTTGATCACACTAGCACAATCTACGAAGTTTTCTTTTTCTTTAAAACACTGATTTTTTTTTTCTTTAATTCTTTTTGACAGTCAGCTCTGGCTCTTAGTCCTAGTACTGGTTGTGAATGGCATCTCTGCTGGAATGAGTATAATACCAACTTTCCCAGAGGTACTCAGTTGTGCACAGTAAGTGATCATTTCAATCAATTTTATGTATGTGATAATACATATGTTTATGTATTTGAGATAATAATATGTGTTAGAAACTTTCTTTAGTTTCACTGTGTGGAAAAACTGTGTAATTAGAAAAGGAGATGAGCTGGCCATGTGGAGGCATCTTGGAATAACCGAATGTGCACTGACTTTGGAGTCAGGACCCGGATTCAGATCCTATGTCTGATACTACTTATATGACCTTGGTCACTTACCCTCCTTAGGCTTTAGTTTCTTTAGTGATGGTAATAATGACAACAACAGCAACAACAACAACAACCATGACAGTCTTAATAATAGCATTTTAATAGTACCCTACGTACATTATCTCTGGTTTCCATGTGTTACCTCATTTGATACTTACAACATCTCTATGAGGTAGGTGCTGTTGTGCCCCAATTTTATAGATGAGAAAACTGAGCCTGAGAGAAAATAAGTAACTTGCCCATAGTCACACACCTAGCAAGTGACTGAGTCAGGATTCACACTCAAGTCTTCCGGGCTCCCAGTCCAGCACTCTGTCTGCTTTGCTACGTCCTTGCCTGATAGGCATCTCAAATCATCATCTTGAGAAAAACTTAAAATGAGGAGGTTAAAGTAGAAGACTTTGGAGATTTTTCCTAGTTCTGAATCTTTAATCATCTGTGAAACAAGGAAGGATGACAAGGACAGCTAGGTGGCACAGTGGATAGGGCACAGCCCTGGAGTTAGGAGGACCTGAGTTCAAATCTGGCCTTAGATACTTACTAGCTGTGTTACTCCAGGCAAATTGCCTGACCTGTAAGGAAACTGAAGAAGGAAATGTCAAATCACTCTGGTGTCTTTGCTAAAGAAAATCTCAAATGACATTGCAGAGAGTCAGACAAGACTGAATCAACTGAACAACAGATGGACTGCCCAGGTACTTCCCTGCTGTCTATAAAATGTAAAAGCACCTAGAGGAAGACCTCTAGCATGCTGGGCAAATGCTTTATAAAGCATTCATGGAAGAACAAGAATCAGAATTACAGAGAATGAAAAGGTATAGATGGGACAATGACCTGCTCTGATGATAGGAACCCTCACATGGATGGGACCGTGGATCTGTTGAAATATAAACAGTAGTTCAGTTAAGGAGTATTAAGATCTGTACTATAATTGTAATGCTATGAGTGGAAAAAGAGCGTGGATGACAAAGTTTGAGAATGTAGAGTTAACAGGATGTGGCAACTGCTGAGATGGATGGAGGTGGGAGATATGATTGAGAGAAAAAGCAAGGATTATAGTTTTTGAACTTAGGTGAGTAGGAAGATGGTGGAATGGGGAAGACAGAATTAGGAAAGTTGCACAGATTTAGGGAAGAAGACAAGTTGGTTTTAGGCATTTTGAATTTGAGCCAATAGAAAATCAAGGTGGATATTTCTAGAAAGCATTTGGTGATATTGGTGGAATTCTATAGAGTGAAGGCCTAGTTATATAGATTTGGAAGTCTCCTATCTAGAAGTAATTGGACTCATGGGAAAAACAAGCTAAATCACTAAAAGAGAAGGCAGAGAGAGAAGAGCCTTTTGGAAGACAGCCATACTTAGAGAGTGGGAAATGGGATGGATGATGCACCAGCAGAGGAGAATAAGGAGGGATCACACAGAAGGAGAAGGAAGCAGTACCACTGAAGCCAAGAGGAGAGAAGATAGACCTCTCAAAGGAAGGGGTAGCAATGTTCAGAGCTGCAGAAAGGGCAAGAAGAATGAGGACTAAGAGAAGAATAATGGATTTAGTGACTAAGTGATCATCGGTAACATCTGGGAGAGCAGAAGCCCGTTTACAAAGAGTTGAAAAGTAAGTGGGCACAAGGAAGAGGAAGCAGTAAGTATGGACCACTCTGGTAGTTAAAGGGAGAAAGAAGATGATTTCTCAAGGGTTCAATGAACACTTGGGTATTTTGTTGTTGTTGTTGTTGTTTTGTTTCCTTTTAAGGATAAGGGATACCAGAACATGTTTATAGGCAATGGGGAAGAAACTAGTAGATAGGGAGAGTTTGAAGAAGACAAAGAGAAAATCATCAATGAGGCAAAGCTCCTGAAGAGGGTAGTATCAACTGCACAAGAAGAGGTTAACTTTCACCAGAAACACACCCATTTCTTCCTCTATGATTGGGGTTAAAGAGCATAGAAGAGACATAGTTGTGTAGAGACGCTGGTGTGGAACAGGGGAAGTGAGGGCATTTACAAAGCATTTCCTTAATTTCCTTACTGAAGATGGATGGAGGTTTTTGATGAAAGAGAAGGTAACTGGGGATTTAAGTGAGAGTTTAAAACAGCTGCTTTAAGAAACTTGATAGTCATTTGGGGAGGAATAGAAGAATGGCAAACTATTAACAACCATATGAAAGATTGCTCTAAATCACTAATAAAAAGAGAAATGAAAATAAAATCAGTACTTTTTCATCTCACATCCCTAAAATTGGCAAACATGAAGATAGTCAATGATGGATGCACAGTAGAAAGACAATCATAATAATATACTGTTGGTGGAACTGTGAATTGGTCCAACCATTTTAGAAAGCAGTCTAGAATTATGCTTTTTAAAGTTACTAAAATGTTCATATCCTTCAGAGATCCCATTTATAGGTAGATATCCCCAACAAAGTCAAAAACAGAAAGGTCCATACATAACCAAAATATAGATAGTATTTTTGTAGTAGCAAAGAACTAGAAACAAAGAAAATGCCTCTTGATTTGGGAATTGACCAAACAAATTACATTATGTGAATGTAATGAAATATTACCATGCTATAAAAGAAGATTAATATGATGAATTTAGAAAATTTATATGAATTGAAACAGTATTATAAGCAGAATCAGGAAAACTATCCATATCGTGACAACAGTATTATAAATGGAAAGAAAAACAGCAAAAATGCCACATAATTCTAGTTACCAAGCATGGTCCCAAAGAAGACTTGAAAAATAAACCTTGCTCCTTTCTTTGAGAGGCAAGGGATTATGATTTTAGAATATTCGATATATTGTCAACCTTAATTGATGCGTTTTTCTGAGCTGTTTTTTTCCCCTCTATTTTCATAGTAAGAGATGACCCATTGGGAAAGGATATGTTTATAATGAAGGTGGGAAAAAGCAAAATACATCATTTTTTAAAAAAGTAATTTCGTGCATCAATGAGGGCCCAAGTGAGATTAGATAACATATTTATAGTGCACCCAGTCAACAGTGTTGTATACCTTCTTGTAGCATTCAGCAATTTGAGCAAAGCACATGGATAGGGAGGGGGTGGCCTAAGATTGGCAGGGCTTGAAGGTAAGGGAGTAAGCAAATAAAGGGTGGTCAGCAGTATATTGTTAAATGTCTTGATTTTAGGGTCAAAGGAAGAAAGTGAGGCTAGAACAAAGTTGTACTGGCCTGTATGAAAAGGGCTGAATGGAGTAAAGCAGAGGGAGAGATGCAAGGTTAAGAGATAAGGATGACAGAAAGGAATTTGAGAGGTCAAAATCGAAGAGTTACAGTGATGTCAAGGCTTAATGTTTGACTCCCCCTGTGCATAGGAGCTAGAATGGAGATACAGGTTATGAGAACTATAGAGGTTAATAAATTGAGAGCCCAGGTTGTTCATGGGGATAACATGAATATTTGTCCTCAAGCTTGAGGCTAGGGATTGGGATAGAGAAGACTTAGCCAAGTATCAGATTGCTTGAGAAGGAAAGGAGAGTGACCCAGATGCCAGTGGATGGTGACAGTCACAGGAATCTATATGGAGTGACATAGACAAATAGAGAACACCACAAAGCAGAAGGTCCTAAATTATAGTGGCAGAAGGAGAATGTCATTTGCCGGACGGAACACCATCTGTGTCTGACTCCATTTGCACAGAACTCTAGGGCTCTGACCCAAAGGCCCTTTTCTCTATCTAGTCTCTTTCTTGATGACATCATCTGTGGTAATGGAGTCAACTTTGTTCAGTGAATACATCATCTCTATGCAGCTGACTCCTAGTTGTAGATTTTCCACCCTAGTCTTTCTCTTGAGCTGTAAGTCCTTCATCATCAATTGTTTTGAGGCAGTTTGGAGGCACAGTGGATGGGAGTGGCAGGGAGAGGAGGGAATAAACATTTATATAGCACCCACTGTATGCCAGGTGCTGTGCTAAGTGCCATACAAAGAGCATCTTATTTGATCCTCGCTATGACCATGGGGGATTAGGTGCTATTATCAACCTCATTTTATAGTTGAAGCAACTGAGGCAGATAGGGGTTAAGTGACTTGGTCAGGGTCACACAGCACTAAGTGTCTGAAACTAGATTTAAACTCAGGTCTTCTTCCAGATTCCCATTCTAGCATTCTATCTCAGCACCTAAGTGGCACAATTGATAAAGGACTGGGCCTGGAGTCAGGAAGACCCAAATTCAAATTCAACCACACATACTTACTTAACATATCAGTTCCCTCTTGCTTCTAGCATAAAATATAAACTACTTTCTTTGGCCTTGAAAACTTTCTATTATCTGGTGCCAACTTCTTGCCCTCCTTCGTACACCCTCCTCAGCCACACTGGCCCTTCTTGATCCTCCTCTACACTGCTCTTATCTGTCACTTCTGTACCTTTCCATAGGTTGTCCCCCATGCCTAGAATGTCCTTCTTTCCCCCCTCTGTTAATTAGACCCCCTAATTTCCTCCAAAGCTTGTGTCAAGAATAACTTCCTATAGGAATTATATCCTGTTTCTCCACACAGATGCTGTCACCTTCCTGCTTTCCTTATAATAATTCTTTATATTTATTTAAAAAAACAACTCGGAGGTTTCATTCCATACCATGCAGACGGGCAGAGATATAAGAAAAGGAGGACAGTGCAAGATGGAGGAGCTGTAGGAAGACAGGCACACAGATACATTGCAGTTGAAGCTGCAGATCCATCCAGCTATTCTGGGCATGAACTAGGCAAGAAAAATGCCTGACCTCTGCACATCCCCCAAGTGATCCCATCGCTGGGAAAGCACCCCAAAGAAGTCAGAGAGAAACAGATCCAGAACACTCCTAGCATCACTCCTTGAGGCAGCACACTGGAAACAAGGTTTTTGTCACTGTCTTTATCTACCCAGCTGCCGTCAACACTTAGGCTTAATAAATGTTTGGTTGTTCTCTCTCTAGTGAAAATGGATTTGAAGAAGGATTAAGCACATCGGGACTTGTGTCTGGACTTTTTGGTGCAATGTGGTCACTTGGGTAAGAAGTTTTTTTCCTATAGAATTAGCTGTGTTTATATGTACTTGAGTTTTCGTGTAAGATTTATTGTTCTAGCAGTATAAGATTTACATATAAGAACTAATATATCAGTTTCAGTCCCTTGACTCTTGAAATCCTCTCTGAAGCATCATGGAACAGTGGAAGGTGTTTGATTTAAAGTAGGGATGTGCATTTAGATCTCCCTTCTATCGTTTACTATATGACCTTGGGCAAGTCTCTTAATGTCTCTTATTGGTAAAGTGTACAGGCACATAGTAGGCACTCAGTAAATAAATGCATGCTCCTATCCCCCTCCTTTCTCCTCTTGGCCTCAGTTTCCTCACCTCTGAAATGAGGAGGTTGAAGTAGATGACCTCGGAAGGCCCTTCCCACATCTGTATGTGTGAATGTATGTCTGTATCTTTGTCATGTATTCACAGGATATCTAAAAACAGGCTCAAGATTAACCAGGTGAGGAAATTTCCTGTTCAGAAAGGAAATAGCACAGTGGGGAAACTGAGGCAACTTAGGTCACACCAAGTTCGTCTCTTCAACTTTTCCCAGGAACAAACACCCACCTATAGCATTTCTCACACAGCAGCCATTTTCTGTTTATTAGTTTCATTACAATTTAGGCAAACATCCCTGTAGTCAAAACTCAAAACAAAATTATAATCCCAAGAGTTATTACCCCTCAGATAGCAAAATTTCACTAAACACAACTTAAGACTTGATTACTATTGATTTATCTTGTTTCCATAATAACACACTTCATTTATTCTTTATAAATTAAAAATAACCACATTCTAGAGTTTCAGACATACAGCAAATAGTTGATAATTGACTTTGTGTTAATATATTGAAGTTACATCTTGAAACCCCTCTATATATTTTCATAATTATTATAAGTGTTATCCAAACACTTTCAAATGAAAATTTACTGTTATAATAAACTTTTTATTTTTATTATCTGTTTCAAAACAATATATATTCCAATAAATATCTTGTTTGTATCACATTCTTTTAAAATCCCAATTCATAATCTAACAGCATCCAAATTAAAAAATCATTGTTTTAATAGCATTTCTGATAAAATGGTTTTCCAAATATCACAGTATAAGAGAAGTTAGAAATCCAATAGCAATGTGTACAATATCATGTATTTAAAATATGGAACAAAACTTGTTACCAGTCAGAGGATGTCGATTCAGTTGAATGCATTTCTAAATTATCTTACATAGAAAATCATTCATCGTATTATCTTTGGTATTTTATGTTAATCACATCTAAAACCTGTTATGTCATTACATTCAATTAAATAAATAATAATAATAACAATGATCAACACTTACGTAGTGCTTACCATATGCCAGTCATTATGTTAAGCACTTCGCAATCTTTATATCATTTTGATCCTCTCAGCAACCATGGGATGTGGGTACCATTATTATTTTCCTCTGTACAGGTGAGGCAAACAGAGATAACTTATTTAAGATCATACAGTTAATAAATTTATGAGACTGGAACATAACTCAGTTTTACCTTCTCCATGCATTTTTCCAATATTTTGTTGTTGTTGTTGCCTGACAGTTTTATTTGGGAACCCGATCTGAGATGAGAAGAGTTAACAAAGTCAGAGGGTCTCTGAGCTGAGATAGTCACAGGGGGAGGTTTCCAAAGTAGGGTGGGAGTCAGAGGGGAATTTCTGAGCTGGGATGGGAGGTGGGGGGTGGGGTTTAGGAGGTCCCTGATCAGGGATAGAGGTCAGAAGGGATGATCTCTTAGCTGGGGTATGGAGGTGGGACTAAACCTTCACAGGCCCCTTTTTGATTTAAATCACCCTTCCTGTTCCTTAATTAAATTTTATTGGTTTTTAAGTTCTTCCCTAATTTAAATGAGTTTTTCTCTTTTCATCGTCAAGGAAAGGTTAACAAGAGGTGGCTATAAAATACAAACTGCATGCTGTTTTTCTCTTCACTCTGAGATTATTTTCAAAGTAACTGCTTTCCATACACTATAACAGTAGCGCTGTCAATCGTCACGGAAAAAGTTATCTAAGTGTTATTTTTCCCTGAAATTTTTACAGAAATTTGATTTTTATTTTTTCTTTAAAACAAATTCTATACAGTGGTACTTCAAAACTCTGAAAACTTAAGTTTTCAAAAAACTAAGATATTTCAGCATATGTTAAGCTTCTGTTAAGTGCTTGATGAGAGGACAAAGAGAAGGGGGTGAGTTCCTGGAATTACTTCTCTGCAATCTTTTTTTCCTCTTATTTTTAAAAATCTTTTATTTATTTATTTTTAGTTTTCAACATTCATTTCCACAAGATTTTGAGTTACAAATTTTCTCCCCATCTTTCACCTACCCCCTCAACCCAAGATATCGAGCCTACTGAATACGCCATTCCCCAATCTGTTCTCTCTTATATCCTTGCTCATCTGCATCCCCCTCCCCTAACTTTCTAGTAGTACAAGATGGATTTCTATACCCCAGTGCCTGTATATATTATTTTCCAGTTGCATGTAAAAAACAGGGTTTTTTTAAATGTTTATTTTCAAAACTTTGATTTCCATATTCTTTCCCTTTTTCCCTCCTGGGAAGACAAGCAATTCAATATAGGTGGTACATGTGTAGTTACGCAAAATGTTTCCATAGTAGTTATATTGTGAAAGACTATGTTTCCCTCCATCCTATCCTGTCCCCCACTTATTCTATTTTCTACTTTGACCCTGTCCCTTTTCAGAAATGTTTGCTTCTAACTACCCTCTCCCCTAATCTGCCCTCCCTTCTATCATCTCCCCTTTTATCCACTTTCCTGCTACTTTCCTATAGGGTAAGACACCCAAAGGAGTGTGTATGTTATTCCCTCCTTAAGCCAAATTCAATGAGAATAAGGTTGACCCATTCCCTTTCACCTTCCTGCTCTTCCCCTCCATTTTAACAGTTTTCTCTTGCCTATTTTATATGAGATGATTTACCCTATTCTATGGCTCCCTTTCTCCTCCCATTATATTACTCTCTGACCTCTTAATTTTATTTTTTAGATATCATCCTTTCCTAATCAACTGATCCTGTGCCCTCTATGTAT
>CM053584.1:292348099-292360104 GCA_028627135.1 Pseudochirops cupreus
GTGTTTATACACACATACACCTAGGTCCTATACATACATATATATTCCCTTCAACTATCCTCATACTGAGGAAAGTCTCATGAGTTACAATGATCACTTTTCCATGTAGGAATGTAAATAGTTCAACTTAAATAAGTTCCTTATGATTTCTTTTTCCTGTTTACCTTCTCATGCTTCTCTTGCTTCTTGTATTTGAAAGTTAGATTTTCTGTTCAGCTCTGGTTTTTTCATCAAGAATACTTGAAAATCCTCTATTTCATTGAATGACCATATTTTCCCCTGGAACACTATACTCAATTTTGCTGGGTAGGTAATTCTTGGTTTTAATCCTAGCTCCCTTGATCTCCGGAATATCATATTCCAAGTCCTTTGATCCCTTAATGTAGACTGCTAGATCTTGTGTTATCCTGATTATATTTCCACAGTACTCAAATTGTTTCTTCCTGACTGCTTGCAGTGTTTTCTCCTTGACCTGGAAACTCTGGAATTTGGCTATAATATTCCTAGGAGTTTTCTTTTGGGTATCTTTTTCAAAAGGCGATCGGTGAATTCTTTCAATTTCTTTTTTGCCCTCTGGTTCTAGAATATCAGGGCAGTTTTCCCTGAGAATTTCTTGAAGGATGATTTCTAGGCTCTTTTTTTGATCATGGTTTTCAGGTAGCTCAATAATTTTAAAATTAACTCTCCTAGATCTATTTTCCAAGTCAGCAGTTTTTCCAATGAGATATTTCACATTGCCTTCTATTTTTTCATTTGTTCGGATCTGTTTTATAGTATCTTGATTTCTTATAAAGTCATTAGTTTCCATTTGCTCCAGTCTAGTTTTGAAGGAATTATTCTTTTCAGTGAGTTTTTGAAATTCTTTTTTCCATCTGGCAAAATTCAATTTTTGAAGGCATTCTTCTCCTTAATGGTTTTTTGGGCCTCTTTTGCCATTTGAGTTCATCTATTTTTTTAAGGTGTTATTTTCTTCAGTATTTTTTTGGGTCTCCTTTAGTAGGATGATGACTAGCTTTTCATGATTTTCCTGTATCACTCTCATTTCTCTTCCCAATTTTTCCTCCATTTCTCTTACTTGATTTTCAAAATCCTTCTTGAGCTCTTCCATGGCCTGTAACCAGTTTATATTTTTCTTGGAAGCTTTTGATGCAGGAGTTTTGACTTTGTTGTCTTCTTCTGGTTCCGTGTTTTGATCCTTTTTGCCCCCAAAAAAGGATTCTGTGGTCTGATTGCATTTACTCTGTTTGCTCATCTTTCCAGTCATCTACTTGACTTTTGAGCTTCTGCGCCTCTGCCACCTCTTGCCCCAGGGGCAGGGGCCAACCACACTCTTCCTTCACCCAGTTCCAACAGAGTTGTCCACTGACCTTTTACTTTCTCTTTGGTATTTATGGTTTGAGAAGTCTGGAAACTGCCATGGCTGCTAGTGATTCACTCTCCTGAAGTATGCTCCAGCCAGTCTGTGCCACTGGTCAGGCAACCTTGGATCTGGGACCATGCAGCTCACACGGAACTGTGCTTGGCTCCCAACATGGGTGCAATAGACTCTTCTTGTTGGCCTGCCAGGCCGCCTTCAGCAGGAGATTTGTTTCTCTCTGTCACTTTGTGGGTTCTATAGCTCTAACATTTGTGTAGAGTCATTTTTTACAGGAATTGGAGGTGGTTGGTGCAGGATCTCATGCAAGTTCTGGCTTTTACTCTGCCATCTTGCCTATGCCCCCACTTCCCTACAATCTTAAAATGATTAATTTCCAATCTCCTTAATCTGTAAAACTCCAGAACCTACTATGATATTTTTTAGCAGTTCTACAAACTAAGGAAAAGTTTTCCTTTCTTTGATTATCTAACTTTATCTCTGTAATTCCAAGATGACTACAGCTGAAATGACAGAGAGAAAGTATTTTGCAAGGTTTTGTTTTGTTTTGATTTGGGTTTTTTTCCCCCCTTAAAACCTAATCTCTTGGCTAAAGTGGGAGCTAGTCCTACTTACTGGGACTACTGCGTCAAGTACAAAACTTCATTACTTTTTCTTAGCACTTTAAACTCTTTGCAACATTTTAGCAGTTTATCTAGCTGCCTGCTTTTTCCCCTTAGAAATCTTACAAGGTAGCAGGATCTACAAACAACATTAAACACAATAAAAGACAAAGAAACAAAAACAAACAAAATGCTAAGACAAACATATATTTGCTAGCCTTAATTATTTTCGGTTTACACAGTCAAATTAGAACCAAAACAAATTACCAGCTGAATCTCTTAGATTTATGACATATTTATGTCTGATGTCACACAATTCAATTGTGTGTTGTTTAAGTCACTCCTATAACTGTCAGGAGCACCCCCTGGTGCCATGCAGCCAAAAATCTATCCAGGAGGAAACCCACTGGTATTTTACCACTATGAAAACCCATAATTCTTATTCACTCCTGAGGGAAAACCTAATCCTTAACCTAAACTTCACCCTAAATTTCCCCTTCTCCTGGGGAAAAATCTAATTATTAACTCCTCTACTGGGGAAAATGTAATCTAAAATATATCACTCCACTCCTGGGCGAAACTTAATGTATAATTACACCCTAAACCTTACCTGAGCTTCATAACCAGAGAACTCTAGGGAGTTTTTTTTCTGAAAACCAAGGGTCAGAGAGTCCTGTCCCAACCAGGCCAGCTTTGCCAGAAACTGTAGTGGGTGAAAGATGAAATGACAGAAAACAAAAGCTTGAGTTTCCAAGCATATTGATTTATTAAGCAGTGTATGCCAGTTGCCTAAAAAATCAGTTCCAGGCCACAATCTTCTTATAGTCAAATATACACATATTTAAATACACAGTCTTCTTTAATCCTGTAGGATATGTATACACATATACAACAGTACTATGAGAAGGGATCTGTGATCTGTGAGCCTGAGAAACTTCTTAACTGGTCTCCTCACGTCCAAATTCTCACCCATACTCAGTCCTTCACACAGCTGCCAAATTAATCTTTCTAAAATTCTCTGGGTATCATGGTAGTTCCTCCTACTCAAAAGCCTGAAGTGGCTTCCTATCACCCACAGGGATACAAATCTGAATTTCTCGGCTGCAATTTAGAAGCAATCTACTGATTCAACTTTACATATTTCCTGATTCAGAACTGGCTTTAAGCAGGTTGATTTTTTTTTCCTCACTGCTATGCTGTCATATGTCATGGTATGTACATTCCTGCCTTTGCTCACATTGTTCCTTCCACATCCATTTCCAGTACCTCCTCTGTCCTTTCTGCCCTGCTCACATCTCATCTCTTCCCTCATCATTCCAACCCACATTGATCTTTCCTTTCTCAAAATTCCTATAGTACTTGTCTGTACTATTTCAACAACAACAAATCATAACTATTTGAAAATAGATTGTAAGTACTTTGAGGACAGGGACCATATTTCATACTATCATTGCTTACTCTACCATACCTAACATGATAGATAGCCTTTGAAACAAATTATATAATTAAAAAATACCTCTGGTAGACCTATGGATTGGAAATATAAAAGGTATGTGATAAATATGACATCAGCTTTTAAGGAATTAAATTTTTTAAGATTCCACAAGGTAGGATTCTTAACTCAAGTCCTGCATTTGACTAATAAATGCATGTTGTTTGATAACCTTAAAAAGATATTTTTTATTTCAGTAATTCAACTAAATTACCACATTCACATAATTCCAAAGAATTAGAGGTTCTTTTAACTTAAAAAAGGCAACTTTTTGGGAGTACAATCTTGTTTTCTCCTTTTATTTATTGTTTTAGAGCATTCATAGGACCAACACTAGGTGGATTTTTATATGAAAAAATTGGTTTTGAATGGGCTGCAGCTGTACTAGGATTCTGGGCTCTAATTACTGTAAGTAATCAGTCTTTTCTCTTATGTTATATTAGTGCTTGTGGAAAATAAGTTCAAATTTTAAAAAGGAAGAAGAAAATAAAGGGGAGAACTTCAATTAAAAAAATACACAGGTGAGAACAAAAAGAATTTCAGAAGGAACACAAATGAGCAGAGCAGTTTTAGCACTATTTTGATAAATTTAAATATATACTTAAAACTATGTTATGGAAGTTCACAGTTTCATGTCAAAATACATGCATATTCTGTAAGTGATTTTTAACTGTCTGCTGTTATTCTGTTAAAGGGACTGGCAATGGGATTGTATTATATTGTGGAGCACTGGCGAAGAACGAGGTACTTTAAACTGTTCGTTTGGTTTATTTGTCCTTTATTGTTGATTTTTTGGTTTGTTTTTCCATAACATTCTTTTCAAGTATGCTCCCTCCCCTCCTCACTCAAATCAATAATAGGCTTTCTGCAAAGATTGAAAAGGAAAAAGCAGTTTTAATAAAACCAGCAATGAATTGGACCTTAACTGACAGCATATGCCACTAACGTCTTCCCACCTCTGGGAATGAAGGAGGATTTAATTTTCCTGCTTATTACACACTCCTCTTTTAGGGCATTTAGAGCCCTTAATAATCGGATCTTAACCTCCTTTGCCAGCATTATTATAAATTGCTCCCCTTCCTATGCTCTGTGATCCAGCCTAACTTTCTTGCAGTCTTACACAGTACCAACTATTTCCCTTCTCCATGCCTTTGCATAGGCTGTCCCTTATACTGAGATGCATACCCTCATCACTTCCACCTCCAGTCCCTTTTAAAGTTTCCTTTAATAATTTATAATAAGAATAAGATTAATAAAACTAGCATTTATGTAATACTTACTATGTGCCAGGCACTGTGCTAAGTTCTTTACAATTATTGTCTTCACAACAACCTTGCGAGGTGGGTGCTGTTTTCCCCATTTTGTATTTATATTATTTAATATATTTATAATATTCCCATTTTACAGGTGAGTTAGCTGAGGCAAACAGAAGTTAAGTGACTTGCTCAGGGGCATATATCTAGGAAGACTCTGAGGTCAAATTTGAACTCATAATCTTCCTGACTCCAGGAACCATGTTCTATGCACCGTGGCGCCACCTGGCTGCCCCAATTTAATCACCACTTCCTCCATCAGATCTTTCCTGATCTCCCTCAACTGCTAGTACCTAACCCACTAAAATTATCTTAAATGTATTTGAAGTTATTCTTATACGTAAAGTCTTTGAGAGAAGAACTATTTCCTGTTTGTCTTTCTGCCTAGTATAGTGCCTGACACAGAGTAGGTACTTATTACATGCCTGTTGATTGATTTAAGAACATTTTCTCAGCCCTTCAGATTGCCTGGCTTGATCATTATAATTACACAGAATTCAGTTGTGTTGTATTCTCGTACTTTTTTGTGCATTTTTTCTTGGTTATGTTTATTTTACACTGCATTGTGTACTATCAGTTTTTCCTTTTAAAATTTTGATTTGAGGGAATGAAAGTAGTATAACTTTAAATGCTATATTGCTAGTCAGTTCAGTTCCAAGGAAGTGAAATCAAATTACTCGGCAAGAGTAGTTATCAAATAAACATTTGGTTGCAATTTAATATGTTCACTTATTTTCTTTTAAGAAACATTGGATTATTTTCTCAGTTGGTGGGGTGAATTTAGAAGGGAGAGGAGAAAGACCTTTCATGAAAATGAAACATAAACTAAAGAATAAACATTGTAATGTCTTTCTGTTTTTCAAAAAACTGTAGATGTGAACTCCAAAATACCCTCCAAACAGAAGAAGAAAGAGAAGAAAGAACATCTCTGTTGCCCCAGAGGATATAGTCTTACATACTCTGGATTGATAGAATGCTTGAAGCTGTATTCTTATTACTTTAATAAATCAGAAACATTATCTTCAGAAGGAAGACCCCACAAACAAAACACTGGGCCCTAAAACAAGCCTAAACGAGTTGACACTACCTTTTAAATGATCCAAAGTTAGGCGATCAGCTGCCCTGATAAGTTGGCCAACTTTGATATATTTGATGCACTTTGTACAAGACAGATGCTGGAAAATTCTCTGGATTTGTTTTTATGTGCATGTCAAAGCTCCTTGCTTTCTGTTCTGGGTGGCTAAATGTATTCAGGTTTCTTACTACTTAATTGTATTTTTACCATAAGTGCAATCATTCTGTAAATGCACCTTTTTATAGGGGTGGGAGTGGGGAGAGAGAATTACTTAACTTATCTCTGAGTAACTGATAACTTCAGTGAACTTATACAGTGACTTAACAGTGAACTTAACAATGACTCAAAATATTTGAAATTAAAGATCTTCTATAGTGTTTAACTGGTTTGTCTATCTCCTTAAAGTGGTTGAAATCTAAACAGTCCCTTCTTTCTTTAAAAAGAAAAAGAAAGGAAAGGAAAATAATAATCTGTTGTACGTTTGAAAGGCACATGAACAAGTGCTTAAGTTTGTCTTTTTATAACATATAGTTATAGATTTACATAATAAGATTTATCCCAGCTTGGTGTAATGCCTTGCATGAGCAGCTTTCCAGAAGAATGCTACTGTGAACAGTTTTTAAGGGTCTGATTACATAGTATAGTGAATATTCTATTTATTCCATAACAAATCAAAGCAAAACATTCACAGAAATCAAGGTACAGCATTCACAACAACTTAACACAGAAAATGGCCACAGTTTACACTACAGTGGTCACAAAGTTTTGAACAAAAAACAATCATTTAGTAACTCAAGCATTCACAAAATCCTTAATTCAGTCACAAAGTATAATAGTCAAAGTTTTCTACTCATGAGACATACTAGGTTACAAATCAATTACTTGTTCAGTCATCAATCACTAAGTATAATCATTTAGTCAATCAATCATCCTTCATTATTCACTATTCAGACCCTCCATCCCTAGGTCACTAGTAAATTTACAATTTCTCAGTCAGTATACATTATCCAAGTAAAATATTCTTTCAGCTTGACTTGAGGTGGTTTCTTGGATTCCCTGGATTCCCTTCTGTGGTCCCAGATCCTACCTGGATTCACCAAATGGTCACCTGGGTTCAAAGGTAGATAGCTACCAGGTCCTTGTTCAGCTCTATGTGCAGTTCCTGCTCCACATTGGAGCTGTGCAGTTCCTGCTCCACATTGGAGCTCACAATGTCCAGTACATCTCAAATCCTTTACAATCTCTGTTCCCAGGAAGACAAGGTTTAACAAAGCCACAAACAGGCGCAGACAAAGTACTAGCATCACAGTCATGCTTCCTCAGTCTTTGGCAGCTCTGGCTGGCCTTCAGAAATCCTCTGCAACTCCTCAGCAGCTATGGCTGGCCCTTGGACTCGGAAGTTTCATCTGGTTTTCAAAATCAAAATCACTCCATCCAGGTTTTCAAAATCAAAATAATTCTCTCAAATCTGAGAGGGGCTTTCTTCTTCAGGCTCCTCTTCAGCCTTCACGAAGCCTGCTCTGAGAATATCTCCACCTCCCTCTCTGGGGCTTTTCTTATATATACACAGCATTAGCTTCTTGTTTCAGCCAACCCCTTCCTGCTACATCAGCAACAGGAGACAGGAGTTCATACCTTCTGTTTCCCCAACAGAGGCTTGATCAATTATTAAGTGCTAAGTACCTGCTACCTTTTCCAACACAAAGGAATCTTCAAATTCAAATTACATTACCATTACACTTGGCAACCTCAGACTCAGTTTCCTTATCTGCAAAATGGAGAAATCATTTACCTCAGAGGTTTTCTATTAAAATAATGGGCTTGAAAACTCCTGTTATTTAAGTTAAAAGCCCTAGGCAGACATTCAGGTGAAGCACTTTCTGTTTGCAGACTGAGGACAGAAACTGCCCTAGATCCAGCTTGGGATCATCTTGGACTCCTTTTAATTACTTTTGTCTCCTCCATATCCAACCCATTGCCAAGTCTCATCATTTCTACCTTCACAACATCTTTTCTAGACATTGCCTTTTCTCCACACAGAAATAACCACCATCCTTGTTCAGACTTTTAGCACTTCCTGCCTGGATGATTACAATAACCTTCAAATTGGTTTCCCTTCCTCTGGTCTCTCCTCTCTCCAAACCATCTTTTAGTCAGCTGTCAACGTGATTTTCCTAAAGCTTAGGTCTGTGTAGGTCACCTTCCTGATCAGCAAATGTCAGTGGCTCACTATTCCTTCCAGGATCAAATAAAAGTCCTCTGTTTGGTATTTAAAGCCTCTTCACAATCTGGCCACTTCTTACTTTGCTGATTTTATTACACTTTATTGTCCTCCATGCATGCTGCAATCCAGCTTGATATCTTATTTACTGTTCCTTGTGTCTTTGCACTGGCTGTCCCTCATGACTGGAATGTTCTCTCTCATCTTCCCCTAGTTTCCCTGTTTTCCCTCAAGTTATTGTTACTGTGCAGTGTCTAATGCTTCATAAACTCATGAACCATAGCATGTCAATATTGTCCATGGAGTTTTCTTCACAAAGATACTGGAGTGGTTTGTCATTTCCTTCTCCAGTGGATCAAGGCAGCGTTTGTTAAATCACTTGTCCGTGGTCACACTGCTAGTGTCTGATGCAGGATTTGAACTCATGTCTTCCTGCCTCCAGGCCCAGAACTGTCTTATCCACCGAGCCACCCAGCTGTCTTCAAGTTTTCTTCAGAACTCAGCTCAAATGTTGTGTTTTCAGGTCTATTCCCTCCCCCAGCTAGTGCCTTTTCTCTGAGAGTACCTCCCTTTGACACTGTATCTTATATGGGATAACTGGGTGGTACAATGGATAGAGAGCTGGACCTGGAGTCAGGAAAACCTATCTGGCCTCAGACACCTACTAGCTGTGTGATCCTGAGCAAGTCACTTAGCCTTGTTTGCCTCAGTATCCCCATCTGTAAAAATAAGAGGGAGAAGGAAATGGCAAGCCATTCTAGTATCTTTGCCAAGAAACCCCCAAATGGGATCATGAAGAGTCAGACACGACTGAAAGGATTCAAAAACAACAAAATATCTTCATTTTTTCTGAGTCAAAAACGTTTATTAAGCACCCTCTATGTGTCAGGCACCATGATAACAGCTGGGGATACAAAGAGAGGCAAAAAACCAGTCCCTGCTCTCAAGGAGCTTACAATCTAATGGGGGAGTAATAGCCTAATAAAGTAGCTCCTTTGTGACTGGAGAAAAGTTTATTATAGACATACTGAAAGAGATTTCTCTTTTTTGGTCTGTTTTCTATTCCCGTTGGTACTTTGGATGTTTTTGAAATAACCTGGTTTACTTGGATCTCACACTGAGTTTTCTGCAAACTTGTTTTTTTCCTCCACTGATTGTCATTGTTTTGAACTGATCCTGCTCATAAATCAGGATCATTCTTCCTTATTAGGTTTTATAAATTAGTTAATGTTCTTAACTAGTTTAGCTGTTGGCTGCCAGGTGTCTTCTGTTTGGCAAGAACACCAAATGTTTGCTAACTGAGGGAAGTTTTTAGGTTCCTTTAACCTCCAAATTGAAGTGATTGCTCTGCAATGGTTAAATTTCTATAGGAAATAATGACAGTCCTTCTCAGGTTAGGGTTCTTTTTCCCACTGACAAATTAATCTTCCTAAAAGTCCACTTTACATCAATTTGTATGGCTTGAGAACTTTTAATGTATATAGAAAACTCTTTATGCTAAGGTTTCAAGAACTTTTCTTGGTCTTTTCCTACTTACTTCTTCAAGTTTTTTCCTTAATAGTTATTTCTTTTTAAACTTTTGCTACATCCAATCTGACCTAATCTTTCACAGAAGAGAAACATATACCATCTTTCCCTCCTCTTACAATGGTCATTTCCTTCCTCTTCTCTATATCCTGCTTTCAAGGCCCACTTCATGTCCAACTCCTCTTTGACTCCCTCCCTTACTGTGCTATAATTCTACTACATGAAAAGTATATATATTTTCAATCTATTTCATACATGTGACTTAATATGTGCTACCTATATTGTTATTAGATTTTTAAGTAAATATCCTATTTCCAAAATGATTAGAAACCCCTCTGATGACAGAAATTATGTCTTATAACACTGCTTTGTGTCTCAGTGCCTACATTGTGTGTAAGATTCACAAAAATAAGTCTCATATCCTCTCCCAAATCCTGTGATGTGTAAACAATTCAAGTATACAGAACAAGTTCATTGTGAAAAGAGAACAAGACTGAATCAGCAAAGCTCAGAGTAGACAGCCCATCCCCAGACTTCCTGGTTTTATCTCAATAAATCTCTGACCCTCTTTCTTCATCAGTAAAATGCAGAGATGGTCGTATCAAATCATATGCCTGAAAAGTGCTTTGTCAGCCTGAAGCATTAAGATAACATCAATTACTATTAACAGCACTATGAAAACTGCACTCTACACGTAGTCAACATATAATAAATGCTTGTGTCAGCAAATGATGAATCGTAGGAAGAGACCTAGACCAAAAGTCATGCGATCCATTATCAAGCAGCATCACCAGCTTAACCTCAGGCCAGTTACAAACTCCCTGGTTTCAGTTCCCTCATCTGTAAAATGAGAAGGCTTAAAACTATAGCTCTTTAATTTTATGATCTACAATGGTATTATCCTCTTTCCCTTAAAGATCTGAAGGTGCTAAACAAAGAACTTCTAACTTCTAATACATGTAGGAATTGAGAGATCCAGATCTTTAGGGATCAATTGTGCAAAAAATTGAAGAGAAAGTTGGACAGGAGAACTAAAATTTAAAGAAAATCCAGCAGTCGATAAGTAAGCCGACTCATCTAGTTTGAAATAGGAATTTACGTTGATGACTGTTTCACAGCTGCAGTTTAAGGTAAACAGGATATTCTTCCTTACTCTTAGTATTTCCTTGGGCTAAACTTGAAAGCAGGTCAATCTATTCAAGTATCCCGAAATGTTTGTGAAAGAGGTATCTGCAGGGCAGTTTCCTTGCAGACTGCGTGGAATCCCAGCAGATGACACAGTCATCATTATTGACAGCTAGTTCTTCAGAAGTTACAGCTGCAAACCTGGTCTCCGTATTTCCAAATACATGCAAGTGATTCTTGCGGTGACAGATTTAATGTTGTACCTCAGGGAACAGATAACATAGCTGCATAAAAATCACCAAACAGGCCAATGACAGCCAGACCTTGCCAGACAGCAACATGTGAACATGATGCATAAGATCCAGGGATAACAAAGTGAGCTCCAACACAAAATCTGTAAGATACACTTAAGTGCCCTTTCCTTCTTATATCCCTCCATGACTGAGATCCCAGAGGTGAATTACATTACATAATATAATATCACAGCAGCAGCCCTCACTGTCACAAGGCAACCATGAAGGATGGCATATGCATTCCACAGATATAGCCTGTCACACAGCAGATCACAGCTAATTCATAACAGGAGAGTAGCACAGCAAGTGGAAGAGTCAGCACTTGGACCTGGCTGCTCATTGGTGTGGTGGGAGAAAACCAAAGCTGCCTCTTACTAACCCAGAGGACCAAATACAACACACTGGATTAGCTCAGTCACCAACATCAAGAAAGAGCAAGCATTTAAAATTCCATTTGGTTTATTAATACTATGCTAACATAAAACTTTTGAAAATGTGGAAATGTAATTTTTTATTTTATTTTAGAAAATATATTTGAACTTTACAAAAAGCAATCTTCCTCATGTAACAGTGAGTGCTACGGTGGGTATATCTAGACACAGAGGGACTGAAGGATCTTTTTTAAAGGGATAACTGGTTTTAGTAAAGAAAATTAGTTTATTAATTATACACATAAACACAAATCCACAAGAGCAACCAGGGCTCAAATTCAGTAAGTGTGATGTACTAGCCCCGTTTTGGCAGCAGGCTATACACTTAAATCCAATTCACTTGAAAGTCAGAGCATCATGGTCCTCTTTGAGACTAACCAACAAACAGCAGCAGAAGCAGAAGCAACATACAGGTTTCCCACTCTCAGTTGCCTCTCACCTGTGCAGGTCAAATCACTTTGCCTCTGACAAGGAACCAGCCTAAAGGGCTTCTCAGCAACTTTTCTAAGCAAGCTGAGAAACCCTTTTCCTCTGTGGCTCCAGAAGCAACA
>CM053584.1:292360604-292394457 GCA_028627135.1 Pseudochirops cupreus
GGGCGGGGGAAAGACAGGGAGAAAATATGTAACTCAAAAAAAATTTAATAAATTAAATTTAAAAAAAAAAAGAAAAAAAACCAATCATGCCACAGAACCCCAAAGTGTCACCTGGCTACCTCACATTTAAAAGTTATTTCACTATAATTATTTGCAGGTTGAAATGACAACTTATCAAGTTATAAGTAAGAAAAAACAACACTGTCAATTGTACTAAGTTTGGTTCATAGGATTATATATATGTATATATATATATATATATGTATATATATGTATATATAGATAGATAGATAGATAGATAGATATAGATATAGATATACATAATTTTAGCAGGGACTGTTATTTTAATAAAAGCTTTACAAATCTTAGCAAGGCAAAGGAGACAAAAATAAAATTTTTCTGGACTCTGGCAAAGAGGCATTTAATTCAATGAAAATAACCCTGCAATTTCAGGCACATGGAACATGTTCAAGTCTTAGCTCCTACCTTTATGACCTTGAAAAATTTACTTAATTTCTCCAATCCTGTTTCCTCATCTAAAAAATGGATAACATTGCTTCTACCATATACCTTATGAAGTTATGAGGAAAGACTATAGAAAGGAGGTATTTTTGTAGTATTTTCAGTATATTACCAATGAATAATTGCACAGGAGAATCCAAGTAAAAGACAGTAGAGAAATGAATGGAAAAGGAAAAGGAGCTGGGCCAGTCATGTAGCAAGTATGAAAGGATAACATGAAAAGTTGACATACTTTACTGGTATATATGCCATGGGAAGACTTTCTGAGGAAGTACTCTGGCACACTGGGAGGATCCCCACCCTATAACTCTGCTCCCTAGAGGGTTGGAGGAGGTAGGAGAAGGGGCTGCTGAGTGAGCTCCTTTGGGGTTAGGGATTTTTCTTCGTTGTTAGTTTGTTTGGGTTTTCACACAGACTGAAAAGAAGTGTATGGGTTATAATCTGGGAATACCGACATCAATGAGAATATAAATCCATTAATATACCAATAATTACCTAAGCAACAAATCAATTAAAAAACTTTTATTAAATAATTATTACATAATTATCCCTGCTCTCAAGAAACTAGCAAAAGACCTAAGTAGCTTTGCTATAAGTACACTGCAGGAGGTGACCAACAAGATGGAGGCCTAGATGTTTTCTAATCCTCATGATGTCTTAAGCTTCTCCAAAATAGTTATAAAGACCTATAAATAAAGCAATTCCAGCTGTCTCCAGCCTAGGATATAAAAAACCAAAACAAGGTAATAATCTACAAACTACCAACAGAGAAGAATCCCTGACCCCTTACAAGGTCACTGAGAAGCTCCCCATCCACCTTCTATAATCCTCCAGGAAGCACAATTGTATAAACTGACCCATCGGTTTGCAACAGAACTCAGCTTTATACCCCAACCCATTCCCCTCTCCCCCAGGGCCACAGAAATGCACACAGAAGAAATTAGTTCTGTCAAAACAGTGATTAGCCAGAGAGCAAGATGAATTGAGGCAGGATGTATGTGTGGTTGTGTGGCATTCCATTAATCCTGAGGGAAAGAGCACATTATCCATCTGGGGTCAGTTCTGTTCCCCAAGAAGTCACTTGAGGCAGAGTCCTAAGGTAGTAAGTGGTGAATTGCCCAGTATAGGAGGGGACTGAGACACTTTGAGATTAAAAAAACCCAAGGGAAACTACCATCAAAGAGGAGAGACTCAAAAAAGTAAGCAAAATAAGAAAACAAAGAGAAAAAACCCTGAAATTAGCAAAGATTTCAGGAGGAAAAAAATGAAAACGAAAACACTGAGCATAAGTAGATAAACCAACAGAGAAGAGAGTAATAGCAGAAGGGAAAATGGCCTCCAGGTCAAGTAAAAGAACCCAGTCTCTATGGATAAATATTGCAAGGCAAAGGAAAGGAATCAATGCCTAATGAGGCAGGAGAGCCCGTGGATACCCAAGAGAGCATGGAACCACAGTAGGATGTTCCTAAATGGTTTAAAAGAGAAATAAGAATTGTGAAAGCATAACTCATGTCCTGAACAGCAAAAATAATTAGCAAAATAGGAGAATCTGAATTCACAGTGGCCTTGCCAAAGACACAAAGAGAGTATAATTGATTGGGAATGCAAATACACAAAAGCAAAGGACAATCTGGAAGAAAAAAAGTACAATGAAATAACATTAAAAGTATTATCTCCATACAAAAAAATATATTGAAAAGCTGCATAGAGACAACATAGGGATTACAGGGTTTCCAGGGGAACACAAGTCAAAAAACGTGAACACTATATTGCAAGAAATAAGACAAGAACCCTGCCCAGAATTTCTGATTCCTGCAAACTGCCAGTCAAAAAAATCCAGACTACCTCCAGAAAAAAACAAAACAAAACAAAATCAAAGAACTATGCTGATAATTCCAAAACACATGGTGATTAAAAAATAATCCCCACTGGGATACAACAAATTGGAAAGTGATCATGAGAAACTTTCAAATACAAAGGAAAAAAAATTCAAATAACATAAGACTATTATGCATCAAATAGAACCATAGGGGTAAACAGAAAAAATATATTCCAGAGCAAAAGACCTCAAGATGCAGCCCAAATTTGCCCTGCAAATATGAACTTATTAATAAAAAAGGTGAATATTCAATAAAAAGGGGTGTTTGAAATGTTCCTAGAGAGAAAACCAGACTTAAAGAAATTATCTGCTTCTCAAATACCACAGACAATGGAAATACGAGAAGGGCAAAGAAATATAGCAACCAAGGACGACAACAACAACATAACAAGAGACAGGCCATTGAGATATTTCTGTCCAAATGTGCATGAGGCAATAAGGGCGAGGACAGGAGCAGAAATCCAATAGAAGTGATGACAGAGAAAGAGCCCGGAAATGTCATGGAGCAAGTCGCACAGCACTCCACTTACAAACGGATTTTTTGTGTGTGTGCAGTGCTGAGGCACATAAAAGGGGGTAGGGGAGGAAGAAGGCAGAGGAGAATGCATGACATACTCTAGCAAATTAAAGGCTAACAAGGAAACAATGAAAAAATATCCTGTAGTCTCTCAGGAAGAAGGCAGCCTTCCAAAGGTTGAAAGAGGAGGCAAAGGAAGAGCCTGAAAAGGGGGGTAAGAAAGGAGAAATATTATTTCAGTGGTAAGAGGGGAGTATCACTAATGAATACTGCTATTGGAAAAATGAAATGTTCCATAAAAGGGAAACGGGCACCTTACAGTAGGTAAGATCAGCAGGGAGTTGGTGCTTAGAGAGACCATTCATTCTTTCTTAGGGAATCAGAGCTGTTGGGAACAAGTTACACCTAGAACAGAGGAAGGGCACAGACCCAGGGAAGAGATTTCAAGGAAATGGGGAAAAAAAATTACCAAAGGGATGGTAAAGGTCAATAACGATCTACACAATCAAGGACATAGGAAAATTGTTACCATAGATAATATTCTTTCTGTCACTGGTAGGAAAATGGTATTTGTATGAATGAGAAATAGCGGGGGAAAAAAGGCGGCCAGGAGCAAGATCTACCAGACAATGACAGAGAAACTGTTTAGATGAAGAACCCCAAATAGCTATACCTTGGAAGTTTTAATTTCATGAGGAATAAAGAGACTAAAAAGGCCTAAATAAGTATAAGGGTCATGAATCAAAGAATAAAAATCTGGAATAAACACAAAAAGAAGAGAATTGAGGGAAAGAAGTATTTTTTAAAAAAAAATTCTGAAAATTTAAAAAATCATGAACAAAACAAATTGAAGAGAAGGAAAGGAAGGCATACTCTACTTGACTACTTGATTGAGAGAAAAAACAAAAGAGGGAATCAAATAACTAGATAAAAGCAAGAGAGGAAAAGGCTCCTCTGAAAGTCTATGAAAGAGAAGGTACAACCTGTATTCATACAGAGTTTCCTCACTTCAATCAAGGGATTAGAAATAAATAAAATAAAATAAAATAAAATCAGCAATTTCCCCCTACTCAGTACTAAGAAGCGAGGGGAATGTAATTGGTATATAGAATTTCTGGACAAGGAAAACCCTCAAATGCAAGTCAGCACTGGTGTATGTAACTTAACAGAGAGAGAAAGTACAGCACGGAGAAATGGGAAACTGGAATGTAAAGAAGGGAAAGAGCAGGGAAAGGAATTTTGACTTGATGTAGCATAAAGTACCAATTGAAGAAGGCATGGCCACTAAAGCAGACACTGAAGGTAAGCTTTGCTTTCTTTACAAGTTTAGTTATAGCTAGTCTCACACCTAATGACACATGATTTTCAGAACTACGTCCCGCTATACGGTAAGATTTCCTTGTTTTGTGGGTTGTCATCTGTAGTTCCCTTTACTCTTACACTATGTTATTTCATTGATAAAACATAACTATTTTTTTTAAGTGGGATATCCCAACTCTGCCACTTATTACCTTGTCAGCTTAAGCAAATCACTTAAACCTCAAAGGGTTTCAGTTTTGTCATTGTGTAAAGGGGTCTCTACTAGATGTAAGGGGTTATACTAAATTTGGGTTTTTAAATGCCTTTTGTGTCATGGACTCCTTTGGCAGCCTGGTGAAACCTTATGAACTCCTTCTCAGAATAACATTTTTAAATGAATAAAACAAAATATATAGGATCACAAAGGAACCAATTATTTGGAGATATAGTTGTCAAAATATTAAAAAAATCAAGCTCATTTCATACAGTTAAAAAATATAAGAAAATCAAGTTCATGGATCCTAGGTTAAAAACTCCTGGATTAGATGATCCCTCTTGGTAATAAAGCCATAATCCTGTAATAATAGTTGCATCTTCTAAAGAGGAAAAGTAGGTAATTTATAATTCATATTATAGACATAGCTTAATATAAATCACATGTTCATCACAAATCTCTTCTATCTGGTCAAACACCAAACATGCGTAAGAAATGCAGTCTTACCATAATTAGGTAAAATACACATGTTGAATGGCACCATCAGTAGAACTAAGCATCCAAGAAAAATAAAGGGTATTTCATAGCCAAAGGTTTGGTATAAAAAACCACCTATAGGAGGTCCCAAAACTAGACCCAGCCCAGAAAAGATTTCAAGGATTCCCTAAAAATAGGAAAACAAAGAAAAACCAAGTTAATGTGTTTCACTAACAGCATTAAAACTAGTTAAGTACTTAAGGACCATCCAGAAGTAAACTACTGTAAGCCATTTCCCCCCATCAAAATCAAGCTAGTTCCCTTGGAGTTTAAGCTAGAAACAGTTACTCTGCAGATAGGGTAGCTTTTGGTAATAACAGGTATAGGTGTAGAGCACATACCAAGCAAATTCCCCACCACTGATATGGTGCTTCTTGAAGGAGACAACAGGGCCCTTAAGAGTGAAGTGTAAGCTTACTTGTACAGAATCTAGAAGTTAGAGTGGTATGTGACACACACTCTGTACAGTTGTTTTACCTCCATGCATTATACAATCTTCAAGAATTCCATGGCAGTAGGGAAGCCCAAGAGGGTTATCTTTTCCCATATAAGGAGGCCAAAAGAAGTATCTAAGGACCTATAGTTCTGAATATTTTAAAGTGGAGGATTAGGACCCAACATTTCATGCTATGCTACAGGGATAGGTCTTTTACAAAGGCAAATTTGCTACATTCATACTTTTACCCTGCCAGAAAAAAATGTCATTTCAAAGAAAATTAGAGGTGAAGAGAATAATTTGGTTTTTACCTCATTTATAACTCTATCTTCAGAAGGCTATGGAAAACGAGTTACACCTTCCTAATCAGCTCCAAAGAGTCATTAATGATAATTCTGTGGCCTTGGAATATAAGATAGGAATGTAATATTTTTTTGATCCATACCTGTGATTTCATCCATACTGGGATAAAAACTGGTAAGACAACCCTTTCTACAAATGGAGATGTTTAACTATTTGGCAAATTATGGTTTTAGAGAGCTGTCTGGGGCACTGAGAGGCTGAGTTCAGAGTTACCCAATCAGTGTGTTTCAGAGTCAATCCAGGTCCTTCTTTCTTAGAGTAAGGCTCTTTCTTTCTAACCTACTTCTCAAGGACTTAGCATAACTAAAGTACTGGTAGAAGAAAAACATATCAATTTGTATGGAAAGAAGGGCTGACAGCTTCTTTGGACGTGGGAAAAACTCAGGAGCCAACCAATATTTGGCAAGCACTTAAAGACATACCATCACTGTAGCTACGTTATTTGGAAAGGCTTTTGCAAGAAGAGAAGACGATGCAGTTATTGATGCAGCAAAGCTTATCGCATCCACGACTCTCACAAGAAAACACATAGCAATAAATACTGGTCCATCCGGAGCTCGGTCCAACATACTATAAAAGAATAAAGACAATTCTCGAATATATTCCTGTCTACCCCAACTAACAGATCAGCATAACAACCTGATTAGCAGAGCAAACATTCAGTTTATTCAAGCCCTTGGGCGACAGGCATTAAAAATGTTGCTTTGGGTTACATTCTCACAGTAAGGAAGAGTATTGATTTTTAAGAATTTGATTTCTCCTGGGGTTACTCAGTTTCTTCTTTTTTCCCCAGCACTTGAGTGATAATGTTCAGAGAACGTGAAACATACACACACACACACACACACACACACACTTCCACAGTGCCTGGCACATATGAGGCATTTAATACTTGTTGACACACTGATGAATGAGGGTGCAAACTTATCATCTTCAGAGTGATTTGAAACCCCTTAGTACTACCCTAAACATGGAACAGCTTGGGCAGAATCACTCAGAATGGCTACAGGTCCCTCAGTTTAGCCTTTTAACTTTCATAACTTTGAACTATCCTCAAGTCACTGGCACTGGCTGGTCTAAGGTAAGGAGGGGGTACCTGTGATACCTTTTAGAGTAGGTTTGCTGTTACTCACTACCGTCTACACCACATTAGGACTGTAACAGGTTAATGGGTACCTTGATAGCAACGGGTCCCTGAAAAGTAGACTTTGTAAAACTGTAACCAACTACTACTACTGATCTAATGAGAATCCCAGAGCTCGGCATAGCAATATTTCTTCAACTCTCTTCCAACTCCTCTCACTGCCTAAACTGATAAAACAGAATGAACACTTATTTGAAGTAAGTGATAACATTATGTGTGTGCTTTTAAACACATCTCCTACTACTTTCCTAAGAGTCTAGTTTTCATTGTAGCAGAGGAGACATTAGGAAATAGGTAGTTTGACTGGGATCTAACTAAGCTTTTGGCTCTTTGTGGGACTCAAATTAATAATCTTCTATATCCAGGCTGGATTCTATTTTTTCTTGCATGAGTTCTCCATGTTCTAATTCTAACTATGTTACTGATATGTTTTTTTAAAAAATTTAATTATTCTTAAATGTTTATTATTTATTTTTAACATTCCTTTTAAAAAAATTTTGAGTTCCACATTCTCTCCCTTGCCCATCCCTCCTCTACCCATTGAGAAGGCAAGGAATATGATAGGATATCAATCATATATGTGAAATTATGCAAAACAAATTTCCTTATTATCCATGTTGCAAAATATAAAGCAAGAAAAATGAAGCAAAAAAATTATACTTCAGTTGGGTTAGTGATATGTTTTGTTGAAAATAGAAGCAGGCATGGATTCTCTTTTGTGATCATTTCAGGATGATTAATCTGGGGCACATATTAATCTAAAGGGCACCAGGCCAACCCAACCTGATGCTTAATTTTACTCCTGGGGAATGTTTAGATTAGATTTCTAAGGCATTTAAGAAACACATCTGATACTTGAATTTTACCTAAAGGGGAACAAAATATGATCACCAGTCATAGAAAGCAAATTTTGGATTGACTGTAGACCCATAAACCAGTTACTCGTAGTCTTACCTGTGTCTCTCAGTCAAGTTACAAGTGAGAAAGTACTCAAAGAAGTTAAATGGGAAATAAGACCTTATTTCAAGAGTTACTGAAAATTAATCTGCATATAATCCAAAAGAGTTTTGTGCCCCACCTGGCTGAATGAGCATTTTATTGTTGTTATTGTTCAGTCATTTTCAGTTGTGTCCAGATTTTCACGACCCCATTTGGGTTTTCTTGGCAAACAGATGGGAGTGGTTTGCCATTTCCTTCTCTACTCATTTGACAGATGAGGAAAACTGAGGCCAACACAGTTAAGGGTGTTGCCCAGGGTCACATAGCTAGTAAGTGTTTGAGTCCAGATTTGAACTCAGAAAGATGAATTTTCCTGACTCCAGGCCTGGTACTCTACCCACTGTGCCACCTACCTGCTCACTGATTGAGCATATATATAGTACTAAAGAGACAGCATACTGGGGGCATGTGGCAAGCAAAATGAAGGAAAACCATGATCCTAGAGGTTTGCTTTTCAGAGTAACTCACTCTCCACGATGCCTCTGAATGATGGCTGCCAAAAATAAGCCAGATGCAAAACACTGACACCTTCTAGGAATTGCCTGGTATCTGGTTTTTACATCTTTACTTCATTTTAATCAGATGACTATATGGCTATACTCCCTTAACACATATATGCTTTCTCTCTATTAATTTACTCTCATGCTTGTTAGTAAAAGACTCCACAGCTGTTTATTGTATATTGGCTGTGATTTAGTCGTCAATGAGCTGTGATATTCTTGCAGACACTAGCCACCTCTCCCACCAGTACCTAACATAATTTCAGTCATACAGGAAGAAACTGAAATAAGTTTTTGCTGATTTAAATGTCCTCACACAAAATTTTTTTTTAATTTTTAAATTTTTTTTGCTTTTTGGAGGGGGCAAGGTAGGGCAATTGGGGTTAGGTGACTTGCCCAAGGTTACATGGCTAGTTTTTTGTGTTAAGTGTCTAAGGCCGCATTTGAACTCAGGTCCTTCTGAGCCCCTCTAGGGCTGGTGCTCTATTCACTGTGCCACCTAGCCGCTCCCACAAATTTCAAAATGAATACAGATTTTGAAGATGATGTCCAACACAAACCCCAAGCCCAGAAAGCCAGATACTTACCCAAAAAGAATTGTAGCTCCTCCTGAGAGAAACATTCCTGCCACAAACATGAACTTTGCTCCAATGTATACAAGCTAAAATTGTTAAATAACAGTAATGAGTTAATTACTCCAACTCTATATCTATATTAACAAAACTGAGTATCCATTACATCTAACACTGCACTAAAAGACTCAGAGGACTTACCCTTGTATCTCCCATGTATCTAGTACATTGCATTTCACATATTTAGTATTTAATCAATGTTTGCTGAATGACTTTACAGAGTATGGGGAAGATTATGTCATATAATATCTAGTATTTATATAGTGCTTTAACTTTCTCATGTTATCTTCACAACCCTAGGAGGTGGGTGATATTAACCTCATTTTACAGATGAAGAAATTGAGGGAGAATACAAAGAAAGTCAAAAGGCAGTCCCTCCTCTCAAGGAACTCATAGCCTAATAAAGAAGACAACATGCAAAAATAATGCATAATAAATGCTCGTTGACTGATTAGAGACATACAGGATATAATGAGGCTTTGCTGAGTATGCTCAGATTACTTAAGACAGAGAAAACCATGGGCCCTGCCATCTTCCACATGGGTGCTTCCATCTTAGGTGATCTGGGCACACTCAGTAAAACCTTTATTCTAATAGTATTAGAGAAAACTGGGTGGACTTATGGTTTGGTGCAGGGGACTACAAGGTGAGGAAACTCTCCACAATCTAGATCACCTTCTCCCTACCCTCAGTGAGTACTAAGAAGCAGCCTCCAAGTGTCAGATGTGGAACTTGAACCCTAGCATGCTTAGCTCTGAGGTCAGTTCTTGATCCATTATCTTTTCTGCTGCCTCTCTACATAGTATTCTAAAAATGCAATTATATACTTAAAATGCAATTTAATATTTCAAAAATTCTGTTTCATCAATGTTGTTCTTTCTTCCACCAATATATATTACAAGTTTTAGCTTTTTCATTTATTTACTATGCAACCTTAGACAAGTCTAAGCATCAGTTTTCTCATCTGTCAAATGGAGACAATAATACATAAATTACTTGCCAAACTCTTTTGTTGTGATCATCCTGGGAAATAACTACACATTTATTTAATAGACTTAGTGAAGACAAAAAAAAAACTGTTTACTTAAACCACTGCTTCTGAGAACAAGAGTGTAAACAGACGAATAATTCATGATATTATTTCTTCTACCCAATACATAGCATTCATCACTCCTATATTAAGTGGAATGAAAGGCAGATCATTAAGAAAACATGATAAATCAAAGATCATTATGCAGCTACAATTTACAAACTAACTCTACAGATACTTACATATTTCCCAAATAACAAGGATGATAACAAGTTGAACAAAGCATAACATCCAAAGATCATTCCAATAACTGTATTGCTGACATCTTTTTTTTCAGCCTTTAAAGGAAAAAAAAATCAGTGTAACCAAGGGAAAATAAAATCTTTTTTCTTTTTTTAAAAAAATTTATTTATTTTTAGTTTTCAACATTCATTTCCACAAGATTTTGAGTTACAATTTTTTCTCTCCCCGTCTTTCCCCTACGCCCACCCCAAAATATCAAGCCTACTGAATACCCCTTCCCCCAGTCTGTTCTCTCTTATATCTTCCTCCTTCACCCCACTAACTTTCTAGTACAGCAAGATGGGTTTCTATACCCTAGTACCTGTATATCTTATTTCCCAGTTGCATGTAAAAAAAAATTTTAAATGAGTTCCAGATTTTTGTCCCTTCTTCCCTCCTCACCCACCCCCACTGGGAAGATAAGCAATTCAATGTACATTGTACATGTGTTGTTACCCACATCATTTCCATAGCAGTTATATTGTGAAAGACTATATTTCCATCCATCCTTTCCCACCCCCCACTTAATCTATTTTCTCCTTTGACTCTATCCCTTTTCAAAAATGTTTGCTTCTAACTATCCTCTCCCCCAATCTGCCCTCCCTTCTATGCTCCTCCCCCCCCCAAAAAAATCTTTAGAATAATAATCTTATATTCTTCTAAACCCTAGTGAAAAGAGCACTGGATTAGGAATTGAAGAAGCTGGATTCAGATTCTATCCCCTTAAAACATTTAAATTCACAAGATTAAGATCAGCACTCACTGGGAATAAAAACCCAACATCAACATTGATAGGAATGTGGCAGTGAAATGGAGTCAGTGAGACCTTAGTTTTGATCCTGCCTCACTTGCTGGCTGTGTGATTCTTGTCAAGTTACCTGAACTCTCTGAGTTTCAGTTTGTTCATCTGTAAAACGAAGGGGTAAGATTCTAGGGCATCTAAATTCCCTTCTGGCTCTAAATCTACGCTCTTGTGATCACTATATTAACATTCCATCTTAGGAGAAGGTTGTCCTCTTTGATATTTTAACTGCAAAAGATTTTGACCCAACATCCTACTTTCTTCTTAAACAGCTAGGAGATGCAGTGGATAGAGTATTGGGTTCTGTCTTCTTGATTTCAAATCTGGACTCAGATACTTAGTAGCTTGGTGACCCTGGCAAGTCACTCAATCCTGTTTCCTCATTTGTCAAATGAGCTAGAGAAGGAAATGGTAAACCACACTGGTCTCTCTGCCAAGAAAACCTCAAAATGGGCCCATGAAGAGTTGGAAGTGACTAAAAAAATGACTGAACAACAATGGATATTATTCACAAATCACTTAAAAGTGAATCATCAAAACTATTTTCAGCTTGCCTCACCTTTTGATGTGACTAATTTCATAAAGATGCTACCTGCTTATATTAAAAAAGTACTTTTTTGCTCTAAGTTTACTTCTTCCTGGATGTCCTCTCACATTATGGGCCACTGCAAACAGATCCCGTCACCCAATCTCCTCAGAATCCCTGTGACAGTTCCCACTCTGTGCATCCGCTGCCCTCCATCCCAGAAGGAGGAGGAGAGCTTGCTCCTTGCCAAAGCCAACCTCATCTGCTATGCCTTCCCTTTTCATTTCCTCTTGCTACAGCTATCATCTCCCTTCTCTCATCTCAATCTTTCCTGATTTACTTGTGTTTTCTGAATTAGTCTCCTAACTGGTTTTCCAACCTCAAGTATCTAAATATAAGTGTCTAAATAAGCACTTAAGAAATGCTTATTATCTGATATCCTTTCTGCACTGTATAGTACAGTCAAACTGGCTTTCTTTTTCTTGCACACAGCATTCCATCTCTTTTCTTGTATTGGCTGTTCTCAGTTATTTTTTTCAACTATCAAAAAACCCTCAAAAAAAGAAAAAAAATCCGAATGTCCAATAAAGTTACAGTCAGAAGAAATCAATTATATAGGACAGGAAACTCCAAGGAACTGTTCCTATTCTTCTGGTAAAGGATGTTTTAATATCAGAATGAGAGGCCCCTGTAGCATAAGGGAGAGTGTACTGAACTTGAAGTCTGGAAGACCTGAATTAGTACCCACCCTCAGTCACTATCTAGCTGTGTGACCTTGGGGAAGTCACTTAACCTGTCTCAGCTTCAATTTTCTCATCTGTAAACTGGGCATAACAATAACACCTACCTCTCAGAGTTGTGAAAATCAAGTGAGATAATACACATAAAGCACTTTGCAAACCCTGAAGGGTTACATAAATGCCAGCTATTTTTACAGTGGAGAGAATATTGGCCTTGGAGTCAGAAAGACCTGTATTCAGTTTTGTCACTAAGAAATTCTGGCAGGGGTGGGTAGGTGGAGCAGAGAATAGAGCACTGGCCCTGGAGTCAGGAGGGCCTGAGTTCAAATTCAGCCTCAGACACTTAACACAAAAACTAGCCCTGTGACCTTGGGCAAGTCACTTAAGCCCAATTGCCCTCCAAAAAAAAAAAAAGCAAAAAAAAAAAAGAAATTCTGGCTACATGACCATGGACAAGTCATTATAGCTTTCAATGCTCTAGACAACTCCCTGATAATATTAAGTTGCAGAGAAGGTGCCCACCCAAATCGACTGGTAAAGGGATTTTCCCTTATCCAAGAGTTCTCTATCCCAATAAATCTTTGTTCTTTATTGCTTGAGATAAGTAGGCTTCTGACTTAGCTTAGTATCTTTTTGCCAAGTTAAGATTTTATCTACTGATATTTGTTCTGACATATTTAAAAATTCTGCATGATATAAAGTACTACATATACCTTTTTTTCTTAAGAAGACAATTAAGTTCTTCATTAACCTCTGACCTTTAGTAGGGTATGGGGGTGGGTGGGTAAAGGTATAAAAAACATCTTACCTCATTAGGGAAAAATGGTTCCAGTACTGAATAGCTCATCATTGATCCCAAATTAAGGGAAGCAGCAGATATTAGTGCAGAAAGCTGTTCTCTTGAAAGACGTCTAGATTCTTCTCTGACGACCTCTGGCTGGTCATCATCTTAAATATAAACAATCTGAGGTGACATAAATTGAGGTGCTACTAGCCAATATATTTACACATCAGTTTTCTCTCTGTCTCTTTCTCTCTCTTCCTATATAGATATATACACACACACATATACTATATATACATACATTATACTCTTAATACTATATATTTTTATAAGAAAATTAACATTAACAGTAGTTTTAAAAAAGAAACAACCCATTCGTTTTTGTAGCTCAGATACACAATATCGTTCTTGGTTTACTGTGACTTTAGAGACATATGGCTTTCATTTTTATCTACTTGGCAATTTCAAATCAGAAATTTATAAACACCTCTAATTAATTTAAAGGGAACATTATAAATAAGACACATACTCTTTGCTGTTCGGTTGTGTCCTATTCATGACCCCATTTGGGGATTTCTTGACAAACACACTAGAGTTGTTTGCCACTTCCTTCTCCAGCTCATTTTACAGACAAGGAACTGAAGAAAACAGGGTTAAATGACTTGCCCAGGGTCACACTACTAATAAGTGTCTGAATCTTAGTTTGAACTCAAGGCCTTCCTGATTCCAGGTTCGGGACATTATCCATTGCACCATCTAGCTGTCCCATATATTCTTTAGCAATGCCCACAACAGGGGAATGAATTTCTGGGTTTTGTTCTGATGAATTTAAAATCTTTTTTGACCAGTTTCATATGCTAGAATAGATTAATTTTTCATACATGATTGTGTAATAGTTCATTATTTTTCATCTAAAGGCATTAAAGGAAAAGAGGGTGAAGACAAATAAGTAAAATCAGACCATGGGAGCATTACAGGAGAGAATAGTAGGCTTTAACAAAAAAAATTCTTATAAATCTGGAAATTATATCATAATCTAATTAATATACCCATGTACCTTTTAATTTATTATTTTAAAATATATTTCATTTTATTAAATATCTCCCAATTACAAACAAAAATTAACATTTATTTTTTTTTAAAATTGAGTTCCAAATTCTCATCTTCCAACTTCTTTGAGAAGGCAAGCAATATTATATTGATTATACATATGAAATTATGCAGTATGTATATTAGACATGTGTACACCTTTTAATTTAGCTTTTACTTTCAGGACTATCACACTCAAACTAGTTATTATGCTCATGCACCTTTTAATTAGGGCAGGTAGGTAGCTGAAGTGGATTGAGTGCCAGGATATAAGTCAGAAGGACCTGAATTCAAATGCACCATGAGAAGTGTCAGAAGTGTAGAAGCTAGCTGTGTGACCCTGAGCAAGTCATTTAACTGTGCCTTAGGTTCCCCTTTTGTAAAATGAGCTGGAGAAGGAAATGGCAAACCATTCCAGGATTTTTGCCAAGACAACCCCAAATGCGGTCAAGAAGAGTCTTAAATGACTGAACAAAAACTTTCTCATTTAGCTTTTATTTTAAGGACTATCACATTCAAGTTGGTTAATTGGCTCATGCAACTTTTAGTTTAGCTTTTATTTTCAGAACTAGTTTTCGATTTAGTTTAAAAGCTGGAAGACCAGCGGTTAGGTGGTGCAGTGAACAGGGCACTGACTCTGGAGTCAGGAGGTCCTGAGTTCAAATCCGACCTCAGATACTTAACACAAAACTAGCCGTGTGACCCTGGGCAAGTCACTTAACTCCAATTGCCCTCCAAAAAGCAAAAAAAAAAAAAAAAAGCTGCAAGAACATCCCAATGCTTCTAAGGTTAGTTACAGAGGAACTATCATTCATGCAGAAACAGTTGCAGCTCGTTCTCCCACCAAGCTTCTTTGGTTAATAAATAATCGCCCAGTGAGAGAAAGCTTGAAGTAATTTCATTGCATAAACCGGGATATCCGTGAAATTCATCAAATAGATACAAAACTAAAACCCAACACCCAAATCACTTTGCTACACACTAGCAAATCTGGAATAGGAACTACTGAACGAGCGCAGAAAGGATCACAGAAAAAATAGAATTAAAAAAAAACTGGAGGTCGGAGTGAGGAGGGGGAAGAGGAAAGGAGAAGAGTGCTGGGGCAGAGAGGAGACATAATATGAAAGTTTCCTGGCCATAATTCCCTGTAGGGAGACAAGAAAGTGCGTGCACCTCATGGGTACGTAGGGATTCTAAAGTCATCTATCCCAACACCCACCGTTATCCCACATCCCATGACTTTATTGTGAGTAGTCATGAGGACTTTTCTCCAGACCAAAGGATCCCAAAGCTATCCTCCAGACTCGGGACCTTTCTTTGGGGAGGGGAAGGAAGAACCCCTTTGGGAAGCCTTTTAAAAGACACAACTATTCTACTTCCCCGACAACCTGAGGTTAAGTCGGTCTCCGGCGGCAGGGGTTTGTCCATCCTGAGCCTGCGGAGCCGGGAACCTGGTCACTTCTTGGGATGGAATCGTGCATGAGGCGTCCGGGATCCGGCCTTCACCCAGTTAGCACCGGCTTCTCCGTCTGTGGGCGAGCATTCTTCACAGCTCAGGGAGGCTCTCAGCCTCACACTCAGGGGCAGGTTTCCTGGGGGAGATGGTGGGGTAGCTTTCCCCCGCTTTTTCTTCTTCTTTTTTTTAAAGGCACAGGCCACTACCGTAATTGCCAGAGAAGGGGAGAACTCAAGAGACTGTACCCCACGTGGTTTGGTTAGCACAAGCATATAATTGAACCTCTTTCAACCTAAAAAAAAACAAACCGCAAAGCTGTCAATTAAAAATCAAGAGAAAACAAAATATATGCGGGGCGTTTGATGTGGGAAATTAATATAGATTATTGTGGTGAAAGACAAATGCAACTTTTAAAATTAAAATCATCGAATTCATGGATTGCACTGCCTTCCTTACCCTACTTTTTAAGTTGCTCTAAAGCATTGTAAAAAGCATAGAATGTTAGAAATGGAAAGGAATTGAATATAAAGATAAATTAGCCCTCAAGGTCTTGAGTTCTAAGCTATTGGTACCAAACTGTTAGTGCTTTGCAGACGTGGATTCAAAGTTTGTGCCTGAATTTATTAGTGAGATAGATAATAATTAGAGTGCTCAAATTCTACTTACAGCACGGTAAAACCGAAGCCTAGTTCTTTCCAGAGCCACCACCCAATCTTAGTAAATCATTGTCTTCAAGGCCCCACCTTTTAGCTAGCAATAATTACTGAAGATGAAAGTACATATGTGAATTTATGATTGGTCTTAAAGAACATGTGACAACACTAATGTATAATATATATTAATTTGACTACTGACAATTAAATTTGGGGATAATACAAATTTAATTTATTTTCCTCCCTTTGGACCACTTTACATCATAAAAAGCCCTCAACTCAATAATAAAATGTGACACTCTACCTTCTCAGACCAAATAGAATTAGAAATTATGAAAATATGAAACTCAAAGTACTTGATTGTACTTATAATTAGCTTTGTGGTGGGTAGGTCATATATTGTTAAACAAAGTTTGTTTGTTACATTTTATTTTCAATGATCTGTCCCATTTTGGGAAGAAAGATGGATACCCATCTGAGGTCACCTCAATTTGTGGTACTTTTATTTAAAATTTTGCTCCTCTACAATGGCCAACTGAGATGCTTCACCCTAGAAGCAAGGTTCTGGAAGGCTCTGCCAATGTAGCACACCCACATCAAATAAATCTGATCCTTGAAGCATTGTATACCTTCCAGGGTATAGGAAGCACTTAACAAATACTTGTTGACGGACTGGGTACTGAAATATTAAAATCTACTTTTGCAGAGAAGGAAACTATGGCCTGAGAAAGTATCCTGTCAAGTTTACCACTAGAATGTCGGTTTCTTGATTTCCAGTCCCATATTCCTTTCAACAGATTTAAAAAACAACAAAAAACAGTTCTTAAACTCAACATGTCCAAAACTAAATGAATTCTTGTTCTCCTAAAATCCTCCCTTCGTCCTAACTTTTCTTCTGCTGTCAGAGATATCACCATCTTTCAGTCACACAGGCTTGCCATCTAACTGCCCTCTTCTACTCCTCCATCTCAAACTCCACCCCCCTCCATATTCAATCTGTTGCCAAGTTCTTTCTCTTCTACCTTTACAACATTGTCCTGTGTGAACCCTTCCCCTTTCTTTCCTCTGACAACGCTACCACCATAGTTTACATCTTCCTCACCTCATATCTATGATATTACAATAGCCTCCTGCTGGTTGGTTCATTCTAGCTCAGCGGTCTTCCTAAAGTGTTATTCTGGCTGTTATCTCTCTATTCAATAAACTCTAGTGAATCCCTATCACTTCTAGGATCAAATGTAAAATCTTCCACTTGGTTTTTAAAGCCCTTCCTACACAGGGTCCTTCTGGGATCCAGTGACACTTCTTTCTTGCCACTCCTTGCATAAGATGAGCTCCAGGCTCCAGAGTTTTCATTGGCTGTGCTTTAGGCCTGGAATGCTCTCTGTCCTTACCTCTGCCTCCTGGTTTCCTTCAAGTTTCAGCTAAAATTCCACCTTCTTCAACAATATTTTCCTGGTCTCCCTTCACTTTGATATTATCTCCAATTTACATGGTATATATTTTGTTTGTATATATAGCTAGGTCTCTAATAGTTCAAATAATGAATCCTCTGAAGTGGTCACATTATTTAAATTTGCACTTCATACTACTGTAGTTGTTTCCATGCAGTCTTTCCCATTAGATTGTCAACATTTTGAGGGCAGGGGCTGCTTTTGCCTTTCTTTGTATCCCCAGAGATTAGTAACCTGTCTTGTACATAAAAGGTACTCAGTGAATACTTCTTGACTTGACTTGAATGATATTGTCCAGCTGGCAGATGTATGATTTAAAAAACATCTTTGAGAAACTGATCTAAAATAGATAATACAATTAGTATAACTTTCATGGTTTAAAAATATCCATTTATTTTATTAATTACTTAGTGTTAAAGATCCCATTAAATTTTAGAAAATCATTAAATGCTTATTATGTGTTAGGTGCTGAGGATACAGGACCCTCTGAAGTGCTTAAAGTATAAGACAAGATAAGCACATGAATATGTGGGAGAGTGAAGTAAGTGCAGTTGCAAACTCCAGGGAAATGATTTGGGGAATGAATGAACGAAAAAACATTTTTAAAGTACCTAATATGTTCTCATCAGCTTGCTCACACTGGAATACAAATGAAAACAAGCAAGACAATGAGCATATCTTTGGTGCAGTGAATAGAGCTCCGGACCTGCAGTCAGAAAGACCTGATTTCAAATTCTGCTCAGATCCTTACTAGACATGGGACCCTAGCAAGTTCCTTAACTTCTGTCTGTCTCAGTTTCCACATCTATAAAATGGATAATGATGGCATCCACCTCCCAGGGTTATTGTGAGGATCAAACAAGATAATATTTGTAGTACAGAGCCTGGCATATACTAAGTAATTATTGAATGTTGGTTCCCTCCTCCTACCCCAAGAAACTTACATTCTAATAAGAGAAGACAACATCTAGGCACCTCGGGCAGGGGTTGGGCTAGTGATAAGGAAAGTTAGATTCCAAAGAGGAGTATTTTGGACAGAGAAAAGAGAGGATCAATTTCCCCTTGGATGTAATCAGGGAAGATTTCAAGAAAGATGTGGCATCTGAGTTAGGTCTTGAAGGCATGGATTTAGGGCTAGAAGGGACCTTAACGTCCATCAAATCAAACTCTCATTTTATGGATGAGGAAACTAAGATACAGAAAGCTTAGTGTTTTGCCCAGGGTCGTATAGCTAGCAAATATTTAAAGGGGAATTTGAATGTAGGTCTTCATGATCCCAAGTCCCTTGCTCTCTCTATCCTATATTATGCTGCTTCTCAACTGGATGAGAGGGATTTCTACAGATAGTCTTGGGAGGAGAATGATATATTTATCCCTACTATGGTGACCATGTGAGTTAAGCCACAGAACACGGGACAGAAAGTAGTCTAATTTAAGGGAGGTAGCATAAGGAAGGAAGTAGATAAGGTTAAGAAGGGGCAACTGAGTGGGTCAGTAGATTGAGTGCCAGGCCTGGAGTCAGGCAGACCTGTGTTGGAATCCAGTCTTAGATACTTACTAGCTAGTATGACCCTAGGCAAATCACTTAACCCCATTTGAGTCAGTTTTCTCATCTGTAAAATGAGCTGAAGAAGGAAATGGCAAATCATTCCAGTATCTTTGCCAAAAAAAAACAAAACAAATTGGGTCACAAAGAGCCTGACGTGACTGAGTAACAAAAAAGATGAGGGTAGGCAGGTAATTTTGAGCTAGATTGCGGAGTATCTTTAATGACTGAAACTTATATTTTATTCTAAATTAGCCACTAACCCTTTTTCAAGAGAGGAGTATATTAAGATCATTTGTATAGCATTGTGATGGGTGGATTGATTGGAAAGGAGTTAGACTTGAGGAAAGAAGCCTTTTGAAAGGTTATTCTGTAGATAAGGTCCAGGGAAGAAGAAATGAGGGGCCTAAATTAGGGTGGCTGCCTCGGAAATTGAGAAGAATCTAGAAATGAGGAAGATGACCTTAAAGATCACCTAGGTCAATCCCTAGTGTTTTTTTTTTCTCTCTCCCTCAACTTGTAGTTTTATAGATTAAGAAATAGGCCCAGAGAGGTTCAACAACTTTTCCAAAAATATGCTAGTAGTTTATGGTAGAGAGTGGCATTCTGACTGAAGGCAGAATTTGAATCTAGGTCATCAGACTCCCAAACCAGTATACTTTCCACTACATTATACTGACTCTAACAAAGAATCAGAACCAACAGTATTTGTAACTGATTAGATGGAGTGAGAGAGTGGGAAGTCAAACTTGATGGTGAAGAATAGTGGGTTACTTCATACTATGGTGACTATTTTACAGAAATAGGAAAAAAGTTAAGGGAGAGAAGTTTTAATGGGACAAACAGTGAGTTCAGTTTTTGTTAGAATGAATTTGAAGTACCAGCAGGATAGATAATTGGATATGTCCTGCAGGCAACAGGTCATGGGGACAATCCTTTAGTGAAAATTTGGGAAGGAGATAGAGATTTGGTAGTCATATGCATAAAGGTGACTCCAAATTATGAAACACCAATATTTAAGGGGCGTAAGGAAGAATAGTCAGAAGAGGAATAATCATATAGATTGCTAAATAGTTAAACAGTTTTTTATGAGCTAAATATTTTGGTTATAATTTATATTGTCTACAAATCTTAAAGTGGCAGATAATTAAGTTATGGCTACTTGTTGTCTGTCCCCGTGGACTATTTGCAAGCCAAAGGGAAATATTCATGAAGCAACATTCTTAGCTAGAATTATTAAGAATTACAGAAAACCCTCCAAAACACAGATAACCTGTCTCTACCCCTCTATGCCAAATTTCTGGTCTTTTCCAAAAATATAGTATTGGCTTCTTCCTCTATGCTGTCCTATAGTAACATGCCTCTACATACACATACACTTTCCTCCCTACCCTGCCCCCCAAAATCCCTTTCCCATACTCCATGGAATAACATCCCTTTAAGAAGAACCATGGGCTGTAGCCTCCTGAAGAGGGAGAGGGAGAGGGAGAGAGGGAGGGAGACAGAGACAGAGAGAGAGAGAGAGAGAGAGAGAGAGAGAGAGAGAGAGAGAGAGAGAGAGAGAGTGTGTGTGTGTGTGTGTGTGTGTGTGTGTGTGTGTGTGTGTGTGTGTGTGTGTGTGTGTTCTTGCAAAAAAGCATAAAAAGCAATGAATGAAGCACCATTTAGTGGAAGTGACCCAAGAGCAAAGGGATTAGCCTGAGTTTAAAACTATAGCCGGTGGAATTTAGATTTGAGATCAATTAACAAGCATTTATTAAAAGTTTATTAGACAGCTTTGTGAACTAGAGGCAAACTGCTCAACTCCCACATACCTACTTCAGCAAAAATTTTAAAGTTTGCACCACACCAAAAAAATGATCGAGAAATCCAATGAGAAAACTGCACAAGAGATCAGCCAAAAGACCAAGAAAATTAGGAAAGAGGACTAACTGTCAGGAGTATGCTCATAAATGATTAATAACCAGCTCTGGGGAAAAGACTGTAAATATGATAGACTTTTAAGTTTAATCTTCATTATTAATATTTTTTCAGTACTTTCTTAAGTCTAGGTAATCAATGAAACAGTAAAGCCCTGATTTGTAGTGTTTGTCAATTTCTGAGGTGTAAATGCTCATCATGAAAATTTAATAATCAGCTCTTAGCCAGTATGAGCTGACTCCAGCATGCCCTTGATGCCAATGTAGAGTATTATCCCAGAACAAACGGCAGACAGAGACATATGTAGCCTGCAAAGCTCTGTGACTGGAGACCCTAAGCAGAGAGCTCCCCTGAGAAAGCCCCAGTATGTTCAGGAAAGCTCAAGGTAGGTCTTTGGAAAGTACAGCAGGCAGCAAAGAGAATGGAGCTGTAACATGTAGATCTGGACACTCTAGTTCTAGGGGTGATGAGCTCCCTATCTGTCTCAAGACATAGGACAGGGCCCTGAAGATTTAGCATTCTGAACCTCAAAGGTCTGAGGGGACCAACTCCAGAAATGAAGGTTCGGCCCAGGAGCACAAGGTAATTGGTGAGAGGAAGTAGGGCTGATCATCCCACTCAAAAGTGTATTATGAGGCAGA
Source organism: Pseudochirops cupreus (assembly GCA_028627135.1). NCBI lineage: Eukaryota > Metazoa > Chordata > Mammalia > Diprotodontia > Pseudocheiridae > Pseudochirops > Pseudochirops cupreus. The sequence goes on from CM053584.1 coordinate 292,382,570, forward strand.
ATATAGCCCCACAACAAAGCTCCCATTCAGGAACTGAAACTAGATAAATTAAGAAATCTAAAAAATAAAGCAACCAAAAAACCCACTAACCAACATGAAACATTATTGTAGATGTAGAGATATTCCAAAAAGGTAACAGCTGTAACAAAACTGGGTTCAAATCCTGACTTTCCTATTTATTGTGTGACTTCAGGAAAGTCATTTAATCTTTGCGGACTTGAATTCTGTACCTGTAGATTTTGTGGGTTTGAATCAAGTATCTCCTAAGGTCTTTTCCTGTTCTACTATCCTATTTTCAGTACCTCAAACAACTCTACGTGTAGTTTTCTCATTCTCACCTTTAAGATCATGCTTCTATAACAGCTTGAAGGGATTTCAAAAAACAGGCTAAATCCTCCTTATTTTATAGATGAAGAAACTTTCTTCTTGTGCCTTCAAGCCCCTTCTTGGGTTCCTCTGTTCCCCTAGTATCTTTGGAAAAACAAACAAACAAACTTCTTGAATTGTGCCAAAACTCTCAATACACATTGGGTACTAGTTGTTGCTTGATGTAATTTTTAGGTCAATAGGCAACTGCTAAAACATCAGTTAATAATTATAAACCTGATAGTTCAAGACAATACAGTTTGTTCATCAACTCCCAAGATGAAGTTATACAGTTGATGTTCATCAACTCCCAAGATGAAGTTATACAGTGGAAAAATGTTTGAATGAGAATGGATGTGAAAGCACTTTGAAAAAAAAGAGCACCTCACTCTTATGATATTAATCTTGATGACTATTATTATAACGCCTTCTTTAAATAAGAAATGTGATTATTCATGCATAAAACAAAGCCTATGTATCACTGTTCTTGTCCTGGTCAGGAATTATAAAATAGGTGCTTGTCAGCACCCTCATCCCCGTTACCCTATGAGTGTTTACAGTTATACTGTGCTATTTTCTTTTCTGCTTTGTTCTTTGAGGTTAACAGTGATTCTACCATAGTTAAATTCAGTGTTACCCTTGGAGAGGTTAGTTTTCAAGGATCCCCTAGTTCCATTCCTCACCCCAACACTATGCCACAAGGGAAAAGATAGTAACTTGGGATTTTCACCTAGACAATGCCTTTCAATTTTCTTCCATAAAATACGGATAAGACATTACGATTTATATAGTATTCACTAGACTACATCCATGAAACAAGCAGTTTTACAACTGTTCTACTTTTTTTCCCTTGCTGTCCCGTGATTAATATGAGTCACTTTCCCTTCCTCTTTTTGACAAAAAATGAATTTTATCATTTTTTGAAGAGAGGGGTATTTTTAATTTTTTTTTTCAAATTTAGCTAAAAAAATCTTGAAGTTGTGGGAGAGGAAGGGAGAACTTGACATTTTACTACCTAGAAAACAAGGAGTTGGGACCAGAGCCCTGGAAGATTAGGAGAAACTACGCCAAATGAGGGCAGATTGACTTTCTCCGGAGAACAAATATTTATTAAAATGGCTCCTATGTGCTAGGTGCTTTTCAAATATGATCTCGTGTGATCCTCATAACTGGCAAGGTAATAACAACAGCTAACGTTTATACAGCGCTACGTGCTATACATATTCATGCAGCACTTACACTCTGCTATACGCTGTACTAGGCGCTTTACAATCACTGTCTCATTTGAGCTTCACAATCCAGGGAGGCGGGTGCTGTGATTATCCCCATTTTACAGATGATGAAGCTGAGGAAAGCCGAGGTTACGTGAGGTGCCCAAAATCACAGAATCAGTGCTTGAGGCCACATTTGAACTGAGGTCTTCCTGACCCCAGGCTCAGCGCCCTGTCTGCTATGAGTTGCAAAGGTCTGTCGGAGGAGAGCATAAAAAACGATTCCACACGTATCATCTATCTCTGGAGAGGACCACAGAACCCGTAATAAATACTCAGGATAAGAATGGAGAAAACCCACGTGCAGATCAGGACACCCACGCAAACCTCAGGATTCGATCTCCAGGCCCTATCCTGGGCCCGGGAAGAGCAGAGCTGGACTGTCCTTCCTGGTGCCTGACGGTCGAGCAGGGCCAAAGACTTCCCGAAGATCGCCGGAAACAGAAATCTCGAGTCCCGGCAGTGCTATGGCCACCTCTGTCCGAGGAGGCTAATGAGCATGCGCCTGAAGGGGTCCTGAGCCCTTTAAATTCTTTCGGGCGGGGAGGAAGGCCCTCTTTCCCTGTCGCCGCTGAGTCGAGCGGGAGGCCGAGGCTCCCGGGGTAAGTGTAGGTGACGGGTACGCGCAGCGCGTTCGGAAGTGAAATTCTTATTTTTTTTACGTGCCTTGTGGGCTCCTGTGGTGGGAGAGAGCAGCCGTGGACTTTTCCCTTGAAACATTTGTGTTTTCATTTCAGTGTTTTCAAGATTTAGCTTCACTCGTGAACCGCTGCCATGGCCGAGGAAGGGTGAGTGCGGGGCTTTGGGGGGAGGGGTGAATCTTAAGGGAATATCCATCTTGAGGTGTTCACCTGGCCGACCCGCGTCCGTGGTGGCCACGTGTGCACTTCGGCTTGGGGATTTGGCGCCCCTTTGGGGCTCCGCTGTCTTTCCACCCCCAAGTTGGGACGCTTTCCTCCACGTGGCTGGCAACCTTGGGTGAAGTTAGAGGAAGAATGCATAGACCTTTATGGAGTAAAAGTGTTCTGATTACAACCCCTAATTGATTACAGCATTGCTGCTGGAGGTGTAATGGACGTTAACACCGCTCTACAAGAAGTGCTGAAGACCGCACTCATCCACGACGGCCTAGCTCGTGGAATTCGTGAAGCTGCCAAAGCCTTGGACAAGTAGGTCTTGGAATTTTAGAATTTTCTCATGAGACTTGATTTTTCAGCGATGTGCTCACTTCAAGTCATGTATGTCATTTGGTCAGTAGCTCCAGATTTCGAGCTCTGGATACTAAGGATGTTTGTATTGCAGTTTCCAAGTGGAGAAAAAAATAAAAATAAAATTCGTATTATCGACTTTCTAAGTATTGGAAATGAATACAAGACAAATTCCTTATAAATATGTTGTGTTCTACTGAAAAGTAATTTGTTTTCTGTGTTTTAAACGAGTTATTTTTAGGAAACTTGCTTCATTCAGCTCCATAGACTTGGAGGCCACATAGTTAATTAACATTTAGACAAAAGTTTTCCAACTGTAGAAAAATTTTATGAAATCTTAGCAACTTTTAAGTACAGGCTTATAGTCATCCTGATTGACTACGTGAACTTGGTAGAATTCTTTGGAGTATAAAAGTTATCATTTTGATTTTTATTTTGTTTTCAGTTTATATTCTATCTTTTGTAAAACTAGGAATGAAAATTCAGTCCAGTAATTCATGCTTGTGCTTTTTATATCTACGGTGTTTGAGTGATGACTTGACTGTCGGATACCCCTTCACTCCATTTATGAGTGATAAAAAACAGTCTGACAAACCTGTAGTGAGCTCAGTTCTTTATTCTAGCCGGCAAAAAAAAGTTAGAACATTAGTTCTTTACTTTTTTGTGTAACGTAATTTGTTGGCAGGCTGCTACTATGTGCCCCACATTCTCAGAAATTAGAAGTACATAAACTAACATTACAAATGAAATGAGTCATATTGAAATACATTTACAAAAAGCTCATGCCCCACAGTTTAAGAACTCCCAATATAGGTTTATGACAACATAAAAAATAAATTTTTGCATTTTAGATTGGAACCCAGTTTTGTGCTTCAGAACTTAAAGAAAACCAAAATAACTTAATTTTTTATTAGTTTGTACAACTGATGGTAATTGAATATTCCTCACTTTGACAAGAGCCATTATTTAAAGTACATTTAATGGTCAGAGTTGAAAGTATTTTTTTCTAGACTAGTTACCTTGGCAAAATAACTGCATGTGTTAAATACTACCTAATTTGGTTTTGAAAATTGTACATTTTGAAAGCTTTCTAAATCAGATGAATTTCAAGTCAGTTCAATTCACTTTGGTATAGACTTGGGCAGTTCAATCCAATGGAAACATCGACTGGATGTTCTTCAGCAGTACCTGTCATGAATCCCTTTCAACCTTAGCACCTTGGGAATGCTGCTGCACAATTTTAAAATGGATTCTAATTCGATGTCTGATCCAGCAACAGGTAACAACCCTCTATATCTGCTGGTTGATCCTAATGTTAATTATCTTCAAGTCAAATACAAACAGGCAGGCTAAAGTTTTAATTAAGAATGCATGCTTTGTTGATTGCCCATAAGCTTTTAGAGCTCTTTGGTCACAACTGAATGTAGAAAATTCGAATTTAGTCAGAAAAGCACAAATGCTAGACTTAGACTATGTTGAGTTGATCTATTTTAGGACTGGAATGAAACCTGGCATATTATGTTTTGCTGGGTATTTTATTGGTAGTATCATGCTTTTTTGTTGCCAATGTAGCCAGTGTTTTTAAGAAAAACTTTCAACACTGAACTATATTGTATATGTAAGGATGACAATTTTTTAAAAATACTTTTCTAGATTAATAAGAATTTTTTGTGCATTTTAGACGCCAAGCCCATCTTTGTGTACTTGCTTCCAACTGTGATGAACCTATGTATGTAAAGTTGGTTGAGGCCCTATGTGCTGAGCACCAAATCAACTTGATCAAGGTGAGATTTTTAAACGCTGGTTTCTTTCAACTATAATAGCACCCTGATAAATTAGAATTTTGTGCATGAATGAAATAAGTTGCTATTGTTAGCAAGCAAATTCTTCAATTTTGCATTTCTCCTTAAACAATTAGCTTGCTACTAATGTATTTAGTTACTAAGCAGGGATCTAAAAACTTAGGATTTACTTGTCTGGACTTTTGCACCTTTGCAAGCCAGTTGTAATGCAGGATTGCATTTTACTCATGTTTGCTGTGGGTATATGATAAAACTAAAGGGACAAGAGTTTGTGTTGAATTTATTGGGATGTTTTGAAACTGCTGTACATGATGATAACTTGGCTCCCTCTACTGATAATGTTGAAGAGAACAGCCATGTCACCCAATATATCTGAGCATACAGCACCTACTTACCTTTGTTTTTTGTGCCAGCCATAGTGCCATGTTCAGCATGTATATTTTTTAACAGGTTGATGACAACAAGAAGCTGGGTGAATGGGTAGGCCTCTGTAAAATTGACAGAGAGGGAAAGCCCCGTAAAGTGGTTGGCTGCAGTTGCGTTGTTGTTAAGGTAAGTTGATCTTAGTTTTCACCTTCAATTCAATCAGTAGCTTTAGACCAGTGAACTTAAAATATTTCTTGCCTCTTCAAAGGAAGGAGATTTTCTAATTTCTAACAACTTGAGAAGGAAAGCAGTTAATGAAAATTGCTTTGAGTTCTTTTATTTGAAATGAAAGTCTTCAAAGTGATTTTTAAAAACATTGTACCTACTTTTTTTTTTCAACTGTCATTTTAAGCACTTCATCGGTAAAAAAAGATGTAAAAAAATCCTGGAAGCCAGTGCAGTTACATCTGGATTACTTGAATGTGTTTTTCAGAAGTAAAATGCTGGCGATAGTATAGCCATGGTACGAGCCTCAACGACAAAGGTCCTTGAGGTCCCTGAGAATGGCTACATTATAATTTTTTGTATAATCAGATTTTGGATGTTAATGTAGAATTGGAAAGGATTCATTTTTCCTCTGTACAATTCTTTTTTTTTTGTACAGTTAATTCTTAATGAATGTTGATTGTTTTACCACACCATTTAGATGTGTGTATTCCTGAAGAAATTGTTTTTGCCAGCTTAGTGTTGTGAAATGTGAATTCAAAAATTCTTTTCATAATTTATAAAAGTGCTCCTTGATTTCTTTTAGGACTATGGCAAGGAATCTCAGGCCAAAGATGTCATCGAAGAATATTTTAAATGCAAGAAATGAATAAATAAAAGCCTTGGTCTGATTTGATTTGTTGTATTTAACTGTTATTTTGCATAATACATATTTGGTTTTGCCAAAAAGTACCTTTTTTAGGGAGAATTTTGAGCATGAACATAGATCTTTCCAGGAAAAGAACTTGGCACTGAAGTAAATCGGAGATTTGTTTACTTACTAATGGTGTTTGGGGATGCATCAACAGTTGCCTGACACTACTATTTACTCGACTTAGTAAATTTAGTTTTGCATTCATCTAGATTAAAATAGGGATCAAGTGAACCTACATTGGAAAAACATGGCTTTGATTTAGAATTTGTGTTCTTTATCAGATTTTAGTTGCCACATCTTAAAGTTGAAAGAACACAATCTGAATTCAATAGTAGATGTGGACAAGTTGAGTAACTCAGATTATGTTTCATACAAATTAGGGATTTGTGTATCATTAGCAGGAATTTGAGGGAGAAAGCTTTATAAACCTGTAAATATGCAAAGGAGGTCCATCAATAGTTTTGAGGTACCACTTGGTGTCCTTGTTGTATAGCTGCCAGTTTGAAGATGGCAAATTCTTAAGGGCAGTGGGATGATCTTCTGTTTTCTCCAACCCTCATTCATGTAAAGTTCTTAAGGTAGTAGTACCTAGCCTGTTGGTTAAAGTAACTTTTATTAAACTCGTTTTTTTTCCCCCTTTTTGGGGGGGAGGGCAATTGGGGTTGTGACTTGCCCAGAGTCACATGGCTAGTGTGTCAAGTATCCGAGGCCAGATTTAAATTCTGGTCCTCCTGACTCCAGGGCCCGGCTTCTTATAACTGTACCACCTACCCCCCCCCCCCCCCAAAAGTACCTTTTATTAGGTTGGTATTAGAACATTTCGACTTAGCTAGGGGACTCCAGAAGGCAGAAATTTCCCATTCACCATTAAATGAAGGCAAAAGGTGCATCTCCCCCTTATTTAGGATGTGGAAAACAAGTTTGAATGTTGGCACCTTGCCTCAATCCCTCCTTTGGTAGCCTTGTCTTTCCCAACTTCAAAGCCTGCCTGTCTTGATTCTAGTTGGGCCTTTCCCAACAATTCATTTCACATGGGTACCACCCTAGTTTATGTCTTAATTATCCCTTAGCTGGAGTATTTGGTGTCCTGATGGAATTCTCAGCCTTCTAATAACCTTCCCAATCATTCCTGCACAGTAAATTGATGCTCCTAAAATACAGAATGACAAACTTGAGCTTTAGTAAGTATGATAAAATAGCAATTCCTAGGATTGACATTTACATTTATTTGTTCATGGTCTGACTGCATCCTATCTTAACTAGACTGATTACAGATTACTTGACATACAACACCTAAATTACAATTAAAAATGGTTTTCATTATACAGTATTCTACCTGCTTTTTTGCACATAACTGGAATGTTCTGCCTAGCTCAGCACAAGTGCTCCCTGCTCCATGAGGTTTTTCCAGAATTCTGCCAGTCAGTGCTCTCTCCCAAAGCAACATGTCTATTGTATAATTATTTACCTATGTCCATGCATTATAAGCTCTAGTGAGTGATCCCTGCCACCTTGACTATATATTACAAGTCTTTCACAACTGGCCTATGATCTTGGTACAGGGGCAACAGGGTGGTCTGAGTTATTCCTGGAGTCAGGAATATAACTTGCTGAATTCACATCTGGCCTAAGACACTATCTGATTCTGGGCAAATCACTTAATCTTGTGTGCTTCAATTTCCTAATCTGTCAAATGACCTGGAGAAGGAAACCATTCCAGTTAACTTTGCCCAAAAACCCAAAAGGGGTCACAGAGTTGGATATAATTGGGATAACTGAACCATATGCTTGGGTGTAGCTTTTAAGTTTGGAAAAAGTCAAAAGTTTTTGCCCTACCTGCCTCCTACATTTCTCATTCAAGCATCAAACAAAAATTCTTGTTAAATATGGTATACATAGACTATGTTAATCCTGATTCCACCTCTGGAGGTGCATAGCATGTTTCATCACAAGACCTTGGAGTAAGGATTGGTCATTTCAATGAAAAGTCTCAGGATTGTTTCTATAATAAATTTCCCTGTTCTATCACTTTCTATCAGTTCCTACAATTCTTAACAGGTTTCTCTGAAGCTCAATTTTTTTTAAAGTTAATGTTGATGTCTTGTTACACCAGAATTTTCCTTATCCCTTTCATTTCTTACAAGATGATAGCATTTAATTGCATTAATTTACCATAATTCAGCCATTTTCCAATTGATGGGTGACACCCCCCCCATCCCAGTTCTTTGTTACTACAGAAAGCTGGTGTGTGTGTGTGTGTGTGTGTGTGTGTGTGTGTGTGTGTGTGTGTGTTCTGTCTGGGTTGTATGTTTAATAGTGATTGCTAGGCTAAATGGTACATACAGTTTAGTAACATTTGAGTCATAGTTCAATGTTGCTTTTTTAGAATGGGTGTGCTAATTTAGAGCTCCACTAGTAATGCATTGTTTTTCTGTAGCCCCTCTAACATTTGTCTTCTCTCAGTTTTGAAAGTTGATTATTGATGCTGAAGTGGAACCTCAGAGTTGCTTGAATCTATATTTAATGATTGGGAGCATTTTTTCCTGTTAGCTTGAATTTCTTCCCTTGAAAACTGCCAGTTCATATCCTTTTGACCACTTATCAATTGAAGAGTAGTTTGATGTGTTTCCCATACCTAGAATACACTCAACTCCCTCTTTAACTCTGCCTCTTAGAATCCCTAGTTTGATGGGGACCAATATCTACTGGGGTTCCCCCTTAGTTCTCTAACAGCGATCAATGTTCACTGAAAGCTGTCTTTGTTGGTGTAGCTTCCTGTATTCTGGTGTTAAATGTCTGTAAAACAACCAACAGAATTAGAAATGAGTATTACTGAGAGGGCAAAGGAGAAATAATGGTGGGTGTGAACAGGTGAAGACATAACCAAGAAGGAACTTTAAAGGAGTAAAAAGATGTCATCAGGGAAAGATAAGAGATAGATGGGAAAGGGAGTAAGTGTTCTAGCACTCTTTTGAGGTACTTGCTCTTGAGCCTGGATTTAAACTTGTGTCTTCTTGACTCTAAGCCCAGTTCTCTAGCCACTGTCTCCTACTTATGAAGTGAGTATGAATACTACGTGCCAAGCACTGAGATAAATGTGTGTGTGTGTGTGTGTGTGTGTGTGTGTGGTTATAAAAGATTTAATACTAAACAGGATTTCATATTTGATCTTGCAGTAATAGGGAGCCATTAGAATTGATTTTGTCAGGGACAGGGTCAGACTTGGACTTCGACAGTTGATTGTAGAATGGATTCGTGAGGGGAGAGAATTGAGGCAGGAAGACCAACCAGCAGGCTATTGGCAAAAGTCCAGGTGTGAGGTGATAAGGACTTTCACTAGGTAGGTGGCAGTGTCAGGTGAGAAGGGGATCCATTTGAAAGTTACAAAGGTGAAACTGACAAACCTTGACTACAAATCAGAAAGAAAGTGAAGAAATGAGAATGGATTTATAACTAACTTATGAGTCTAGGTGATTTGGGAGTATGGTGGTTTTTTCTACAGTAATAGAAAAGATTGGGAAGTAGGGTTTGGGATGGGAAAGATGAGTTAAGTTTTCAACAGGTGGAAGAATGGGTCCTACCAACCAGCTTTTTCATGATCCCATCCTTTAGAGTGTGATTTGAAGGGAATACTCTCAAGTCCCAGCTGTTGTTGATTAAGCCCTTAAGTAAGAAGTAGGAAGGCATCTTTTGGGGGAAAAGATTACTGGCCCTCACAGAGAAGGTACCCAAATGGATATAGAGTTACTTCTACTTAGATTTAGAACCCAGCATCTGGTCCTCACAGTAGTGTTGGTTTTAGACCCCATCCAAAAACATGAGAGGCTTCCTCTGCCTAAACATCTTCTCTTTTTGCAAATAAACCACCAAGCTCAAAAAACTAATTGTCCCACTCCCCCAAAAGAAAGCAAAATAAATCCAACTGGAAGGATCTTCCTGAGTGGATGAAAGCTGTTTCCTCTTTTATCTTCCTCTGCCTGGCTCAGATGGTAATAACTACACACATCAAAGTCTTTCCAGTCTTTATGGATAAGGCCTATGGACTATGGGGCTGAGTGATGATGATACCACTGACTTCATGTGGTTTTGAAGGTCTTCCATCTTAAAAAATGTTTGTGGTCCTTCCATTCTACAGGCACTGAAAGGATTAAAAAAGTTAGGCAGTCAAAGTAGAAAGAGATGGGATAGGGACTGGGGTCAGTAGAGAAGGGTCAAAGAAAGGTGAGGAAGGAATACCTTCCAGACATGGTGAACGATCTGTGAAACAAGGGAAGCAGAATACATGTGAACACCCATAGGCCAGCCAAGCTGAAACAGTGCATATAATAGTAGAAAGGCAGACAGAGACCAGATTTTGGAGGGTTTTAAATACCAAACTGAGGACTTTACATTTCATCCTAGAGGTAGTAGGGACACGAGTAGGGTATGACAGATTTTATTAATAGAAATTTGAAGTATATTCAAAAATGCTGTTCACCAAGAATTTATTGAGATTCTGCTGTGTGGCAAGAATTTTGCTAGGTGTTGAGGCTACAAAAAGCAGAAAAGAAAGTACTTGTCCTCAAGCGTCTTACTTTTGGTGAAAACCACATGTATTGCACTAAGACTTTAGGGAAACCCAATACTTTGTATATACTTTGTGCAGTTTTAAGCTGTCAAAGGCTATTAAAGCTTAGAACTACACTAAGATTTTTGGTAAACCCCGTATACATAGACTACGGTGTGTTATGTTTGGGCCGTCTCTGGGCCAGGAAGGCCACATCTCGGGGTTCTCAGGCTTCCTGATGAATTTGTTAGTCTCTTTTCCCTGCCATTGTCTTAAGCCCCTATCAGTTGTGTTCCTCCTGTTTTTAGGAGCCCAGTGACTGGCACCCTAGTTCCATTTAAACAATATCAAGCAACTTTTACAAAGGTTATGATAAGAACAAATGTGTCTTCCCCAACACTTGGGAGTCATAATACCCCTCTATACCACTTTGGGTCTATTGTGGGTGGGTGGGAAGTGGGGATTATGCTTGAAATTGATCTCAGTTCTCACAAAGCCTCGGTCTGTCGAAATTCATGTATATGGTGGTGCTTCTAGCCTCTGCTTGGTGCCTGTCCCAAAAGTCACTCTGTGCATATGTTGATTCTGATCTGCCTATGACACGTGGCCTAGATTCCTAGATTTCTTTGGTTTGTTTTCCCAGCCTTTGAACTCCCAAGGTTGGAGTCTCTTCCCTCTTTGCCTAGAACAGAAAAGCAGGAAGAAAAAAAGCTTGAGGTCCTATTTTGCGTAGAACCATAAGTTCTTGCTGAAGGACAGCCATATATCCATTCTTCCCCCTTACCCCATGTTCTCTCATCTGATGCTGTGAGGTAAGTGGAATCATCTCTTCCCGGAGGTGAAGACAGGTAAAAGCCTGCTGGACCTGATTCAGGCATTTTTGAAGACAGTTTCATTTAGTCAGCTAACGGAAAAAGCCTTCTCCCAACCATGTGGTAGGTCAACTAGAATAGACTATCCTTGCTTATATTTCCCTCATATATCATCACAATGCTAGAAGTAGCTCCCTGTTGTTCTGTACACTGACTGATGGAGTCTATAACATATACCAGACCCCCATGAAAAATATTGGCAGGTATCCAAGCTATGTCTATGACATCCCTATTAGTGGATAGGATGTTGAATCTGAAGTCACAAAAACCAGTGTTCAAATCCTGCCTCCTGTTTTTAATAGCTGTGTAATCATAAATGTGACCAAGGCTCAAGTAACTATTTAAGACCATGAGCCCTCTTCCCACCCACCCCAGGCAATCAGGTTTAAATGACTTGCCTAGGGTCACAAGGCTGGATTTGAGCTCAGGTCCTCCTGAGATAGAGCCAGTGCTCTATCCACTGTACCACCTAGTTACCCCTGACCATAAATCTTAAAAGTCTTGGAATCTATCTGTAGCCTCAATTTATGGAGGGACA
>CM053584.1:292394957-292497288 GCA_028627135.1 Pseudochirops cupreus
TTCCCTCCACTTCAACTTCACCCTAGGGAGCTGGGTGGAACAATATATATCCCATGACAATCTGGGGTACGTAGCTCTAAGAGCCTGAAAAAATAATTTTAAAAGCCATTTCGAGGCCTGGGAGCACTAAAGAGCATGTGAAATCAGGGAAACTATTTTTACATTGCTATAACTCCCCTTTGAAGCCCATTTATTGAGACATATGTGAACAGTACAGTATTTTAAGAGCGAGGTGAGTAAAACCTTATACAAATGCAGCATTTGTCTCTATTTTTCCTTCTCTCAACCTCACCATACTTAAGTAAAATTTACCAAAGGATATAAAACTCCTGTTTATACCTGGTTGGCTTGTTAGAGATATACCCTTTAAAAGATCTGTGGTGCTTCACATTACTGCCATACCAGGTTAAAAGGAACAACATGCATATATATATTTTTTTAAATGTGTGGGATCAATAGGGGGAAAAGAAAATATTAAAGTACAAATTAATTCAAAGTTGAGACTTGGCTTTTAAATTTGATGCTTGATAATGTGGCAATTTTCATGGGTCAGCAAATATATTGCCTGCTTGGCAACCCAGTGGGTCTTGCTGAAAGGTACTAGTGTATGCTTAGGTAATTAATACTGTTATACCATTTCTTCACTAAGGATTAATCATTTGAGTAAGGGTAAAAGAAAAACTGTCCCCCTCCCCATTTTGAAATAAAGGAATCTAGGTCAATTAAACAATAAATCACTGACCATTTTTTAAGAGCCTACTATGTGATAAAGAAAGGAACAGTCCTTGCTTTCAAGGAGCAAATTTCAAAATTATTTTGAGGTCAAGATTTTATTTGTGAAGTTTCTGTCCAAAATATTTGTTCCCATTACGTCATAATGCTATTAATAACTTACTAATGACTATCATAATGCACTATGATATATGCTGAAGTATAGAAGAGTCTTTAGAACAGAATAAGGATGCTTGTGAGAATAAATTTAATAATACCCTTTATATCAGTGGTTCTCAACCTTCCTAATGCCTCAAACCTTTAATACTCGTATGTGGGCGTATCTGCATGTGGGCAGACCCACCTGGAGACAGATAGAGGAGCAGTGTCTCAGTTCCTAAGACTATCGGAAATATGTGTTTTCCGATGGTCTTAGGCGACCCCTGTGACCCCTGTGACCCCCAAAGGGGTCACGACCCACAGGTGGAGAACCACTGCTCTATGTGAAGTATGTTAGGTCTTTGGTTGAGTACTAGATAAGTAAGTCATTTTGGCTTATTTACAGTTGAAGGAAGTTGCACTCAAAGTGACCTAGTCTATTAATTGTATTATAAGCCAATGGTCTGTTTGGGGTGGAATAGCACAGCCTTAGAGTGTAGAGAGAGGTAGTCTTGGAGTTGGGTGGGGCTCACATCTCTCATTTGAGTCTTTCTAACTATGCGACTATGGGTAAGCCACCTGTCCTTTCTGAGCCTCAGCTTCCTAATACCTGGAGTAACTATTTCTCAGGTTGTTCTCAAATGAGGTAATATAGGTAAAACACTATATAAATTAGATTTTTTTTTATCATTGGATTGCTTGGGAGAGATGTCCAGAATATTCCCTTACATAATTCCTTATGAGTAAATGGAGCTTAATAACCATTTGTTAAGTTGAGTTGAATTGAATTAGGTTTAAAAAAGTCCAATTGGCTTCCAAGTTGAAAGTTAGTATGCATTTTCATTGGGAGGTATGCGAAGGAACAAGGCTCACATTTTAGAGTACAAGTAGTTTTTTATTTGTCTGTGTGTTTTAGGATGAAATTAAATCCTCAATGGACATAAATTCATTCTTTTCTAAACCTTATGTTTTTATCCAAAAACACCTTTAAAAAGTTGGTAACATGGTGACAGTGGAAAAAAGAGGCTATGATATCTGTGGATGCTGTCAATCAAGAGTTGACCTCATCTTTCATGTAGTAATAAGAGGACATAAAGTACTTTATGTGTTGACAAGTCACCTATTCTCAGTAAAAAATGGTATTTTATTGGAGTGAAAAATGCCAAACATGTTTCCTCTGATGGCCAAACCACAAAACAGTAGTTATGATGCTACAGATTTTTACCTCATGCATTAAAGTAAAAGACTAATCCATGGCACCTGTGGTATTTTTGAGGTATTTTTCTAGTCAAGTTTCTTGCATCACTCAATTTGGATGTGATATGTTATAGCTTATTTTTAAAGGAGGAAAATGATGTCCAAAAGTCACATAATTTTTGCTTCTATATTCAAACAGGACATTCTCAATCCAAATTATCTTTGGAAAGATGGTCTCCAGTGATGTGCCCCCAGGAGATTCGTGCTGTTTAACATTTAAATTATTGACGTGGATAAAGATAGAACTGACATGCTTATTAAGTTTGCAGAGGACACAGTGCTGAAGAGAGCTATCACATTAAATAAGTCAGTATTTTTAAAAAGACTAGAACATTGGGACAGATCGAATAAGATGACTTTTTTTTTTGTCTTTTTGGATTGGGGAAGGCAGGGCAATTGGGGTTAAGTGACTTGCCCAAGGTCACACAGCTAGTGTTTTGTTTTTTTTTTCAGTGTCTGAGGCTGGATTTAAACTCATGTCCTCCTGACTCCAGGACCAGTGTTCTATTCACTATGCTACCAAGCTGCCCCTAAGATGACTTTTAATGGAGTTAAATGCAAAATCTTAACACATGGATTAAAACTTTCAAGTATAAAAGTATAAGTTGTGAGAGACATGACTAGAAAGCAGTTCATCTGAAAAAGATCTAGGAGTTTGGGTGGAACACAAACTCAATATGACTGCAAGCTCAGTTATGGCAACATGGCAGTCAAGAAAGGCAATGCAAGCTTGTTACATTAAGCAAGTCAGAGTGTCCAAGGCCAGGGAGATAATAGTACACTGTGCCTTGCTCTGGATCAGACCATGTCTGCAACGTCATTTTCAATTGTGGGTACCATGTTTAATGAAGAAGAATGATGTTCTGGAATTCCATCCAGAGGAGGGCAGCTAGTATAATTAAAGGCTGCAAGCGTGAGAATCATTTGAAGGAACTGAGGATATTTAACTTGGAGAAGAAAAGACTTAAGGGAGGATATTGTTACCTGTCTTAAAGTATTGGAAGGGTTGTCACACGAAAGAGGGAGTAGATTGACTTGCTTAGTTTAGCCTCAGTAAGCCGAACAAGGAGTGATGGGGAGAATTTGCATGGAAGCAAATTGAGGCCTGAGCAGACAATACAAACTTCCTGATAATTAAAGCTATCTCAAAACAGAATGGAGGCAGGGGATTTCTCCCTCAGTGATGTTTTTGGGCAAAAGGCACATGACTAATTATCATAAAAGAGAAGTGATAAGACAGATTCTTGTTCCGGTGTGGGTTGGACTCTGTGACCTCTGAGGTTCCTTCTAATTCTTCAAGTCTGTGAAATAGTCTCTTACCTGAACAAGAAAAAACAAAACAAACAAGCAGATGTTGTACTTAGCAGATGTCTAAGATTCTTTTTAGCTCCAAAATCCCACGATTTTATAATTTCTTTGGAGGGGTAAACCTCATGACTTGCCAACAGGCATTATGTGAATGTTGGAGTTTTGCTATGTTAAGCCAATCCTATACTAATGCATGCTTTTTTTAGCCTTTGGAAGTGAGCCCGCTGGCCAAGGGCTTTGGCTAATTCTAGGTTCTGTGTAAGGCAGAGCAGGTTGGTGTCTGATGAGGGCATAATTGCACACTATATTTTTACTTTACATCCTAAAGTTAGCTTTTTTGCCAGATGATTACAGAATTTTTTTTGTTATTCAGTTGTTCCTGACTCTTTGTGACCCCATTTGGGGTTTTCTTGACAAAGATACTGGAGTAGTTTGCCACTTCCTTCTTCAGCTCATTTGACATATGAGGAAACTGAGGCAAACAGGATTATAAGTGACTTGTCCAGGGTCATGCATCTAGTAAGTGTCTGATAGTAAATTAATAATTAAAATAGCTATGGGAGAATTATATATGTGGCTTAACTATTGCTCCTTAATTATTTTTGGATACAAAAATGTACACTATACTGAAGATTTGAGTAAATGGTTTGCTTACATTTGAGTAATGCTTCATTTGTCCATTTAAATTTTTAACAGTGTTATTGATATCTTTTGGTTTTATATCCCTGTCATTTCTAAATCTATCCCTTTTGCCTTTCGCCATCTATGAAGTCATACTTTATAACAATGAATACAATAAGAAAGGAAAAAAAATCGGCAAACTTAATGAACGCATCATCTGAGTCCGACATTATCTGTGGTTATCTACACACAAAGTAGAATGACGAGAAGTATAGTTGCATGTCTCTTCTTTAGGGTCAAAGTTGGGCTCAATAATTACAAAAATTCAGCTTTGATGTCACTGTTCTTTCCATCTCCAGTGTTGTAATCATTAAGTGTATTGTTTTCCTATCTCAGCATTCTTCACTTTCCATCAGTTCACATAAGCTCCCTGTGCTTCTCTGCAGTTTTAATATTTTGTTACTCAATAATTGTATCATTACTGAGCCATGCCCTTTTCATAGCCATTGCCCAATCTATGGGCATCTGCTTTGTTTACAGATTTTTACTACTGTAAAAAGTGCTGGCAGGAATATTTTAATGTATATGTGATATTTCTTTTTCTCTTTGATCTCCTTGGGATTAATGTTAATAGCTCTCATTTATATGCTGCTTCCTTGTGCCAGGCATTGTGTTAATTGCTCAACAAAGAGCATTTCATTTAATCCTCACAACTCTGGAAGGTAAGTGCTTGGGTAAATGATTTGTCCAGGGCCACACAGCTAATAAGTATCTGACACCAGATTTAAACTCGTCTTTCCGACTTTAGACCCAGTGCTCTGTCCACTGTGTCACCTAGCAGTGGGATCCCTGGATCAGCAGTTAGGAACATTTTAGTAGCTTTCTCAGCATAATTCCAAATCGCTTTCCAGAATAGTTTGGACCAATTCACAGCTTCATTGACAGTATATTAGAATGCCAGTCTTTCACAAATGCTTCAACATTGACTATTCTCATCCTCTGTCATCCTTGCCTTTTTGCTAACTATCACTACTTGAATTTTATTGCTGTTTTTGTCTTATGCGTATGATAAGCTTAAGGAAGCTTCTTTCTTGCTTCTTATATTTCTTAAGGGTATATAGATTGGGTGGTTTTTCAGATCGGATCTGCAGGCAAAATCTTAGAGATCTGCTAATTCACATTGTAGAATTTGCCCAAAATAAATTGGTGATTTTGAGTTGCTAGCTGCAGGGCTGGAAGTAAAAGAGAGGACCAATAGATATTGATAAGCATTGTGCTTTTTGAATGGTTATATTTAGTATTATTAAAAAATTTTGGACTGAAAGAAACATTAGATACATAGTTCAACCCTTTCATTTCACCAATGAGGAAATTGAGGTCTAGAGAAAAGGTGACTTACCCAAGTTATCCAGTGCTTCAAACGGATTTATTATTTGTAGAACATTACTTAGAAGTTTCTTTCACATTACATTTTGTTTGTTGATGTGTATAATTTATATATGTTGTTGGACAACACTATAATACTGATATCTTTAATTCCTATGAACCCTGAATAAGAAAGCCTCAGTAATAATTCAATTGTTTTCCAGAGGAGCACTTCACATATTAAAAGAATATGTAATGATAAAACACAGTTTTCTATGTATGACTCACTCACAGTACTATTTCCTTGTTATTGTACATGCTCCAGTAATATCATTCAAGTATGCATGATTTATCAGAATTGTGGTTTAATATGAAGATAAAGGTATCAAACCTGCTGCAAGGCTCCCCAGTGGGCCCAAATCAGATTAATATATAATTGGGGATTACTTAGCAAGATAAATAAATAAAACAGTAGAACATCCATCTTGTTCATATGTGGCTTTCTAAGTTACTATGCAGCCTTCAGGATTTAGTCTATTTGATTTTGACACCACTGGTATGCTAAGTTAGATAATCCTCCAGCTACATTTGCTATTAATTTGCTTTTTGATGTTGTAACTAGTGTACATGTCAGGATTGAGAAGTGGGGGATAATGAGGACAAAGAAATGGGAGATCCAGAGTTACATCCTGGAATGAGTTGGCAAGAGGGTCTAAATTTTCTTCCTCTATGTGAATAATTTTGATGTAGTCCTAGTTACCTACTCCTACCTGAAGACTAAGCAGACTCCTAAATTCTTACTCTGAGTAACTGGATTTTCATTCTGGGTTAGAAAGGAGTTTATATTTATGTATTTTATATATATTAAATAGTACCTATCTGCCAGTCATTGTGCTAAGTGCTTTTTATAAATATTTTCTCATCTGATTCTTGAAACAACCTTATGAGGTAGGTGCTATTATTGTCCCCATTTTACAGTTGAGGAAACTGAGGTGAAGGGACTTAGCCAGGGTCACACAGCTGGTCAGTATCTGAGGTAGGATTTGAGTTCAGGTCTCCCTGACTTTAGACCCAGCCCTCTATCCATGACACCACCAGTTGTCTCCTAAGATTAGAAGGGAATTGTTGCTGCAAAGTTTAGGATGAGAATTTGGTCATTGATTTCAAGAATCATCTCATGACAGGAAAAAAAAAACCCAAAAAGTAACAGTGGTGAAAATATATTAGGAACACAACATTTAGCAAATAAATGCCAGCTCAGAAGAGGTGTAACACTTGAAAGGCAAAACTATTTCCTTTGTGATACCATGTGTCTCACAAGAGGTCGGAATGAATAGTAAATAAATTTAAAAATATATAAATAATAAATAAATAGATAAAAGTATATAAATAAATGAAACACACATCGAGCTTCAGCCCTGACGTTTCTTTTGTTTGTTTGTTTTTTGGAGGCAATCCGAGTTAAGTGCCTTGCTCAGAGTCACATAGCAACTAAGTGTCTGAGGTCACATTTGAACTCAGGTCCTCCGGACTCTAGGGCTGGTGTGCTATCAACTGCGCCATGTAGCTGCCCCCAGCTCTGACATTTCTAGATCAATCCACCTATCAATAAGCATTTATTATGTACCTGCTGTGTGCCAGTCTCTGTGTTAAACACTGGGAACATAAAGACAAAAATGAGTCTCTGCCCTCAAGGAACTTGTATTGTACCATTCTTCTGGTAGAGAAGCAAACTAATGAAAAGTTTCTTTAACTTAATGTCTTAAACAAAATTCCATTTCTTGATATTCTCAGAGGGTCAGTAAGAGAGCGATATTTCTAAAAAATGATTCAGCTATTGCATTTTATCTAAATTTAAAATAATAATTCATGGAAAAGGTTTTTCTATATCTATTTTAGTTTCATTTAACTAGTTTATAACCTGAGATAGATTTATTTAAATGTAAGTGTTGCAGAGAAGCATGTTTTTTAGTAAACCCTTAAAAGAGAAACTTTCAGTTCTGAAAGTCACCCTTGAAAACAAATGTCTGTGTTCTTCGCCCCTAACCACCTCTTACAGAATGTGAAGGGAGGCCTCTGTTTAACGCTTCAGCTAATCTAAAAATATTTAGACAAATTCAAAATTCCATGAAAGCTCACGGTTAAAAGTGTGGCCTTTTGTAACTTGGAAAAAAATTATTTATTGAAAAGTCAAACATTGCTAGTTTCTAGTTTTCCATCTTGTGCTCCCTTTCCTTGTGTTTCTAAGGTTGATGGATTACTTGACATTCTCGGCTGTGAACAGGAGATGGCAGCATGGCCACAGCCATCAACAGGGATCCCTGCCCTCCTCAGGTGCAGCCTGGAGAAGGAGATGAGGTGGCTGATTAAGTTCTTAGTTACAGCAGCTTGTGCTGCAGCGATGCTCTGAGTTCATCAATCTGGAGGCATTGGAAACAAATTTAAAACGGAACTATTTGGTGCTTGTGAATGCTGTAGAACTTTTACACTTATTTTCCAGTGTAATAGCCCCTCCTCTTGTAGAAATGAAACAGTTCAAGTGCTTTAGTTTAGGGAAATGCGGGTATGAAACAAAGTGCTTAGCCATAGAGCAGAGGCGTTTTTATTCTTTTTTTTTTCCTTAAGTAGCAATTCACTAAGAAATACCAGGTTCCCACCCCCTCTTAGCAAAACATATTCTAATGGAGATTGATTAGAAAATAGGAGTTTAGATTATACAAATTCATCCAGGACATAAAGCACTGATATGTCTTGCTTTGTTGTTTATAATTATAATTGTATACAATTATAATTAGATAATAGATAGGCAGCATTGCATCATGGATAGAGGTAAAGTCTTGGAACCATGAAGATTCTGAACCTGGTCTCTCATACATATTCAGCTCATAGAACCGTAGATTTAGGACTGGAAGGGGCTTTAGAGGGCATTTTACAGGTATAGAAACTGAGACCCAGAGAGCTAAGTGACTTTCCTAAGGTTATGTCATCAGTAAATGACAGAGATAAGATTTGAATCTGGGTCCTCTGAATCCACATTCAGTGTTCTTTCCCTACACATTCCATGTGATTGTAAGCAAGTTGTATAAACTCTCAGTGCCCTGAAAACTGTTTAGGTTATATTACACATGCTTATCTGCACTGGTGGAGGCTGGACAGTTTGCATTCTGGGACTTGCTCACATAGATGAGGACTCCCTCCCCCAAAAAACATCAGGATAGTAATTCTGCAGGGTATCACTTGTGAGGAATGGATTTTTCTACTTTTAATATTTCAAGTGTTTGAGACATGTCAGAACAGAAGAACAAACCTTCCACACGGTGGCCAAAATTATGATGTAAAAATGTAATTCAGTCTTGCTCAGAATAGCTTTCATTATAATATTTGTGTGTGATAGAGAATTTTTCCCCCTGGTTTTATCGGTATGAGAATTTTCATTGAGAAACAGAAGAGTCCAAGTGAAGAAACAATCTTTTGAATCCAGATCAGTTACTTAGAAAATAAGAAAATGAAAACTTATTTTATTACTTTTGAAGCTGTTCATCCTGATATGTGTTTCAGAGAGCTATACATAGGCATTACTTTGGACAGCTTTACTTTTTGGTTAAAAAAAGATAATTCAAAGAACTGTTATAACATTTTCCTTTTTTTTGTCTTTGGAAAGTTTATTTAGCAGCTTTTCCCCTAATTTCTTTTTTCTATGCTATAAATTTTTTATTTTTTTTTACATTAGTCTTTTAACAGTAATTTTTCTTTATGTCTACATTTTGTTTCAATGCAAGAATAATCTATGTAAAGAATTCAGTGATTTTTTTTTTTATAACCACTTGGAAAAAGTCAACTCTTTACAAAATATTCAGTCCTTCCATACCTAGAATAAATGTGCTCGATTTGTATTCAACAAAAACACACTCTTGACAATTGAAGTCTACCAGAGACCGAAAGGTATCCTGAAATTCAGGCTGCCATTTGACAGCTTATATCTCTGGCAAGGTACCATATCAGAACTAATGAATGGAGCTTGAATAAGTGAAAACCACAAACTTTTAATTAGAGTGTCATCAGAGCTTATTCTAGACTCTACAACAAATATGATTCTCAAAATTTATTTCACTTTGCTGGGCCAGCAACTACTCTTTAATAGCAAACCAGAGAACTTTGCATCGAATGTCACTTTTCTGGATCTACAAAGAGTTTTATGTAGATTTTTTTAAAAACAGCTCCTTCATGCCAGTTGTGTGGCAGGTCATTGGTTACCAGGTTTGCCATGACTGATTACTATGGCATTTTTATTTTTTGGTGTTCTCATTAAAATCAATTTTGTAAAGTAATAATTTGGCCAGTGGGGAAGTAGAGATTTTGTTAAGCATAATGTCTTTTAGAACAGACTAGAAAACTTGACTGCATCAAGTTCGAAGTTGAGAAGATATAAGTAGATGGCAGCAGTTCATATGAAAAAGATCCAGAAAAGGAGAAAACTGGAATTTGAAAGTGAACATGATGTAATGAATAAAGAACTGACCTTGAAGCCAAGAAGACCTGAGTTCAAGTCTCACCACTAACATATGTTGGCTATGTGACCATAGACAAATTACTAAACTTTTCTTAGTCTTAGTTTCTCATCTGTAAAATATGAGATATTCTCTAAAGTCCTTTTCATTTCCAAATCTGTGATCTTATGCTGTGGAACCTCAAAAGAGGAAGGAAGTTACTCGTGCTCTGAGAAATGAGGATATAGGACCATAGGTTCTATCACGTGACAAATGAACACATATTTTCTGTTCCTGTCTCACCTAGAAACCTCCCTTTATGAGGATTTTATGTGCAAATACATGGCTAGTTTTTGTAAAGGTGCCATACAATGTTGAAAAATATGTATACTTCTTTCTGTCCTCTTCCTTTAGTAATAACCACTGATCTCTCATATTCACATTTTCTGAAATCCTCTTCATGTCCTCAATTTATTTGTTTGTCTTTTTTGTTAGATTTGTCAAGCTCTGAGAGAGGGACATTGAGGTCCCAAACTATTATTATAGTTTTACTAGTCTTCCTGCTGATTAGTTCTTCATTTAAGTGCCTAGATTCTATGCCATGTGGTACATTTATGTGTGTGTATGTCTAGATTCACATATATATATATATAATATATATATATGTATGTATACTGATTATATATACTGATATATACATATATACATATATATACTGATTAATTCATTGCCCATGGTGCTTTTAAGCATAATGTAGTTCCTCTATTTTCCCATTTTATTTGATTTTTACTGTTGCCTTGTTTGAGATTATGATTGCTACTCCTGATTTTTTGGAGTTTTATCCAAAAGATAACATACTTTGCTCCAGTTCTTTATTTCAGTTCTATGCAAATCCTTTCATTTCAAATCTATCTCTTGTATGCAACATATGGCTAAATTCTAATTCATTCTGCTAACCCCTGCTATTTTATGGGTTAGTCCATCTCATTCATGGTTATGAGTATTAATTGTGTATTTTCCTCCATTATATCCTATTGTATTTTTTCTCTCTTTTTCCTCCCCTCTACCCCTTTTTTACCAAAAATAAAAGAATATAAGTAAGAGAAAAGAATACTCAACAGTGGTTATGTATAAGTGATATAATTGGTTATGTATAAGTGATATAATTCCATTCCACTGCCCCTCATCCAATCCTCAATCATGGGCTCTTTATATCTGTGTGGTCCAGTCTCAGAAATTAGAGTTTATATTGCTTATGACTAATGTCTCTCTTATTTGGCCTCTTATTTCTGACATCTCATCTTCCTAATCCTGCCTATCTTCCTGTAGAGTTCAATGTTTTTCTATACCAAACTATCTAAACTTCCTTTGTCTCGTTCATATGAAAGTGGAGTTGGTGTGATTCCTATTCCCACCACCTCTTCTTCCCCATTAGTATATTTTCTTCTCATATACCATGATTATGTGAGATAAGTTCTACTCCTTTCTCCCTCTTTTTTATTCCTAATGTATTCCTTTTTCCTTCCATTTTTCTTCTCTTAAGATAATTAAAATATAACAAAATCACTTCCAGGACCTTTGCCTCATACATTTTTTTCCCCTACCACTCTAGAAGATATTAGATTTTTAAGGGGGAATGCTTTTTTTCTTTTCCTTTCTTTAGCATGCAAGTTCTTAATCATAATGTCCTTTCTAATTGCTCAAGTCTGTGTGCCTTTCTCTGTTTCTCTCTTAACTCCTTTGTTTGCATTTCAAAGTAGTTAGTTGGCTCTAGTCTTTTCTCCAGGAAAGATTGAAAGTCCTATATTTCATTAAAATCTATTTTTTTTTCCTTTGTAGGATTTTACTCATCTGCTGGTTAAGTTATTCTTATTTATATGCTTTTATCTTTTGCCTTCTTGAATAACATATTACAATCTCTCCTTTCCTTCCTGTGGTAGTCTCAAGTTCTTGCATGATCCTAACAATGTCTTCCTATTTTTTTAACTTATTATTTCTGGCCACTTGCAGTATTTTTCTTTGATCTGGAAACTTTGGGATTTGGCTAAGATTTTGTTGGGACTATTTATTTTGAGATTGCCTTCAGGAGGTAATGGGTTCTTTTTTATTTTTATTTTTCTCTCTAATTGTAATAGATCTGTGCAGTTTTCATTCCTGAGTTTTTGAAATATGACCTGTAGTTGTTTTTAGTGCTAATATTTTCAGATTGTTGGGTGAATCTTAGGTTCTCTCTCCTTTACTTGTTTTATAGGTAAATTATTTTTTATAAGAAACACTTTGAATTTTCTTCTATTTATTCAGTCTTTTGATTGTTTTCTAATTTTTCTAGCTATTCAATGGAATTTTTATATCTGTTTAGCCTAATCATTTAATTTCATTTCTTTTTAGTCTAATTTCAAGTTGTCTTTTACCGGGCAAAGACTTCATACCTTGTTTTCTAAGTTAATTCTTTTCTTCTAATTCTTTCCCCAGACCAAGCAGTCTTTTAAGTAATGAACCCTCTTTGACAGTCTGGTAAAACATGTAGACACTTCTTAATGTTTTTAAATGTCTAAAATAAGATATGTAGGATTACAAAAGAAACCAATTTACTGAAATACAGTTGTCAAAATAGATAAAACAAGTTCAGAGATCTAGTTTAAGAATACCTGCCCTAGAACTCTTATTTTCTTTACCTACCCTTTTTTTCCCCTCGAGAGTTCACATTTCATTTATAATATTTTGGTTCTTTCAATTCAAGAAGCATTTATCAAGTACTTATTATGTACCAGGTGCTGTGCTAGATGTAGCAGGATGAAAATACAAACACAAAGATAGTTCCTACCCTCAAACTGCTTACGTTCTAACTTGGGGAAGACAACATGTAAAAGGAAACTGTAAAGGGTAAGTAGATCAGGGGAGACAAAAACAACATGGAAAAATGTGATTGGGGATCAGATGAAAGAAGCCAAAAATTTTTAGGCTATTCAGAAGCCTAGGGCTTATATGTCATAACTCTCTTCTTCTGGCAGACTGAGAAGGCTTTGAATGTGGCAAGCACCTAGCAACATCATTAAAAAATGAATTTGACTATATCTTGACAGACAGGAAGTAAGTGGTTATAGATATAAGGGTCATCTGAGAATTAGCAAATCTATGTGCAGTCTAATCATTGAATCAGAGCAAAAGTCAAAGTAAATATCAAATTAGAAAAAAAAAGGAATCGTATGTGGTTATAACAACTCCAACTGACAGTTTTCATATGAATTTTCAACTTCAAAGAACATACTATCACCATTTCTTAGAGAAGTTTAACCAATACAAAGGTCACCGCAAGGAAAACCCTAAAGATCACAAAAACCACTCTGGTCATAAAACACAATCTCTTTGTCAAGGAGAGAAACACTGAAGTTAAGGGTAACAGTGATTTAGAATACAAACTCATTTATGGAAGTCATCATGGAGGCTGATGATGGAAGCCTAGGAATAGTATTATCTTACAAAACTATGATAAGCAGTAGAAGAGAAAACACAACTGGAGAGATTAACACAAAATTCATCTAAGCTAGATCATTTTGAAATCAATTGTAAATGGAACAGCTAGGTGATGCAATGGACGAAGCACCAACCCTGGAGTCAGGAAGACCTGAGTTCAAATGTAGTCTCAGACATTTGACATCTACTAGCTGTGTGACCCTGGGCAAGTCACTTAACCCTGGTTGCCTGAAAAAAAATTTTTTTTTAAATGAAGCTGGATGGATAGCCACAAATGTGAAAAGAAACAGATAAGCTAGCATTTTAGAGTGATTCATTTTCACTGATAATGTTAGTTTATCAACCATATTGGGACTTCTCTGTCTCAGTCTCCAGTGTTCTGTGTGAAGAAGGAGCAAAGGTACAAAGATTGCAGATTTAGAGCTGGAAGAGATCTTAGAGGTATCTGGTATAACCATTTTATTGGACAGATAAGGAAGTTGAACCCCAGTGTAGTTGATTGACTTGCCCAATAACACATATTTAGTACATGTCAGAGATGGAGTTTGAAACCACGTCTTCTGAATCTAAATCCAGCACATTTCCCACTGTACCATTCTGCCTCCAAGTAGATGAAGCAGCTGGACCTGCTTATCCACCCATACACACTTGAATA
This sequence comes from Pseudochirops cupreus, assembly GCA_028627135.1. NCBI lineage: Eukaryota > Metazoa > Chordata > Mammalia > Diprotodontia > Pseudocheiridae > Pseudochirops > Pseudochirops cupreus. Next base: position 292,408,995 of record CM053584.1, read on the forward strand.
AATTCATAAGACTTCCTTGCTGGAGCTGATGCAGTTAAGCTAGAAATGCAACATGGTGTCATGGAACCTTGTCATGGCGTCAAATTCTGAGTTCAAATCCTGCCTTTGGAATTTACTTACTGTTGTGACCATAAGCCAGTCAACTAACCTTTTTCTAAGTCTCAATCTCTTCCTTTGTGAAATCTACTTCCAAGAGTTGTAGTATCATGGAAGATTTCCTTTGAAAGAAGGATTCCTTAATGTGGAGGAGGTTATTGAATGAATGAAAAAGCATGTATTAAGGGTCTATGAAGTACAAAGCACTCTGCTAAAGTTTGGTGGTGGTGGTGGTTGTTGCTGTTTGTCCTTCCTTCTCAAAGAGGACCATGACATCATGGAGTTGATGCCATCACATGCAAGTGAGATGGATTTAAGTGAGGGAGGGTTGTGCAAAGCCATCAGCCTCACTTTTTCCTCTGGGGCCATCTGGGTCCAAAAGTTTGGGGATACAAATAGAAATGCAGATATTCTCTGTTCTCAAGGAGTTCACATTCTTTTTTTTTTCTTTCTTGTGCTTATGATTTATTGCAACTGTTTGTCTTCACCATTACATTACACCTACAGATCACTTTATTCAATAACAACAAAAATCTCCATAAGTGAAACTCCACTTCAAGTCAAATCCCAAGCATCATGTAATGAGGCTGCTCCAGAAAATGAGGGAGGCAGGTGTATGGGGCATTACTGCTTTCAGCCCAGCTCAGTATGAAGCCCACACCTCCTGCATCTCAGCTGGAGGTCCTAGCTTAATAGCAGTGGAACTCATATTCTAATAGGGGGAGACAACATATATAGGTGGGCTCAATTGCAGGGTGATTAGAAAGATCCCATGGTCCCTAGTATACAGTGACAAAGTAGATGGTAATACATCTTCTTTGATATCATTTCCACTGATAAAACCATATCTGCTTCTGATTGAGAACAATTTAATAATACCAAGGACTTCGGTGTGGAGAACTTTTTTTTCCTATGTCTTTAGTAACTTTGATTGAAGAGGTGGGGACTTCAGCACCTTTAGAAATAATTGCCAGGAATTGTTTGCCACAATGATTGCTGCAGAAGCTGGGGGTGGGAGAAGGAGGCACTAGAATTTCTGGGGCTCTTGGGGCTTCTTAATTGCCTATGAATGGCAGTTATTCAGTGATTGATATTGGTGGTGGCAAGGAAAGTGGGCCCCTTCCTACAGTAATTACTCCCATAAATGATAGCTGTGGAGTCCAGTCTGGAAGCAGGGCTCGTGGTACAGAAGACACTGCTATACCTAGGTTCTTGTGTTCAGGGTCCTTTGCTATCTTCATCAAGATCTGAAAGATGGTTGTGGCCAAAGTGGTGACAATGGCTTGAATGGCTTGGCACAGGCTGCCTCCTATCATCTGTCCCTCAGGGTGATTTGCTGTTTCATTTAAAAATGCTCGTGTTTTCAAATACCATTGTACTAATTGCATCACACTCTCCTTGTAGAATACTACAAAGCCTTCTCAGTGAAACCCACAGCAATGTGAAAAAGATTGGATTAACTAACCACAATGGAAAAAACTAAGTGGAAAAAAGTATATTGCCTGGGCCAAGGTCTAATTGGAGAGGCAGTCTGTTGGATTCGTTTTTCAAGATACATAGCAGGAACGTTTGAAGAGAATGTCATGTGCCACTTTGTTTATTTCTATGCCATTCATAGAACTAGAGAATTTTCAAGCTTAAAATGGGATGTATTTAAAGAGCCAAAATTTAACGTGAAAATATTAAAAGTGGAAAGGGCACCCTTTTAGAAAGCATTTGTCTGCTGCGTATTTGCTGTTGATGTATTAATTGATGCATTCCTCTTCTGAGGAATGAATGTGCTTTTTGGAATGTAGTGATCAGGACATTATCTTTATTCAGTGTGTTAGCTGCAAATATTTATGTCACTCATCTCTAGCACAAAACAATTTGTAATAAAATACAAAGAGAATGGTATACTGTTTATAAATAACTACAAATAAATAACATCACGTTGACTACAAAGGGTCTTGGATCACAGCCACCTTGCTATACACAACCTGCTGGACTATAGGAAACTCACCTAACAGATTCCTCATTCTGTCATTTTCAATTTCTGTGACAACCTTTATTGACTTCTCAAAGGACAATACTTCTATTTTTTTGCCGAGATCCATGTAGTGCAAAGCAAAGTTGAAGCAGCTAGGTGATACAATGAATAGGGTACCAGACTTGGTGTCAGGAAGACATGAGTTACAATCCTGCTTTATATACTTACTGTGTGATTCTGAGCAAGCTAGTTAATCTCATTCAGCGTTAGTTTTCTCATCTGTAAAGTGGGAATAATAATTGTACCTACCTTACTGAATTGTGAGGATTGAATCAAATGACACAGTATGTCAAGCACTTTGTAAACCTTAAAGCAGTGGTTCTCAACCTTCCTAATGCCGTGACCCTTTAATACAGTTCCTCATGTTGTGGTGACCCCCAACCATAAAATTATTTTCATTGCTACTTCATAACTGTAATTTTGCTACTGTTATGAATCGTAATGTAAATATCTGATATTCAGGATATATTTTCATTGTTACAAATTGAACATAACCCACGGGTTAAGAACCGCTGCCTTAAAGTGATATATAAATGTTAAAAATTATACAGGATGTTGTATGATAGTGTGCTGTTTATGTAATACTGGCTCTTTTCATCTTCCTAAAGGATTAGTTTGGTTTTGGGATGGAGAGGAGAAGTAGAATAGAGTGGGCAAGGAAATGGGTCCCCTCCTTAAGATGATCAATCTCCCTTTGAGCCTGTCGGGCGTCACATCTGAATTGTGGAGAAATTTCATCACTATTGCCTCAGCCGTGCTTGAAATGAAATGATAAGACAGAATTATCAACAATGAGGCCCCGCACCATGGCCCATTCAGTGGCATCAAAGAGAAGCAAGCTCTGAAAGGGAGGACCTTTGGGGATGAGGGATAATAGGAGGCTACCTAAGCAGCTGCTGGATAGAACAGGGTACCTGTGGGTCCAAGAAACAAAAGGACCAGACTGACTTACAGCAGCTGTAGAATGCTGGGAAAGCGCATCAGATGACAGGGTGACCCCACAGTTAGTAACCAGAGATGAAGTGGCTATTTTCGAGAAAAGGTGACATTCAGCCTGTGAGGCAAACCAACAGCAGGCTCCACAGACAGCAGCTCTGGCTGCAAACCAAAACACCCTTCATTGCATGGAAAGAATTGTTGGTCATGCATAAACCTTTCAGCTGCATTTGTGCTTGTGGTTAGCAAAGCCATCTTTGTATATAAAGAATATATATGTATCTTTGCATAGAATTGTTGGTTATGTATAAATCTTTTAACGGCATTATGTTTATGTTTAGAAAAGACTTCTTTGTATATAAAGAATATATATATATATATATATATATATATATATATATATATATATATGTATGTGTGTATACATGACATCAGCTCAATATAACAATCAATACTGAGCCTCATGCTCAATAAAGATTTGTGGAATGAACAAATGAATGAAAAATTCACCAACAGTCAGATGGTTAGAAGATTCTACCTTTGCTGTTACTTCTGTTCATAACCTAGTGTTCTATTTAACTGATGGCTGCTATCTTAATTAGGGAAAAGGGTCCCCATTAGGGAATGTGTATTGGATCTGTGGTTTCAATAGTATAAGGATTCTTCCTCATAGGAAGGAAAATCCCTCTACCAATATAGGTCAGAATTTCTTTGAAACTTATAATTTCAGAGAGGTGCCTAGACATTGAGAATTTAAATGACTTGTTAAAGGTCACACAGATGTAGTTGTCAGAGGCAGGATTTGAATCAGAGACTTCCTGGCTTTGAACCTTGTTTGCTATCCATTGTCTCTTTAACACTATTAGCATATAGGAAATAGTGCTCTTTGAACTTGGTAAAACTAAAAAAAAAATCACATATGCATTTCAATTGTGTTAATTTTTTTGACACATTAACAATCCATGATGCTGACAAGCATTATTATGTTGCGTTGTGTTGTGTTCTATTCTATTACTACATATTATATTATTTTACTATTATTATATTATTATTTTACTGTTCATTGCTGCATTGCTCCATGCCGGTGGGGCACACATATACTATAAAAGTGTAACTGTGCTAGATGTTCAGTCAACTCACAACTTTAATGATGTTAAAGTCACTGGTTTTTATCTCAAGTGACTGACTCTCTTTGGCCAATATTTGGATCTCATAGACCTGATCGACGAGGCTAGGAAAGAGTGTGAATGACAAGTCAGTGAAGTGTCTTTACCAGGATTAGACAAACAGTCCTGAGCACATATCCCACTGATGGTTGAAGCATTATCTTTCACATGTTAAAAAAGTCACAGCACAACGTCTTGTTTGGTGTTGTATGTGTTACATATCAAACTGAGTGAATGGGGAATATTATTTGCCCAGACGTTTAAAAGCCCCATTCTCTGTGCCATCCTAAAAAACAAAATAGAAGAAAAAAAAAGTGGGGAAAATGTGTTCCAGGAACTAAGTTGGATCCATATGTAAGTGTAGTTGAAACATTAGGATTGGGATTAAAAATGAACTCGTATATAGCATACTTTACATATTATATAATAAAAGGCTGCAATCTGATATGCCACACATCTCCATTAACCTCTGACATTGAATTTGTTCTATTCTGATTATTTTTTCATTGATACAAGTGTTTGGAGAGGAATTAAAGAGTTTTCCTTCACAAATGTTTTGTTTGATTTACAGCATTTTGGGCCCAGTATTCCTGCTTAGAATACTTTACTGCTGAAATCTTTAAATAAAACATTGGTTGAATTCCCATAGGCCAATGTACATCCATTCTGTGTTTAGCTCTTTGTTCAGACTTATTATTTCAGCCTCCAAAATGTGTTTTTACTAACATAATAGTGTGATAAATGCAAGAAGTGTGTGCACAGCTTAAAACATTTGGAAGTGGTTCTGCTAGAAGCTTTTCCTCTAGGCAGTTTATTTGCTATATAAAGGTATGCTGTGTTCTCCTCTCTGCTGTCCCATGGGTTTCTGAATGGAGAGGGTGAACATTGCAAATTCTACTTTTCTACTTAAGATGCAGATCGTTTTTAATCCTTGATTAGCATTTTGTGTTCACAACTTTCTTCCTGTTTTACCTGTGCACATTCATATCTATTTTTGCTTTTATTCTTTGCAAATTCTTATGGTTTGGCAAGGACCAAGTTTTTCTTCTGAATTAATAAAATTTAATCCTGGTAATAGAGTACTTTAGATGCTTATTCAGTAGCATCAAAAAGTATAAATTTGAAAGCAATTTGTGAAACATTGATAGAAATCATCTTGCATATGCCTTCATCCTATTTTGGGGGATGCCCATGCCCTCAATTCTTCACTTACAGACTTAGAACCTCAATATCTAGATCTTACCTTTAAAGAGATTATCTTGGATGAGAATGAGGACAGTACTCAAAGCTTGGCCTCAGACCACTCTGTATGAGGGTTTCTTTTTTGTTTGTGTCTATGAAGACAGCTGGGATGCCATTCCAGTGGATCCAGGAAGATGACCCATTAGAAAGTAAGCAAGTTCTGAGGGACATTGTCTAGGGCTTAGCTGTAAATTGTAATCCCTTTCTCCCTTTGGGTGTTTATTTACATCTTCAGTGAGCCATCCTACCAGCCTAGCACATTGTTCCATGTTTTTAGTATTTGTTACACTATCAAAGCAGTCTCTCTGTACTGGGAGGAAATAGACTGAAGTATTAACATCTCCCCCTATATGTTCTTTCCAAAATGCTGGAGGGATGACCCTTGGGTGTCAGCATCTCCTTACATATTAGCAAGATGGAGGATGTATCTGGATGCTCAAATAGTTTCCTCTTTCTCCTTCTTCTTGATTCTCATTACCAGAATTCTCTAGAACAATTCCATGATTGTTCATATACAATTCATGTCCTCAGTAGCCAGTAGGATCCTGGGAAAGCATCAGTGTCTCCATGGCCTCCTTGGTATGCAGGGTCAGATTCTGATAGGGAGTTACAATAACATTGGATGTCTCAGAAGAAGGAAGAGTCTTAGCACCCCTTACATCACAATACATGGAGAGATGCCAAATTTATGTCATCCTGGCATGGAAAAGATGTTGGAGTTTTGGAAGCAATGTCAGTATGATGCACGTTTTGGTAAATGCTACCCAAAGCTAAAACTAAGAATCTCAGCACTTATAGCAAATTTATTCAGGAGTATAGGGAGGGTCTAGGTAGGCTTCAGGAGAAATAGTCTTTTCCTGGCTACAGTTGTGCTGGAAAAAAGAGCAAACCATCTCCATCGTCTGCTCTCACAACTTCTCCTACTCTGTAACCTCACTAATCTCTCCTTGGACTCCGCTTCCTACCTAATCCCCATGAAGGTACAGACAATGAATTCAAGGCATGGGGATGGAAGTCTCCAAAGAGCTGTAGGGAGGAAGCATGCCTCTCAAATACTGGATCCTGGATAAGAGCTGCTATACTCAAATTATGGCTCCGGTTCCAGCAATCTGGAAAATATACACTAAGAAATGAACTGCTTATTTGAGCACCAGCCAAACTAAGTCTGAAGAAGGTCATCACTAGAAATTTGGTCACCAGATGATAACTTCTTTTGGCCATAGTAATTCATTAAACCAGGGGCTTGCTTGTAATTTGCATTAGCAACAAGCATACTATTATTGATCTTTTGAGATACTGATGTAAACAGGACAAGCCTGAAGAATGGGCTTTATGGTACACCATCTCCAAGTCACTCTTCATCTGACATTTGTTCAGAGGGTCATGGTCAGGAAAATCAATGTCACCAAGTGAGCAATCACCATAATAAACAACTTATTAGCATGTCCACATCAGAAGCATTTTAGAACACAGTGATCCCCAAATAATCAATAGGTCTTTTATCTTCAATAAGAAAATAATGGGTAATTTGGAACAAGTTTTGATGGGGGTATAATTTGAACTAGGTATCAATCTTTAGGATTTTTTCTTCCTCATGCCTTCATTCTGAATACTCCATCCTGAGACAACAAACCTGAATATTTATCATTGGAACTCTTGTGCTGTTTTTCCTTCTTTTGATGAATGTGGCCTCCTGAAAGAGCTGCTTTACTCAAGCTTGAAGCCAGAATTCTTTTAGTCCTTTTCCTGAAAGAAAAATAAATAGATTTTTGGGAAAAATACTGTCAACCCCCTAATCCTTCCTTTTCCATCTTCTTTTCCCTGAGTAATACTATACCTATTTTAGTCTTTAGGGATACATTGCTCATTTTAAAAATAGCAATAAATATTCCAAATATACATTTTATATGTGTATGTATGGTTTATATGCATATATACATATAATAAATACATGAATGTCTGTACATAATTACATGTATGTGTATATATAAACATATTTATATATATACTATATATGTTGTACAGGGATAATATATGTGAACAATTAATCATTTATGGATTCACTACTCAAAGTACCCCTCTAGTTCCCATTCTTTCTCTTTCCCAGTACTTTCCTTACTGAAAGTAAATCTGGGCTATTAGCCTTATTGGATTTATATCTTAAATAATCAAGATTATAAATCACAAATATGATCACTAATAAATGCTTGCTGATTGAATGGTACAGGGAGTTTCCTCACCAGGAGTTCCCAACATCAGTGGAATCATAGGTCCATTCCTCTCCCCCATCACTCCCCAAAAGGCAGCTATCATGGTGGCCAAGAAGATAGAAGCATCACTGGCCTCAGGCAAAAGTGTGAAACCAGAGGTTTCCCACCTCTCCTTTCTCTATTCCCACCGGATTCCCATAATCTAAGCTACTGATCATTGCTGCCAAGTGCCCTACACACTAAAATTGTTTTTTTGTTTTCTCCTTCCCCATATTCAGGGATGTGCTAGCAATTGTTTAACAACCAACTCTCCCAAAAGCTCAACATATACTTTTAAGTTTAATTTGCACTGTTAGCATTTTTTCCATCACTGAGAACCAACAAGACAATAAATCAAGCCCTGATTTGTAGCATTTGCTAATTTCTGAGGTGTAAATGCTTACATTGGTATAAACCAGCTCCAGCACACCCCTACCAAACTCTCGTTCCCTCCATGCTTAGCCGTCAGCCCACTCTCATGGAAGCATGTGATCAACTATCACTAAAAACTTAATAAAGTAAGCCTTCTAGTAAAATTTGCATTTTAAAAGAGAACACCTAGAGAGGTAATGCCTTAACTTAAAAGGACTAAACGGAGAAATTTTAGAAACTGAAGAAAAAGCAAATTTATTAGCTGAGAAAAAGAATTCTGAAGTTGCAGATAATTGAGCAATAGCCCTCTCTTGTGTTCTTAAAAAAAATGCTGTGTAAATGATAATAATAATGGTAATAATAAATAATCTTAATTAGAATTTATATGACCCTTGAAAGTTTTCAAAGTGCTTTATAAATAGTTTATCATTTGATTCTCACAGCCACCTTGAGAGGTAGGTACTATTATTATTCCCATTTTCTATGGTCTTTCACATCTTACTGACAATGGCTCAGTAATAAAATAATAATAACATTATTAATAACAATTATTATTATAATTGACCTTTATAGCGCTTAAATGTGCCAGGCACTGTGCTAAGCACTTTACAGATATCATCTGATCTGATGCTCACAACAATCCTAGGAGGTGGATGATATTATTATCCTCATCTTACAGACGAATAGACTGAAGCAAACAGAGGTTAAGTGACTTGCCTGGCCACACAGCAAGTAAGTACTTGTCTGTGAAGAGATTTAAATTTGGGTCTTCTTGATTCCAGGTCTAGTACTCTGTGTGCTGTTCCATCAAGCTGATATTATTTTCTGAATGAGTTAAGAAGAGAAGTATTTGTGGGCCTTAAGTTTAGGAACTGGTCACTTATTCTCACTAGTAATTTGCATTCCCTGTTTAGATAAAGGAAGCTGTGGTGTGGTGTTTTGGGTAGAGACCTGGCCTTGGAGTCAGATGGACTTTGATTCAAGCCCTGCCTCTTAACTGTTATTTGAGCAGATGCTGATCAGAATTGGTAGAATGAGTTTCCTCACTGGGAGTTCCCTATACCATCACAGGCCCAATACAAAATGTAGGTAAGATGTCCACTATTAATAACCATTACAGATTCTCCCCGGTCAATGTCTACCTTTATGAGTGGTAGTTATTATGTGAGAATGAAGAAAAGTTGAGTGCTTACATCAGGTCGGATGATTTCTTGTAAATTGATCAGCTGAAAGAGAAGCTTTAAGCCAACAAAAGGAAGATTCCAAGCAAGTTTCAGTGAAGTATTACCTCATATACCATATAAAAATACTTTTAAAAATCATAGCCCATTTGAACAGGAAGCTAATGTTTTTAAAGGAGGCACAGTCATAGGGGAGTGTTATAAACAGAGCTTGAATGGGAAGTTTATACCGTTCTATTGGAAGGTATTTCAGTTTAGATAAAAGATGGCTAAGTGGGTTAATTGGTTGACATAAGGAAGAGGCTCTAAAATCTGAATTGTCTTCTCTGTGTGCGGTCTATCCCAATCAATCCTTCTCCCCTTCATCAGTATTCTTCAATTTGATGAAACCCCCCGCCCCCAAAACCCAACATATGGAAATCTTATATGGGGTGTTAAGTGATAGCATCCATCTTACCATGCTCAGATTCTGGTACCAGAATATTCATTGTTTACATTCAAGCCTTCTCATGTTATATTGCACACAGCTTATCTTTCACTCTTCTAGAGACGTGTTATTACTTAACTAGTATTAAAAAGTATCAGTAATACAAGTCATGTCTGAATCTGCTGCCCTTTTCCTACTAATGTTTTCTTCAGTCACTTAGTTGTCTCGTGTTTGAGGAGTGGGATGAACCCTAGTGAAAGTTAATTGATGATTTGATGTACCCATAATGGTCTGTGCTTGATTCACACTCATTTTAAAATAATTTATGCTGAATTGCTTTGCAACGACCTCTTTTTTCTTCAGATGCTAAAATTTTTAAAAGGAAAAAAGCTATACTTGGCTAAGAATCAGAAATTAATTGTATCTGTATATCATAGAACCTTAAAGTTAACTGGGGTCTTGAGTCATTTTATACAAGTTATAACTCTGTGGTAGGAGCAATATTCTCTAAGGTCCCTGCCATATGCACTAGGTTAATTTTTTTCTAAAAAGGAAGGAAATCATTTCTGAGACTTAATTGGTCCAGGGGACCAAGGCTTCCACTGTTAAAAGTAACTTCTTGGTTTTAATATAAAAGCCTAGCCCATGAGGAGTCACAGACAAATCAGGCTTGACACAGCTTCTGACAAGGTATGCCACCATGGTAAATGCAGAAGCAAGGGATCTGTGCCCAGTTGGACCAATGCTGCATCCTTGTTCTCATGCTATTTAAAAATAAACTTCCCTTTTTAAATTAGACAGTTGAGTGTCTTGTTTTGTTCTAATCGTGCTGCACCAGACTGAGTCAGGCCTAGCCTAGAACAAATTCTATGAAGGAATTCACTGTATATAATAATATATTATGTTATGTTGTTAAATTATGTTATATTATTCCATATTTATATAAGTATAAAATATGTTATATGCTATATTATAATAATATGTATATAATAATAGCACCTACCTCCCAGGGTTATTGTGAGAATAAAATAATATTTATAAAGTGCTTAACATAGTGCATTACACATAAGTGTTTAATAAATATTTGTCTCCTTTCTTCAAAGTAAACACCCTCTTCAAAGTAACTATTCCTTTGTAATGACTAATTTATATTAAATGGTTAAATAGACTGAGGTACTATTCATTGGTACCTAAAAGTGTATGCGTGAGAGGTGCACAGTCACTGGGAGCTCAAGCTAGAAAAGAAATACCCTCTAAAACCCTGCGAGTACTCCAATTCCTAGTGCGGCGGCAGATATAACCAACCTGGCTTTGGGTAGCGAGCCAGAGCATACTTGGTCTTTTTGAATACTTTCAGTGTCACGGAATTCACTACCTCAAAGCAGCTCATTCCATTGCTGGTTAGCCTTGAGGGGTATATGGGATATTCAGGGGACACTAGCACCTCTGGTGTGAGGGCTTGCTGAGCCTTTTCAGGGCTGCTCATCTACCTTGGGTGTCTCTCTTCCTCCAACTCTCACCTTTGGCTCTGCTGTAGCATGCATAGTGACTACACTCTGGTAAAATCCCACTTAGCAGACAGGCTAAACCAGGTTGAGGGTAACTGACATGCCTCAAACCTGTTAGTAAGTTAGGAGGATACCTACCCCAAGCATGTGAAGATCTCCAGCTGTGGAAAGGGTAGATGAGAACAATTTACTCCAATGGCCATTAAGGTGGCTGAAGCAGGCTCTGTGAAACAGTTAAGAGCTTGGTCAGATATTGAAGCTGCCTAGGTCATCCACTGTATCCTGGCCTGTTGCTGGTCAGCTTGACTTTTGTCTTGCTACTGGACTTTGATGACTCCAAAATAGAGAGGCTGAGGACTTTGTGCAACTCTGCCTCACTTAAATCCAATTCATGTGGGAGTCAAGACATCACCCAGTGATGTCATTGGTCCCCTTCGAAAGGAAGGAGAAACAAACAACAACCTTGAGAGAAAATTCTCTCTTATGTTGACCTGATATCTTTTGCCTTCTAACTTCCATCTGCTTGCCCTTAAGAAGTACTCATAATAAATCTATTTCTTCTTATTTTGTCAATGTTCATTTTAAAAGGCAGGAATTGGGAAGGTACCCAGAACTGAACACAGTATCCAGATATGATGTGATCAGGATTCTAGATTTAGAGCTGGAAGCATTCTTAGAGGCTATGAAATCCAACCTCTCATTGTGCAGGTGAGGTGACTGAGGCCCAGAAATATCAAGGAACTTATTCAGGTTTACATAGTAAATATCTGAATCTCAAACCACATCACACCACTGGTGAAGATTTATCTTGCACTCCTCATATAGATACTAATCTCCACCCCACCCCCCAAAAAAACCAAAAACCCACCTTTTTTTTTTTTAATGTTAGCTGCATTGGTTTTGTCTGTGCAAAAAAAAAACAACAACCAGTTTTATGGAAAAAAAAATCTATTTTATCTTTTGTGATCCTCTGTCTCCCTTATTTGATCATGAACTCTTTGCTAGCTATAGTGGCACTTGTACCAGTATATAAAAGGCTAGCACAAAACTAGAAGGAGCTCTGTAGGCCTCCAAAAGTAGATTTCCATTGGGAAGTACCAAGGGAAACAGTTGGCAGATTTTGCATTCCCAATTTTCTATAGTCATCCAAAGTTTTTCTGGCTAAAATTCATCTCTATAATAAATCATGTACTTTAATAAATCTCACTGGAAAAATATGTATTGTACATTGGGCTTTACTTTTACTTTTAAGCGATATAGAGGAAATGTTTATCTCATAACTACTGATTTAGAGGTCATTTGTAATGAAACATTGGGGAATAGGAGAGCCCAGCTTCCACTCCAACTCATAATTAGCCCAAGGAAGCTAGGACACCTATTCTGAACACAACTCTTTGCAGGTTTCTCTGAAACCATCACTTTTTACCTTTTAACATAGCACAATATATTAATATTGCATAACTTAATAATTATTATGATATCATTTATATAGTGCTTTAAGGTTTTGCATAGCACTTTAAACATGTTATTTCATTTTATTCTCACAACAATCCTGGGATGTAGGTGCTATTATTATCCCCGTCTTATAAATGAGGTAATTGAGACACACAGGTTAGATGACTTGATTGGGGTCAGACAGGTAGTGTTTGAAGTTGGTTTCAAACTCAGGTTTTCCTTACTCCAAGTCCAGTAACTCTATGCACAGTGCTACCTACCTTCCTTTGTTCACCAGTTTCCTAATTGATAGTCATCACCTTTGTTTCTAGTTATTGACTGCACCAAAAAAACAGCTGCCTTAAATATTTTTTTGTATGCGTCCTTTTCCTCTTTAAATATCTATCTGTATATATGGGGGGTTTCATATACACATACATATACATATCTATATGTATATATGTATATATGCACATACATACACACATACATACATATACATATATACATATGTATACACACATATGGGGTTTAAACTAGTAATAGTATTACTGAGTCAAAACTAAGTTTTTAGTAACTTTGAGGGCATAGATCCTGATTACTTTCCAGAATGCACTACTTCATACAGCTCCACCAATTATGAACTGGGCTTGTTTTAATATAGCCCTTCTAACAACAGTGATCTTCCCTTTTTTTGGTCATCTTTGCAAATCTTATAAGTGTGAGATAGAACCTCAGAGTTGCTTTTAATTTGAATTTTTCCAATTATTTGTGATTTTCAAAATTGTCTCATATATATCTTGATTTTTTTTTTCTTTTGAAGCTTCTTATACCCTTTGACTATTTATCCATTGGGATATGGCACTTACTATGATAAATTTGAGCTAATTTCTTATATATCTGGGAAACAAGACCTATATCAGAGAAACTTGCTGCAAAGATTCCCCCCTCCCCCCCTCCCAGTTAACTATTTCTCTTCTCGTTTTGGGTGAAATAGTTTTATTTTTGTGAACACTTTCAAATTTTATGTTATCAAAATGTTCCATTTTATTCTCTGTTAACCTCACTGTCTTGTTTGGTCATGAGCTCTTCCATAATCTGTAAATCTGACTAGAGTTTCATTCCTTGCTTTTCTAATTTATGATGTCATCCTTTATATGAATAAGTCACTTACCCACTTGGAGCTTATCTTGGTACATAGGATGAGATATTGATCTGTAGGTGATTTCTATAAGACTGCTTTCTCATTTCTTCAGTGGTTTTTGTCAAACAGTGAGCTCTTGCCTCATAGCTAGGATCATTGGGCTTATCAAACACTGTAACTATATTTGTTTTATTCTGTATGTTGCATAATTAACGTGTTTGATGATTGGCCTCTATTTTTAAGCAGTACTAAATCCGCCTTTTGGAACTTCGCTCCTTTGAGGTAGTGTTTGATGTGTGCTGATGCCAGACCCTTTTCTTTTTCATCATTTTCCTTCAGATTACTGACCTTTTTGCTCCTATAGAGAAATTTCACTATTATTTTCACTAGCTTAATAAAGTTGTATTTTATTAAGTTCATTTTATGGCACTTAATGAACTCAGGCTGTACTGTCATTTTTATTATGTTTTGGCATGCCCATGAACAATGAGTATTTCTCCAATTATTTAGGTCCATTTCTGTAAAGAGGGTTTTGTGATTTTATTTCCACAGTTCCTGTGTGTATCTTGGTAGAAAAACTTCTGAAATAATTTAAACATTCTATAGTTATTTTAAATGGAATTTCTCAATTTCTTCCTGTTTTTATTTTTGGAGGGAGGATTGGGCAATTGGGATTAAGTGACTTGCCCAAGGTCACAAGGCTAGTAAGTGTTAAGTGTCTGAGGAGGGATTTGAACTCAGGTCCTCCTGACTCCAGGGCAAGTGCTCTATTCACTGTGCCACCTAGCCGTTCCCTGTTGGGTTTTGTTGATGATATACAGAAAAACTGATGATTTGTGTGCATTCAATTTATATCCTATATTTTTGCCTAATTTATTAACTTCTTAACTAATTTATGGTTGATTTGCTAGCGTTTTCTAAATAAATTACTGTATCATCTGCAAAAAGATAGTTTTGTTTCATCATTTCCTATTCTTATTCCTTTAACTTTTTTTTCTTGTGAGATCATGATTGCTACCTCTACACTTTTTCCTTCAGCTGAAGAATAACAGATTTTGCTCCAGACTTCCTTTTAACTCTGAGAATTTTTTGTTTCAAGTATATTTATTTTTTTAAATGACATACTTCTGAATTATGCTTTCTAATCCATTCTGTTTTATGGGTTAGTTCATCCCATTCACATTAACAATTCTGGTCCTTAGTTATATATTTCCCTCCATTCTATTCTTTGATACATTTTCCTTTCTTGGTCCCTTCCTACTTTTCCTTTCCAGTCTTCTAGCATATTTCACTTCTTCATACACTGTGGTTTGGCCATGTTGTCTCCCTTGTTGCTCTTCACATATCACATTTCATCTTACATCTCCATACCTTTGCATTGGCCTTCCTTTACTTCTAGAATGCTCTTTCTCCTTACTTCCATCTCTTGGAATCCATGATTTTCTTCAAAGCTCAGCTTAAGCACTGTCTTCTACGTGAAACCTTTCCTGTTCCTCCACCTACAAGTGCCTTCCGTTTTAATACTATTGTATTCCTTTTGTATTTATTCTCTGTATGTGCATGAGCACACACACGTGTGTATATGTACTTGTTGACTCTCCCTTTAGAATGTAAGTTCCTTGAAGGCAGAGACTGTTTTCTCTTTTCTTCTTATATCTAATGCTTAGCACAGTGCTGGGTACATAATATATATTTGCAACATACAAGTCTAAGAAAGTCAGTTGTATAAAATGAAGACAGAGGCTAATTATTCCCTTTTAGTAATCTCCATCCTTGGAATGTCTTCATCTACAGATGTTTTCAGCAGCTCTATTCTTCTCCTACTGGGTAGAACCTATCCTATAGTGACTGCCTCAGTTTCATTCCTGGCAGGAAGCTCTTTATGAATATTCTAGAAAGAAAACAATAGAGGAAGAACCACTTTTGAATACTGCAGCTTAAATCTGGCTTCATCAGATCTCAGACTTTTTTAAAAATTAGAAAAAAAAAATGAAAGCTCCTATTTTCTATAGCCAGAAGTGTGCTGAAGCCAGCTCCAACTATCTAGCAGAGCTAATTGTCAAACTTTCAGTATGAGCATTTACACCTTGGAAGCCAACAATCATACATATCAGGGCTTGATTTATTGTTTTATTTTTTGTTTAGGCTTAAGAAAATGATGGAGAAAATGTTAATAATGTAGATTAAATTAAAATATGTGTCATGTGCTGATTTTTCTAAGAATCAGTTGTTAACTTTCAATAGCATATTTCTGTTTGTAGCCTAATGAATCCTTAATGAAAGAAGGATTGGATCCACATAATTTGATTCTTATCTTCTTTGTCGAAGTTTATCAAATATATCCATCAATTAAATGCTCTCTCAAGTAGGCTGACTTATAGGTTCGCAGTTTATATTTACAGGGAACCCTAGATGCTAATGAATCCAATCCTATCATTTTATAGGTAAGGAAACTGAGATATGAAGACATGTAGTGATTTGCCAAGGATCATACTGCTAGTAAGAATATGAGGTGGGATTTTAATCAAGGTCTTCCTAACTCTTAAGTTCAACACTGTATCCACTGCACCATGATGCTTCTCTGGGGCAGTCTTCTAGTCAGGAGAGAATTCTGATGATTTAAATAGAAGATTTGAACCTCTGTCCCATTCTCTCAATAGATATATCAATCACTGTTCCTCCCTTTTATTTTCAGTTCTTTAGTTTAATTATAATGATGAACCAGAGCAGTTACCTTCTAGATAGTAGGCAAATCCAAAATTAAAGGAGTTATAAATTTAACTTAAAAAAAGAAAAAAACGTTAGATTAGACATCTGCCCCCTTGGACAAAGAGGGGAGGAGGGTGGCAGTCATTTCTCCATCTGTGGGAGTTCTCTGTCAGGGGAAGTTCAGCTTAGACACAACACACGTCTCTTTTAGGCCTCAGGCTCTCCTATCTACTGTTGATGGACAAAGACAAAGACAGCTTGTACTCAAATACTGGCTACATTGGCTGCTTCTATTTCTTTCAAAATTTCATTCAAGCACTTTGATACAATCACTTACTAAAGCTTTTTCAACTTGCAATCAAATTATATGCTCATACTCAGCATCCCACCTTGATAACCAAGCTATTGATAAAAATTTTAAATAGGACAGAGCCAGGGAAAGAGTCCTATGGTTTGCCACGAGAGACCTTCCTCTAGGTGACAACAATTCATAGATCAAGACTAAATTTGGTGTAGTCATTCAGCCAGTTATGAATTCACTTTGCTGTACTATCATACAACCCACATTTCCCTGTCTTGTTCACAAGTACGTCACGGGGCTTTGGAAAATAACCTTGCCAAAATCCAGAGGCTTAAATACTACATAATGATAGCCTTCTCTTGATATACCTTTCAAAAGAAAGTAAATGAAGTTATTTAGGCATGATCTGTTCTTAATGAACTCATGCTGACTCCTGGTGATTACCAATTTTTCCCTTGAGTGCTCATAAGCCCTCTATTTAAGAATTCAGTCTACAATTTGTTAGAGAATTAGCATCAAGATTTTGGGTCTGCTGTTTCTGGAACTGACTTTTCTGACTTTTGGGAAAACTAGGTTATTGACCCATCTCTCCAGTGATTATAACTGAAAATTATTTCGGTATATCAGAAAGTAATTAATCTGGGCTTGAAAACAAGCTAGTTTAAAATGACTTGACACTTTTTTGTGGTAGCAAGAAACTAAAAACAGAGGGTGCCGACTGATTGGGGAATGGCTAAAACACTGTCAAAGATGAATACAATAGAATATTATTGTGTAAGAAATGACATCTATTGAGAATTTAGAGAAACATGAGAAGACATTTATGGATTGATGTAGAGTGAAATAAGTAGAACCAGGAAAACAATATGCAGAATTACTCGCATAACAAAAATAAAAAGAACGTGAAAATAAGAGCTAACTTAGTGTAATGACAATGAACAGTCCTTGGCCCCATAGGAGGGGTAAAGAAATGCACCTCTCTTTTGCCTGAAGAGGTGGGAGACTATGATTATAGAATGTCGAATGTGCTATCAGATACGGCTGTAGTATAAGCCATTTTTGCTTGGTTTTTTTTTTCTCCCCTTGTTACAGGAGGTGGGTATGTGAGAAGTATGTGTGGATAGCAAATGTGTGTGTGTGTGTATACACATTAATAAAATTGTCATAAAATAATTTTAAAAAATACATTATAGTAAATAGCACAAAAAAAGTGATTAGAAATTTTTTTATGTCTTATTTCCTTTTTAACTTGAAGATCCTTGGCAAAAATGAACATGAAAGAGGAATTGAATAGTTAGCTTTCTCTTCTATCATCATTCTCTTCTTCTCAATGTTTTTACTTTATTTTATTTTTTAAAAAACATCAGTTCATTCTGGAGATTAGTTTTTTTTTAAAAATATAATTTATTTAATTTCATTATTATGAATTATCTCTCCAGAATTTGATCTACTTGAACATGTCATTTCCAAAATGGCATGTAGGACTTGCTCCAATATAGAGCAAGATTTTCTTTAGTACTTTAGTGAACAATAAAATTAATCATTAAAATATATATATTTGTCTCTTAAGAAAAATATAATTGTCATTTTAGGAGAAATAATTGTTTAGTGTAAATTAAAAAAATAACTTGCTGAGTGAAAAAAATGGACTTTTATTGATTTAATTTCAAGTGGGAATGTAGTATGGGATAATGAATAGAGAGCTGGTCTTGAAACCAAAAAGATCTGGGTTCATATGCCTTTGACATTATACTGGCCATGTGACCCTGGGCAAATCACTTGATCTCTTATCACTCTAAGAGGCTCTTTGAATTGCAGAGAGGGAGTTGACCTGCATTGGTAGAGGGAAATTCTTCATGTTCATTATAGCAGTGAAATTATAGTTTCAGTCTTTCTTTCTAAGTATCATGTTAGTGACTATATGTATGTGTACATACACAGGTATGATTTGTGTTAAAATAATTTCTATTAGCAAAGGATTTGACCTCATTAGTGCACATACTCCCATCTTTTCTCTGAACGCATTTGTTTGAAGATAAATGAAATAGCAGAAACAGCAGTGAATTTGGAGTCAGAAGACTTGGTTTCAAGTTCTAGCTTTGACACTAATAATATGTGCCCCATCTGCCTCATGATATAGAATTATGAGGAAAGGATTTTGTAAACCTTTAAGTATTGTATGAATATGAGCAATTATTACTGTATTTTTGCCTTCGAAGGGAAAGAACATTAAGGTTCATTGGTGACTCAGGATATTTGTTTTATAATTTTTATAGTGAATATATTATATATGATACATACACATAAATATATATATCACAGCTCATAAAGTGAGTAGAGTGAGTTTCAATGTTAATTGCAGATAGGACTGTCTTTGAGAAATTACACATAGAATTGACTTTCAAAATAATTACTTAATGATGGTGAGGGAAGAGAAGTGGAGGTTGGGGGCTTAAGCTTAGTCAACTAAAAATAAGAAAAAATGAATAAATAAATAAAAAAAACTAGTTCAAAAGTAAGTTCCAATTTAGGGCATTGGATCCTAACTTGGTTTTCTCGCTTCAGGACCTTAGTATCCTGCTTTTGGCTTTCTTTCCTTAACCTCTATGTCTTTTCACACTCTGCTCAATCAATCAGAATTACATAGTCATACAAACATGGAATTTGAGAGTTGGAAGGGAGCCATGTAGCATTAGCCATACAGAAAAGAAATCTCCGCTATTAACAACTCAGCAAATGCCTACACTGTGTTGACACTGGGAATGGAAATTAAAAAAAAAAAAAGACAATCTTTGCCCTTACAGAGCTCATATTCTAGCGAGATACATACAAATAAGAAAATATAGCATCTACTATATACAATATAAATAATAGTAATTTGGAGTGGGATGAAGGTCAATAACTGGGGAAAATCAGTAAAAACCTGTAGAAGGATGAAGCCCTGTGCTGTCAACCAGCACTGACTCTGGCAGTTGGCCCTTATTCCTCTGAGAAGACGCTTATTAACCCTGTCAGTTTGGCAGACAATAAGCATTTATTAAGTACCTACTATATGTCAGGCATTGTGCTAAGCACTGAGGATACAAAGAAAGGCAAAAGACAGGTCCTGTTCTCAAGAAGCTCACAATCTAATGCCTGAAAATGAGAGCAAGGATCAGTGTGCAGGGCATCTATCTGGAGGAGGTGAAATAGCAACTTGTCCTATTCCAGAATGCCCTAGTTTAGGAACAAATATTCTGTCTTCCATAGCAGATTCACCTCCACAGTTTTTTCAACCCCACTTGGTTTGGGTAAGTCATTTAAGATGAGGGAGCAAAGGAACTTTTCTAAACTTCAGAGGGACATGTATACTCTTAGTTAGGAAATGTTTATTATACTGTAGACTATACTATGACATTTTGAAGCTTAATTCCATAATTGACTTTCTGTAGAAAATCAGAAGAAACGAATTGGTCAATTGTAAATGAGAAAGCACATTGGACGATGGGTTTATGATACTTGAGTTCTAACTCTGCTTCTGCTGTTAACTGGTCATATTACCTTGGGCAGATCACTTAATTATGAGGGAGCTTAGAAGTCGTCTGTTCTATCCTTCCTCATTCAGAAATCTCATTGGGAGCATTGCTGACAGTGGTCATCTATCGTCTCCTTGAATACTTCCAATGATGGGGACATTCTTGATAAAAATGGTCTTTAGTTGCCCAGCTACAAATGAAAGTGTTAAATTAAATAACCTCTCAGGTACCCTTAGAGGCTAAAATTCTAAGATTCTCAGTGCATGTGTCTGAAATAGGAAGTGAAAACTGGAGAACAATATGGATTAGATAGAGAAATTATTTACACTGTGTGATTGTTCACAATGTAAGACTTTATATAGGTGAATATTATATAACTTGGAATGTGATAAGTGAATGAATGTAGAGTATTATTAGAATATGAATGGGTAAGTTCAGGTTTTGGTTAGTTTCATTCTTGCACTTTATCATTTATCTCCCAAACTTCTATCCTTCTGTAGTGGGAATCAGAACTTTTAGTTCTATCTATAACAGGCACAGATATAAGATTTATGATATTCTAGCCCTGCTGATTGCTCAGTTAAGTCTTTTGATAATAGAACAGAGTTATCACTAGAGTTTTACTAGTATTATTATTTTCCGAAGGATTAGCTGGCTCTTTCTCTAGGAAACTTGTTGACAAATGATAAACCTGCCCAAACTATACTTGTATAGTTTGTAACATATCCAGAAAGACTTGGGGGAAATCACAGTTTTATTCTTTTGGAGGATTCTTGTTATTGACAAATTGTAAGAGTCTTCTTCTGTGCCCCATTGTAATATAAAGTTGCAATTTCATTGAGCTCGTCTAATGACCTCATAAACCAGAAGAGCAAATGTTGAGTAGTTTATCAATGTCAACAATATGCTTGCCAGATGAAATTTCAGTCTCGAGAGCAATTCTTGAATGTATGTTTTTCATTATTATAATTTACTTCTAAAAGAGTACATTTCTATTAAAAATACACAAAGAAAAATGTAAAGTTGAAATGAAATTGTCTTCTGGAAAGATGCAATCAACTGCTGCTGATGTGTTTTCTAGGCAAAATCTTTATTCTTGATTCAATTTGTTCTGAGAGGCAAACTTTTCTAGCAGCCCATAGCACAAAACAACCATTGTCTGAGAAGTGACATTATTTTGAGCTTTTTTTTTAAAGGTTAATTCCAAGACAGGTCTGGGTTTCCTGACTTAACTGAGCAATCTAGTAAAAATGCACTACTTCAGACCCCACTAAAAGAGAATATATGATGATTCAGATGCAGTCCCAAATTAAATTTACCTGTATTCTACCTTTGAAGAAGACATTGTTAAGAAAACAAAATAACTAATGTAGTAAGGAAAACATATAACTTAAGATCAAATTTTCAAGTACCTCTTTCATTTCACATATTTATTAAATACCTACTATGTTTAATTCATTGCACTACTAGGTACTAACAGAATATAAAGATCAAGAAAACAGGGTCTCTTCCCATGAACAGTTTGTCCTTAAACCCAAATCGCTCTGACTCTCATTGATTGACCAACACTAAGTACCAGCCCAAGACTCACTTGTCATTGTTTGGATTCTGATGGTTTAGAGCAGTGGTTCTGAACCTGTGGGTTGCAACCCCTTTCACAGGGGTCACAGGGGTCACCTAAGACTATCGGAAAACACATATTTCCAGTGGTCTTAGGAACTGAGATACCGCTCCTCTATCTGTCTCCAGGGGGTCTGCCCACATGCAGATATACCCACATACGAGTATTAAAGGGTCACGGCTTTAGGAAGATTGAGAACCGCTGGTTTAGAGTGAGTGTAAATAGCAATTGTTTCTGTTTTGACCAGAAACTCCAAGGGTCTTCCCTTCCCAGATTGATTTTATTTATTTATTTATCTATTCCTTTTTACTTAGCCTTAATCACTAAGTGGGCACTGCCTCAGACAAACAGACCTGGGGAAACCTTAACTTAAAAAGGCCAAGGCTGCCCACTGCATCTGGGGCCATCTCCAGTTGTCTTCATCTACATCTTACCACTGGACCCCAATGGTTCCAGAGGAGAAAGTGAGGCTGGTGACTTTCCACAGCCCTCCCTCACTGAAATCCAATTCACTTTCAAGTCATAACATTTCCTTCTTAATGTCATGGTCTTCTTTGAGAATGAAGAACAAACAACAACAACAATCTGGCAAGTGGAGATAAGAATCTATATCGGTAAATATTATATAAATTAGGATGAGATAAGTGAAAGAGTATAAAGTGCCATTAAAATGTAGCATTTATTTATTGTTATTGTACTCACTACAAATGATTATATTCATTAAAGCAGGTTTAGCCAGACCTGGACCTGCTCGCACTTGCAGAGATCTCAAACCCTTTATAAGCTCTGGGTCCTTTTATCTCCTACTCCCTTAGGAACATTGTTTTCTTATTCAGAGACTCCTGAAGGCTCAGAACTGTGCCACTGGGAATTGTCACATCCGTCAGGGATTGTCATCATTGTCTTCAGACTTTAGAATGACTCCATAGATGCTGATGTTAGGATTCAGTGTGCCCTAAAATTCACCAGCTATATACCAGTCTATGGCCACCTGTCTCTCTGTCTGACCTGAATTTTCAGTAACCTCACAAATCAAGGTTCATAATAGGGAAGAACTGAACCCTCAAGGTACCTCACCTGAGCTCCTACACATATATATGTACTTGCTGTCAGCTTCCACAATCATGTCATTCTCACTTTCTTCCCTTGGTTCTTATTCTTTACATGGGCACAACTGATGCATACTCTGATCCAAACTCCCAACAGCTAGTTTGTTGGCTCTGCCTATTTCACCAATGTCCAACATTAGGAGACTGTTTTAGCACTCTCATAGTACAAGAAGGTAATCAATGATTGTAGAATTGACATCATTAACACCAGGCCATTCCACTCCAAAAGAGCACCTAACTGTAAGGGTACACAAAGACCAGCAGATCCACACTATGAGACGCTGTAAGATATGGCTAAGCATTTTAAAACAGCGGGATAAACACCTGGTGCTAGATATGGTGTTAAGTACTGGGATACAATAAGAAAGGGAAAGACAGTACCAGCCTAATGGGAGAAGACAATATACAAGAGGAAGCTGAAAATCGGAGGATGGTATCAGAGTTTACCTGAGGAGGGGATATGATGATGGTGGACACCATTCACAAAGGGGCACTCAACTAAATAAATATTTATGTGCCTAGTAGAACCAGTCGCTGTGCAAGGCACACAGATGCAAGGCAAAAATGAAATTGTCGCTGTTTTCAAGAAATTTATGTTCAGAGAAGTTTATGTCAAAATAGACACAGATACAGGTAGAAGATAGATGACTATCTGTCTTTATAGCTGACTACCTCTTGTATTGGGATGTGAAGTTCACATAATATGGCCAGGGGAAGGCTGGGTAGAGTAGTCATAATTAGAAGCATTGTGTTCATTGGGTCTTGAATTCTGACTACATGATTATACGGCAAATGTGCCATAGGCTTATTGCTGGTACATGGAAACCAGCAAAGGTGGCTACATATGTTGAGATAATAAATAACAATAGTTAGAACCAGAGGTGTGCTGGTGCCAACATGAGCCAACTTTTGGGTGCTGATTGTTAAAATTTTCAGTGTGAGCATTTACACTTTGGAAATCAGCAAACAGGTTGGGGCAGCTAGGTGGTGCAGTGAATAGAGTACTAGCCTTGGAGTCAGGAGGGTCTGAGTTCAAATTTGACCTCAGACACTTAACACTTGCTAGCTGTGTGACCTTGGGCAAGTCACTTAACCCCAATTGCCCTGCCTTCTCCCTCCAAAAAGCAAAAACAAACAAACAAAAAACGCACAACTGAAACCAGCAAATGTTACAAGTCAATGTTTTATTTTTGTTGATGCTGTACTTAGAGAGATTATAGAGAAAATGTTGATAATGCACATTATACTTAAAAGTTGTTGTACTTACTTTTTTTCCCCAGAGACTTGGCTGCTCACCATTTACCAGCATATTCCTGATGTGACCCATCTGCTGATAAGCAGTTATGGAATCTTAGAATTGGTAGTTACCTTAGAGATATCTAATCCAATCTTCTACCCCACATAGGAATTCCCATTCCATATCCCAGGCAGATAGTTATCCAGGCTCTTCATTCATATTTACAGAGTTACCTTGCTAACAGACATACTTTCATGGTACTTAGCACTGACTAACTTTGTAGAGGTTGACCTCTTTTGTAGGGTCTATGAGCCTACTGAGTCAGGCCCCTTGCACTATTTAAAAAAAAAAATCGTCATTGGCTTTCTATTGCTTCAGTACAAAATTAAAAAAAAAATCCTCAGTCTGGCATTTAAAACCTTTCTTGATCTGGCTCCCACTTACCTTTCTAGTCATTTTTCAAAAAATTTTTCCTTCTTTTTCTTTATTATGAATTTAACAAACATGAATATTTCCAAGTACAAAGAACAAAAAAGAAGCATGTGAACATGAATCTCTAGTATGTGCATTATTTAAAAAGTTTGTTAAATTTAATTTTTTATTTATTACATTGTTCTGCTTCACTGTATTCCCTTCTGTACTTCCTGCTACCTTCCATGTATTTCTTTTAGCTTTATTGATGTTCTTTTCTTTCTTTTTGATGTTATCAATGACCCCATACTTCCCTCAATAAATCTTTCCCCTCCCACCAAAATAAAGGCCCTCCCTTGTTGTAAATAAGTTTAGTAAACACACACACACACATACACACACACACACACACACGCACACACACATTAGCCAGATCTAAAAACATATTTCAATCAATTAATCAATAAGTGTTTATTAAGCACCTATTATGTGCCAAGCACTATGCTTAGTGGTGGGGATACAAAAGGAGGCAAAAGACAGTCCCTGAACTCAAGGGGTTTACAATCTAATAATTAGAGAAGACAACATACGAATATAGTCAAAGCAAGCTATTTAAAGGATAAATAGGAAATAATTAACAGACGGAAGGCACTAGAATTAAGAGGGATTGGGGAAGGCTTCTGGAAAAAGATGGGATATTAGTTGGGACTTAAA
The DNA here is from genome assembly GCA_028627135.1 of Pseudochirops cupreus. NCBI lineage: Eukaryota > Metazoa > Chordata > Mammalia > Diprotodontia > Pseudocheiridae > Pseudochirops > Pseudochirops cupreus. The sequence goes on from CM053584.1 coordinate 292,434,396, forward strand.
GGAAGGAGGAAAGGTCTCTCTCAGCAACCACATTGGCACATCCAGGATGGCTACTGGCACAGGTTCTTAGATCTGCTTTACTAGGAAAGACAGCTGTTTAAGGGGTCAACAATCTTTTTAAATTACATTCACTAGTTCAGGAGAAAAGTCAGCACCCTGAACTTCAGAGAAAATACAAGAAAATAAAGATCATACAGGGCTCTGACTGCTTGAATCATCTAACACACTTTACATACATCCCTGGATTTAGAGAGCCTTTACATCTGAGCAGTCAGAGAGCTCTGACCATAAGACAACTCAGAATCTCAACCAGGGAATCATTAGATCCTTCTCATAAGTGAGACTCCAAAGCAAAATACCAACTCAGAGTATATATATAGTTCAGAGTCAGAAGGCATCACAAACCTGGTGACCCTGTGCCTAAGTAGAAATGAGCAAAATGTGTGAAAGCCTTCCTATAAGCAAGCCTCCCCAAATCAAGCTTCTCTTAGTGGACTCTGCATGAGGCCTATTAATTGGGGAGAAAGATCTTGAATCTCATTAACATTACTAGTGGCCCATAGTTGAAGCAAAAGAGGGAGAATGTTCCAGGCACTGCCAAATCAAGAAAATGCCTGGAGCCAAGAAATAGATTGACTTTTTTGTGGAACAGCCTGGAGGCTGGTGTCCCTGGATCAAAGAGAGAAATAAGGTGTAAGAAGACTGGACAGGTAGAAAGGGGCTAGGTTCTGAAGGGTTGTATCCTATCAACTCTCTGCAAGAGGTGGGAAACGTGAATCATCAGTCTTCAGGAATAGAGGTCAGTCACTGTATTGATCATAGTTCTGGAATCTTTCGCTGTTGCTTTCCTTCACAATGTCATAGTCAATATATGAATTGTTCTGGTTCTTCTCACTTATTTGTATCAGCTCATACAAGTTTGCCCAGGTTTGCTCTGTATCTGTTCCCCCATGTCTGATATTATTCCCTTACATGCACTCTCAGTTCTAATCAAATCAAATTGTTATCCATTTCCTACACACAGAATGCTATCTTTCACCTCAGTGCCATTTGCACAAATAGTACCTTCTCCCACAACCCCCAGACCTAGAACACACTCCCTTTTATCTTGAGAATCCCCAGCTTTCTTTGAAACACAGCTCAAGGTCCAACTTATACATGAAACCTTTTTTCTTATTTCTCTAGTTGTTACCACTCTCTCCCTTTTGAAATTGCCTTGTACTACTTTATGTTTATCCACTTACATGTTTATTTTACCTGCTCTCCTTTCCCGTGATAGATGTAAACTTCTCTCGGGCTGAGGCTATTTCATTCTTGTATTGGTATCTCTAGTACCTAGTACAGTGTATTATATGTATTGATTGAGTGCTTAATAAATGTTTCTTGAATTGAAGTCAGTGGGACATGTTGAGGGGTACTATGGACAAGAGAAAAATCACATTTTTCAATCTTTGGGACAAATCCTTCATTATTTTTGTTTTTGTTCACTCCTTTTATGTTGTTCAACTGAGAGGCTGGGATTAGGCCAAATTTTCTAGTGAAAAAGTTAACCTCTGGTCACCTGGGAAACCATTCCCATCCCTGTTTTCCTTTACAACACAAGTTGTGGTGCCACAGCCTTTGGGGCTTATGTAAAATTGCTTAGGTAAGGCAGAGAAAGTACAAATCCTAGAAAGCTGTTTCTCACTAACCTGGCTTCATAAACCTATCCAGAGTCATTTTTCACAATAGTATTGAAAAGCAAAGAGCTAAAACAGGTATTAATCTACTGAACTACTTACTAGCCCAATCTTTAGATCTCACTTCTGCCTGCATTTAGGTGTAGGGATGTATCCCAGGAGAGCAAGAAGTAGCAGGTGAGGGAGTTAAATAAGCTCCTTAAAATGGTCTCCACTCTGCAATGGCCCTGTTTTGAAAACCTGAGATTAGTCACTAGAAATACTGTTTATTGCATTATTAAAACAAACTGGGTGGATAATTCTCTCTCCTATTGACTGGATGTTTTTAGAAAATGAACTGCACCCATGTGACTATAAGTCTTGCTATTAAGTGTGAACTTTGCATTCAATTGTAATTGCAAACAAAATATGGCTTACTAGTAAAGAATGCTGAACTTACAACAAAATGTGCCTTTTATTTGTACAGAAATGTAGATCTTAACCAAATGTGTCCACATGGTTCCAGTTAGGTTGGAGAATGTTTAATGTAAAACTTAAATTGATGAAAATAACCTAACTTTCTGACAAACCAACAAATGGGAGTTGAGAACTCATTTTGTACATATAGTTTGATGAGGCTGGGGAACTGTCACTTGGTCATCAGTTTTTGCCCAAAAATGTTATACTTGAAAAGAAAGCAGGATCACTGTGAAAGTAATTGATGTTCTTCAGAACTTACATATAAATGAAAAATATAGAACTTATTCATGACTAGATGCACCTTGAAGGTGATTGTTTGTACTTGAAATTTCCTTGTTGGAATTTTGGGAAACTCAAGGCAAGTTGTGAAGGGATTAATCTATTGGACTCATATGAACAGTTTGTCAGGTGACCTGGCAAAATGTCCCATCAACAAGGCGTTCTTCCAGCCCATACAGGCTCAAATGGCTGTCTTTGTTATGCTGAGGATGTTAAGGGTTAATTGTTTGTTTTTTTTCTTTGATTTCATTGTTCCTTCAGTGAATGGTATGTGTGTGTATGTGAAGACGATAACTCTAGACATATTTGTGAATGAAGGTATGGGGGACAGGAAGAGAGAGCTGTACTCTATAGAGTACACATAGACTGGTCCCTGTAGATCAATATATGGTGATACCTCCACTACTTGAAAGAGCGATTTGAAGCTTCTTTGAATGCAATGTAAAATTACTTTGTTAAAAGTCAAACTCCATGGATGGGATCACAGATCTAAAAGCTCAGAGGTCATTTAGTTTAATCTCCTTATTTTATAGATGAGGAAACTGAGGCCCAGAGTGGTTAGGTGATTCATCCAGGTGGTGTCAGAGGTCATATTCAAACCTAGTTCATTTGACTTCAAGGCCAGTTCTCATTCTAGTGTGCCATGCTGCCACTATGAAAAGAAAAATCCCATTTTCTAGATGGGGAAACTAAGGACCAGAGATATTAAGGGATATCATTCCCTAGGGTCACATAGGCAGTTAGTATCTTTCTTAATCTTTCTATCTTAACTGTAAAAACCCGTCTCCAAAAGTATGTGTCCTTTTATATTTGTGGAAAATGGCAAAAGGTATAAGGCAGAAGTCCAAAATGGAGGTAGAGACTATCTGTTTTCATCACTCTTACACTAGCCTGGTATAAGACAGGCATCTATCTAACTTAGGCAGAGGACCAATAAACCTTGTCCCCTGAGTCTTCGCCCTAAGTCTGCTCTCAGTCAAAAAGTTCACTTCCATTGCCTGGGAACCCCAAACCAAAAAGAAGCTTTAGGGTTGCCTGTCTTCATAGCCTTCTTAGTAGCCCAGTACCAGCTGGACCACAGGTCCAAACTTGGCACAGGCCCAGCCAGCAGCCTACTCCAAATCCTGTTAATGCCATAAAATGTTTTTCTTCTCACAACACTGGGGTGTAATCAATTTGCATCATGAAGTGCCCACTCAACACTTTGGTAATTTGTAAAATTATTATTATTTTCACACATTGCTATAACTCTGCTGTCTTTTGCTCACTCTCAACCCAGAATTAGAAACCTTTCTCTAACACCCATGTGGAAGCAGAGCAGTTTCTCAAATGTCAGTTCAAATTCACCTGAAAAAGCTCAAGCCAGACTAAATTACAAAATTCATCTTTATTTTGACCCAAAAATTTCACATGTCTACTCAGGGGGACTATTTTCAAATTTAACTCCATAAGGAAGAGGAAGCTGAGCTTTCTTTGGATTAACCTCTATTTTAGATAGTTAACTTCATATATTCTGTCAAGTTGTTGTTGAAATGATTGGTAGGGTGACCACATCACCGGATCAAGAAATCACCCTGTTGAACCCCAAGTTTAGGAAAGGAGCAGGTAAGCCTACAGAGTCTGCTTGAATCCTTGGGTATCCTGAAGGTAGAAGGGAGAGAGAGTTGTTTTTACCCTAGATCTGAGGAATTCTAAATGATCTGGAAAACAATTACTAGCCACAACATTTTCAGGTACTTCCATTGGATTCTGGTAAATTCCTGGATGATACCCTAGGGTTCAATGAATACAAGTCTTCTAAGATCCCTATGGACAAATCAAAATTTCTAAGGGAGCCTTGGAGAGGATACCCTTGGCAGAGGTGGGCAGATTAAGCTGTAACCAAAATTAAGGAGTTAACAATGTTGGTTGTAAACATAATCTCTCTCTATCAAACTGGTCCCCTCAGAGAATTCTACTTCCTACTCCAAAGCAACTGTGTTGTTTTACAAGTCCAAGGTGAAACTCCATCCCCCAACCTTTTTCTCGTCGAGACTGACCTATCTTATGCTTTATTTCCTCAAATTCCCAACCTTCTAAATGAATGCTAATTAAATAATAAACTCATTCATAGTTGTGGCTTTATAGTGTGTAGGTAGGAAATCTCATTCTCCAAAAGTAAAAGCTAATAGGGTATTTTGGGAAGCAATGCTTAAGCCAGTGTAACCACCCACACTTCTCCAAAATCCTTTGGGTACATATGTTTAATAAGTACTAATTCTCAACTTTACTGTCATCCACTCCACGTTTTTCCATCTTATTTACAAAGACAAGTCCTGCAAAAACCTCCTGTAATGACTCATTATGGCATGGAAGTAAGCCTGAATTCTTTAAAGTTTGTACCATGGAATAAAAACTCTGTTAGGTTCCATTAATCTGGAGAGGTTTTAAATATGGTCCCAATAACAGGTTTTATGTCTGTTGTTTGGGGATTATCCTCGCTATAAGGGCTGAGGAATGCATCAATTGACTTCATCATGATACTTTTTGTGTTGTTCAGAACAAATCTTGCAAACCATGTACTAAGTAATAGATGGGTTACAATTTGTGTCAGTAGAGGGAGTACCCATACCAGCAAAATCATATTCTTGAAATATTGTAGCAAGCAAATCTATCATGAGCAACTTTGTTCATTGCCTTGGTGAAATTAAGTTGTAGTATATCTACATCATAAAAGGTAGCTTGCCTAGGGGACTCAGCTCTTAGAGCCATTTGGAGTTAAGCTCAATGTGCTTCTAATACATACTATCTCCATGACCCTGGGCAAGTCATTTAATCTTTCAAAATTACAGGTGAATTTTTGATACTATACACACAGGAGTTGCTGATTTATATGAGTGGAGACAATTGCCTATAGTGGTGAAATCGTAGATCTGATCCTTACATGTTCATTCTTTTCCCCTCCTGACTCTTTATGGGGTGGCTAGGTGGTGCAGTGGATAAAGCGCTGGTTCTGGAGTCAGGAGGACCTGAGTTCAAATCCACTTTTAGACACTTACTAGCTGCCACCAGTTTCCTCATCTGTAAAATGAACTTGAGAAGGAAATGGCAAACCAATCCAGTACCTTTGCCAACGAAAACTCTGAATGGGGTTATGAAGAGTCTGAAACAACTGGATAATGACAAAACTCCACTCATTATCCATATATATATCATTCCCATATCTTACTAATAAAAACAGTGAAATTATTTTAGTAAAATTTGATTTTAGTCTACATTGGCTCTCAATAATAATAATGATTGCTTTGTTTTTGAAGTGTTCACTAATTACTTGCTCAATAATAATATTTTACCACTTTGATGGGATTCTTTGCAGTGGTGTGGTGATCCTCAGATTAGATAATGAATTAAAGCACTTTGCAAATATTAAAGTTATAGTTAAAGTCTTTATAATCTTAGTTGATATTATTATTATTAATCAACACTTTGTAGGACTCCAGTCCTACTGACTTCAATCACTTGGCCTTCTACTGCATTCCTGCTGAGCTCAAGCGATGTTCATAGAGCTATATAGGGGTAAGCTGATTAATATTGAACAACTAGACTCTCCCTGGGTGGGGGGGGGGGGGAAATCACTCACATTTGAAAGTTTATTCTTGTATGATTAACACTTTAAGTCTAGAAAATTTACAAAGAAATAAATCAAGTTCTGTTTTATAGCAATTACTAATTTCTGAGGTATAAATGCTCACGTTAAAAATTTAACTCAATTTCCTTGCCTCAGTTTCCTCAACTGTAAAGTGGGGATAATAATAAAGCACCTTCCCCACCATGCCTGGCACATAGTAGGTACTATAGAATTGCTAGCTATTATTATTGCCCCTTTTCTAGTCCTTTGCATTTTTCAAAGCCTTTTTTTTTAAGGGGGAAGGGGGCTTCCTGATAGTATTCTCATAGGTGAGAGGTTCATGGGGTCAATAGCTTTAAAAATGAAAGGGATACTGGAGGTCCTCTAGTCCCCTGCTGTTCTCTCCCCCCCACCCCATTCCCATTTTACAAACGAGTAATCTGACACAGAGAGAAGTTAAGTGACTTGTATAAGGTCACATAAGCAGTAAGTGGCAGTTCAGGATTTGAATCCAGTCCTTGGAGTCTGTTCTTGTATCCATACTTATGTTTGGTTATTTTCTCCTCATCTTTTGTACATAGTTTTACAATGTGATTTCATCGAAGAGTCCCCCCGCAATCACATTGATTTTGTCTTTAATTATGATAAAATTATCTAAGTATAGGTCTAAGAGAGTCCTAGCGAAGAGATAGGTGATATCAAAGTAACAAAAACCTAGATTGAAATAATTAATAATCAATCAACAAGCATCTTACTTCTGACACATACAGGCTGTGTGACCCTAGGCAAATAATTTAACCTCTCATTGCTCCAGGTACTGAGACTATAAATTGCAGGAGAGGTATTGATCTGCTTTGGCAGAGGGAGTTTCCTCACCTGGGAGTTCCAGATAACTGTTAAACCACAGTTCCAGAGGAAGACTCTTGCAGTTGGGGTAGGCATAGGGGTGGCTTGGGAAGATTTCCTGTAGAAGAGAGCACTTGATCTGAACTTTGAATGAACCTAAGCATTTATGAGGCCAGTCTTGTAGATGATGGACTTTCTCTGCTCCTGTTGGTTCATATTTGCATATGATGAAAATGTCAAAGGCATTATGAAAAAGAAAGCTTTCAGCTTTCACTTCCTTCTATATAATTGACCACATCCCCTAAAGGAATTAAAAGAACCACTTTCCTTCAGAATTTTGACTTTCTCGTTTTAGTCTTGTCCTTTTTTCTTGTTCAGTGTTTCTCCTCCATAGGAAGTGATAATTATTAAAAGAATCACCCACTGAACCTGCTATTTAGAGTTCAAGAACTACTTAGTTACAACATGAGACATCTGTTTATGAATTACATACCTCCAAAAGTCCATGATTTCATCAGTGCCAATGCAGAACAACGCACCTCCTTCTCCAATAATAATAATATTGAAATCAATAATGTTGGTATTAAGGTTTTCTGAGTGCTTTATATTTATTATCTCATTTGATCCTCACAACAACCAAGGAAGGCAGGTGCTACTACTGTTCCATAAACTAAGATATACAGGTTCAGGGACCTGTCCAGAGTCACAAAGTTGAGTGAGCAGGATTTGAACCCAGATCTTCTTGACTCCAAATCTAGCATTTTACCCATTGAGGTACTTAGCTGTCCCTAACTTTTAATCTGGTACTATAGTCAATATGATACTAATATCTGGTATTCATAGAGACATTTAAAGGTTTGCAAAGTTTACAAGTTTTGTCTTATTTTATCCTCACAACAATTCTGGAAGGTAGTACTATTAATATTCCCATTTTATGATAAGGAAACTGAGGCAGAGATTAGGTGACTTGCTGGGTCACATAGCTAGGTGGTATAGTGGCTAGAGCACAAGGCTTGGAAACAGAAAGACCCGTCTTCCCGAGTTCAAATATAACTTCAAAGACTTATTAGCTGTGTGACCCTGGGCAAGTCACTTAACCCTATTTGTCTCAGTTTCTCATTTGTAAAATGAACTGGTGAAGGAAATGAAAAACTACTCCAGTGTCTTGCCAAGAAAACCTGAAAACGAGGTCATAAAAAGTCAGACATCAGTTAGATGACTGAACAACAAAACAAGTATAGCTAGTAACTCATAATAATAACATTGTGTCTGAGGCTAGATTCCCGTCTCAAATCACTACCCACTGCCTGCCACCTAGTTGCTTTATACAATACACATATATATATTCACATATGCATACACACATTATTTGTTTATACATATACATGTATGTACAAATATATACAGAAACATACTATGTATTACATATTTTATGCATTTGCATATATAAATAACCCCCTTTCCCCCTCTCTTTCCCTCCTTCCCTTCCTCCTTAGCCAAACTTTTATTGAACTAAATTCACAATTTAACAAGGATGGGAGATAGACAGTTTTATTACTGGATCTGTCCTTGAAACTTTTACCGTTGAGTAATACCTACTAGAGTTTAGGCTCTGATGGTAGAGATTTTGAGAACCTGGGATTACTCACTATAATTCATTATAAGGCAAAGTGGTGAGGGTGACAAGGGGCCATTGTCTCACCACTTTTCCCTTCATCCTATCTCACTATGTAGATGGAGAAGATCCATACTCACGCCTGTAGGTATGGCATTCACTTCCTGGTCAGCATGCTTAAACTGGTTGGTCAACTGATGCTCCAAAATCAGATGCAGACTTCTGCCAGGGGCCCTAGGAAGTCCCTGTTCCTAGCTCAGCACCCTGAGACTGCTACCTCTCCTTACTCATCAGCTTCCAGGTTCTTTGACATTTGTTTCTCAGTGCAACAGGACTCATTCAAATCAAAAGGCATGGGCAGTTGAAAGGAATAGGAAATGCTTTCTGTAAAAGGTGGCTATTGCATTGAGTTTTGAAGGAAACTAGACATTCAAAGGGCCAATCTTGTAGTTGATGGGCTTAGAGTATCATCCTCTTAGAGCACATTATAACCTCAAATGCCCAGGATGGCAAGAAACAAAGTGACATAATCGAGAGGAAGAATATTCCTATAACTAGACACACTCACATACACCCACATACGGAAAGGTCACGATATCCTTTTAAAAGTCTTTTGTTGGCCTGGTGCTCTCTTGTGGAGAGCAGGCTACCAGGGCAGAACTGGAGCCATGGCAACCATGAGACTGCCCAACATTCCGCTCACGGCACACCAGGGGTCAGAAAGACCACACTAGGTAAAGAACATGTATCAAGAACAGGACTGACAAACATTACTGTGGGCGACTTAGCACAAGAAGGACATGATGGCTTTGAAGAATATAAATGTGCCATTTTGGATGAAGACAGAGTAGTTGATGAGTTAGAAAATAAAATGGAAGAAGGTAGAGTTATTGTTGATTACCATGGCTGTGATTCCTTCCCTGAACGATGGTTTCATATGGTTTTCATGCTTCAAACAGATAATTCTTTATTATATACAAGACTTGAAAAGAGGGGATACAGTGTAAAGAAAATATTCTGTGTGAAATTTTTCCAGATTCTTTATGAAGAATCTGTGGCTTCCTACAGCCATGAAATAGTACACTGGCTGCCCAGCAACATACAAGAAGAATTAGAGAATAACTTAGATCAGAGAATGAAATGGATTGAACAGTGAGTAAAAGATGATAATTGAACCTTGAGGGCAAAGCATGGACTTTCAAGGTTTTCCACATGATGGTTAAAGATTTTCTTGGTGGGGGTGGCTAGGTGGCACAGTGAATAGAGCACCTGGGTTCCAATATGGCCTCAGACACTTGACACACTTACTAGCCATGTGATCTTGGGCAAATCACTTAACCCCAATTGCCCTCCCCCGCAAAAAAAGCAAAAAAAAAAAAGATAAAAAAATTTTCTTGGTGATTTCTCCTGCCCTATACAGTAGGACTTAAGACAACATACATCAAAATTTACTATCTAGAATTGTGTTGTAGAAGTAGCAGGTGGACCACATATGAAGTTGAATTTTGACTAAATTAATTTTTTTTCTCCATGAGAATACAGAAAACCCCAAAATACAATGAATAAAATTAAGGACTTTTAAAGTGTAGGAATATTCAGCATTCTCATTCATTTTGGTTAACTGCTAAAGAATAACCAAATCTGAGAAAAATAGGTGGAAGTCTTTAATACTTGACATGAAGAAGAAAATGAAGGCTAGGAAGAGCCGCTGACTTATAATAAGAATCTAAGGATAAAGCTATAAACATTTTTTTAAAAAATCTTGTTGGAGAAACTAGTAAAAAGAAATCCTATCCAAATAATTTCAAGATACATGTATAAAGGGTCTGGGAGTTAATCTGCCAAGGCATACTTAAGATCTACAAATATAATTCTGAAAGTTTTTTTTTTAAAGAATAAAAGATTATAAATACTCTGAAGTATATTGATTGCTCAGGATGGCCTGCTTAAAGTAGTTTGCAAATTTATTGCTCTACCAATCAAATTATAGAGCTAGACTAAATGATTATAAAATTCATTTCGGATTCAGAATAAAAGGATTAGCCTCAAGAGAAATCATGGAAAAATAAGAAGGAAAGAGGAATAGCATTTCCAGACCTTAAACTATACAACAGCAACAGTAGTATTATAATAGCACAAGATAATGTGGTTAAATAATTTACACAGGATTATACAGCTAAGAAGTATCTGAGGCAAAACTAGAACTCAAGACTTTCTTGATCCAAATCCAGTTGTTTGTCTACTGTACCAAATAGCTTCCTCAAGACAACCCCTACCTTTAAGGAACTTATATCTGGATGGTAGAGACGACATGTGAATAAATATTTACACACAAGAGATATAGGAAACAATTGGTAATCCTAGAGGGGAGGATTTTGCCAGCAGAGAGGCCCAAAAAGTGTTTCTTACAGAAGATAACGTTTAGTTGAGTCTTGAATTGAGGGATTCTAAGAAGTAATGGGCAAGGAGGCAGAGGATTCTGGGACAGCCAGTACAAAGAGACAGAGGAGCTGCCATGTGGGAGATACTAGCAACTTGTGCACTTCCCTGCACAATAGTAGGGTTTAATAAATGTTGATTGAGTCTACTCATTGTGCACATACAATTCAATTTCAAGAATTTTGCCCATTGTTAAGCTTTTGGATGGTATTAGATAAAAAAATCTATGTATCTATTTCTCATGTATTCACATATATAAAATGGATAATGAGAAGGTTAATTTCCTTTAATCAGACACTAAAATAAATGCCCTAAGATAGGAGAAGAAACTCATTTGCTAGTGAATATGGGGGGTGGGGATGGGGGTGGGAAAGGATTTTGAAATAAGAAGTGAAAACTTTTGGTATAAAAAGTAAAAGGGAGAGAGTGCCTGAAATTTCGCCAGAAGTCAGTAGTGGACCTCAAGAGACAAATTTTGAAAACTTCTTTTTGCACATGGTGGCTACTTTCTTCCACCCAGGTATAACAAAGAGCATTTTGTTAATAGAGCTATTTATTTCAAATGGCTTTCATAGTGTAAGACTCCAGGGGTAAGAATGTATGCTTTTCCTCTCTTCTCCACCATGAAAGCTCCTTATAATTTCACTCTACCAGGTTATATTTCTCTCATTTTTCCAAGACCAAAGCTTAACTAAATTCTCAAAGCAGGACTCAGTAAGGATATGAGTTGCTAGAAATATTTAGCCACTTCGTCTTGTGAACACAACAAATCATTCACTCAAACAGAACACGAAGGGCTTTTATTTTCTGTTATAGGAAACACAATCTGGGCAAGATGGGGAATGTTCCCAAATGGGTGATGTTGGTGGGTCAGTCCAAAGTTAATTCATACTTACCTTGGACTTTTGCTCCCATTGTCACCATATTTCTCTTTTTGAAGGAACTATGTTAGCATAAGCATTCAAATCTTTATTTTTAGAATACATAAATACATACAAACAAAAGTTTGTATGTTTTGCACTATTATTTTTTGGTAGTTTTAGAAGTTCAACATACTTTTCTCAAGACATTGTAAAGAAGACCAATGAGTGCCAAATAATCAGCAATGATTTAGAGCTACTTAAGCCCTCAGGACATATTTTTCTACTTTCCCAGAAGTTTGATAACTGAGGACTATAAACCTAGAATACTTTGTATTAATCCCTATAGGGTGTCACTGTTCACCACTCAGCTTTTACAGTATTTTATAGAGAGCAGCACACTTTTGTTCTTGGCTCAAAAAAAAAAAGAAGTAATTTCTCTTTCCCTTGAAATATTGGTGTGTGATATAGTCTAAATGTTTGTGGATTTTATCTAGAAGGAAATTGTATACTCAGTGAAAATACCATGTTTTCTTTTTCGAAGACTAAAATGACATTACTGTGTTCTTAAGTGTGAATAATTTCCCTGGAAGAAAACAATTGCCTTTTTTGTTTCTTTCTCACATATATTGGACTGGGAGGAGAAGAAATTTTTTTTTCACATTTGTAAAATCTGAGTTCACAAAGAATGCATTACAATGAAAATACTTTTGTTATTATTTTATCGCTTTTATTTTATTATGTTATTATTATAAATACATTTATGTGATTCAGGTCTTAAAAATTGAAAAATTTCCGAGCTTTTAGTACATTCAGCTAAATTAAATATTATTATGAAAACAGTACATTCAATAATAAAATAACTGACAGATTAAATGTTCTCATTTTACAAAGTCAAGATCAAATAATTATTTCTTGTCCTAAGGAATAATACATTTAGCTCCTTATTTATACCTGTACTTACCTGTCCACTCAAATACATTGTTCTTGCCACCAGTCCTACACAAATCTGATACTCCTTTCATGAATATCACCCTTACGTTCTCAACATAATTCTTCCTTTTCTTTTTTGAAATATACTTTTTATTTTACTTTTTTCAATTAATAAGCATTTTTCCTTTCCCTCTTTTTCTTCTCACCTCCTTACTACTGGAAGAAACAAACTAAAATCAAAATTTTGTAAAAAACATACATAGTCAAATAAAATGAGTCCCCCACTTACCATGTGTGAAAATGCATTATTATTCTGATCCTTGAGTCCACTACCCTTTTGTGAGGGGGTATGAGGCAGGCTTCATCATAGGACCTTTATACAGAGTTCCCCAGCTTTTTCTAAAACTCTCTCTTTCATAATTTCTTATAGCACAATTATGTTCCATTATACTCACATTTGTTCAGTCAATTCCAGATATGGACATTCTAGTCCTCCCTTTTTCACTTCAGATCCTTTACAAGTTGTTTGTCCTCCCATGAGTAAATGCCCTTTCTTTCCTTCTCTGCTAATCTTCATCCCTTTGAGATGAAGCACAAAAATCTGAAATCATCAGGGAGTCTTTCCTTACTAGTTTAGGATCATTTAACACCCTGGAAGATAGCACTAAAAATCTGATTTCTATTTTTAAAGGTTTTGTTGATACCAGTTGTTTTTTATACTTCAGATTGTCCTGGGCCCTAGAGCCCACTTTTATAGCAAAACCCAAACAAAACCTCAAATTAAGCAAAACCAACTAACATCTGAGCTATATCTGATACATATACAGCATTCTGCAATTGTAGTCTTCTACCACTATATGGAGAAGAAGGAAACATGTTTCATCCTCAATTTTCTGAGATCAAGACTGGGCATTCCATTAAGTCCAAGTTCAGTTGCATTTTAGTGTTCTTTTTTTTTTTTTAACTACATGCCCAATCTACCCTCACTTTTATGTGAGTGTTCTATGTTTAGAAATACATGCATATATATGTTTAGAAATACATCATATAATATACATTAATACATACACATATACATAGATGTATGCATATACATGTGTATATATGTGTATATGTGCATGTCTATGTCTACATATCAGTTTCTTGGCACAGTGGATAGAGTACAGGGCCTGGAGTTAGGAAGACTCATCTTCCTGCATCCAAATCCAACAGATACTTACTAGCTGTGTGACACTGGGCAAGTCATTTAACCCCATTTGCCTCAGTTTTCTCTTCTGTAAAATGAGTTGAAGAAGGAAATGGCAAACCACTACGGTATCTTTGCTAAGAATATCCCAAATGGAGTCAAAAAGAGTCAGACACAATTGAATTGACTGAACAACAAATTTTATATTCACACACACACACACACACACACGCTTGTGTGTGTGTGTGTGTGTGTATTCTGTGTCATTTTTGTGTATCACCCTTGTTGGATTCAAAATCATATTGGCACTATCAGGTTGCAGCCCCAGAAAGACCATTACTTCTCTCAGGATTACAGAGACAACCCTGAGGGGCTAGCCTTCTAATATTATTGCTCTGAACCCACATCAGTGTTCTCCTTTAAAAATCAACCAACCAGACCTAATTAGCAAAGGCATTTACTAAGATGATATAATAACAATAATTGGTCCAAATATTCCCCCTCTCTAAACCTAGGGTGAAATCTTCCACAAATGCACACAAAATCCATGAAGAGATCGAGTTCAGTCTTAGAGTACAGGGATAGTGAAGTACCTATGTAGACAATATGTGTGGCAAAGGGATAATAGCTCCTGGTATGGGAGTTCCTTTTTCCCTTCGTAGGGTTCTTCTGAAGTCTTCTTTAGGTGTAGCTCTCTGCTGAGATCCAAGAGTTGGTACCTTTTTAGAAATTTAGCTGACATTTTTCATTGCTGTGCTCCTTGAAGATGCCTTTCCTTGAATGAATATCACTCTGTGTGGTTCGTATTTGGTGTGTCTCTCTGCCTGTGATGTAGCTACTTCCACTACTATTGGCTACTACTTCAGTGGATGCTGCTATAGTCACCATTTAGATGGTGGTCTCCCCATGTTGGCAGCATGACTGTGGCAGCCTTGTCTGGGAATCTTTAATTCCCTTTTGCAAGACCAGGAGAAATTACTTCTAAATGGAAAAACAGGAAGATGTGTGATTAAAAAAAAATTTTATTGTGGGCACTTGCTCCAGTAGCAGGAGAACTGAGAGAAAAAATGAATAAGAGGAACTACTCTTACCTTATTTCTACTTAATTGTTTCTTTTTAAATTAAAGAACAGATTTAATATTATTTCTCATAAACATCTGTGGTTGACCTTGTCATTTTTCCTGGCATTCTTTTGCATTTGGTCTGAAGACACAATGACAGCCACAGTGGAACAAGTGATTTTTTTTTTTTTCCTAGTAGAGGGCTGAGTTCTATCACCTAATTCATTGTTAGAAAGATTTATGCATCTACCCATTAGGCAAGAGCCTAAGAGTAATTGGATGTTACATATAGAAGAATTTTCAAATTTAAAAAGACCTTAGAGACAATGTAGTCTAACTTGATTTTTAAAAAAATATACAAATGAGGAAACTGAGGTCAAGATGTTAAATAATTTGTCCAAAGTCACATGGCTAGTTATTTGCAGACTGGGACAAAGTCTCCTGATTCTTATTCCTGTGTTCTTTCAAGTATTATTGTTTCATCATTTCAGTCATGTCCAACTCTTTGTGACCCTGTGGACCTCTGCCCATGGGGCTTTCTTGGCAAAGATACTGCAGTGGTTTGCCATGTCCTTCTCCAATGGCCAACAGAGGTTAAGTGACTTGCTCAAGGTAACAAAGCTAGGAAGTTTCTGAGGCTAGATTTGAACTTAAGTCTTCTGGATTCAAAGCCCAGGACTCTATCTTCTGTGCCACCTAGCTGCCCCTTTCAAGGACACTAAACTGCTATTTGGAACAGGGACTAGTTTTGGTCCCCTTTCCATAAACAATAATCATATACATCAATTAAGATCTATTATGAAGTCTTATCACGGGTGTTATTCATTAGCTTAAGTAAAACCTTAAATCTGGATTATGCCTTGGCTAACTGCAACAATCTGTCAATAGAATGTGTCAGTCTGTAGAATTTTCTGTTTAAGTGGGGTTTTGTCTCTTCAAACCTATGACTGTTGAAGCATCGCTGGCAAAACTGTTTAGTAGCAATTTCCCTCAAATCCACAAGATGGCACAATATTAACTAAACAGAAATTCATTGCATGGTATTTCAGAAAATGTGAGATCCTGCAGTCTCACTTTTCCGTAGCAGAAAACTAGATTTTTGTATGTTCATTCTTTGGCATTTGAAATGAATACAACCTAATTTTATTAATTGTGCTAACAAAGTATGATTTTTTTTTACTACTTTACAAAAAAGTCCCTAGATATTTTTATTTTATTTTTTGTTTTTTAATTCTAAAGTATTATATTTAAAATAGAATCAATGAACAATTTGGCTAGGTACTTGACAAAAGTTTTGCAAACATTGAACTTTTAGCACTGATAGAATATGACATCTTAAGTTATATGACCCTTGCTAGCGGCAAGTAGCCTAAACTACTAAGTCTTTTTAAAGTGACTTCTTGAAGAGGGTCTTCTTTTTTTTCTGAAAGTTTTTAAAGGCAGCTTTTGTTTTTGTTTTTTTGGAGGGGAGAAGATGAGGCAATTGGGGTTAAATGATTTGCCCCAGGTCACACAGCTAGTAAGTATCAAGTGTCTAAGGCCACATTTGAATTCAAGCCCTCCTGACTCTAGGACTGGTACTCTATTAGCTGCCCCCTAAGGTAGCTTTTGAAAGTAGCACATGAGTACTTTGAGCCTTTTGGGTTGCTTTGCAACTCTTGTCCTTGAAAAGATGCTAATGATGTCTTGTTGTTCAGTCTTTTTTTTTTTTCAATCGTCCAACTCTTCATGACTTCATTTGGAGTTTTCTTGGAAGAGATAGTGGAGTGGTTTGCCATTTCCTGCTCCAGCTCATTTTCAAGATGAGAAAACTGAGGCAAACTGAGGGATAAGTGACCTGCCCAGGGTCACACAGCTAGCAAGTGTCTGAGGCCAGATTTTAACTCAGGAAGATGAGTCTTCCTAATTGAGGCCTAGCATCTATCCATTGCCCATCTAGCTAATGACTTGGGCACTGCTTAACTAACTAAAATGCTCTATAAACAAGTGATGAAGTAGTGGAAGGAAAAGATCCTTGTGAGGTGGTGGGAATATGTCTTGAAATGGGCATTAAAGACTTGTAGGATTTGGATTGTTGTAGAAGAGATAGGAGGGTAAGTAAGAAGGGCCAGGATGGAATACAGTAAGGATATAGGAACAAATAGGGCAGCTGCTTAGGAGAGTGAGAAGACAGGTCTAACTGTTGCAGAGCAGAAAGGGCAGAGGACATAAAGTGGGCTGTGCAAGGCCCAATTAGTATGATGAATGCCGTTGGTGGAAGTATTTGAATGTCATGCTGAAATATGAAATTTGTTTCAAGGATTATACATAAGCATAGAGATTTATCTGGCACTGTTGTATAAGACAGATAAAAACAGGGAGAAGCTAAAACTGGGACACATTCTAGGAGTTCATTTTAGCATCCCAGGTACGAAATGATGAAGGCTTGGACTCTCCAATATGTCCTAAGAGACTTTAGAAATGAGATGAATTCAAGGTCTATCATGCAAGTTTCAGGAGGGCTCAGTGACCTACCATATAACTCTGATGTTATAAGCTCAAGAGAACAGGGGCAAGGAGGAGAATAGAGAGAATAGACAAAGTTTGGGAAATTGAGGAAGGAGTTGACTTAGGAGAGTAGATGATAAGTGTAATTTTAGAAAGTGTCCTATGGGCAGCTAGAGACATAATGTTGTAGTTCAAGTGAGAAGTACGTTTAAGAACCATCTTTGAAGATGTACTAGTTGAAGCTATGAGGTTGAATGAGTTATATGATGGAGTTAATAATAAGGTAAAAGAGCAAAAAAGACATGGGGCTCTCTATATTTATGGAATGGAAAGAAGGAAAGTAGTCAAAAAGGAGAGACACAGTGGTCAATGAGATAAGAAGAGAACCATGTGATAGGAAGCAAAGGACAACTTGAAGGATAGAGATGACTAGTGATCAATGCAAGAGGAAGATTTAGATGAGATGAGATTTAGAAAGATGAACTAAGATTGTAATGGAAGCTATATTGCCAAAGACTTAGAACACAATGTGTGGTGAGGAAATGGAAGCATAGTAAGTACAGATCCTTTTCACTGAAATTTATAGCACTTAAGTCAGAGAAGGACCTTAGGGATCATCTACATTCTACTTCAATTCTCACATTTTATAGATGAAGAATGGGACAGAAGATAAAATGTAGAGACTCATCCAAAGCAACAGAGTTGGGATCCAAACCCAAGCCCTCTGATTCCAACAAATTGATTTATTAAATTTTCAACATGTTGCTTTGGAATTTTAGCTGGTTTTTATTTTAATGGGAGTATTGTCTTATTGCAGATTAGTTCTACTCTTTTAGCTTCCTAAACCAGTTCAGGAATGATACAACTTAGCAGTGTGTTTCATCTGCACCAGCTTTTTGTTTACTTTCTGTTTGCAACTTAAGGTGCTGATTTTATTTAATTTTACCTTTGAATTAAATTTTACTTTTTTTCAATAAAAAAGCATTTATTTTCTCTACCTTCCACTTTTCCTTATGTTACGGGAGAAAACAAAACAAAACCTTAAGATGTTGATTTTAGTTTACAGTACGTGTCTACATTGACCTAAAAATAGTTTTCTTTTGTATTTCATTTAGCCAAAAAACATTATTCAACTTTTAAACTACAGTTATGCTTTGTGTGACAGCTGCAGTAAATTTTGGTCGAGTCAAGGTCAGTAAGTAATTCCCATGGGTTTTTCTACATGCTCTAGGGCAGAATCATTACAAAACAGTTTGGATGATTTCAGCTGAACAACTCTGTTGTGGTCTGTTCATTCCATGGCATCATTGGCAAGGACTTAGAAATATCAATCACTCCAATCACCCCACTGCGTAGATGGACCATGGCTTCTTGGTTCAATTGAAAATTCCAGGTTTTGCCTGGAATAGTACAGGAATTGCTCTGCCAATGAGAAACATGAAGCCACAATTCTCAACTTAGTTTAGGTCTATAGACATAGAATCTAGAGTGTCAGGTTCTAGTTCCAGGTTCTCTGTGTATAAGCTTACTCATTTGTAATAATAATAAGGCACATTCTACCCTATTTATAATCATAGGCATGTTGTAAAAATGAAATGACATCTCAATTCAATGCAAGAATTACTTATTAGGCACCTAGTACATGTCTGGAACTTGTGACATTCAAAACATTATTATTACTATCATTGCTACTATAATGTGGAAAACTAAATCCAGTATCTAGAAAATGAAGGTAACTCTTTTTCCTTTACTTAAATGCTTTTGCCATAGGATTCTTTCAATTTTCTAGGTATTTCATGTGAAAAGATTTTTAAAATTTCATTTATAAAGATAAGCTTTTCAATTCTTCACTTAGCAAATAAGACATAGTTTTATTTGTATTAAAGATTTAATCAATTGGGTGGCTAGGTGGCACAGTGAATAGAGCACCACCCTGGGAGTCAGAAGGGCCTGAGTTCAAATCTGACCTCAGACACTTAACCCAAAAACTAGCCAGGTGACCTTGGGCCAGTCACTTAACCCCAATTGCCCTCCAAAAAAAAAAAAGATTTAGTCAATTTCCAGAGGTTTCTAATTTATACTCAAAGAATAGGTCATAAGATTACAAAAGACACACCACAGATATCTTTCACTGGGACTATTTTTGATGAAAGGCAGGATAGCATAATGGGTAGGACAGCTAGCTCCACTTTGAGATCAGGAAGACCTGGGTTCAAGTGTATTTATATGTGTGTATATATACATCCACATCTCTACACACATAACACATACATACACAGACACACAGACACATCTATATTTTGTGGTTATTCAATTGTTTAACTCATGTCTAACTCTTTGTGACCCCATATGGGGTTTTCTTGGCAAAGATACTAGAGTGGTTGCCATTTCCTTCTCCAGCTCATTTTACATGGAAACTAAGGCAAACAAGGTTAAGTGACTTGCCCAGGATAACAGAGTTAATAAGTATCTGAGGACATAATTGAACTCAGGAAGATGAGTTTTCCTCATTCCAGGTCAGGCACTGTATCCATTGTGCCACCTAGCTACATGCATGTATATGTATATGTATGTGTGTACATGTATTTTAGTATAAGTATGTATATATGTATATGTGTGTGTATATATATGTATATATATATACATATATATAAATATATGTATATATATATATATGTAAATAAAATGACTCTGGTTGAATTATTTAACTTCTCAGTGGCTCAGGCAAGACCCTCTCTAGAGATTGTGTTAGAAATATATGGGTCTAGGATAGATATTTTAGGAATGGGAAATCAATTTCACCTGGGAGGTGGTGGAAGGGAAGACTTTATGGTGAGCTACTTCTGAGATGGGAGAGAAAGTAAAAAAGCGGAGATTGAGTGTGTGTGTGTGTGTGTGTGTGTGTGTGTGTGTGTGTATGTGTGTTGTCTTAGTTCAGGTATGCAAGATGGCATGAACAAAGACAGAACTAGAAAAGGGTAGAATGGGAAAAGGAGTGGAGAGTTCTCTAGTTTGGCTGGAATATTGATCACTTGAAGGTGAGTAGTATCAGATAACTCTGGAAAAGTAGGTTCTATTCAGATTGGACAGGTCCTCAAATGTCAGCATTGAGAGTTTTGGATAGATGATAGATGCCATTTATAGGTAGGTATAGGAGGATGTTTAGGTGGAGGGAAGTTCCTAGACCTAGGCCTGGTTTTCTAATATTATTCCAAAGGAGGTTGGACAAGTAGAGGTTACTTAGGCATATTGCCTCATGAGGCTTAGGCTACCCAGCTTCCTGTTTGCTTAAAGGGCTCATCTATGTTACATCTAGGGCTATGTAAATTATGACATGTATTGTCATATTAATTTATGGAAAAGGTGTCATCAAATTAGTGTACCATGAGACAAAGTTTTTATTTGGTCATTTCTGGAGTTGGATATTCTTATTGCAATATTTTCTGGACAATAGCTCAAAAATTATGGTAACAAAAATTACAGTTATACTTTGGTAGAAAATGGGGAGCTATTGACAATTTTTGAGGAGAGACATGAATCGGTCTGAACAGTTTATTACAAAAAGGAGTTAGGTATCTATTCGAGTAGTCTTTGTGAGAAAAGGTGAGGGCTTGAACTAAAGTGGTCAATGTCGGGATGACCAGAAATGAATGGATATATATGAGATGTCGTCGGGGTATTGGTATAATTTGTCAGGTGATTGGACGTAGATTTTTGGGAAAAGACAAAGATCAGTTCAGAATGTTGAGTCTGAATGATGTAGAACATGGTGGAAATAGCAAAAGAAATATAACTTTGGAGGAGAGTAGGCTTTGAGGAGAATTTTAGTTTAGATGTTTTTTGTTTGTTTGTTTTTGCTTTTTGGAGAGGAAAAGGCTGGGCAATTGAGATTAAGTGACTTTGCTCAAGGTCACACTGCTAATAAGTGTTAAGTGTCTGAGACCAAATTTGAACTCGGGTCCTCCTGACTCCAGGGCCAGTGCTCCATTCATTGTGCCACTTAGCTGCCCCTTTAGTTTAATTTTGAATAAGTTGAATTTGAATCAATGGTGGGTCTCCTAGAAATAATAAGAAAGGTCTGATGATTTGGAGCATGCCTGTAGAAGGGCATTCTTAATTTAACGTAAACGAAAGGGACTAAAGAAGCAATGGAGTAGTTTTTCAAAGGTGGTCCCCCATGACTAGAATGCCTCCCTACTGATCCTCCCCCTCATAGAATCTCTAACTTCCTTTTAGACTCAGTTCAAGTGCTACCTCCTACACATGGACTAGATGTTTCCTAGAGTAAGTGTTTCTTATACCTTGGAAGTTATTTTTATATATTTTGTATTTACTTAATTGTTTTCCTGTTATTTCTTCCCCATAGAATTTAAACTCACTGAGGGCCTTTTTAATTTAAATTTTATTTCACTGTAATGAAATATGCATCATAATAGTATAATAATTAAATGAATATACCTTCTTTAGACTCAATCAATCAGCAAGTATTTATTATGTGCTGTGTGCTGAGGGGTTAAAAAATGTAAAAACAATCCCTGCCCTTGAGACAACATAAGTAAATTAGTACATACCTAATAAATACAGAGTATGTGGAAGTTAGTCTTAGAGGGAAAGGGACTAGCCTGTCACATTCCAGGAAAGATCTTCCATAAGAGGTCGAATTGACCTGAGTCTTAGAGACTAGAGATGGAATGCTATATGTGAGGCACAGCAAGTAAGCCAGTAAGACCAACCCATATGGCATATAGAGAAGAATAAAATGTTAAAAGACTACAAATATAAAAAGTAGAAAGATTATGAAGAGCTTTATATTCCAAATATGGGCATTCAAATGTGATCCTAGAGAAAATAGGGAGATACTGGGGTTTATTGAGTAAGAAGTTGACGTGATCAGACCTATGTTTGAGGAAAATCACTTTAGCAGCTGTGTCATTGATGTATTGGAGTAAGGAGAGACTTATATCAGGTAGTTCAATGAGAAGTTTATTACAATAGTAAGTACCAGAGGAGATGAAAACCTGGTGGTGGTGTGAGTTGGGGAAAGGAGACACCTGTAAGATATGTTGTAGAGGAAAGAGTTACATGATTTGGAATTGATTGGCTATGTGGGGTAAGCAAGAGAGAGGCATTGAGATCAGTGTCAAGTTTGCGAAACTTTAATCAAAGGGTAGTGGTACCCTTGACAGAAACAAGAGCATTCAGAAAAAGGTTCTTTTTTGGGATAAAGAGGATGAGTCCTGCTTTGGACATGTCTAGTTAGAGATATCTATAGGACATCCAGTTCAAAAGGTCAGCCAGATGTGAAACTGGACCTCAAAAGAGAGAAACTAAGACTGCATAGAATTGGAAATCAATGACAACTGAACCCACAAAAGCTGATTGGATCACCAAGAGAGAAGATTTAGAAAGAAAAGAGAAATCCTAGGGCAGAGTGGGAGACACTTGCAATTAGTAAGTGTGAGGTGAATGATGGTCCAAAAAATGAAACTAACAAGGAGAGTTGTGATAGGCAGGATAAAAACAAAACAAACAAAAAAAGAACAGAGTCAGGAAATCCAAGAAAGAAAGTATTCAGAAGAGGAAAGTAGTCAGCATTGTTAAGAGGAATGAAGACCAAGAAAAGGTCATTAGATTTGGCCTATAAAAGATCATTGGTAACTTTAGAAAGGGAAGTTTCAGTTGAGTGATGAGATAGGCATCTAGCACAAAGAATTATCATATTTCAGATGTTCTAAGATCTACAAAGTACTTTATAAATATTTTATTATTTTATCCTTACACCAACCTTGGGAGGTAGGTGCTAAACTTATCTCCATTTTACAGATGAGGAAATTGAGACAGATAGTTCTGAAATGACTTGTCCAGAGTCATATAGTTAGCATCTGAGGTAAAATCTGAATTCAGGTCACCTTGACTTCAAGCCTAGCTCTCCATCCATTGTATCATGTAGCTGTTATGTTGATTCAGTGGTCAGCACAGTGCCTGGCACACAATAGGCACTTAATAAGTGTTTGTTGACTGCTTGATCAAATGAATATAGTAGTGACCCAACATATCAAGGGTTTAAGGGATTGAAAGATAGAAAAAAAAGTGTCATTACTGATATTACTGACCAAAGGGTCAAGACTGGATGGGTGAGAGTAGAAGAGGATTGATACACAAAAAGAATTAGGTAGAGATAGAAGGACCAAAGATCAAAAAGAGGATAAAGAACATGTATGGGAGATATGGTTCAAGAGTAGTTTTGAGTGATAGTGAAGTCTAAGATGTGACTTAAAGAGTAGATCTCAAGGTCAGAGGAGGTGGGTAATTTAAGCAAGTGAAAGGTAAAGGTATTAAGGATCATTCAATAAACATATAGGAATTGAAGGCTCTGAAGGTGACATGAGGGGCATGGGTGCTGAGGAAGACTGGGTACAACATCGCCCCTTCTATACCTCAGTGAAGCCAACGCACTTGGAATTCATGTTATATAAAATAGAATTACCATACAGGAATTTGGTTAGGAGACTTTCTGAAAGCTGTATTAGGTCTATGGAATATATATTCTATTTTGACTTTTTAAAAATCTGTAGTTATTTAGTTGTTATATTTTAAATTCCAATACTTATAGTCTCTGTTGAATACTTGGGAAAGATCTCAAAGATTTTCTATTCCAATCTATTCCAATTTCTCTGCAGTTCCATTTTATAGATAATATAAGCTCATGTTTACACAGTCCATTATGTTCTACAAATTGCTATGATCACAACGACCCTATAAGTCAATAATGCAATAATTATCCTAATTTTGTAAGTTATAAAAATGCACCTCAGAAGGAGAAGTGGTTTGTCCAAATTTAGATAGTTGGCTAGTGGCAAAGGTGGGGCTAGAGCTCAGTTCTATTGGCTTTTGAAGCTAGGGCTTAATTTTTGATGCTGGGTGTCTTTCCCCTCACATCCACACACTATTTTCCCATTTTAGTCACCTGGATACCTCTTAAAACCTTCTTTTCCCTTTTTTCGTGTTCCATTTAGGCTTAATAAAAGCTAACCAAATTGTCTTTGGTCAGTCTTTAGGAAAAGGTAGTATATTTGAGCCTTTGATTTTTAATCAACTCTGTTATCTCTCTATGGTAATGGGGTGGGGTGGGAACAGAGATAGAGAAAGTTAAACATTCCCATCACTCAAACCTTTAAAAATACACTAGTTCTCCTCCAACTAACTTTTAACAAAATGATCACAATTAGTGAGCAGTAAAGTGAACATTTGCATTCCTCCTTCTACCCTTGGCTTTTCTTTTGGAGGTAGTATTAATGAAGTAGGGGGGAAAAAAAGAAGGATGTTTATCTAGCATATGGATTATCAAGGCTCCTTCCTTTCCTCAGTGTGTTAATTCTTCTCCCTTTCCTCTCAAGAACACATTAGATTAGTTGACTAAGAGAATTTAGAATTTCTCTACGATCTTAGTTATATGATAGTCCTAGCCCTTACAAATTTAACAACCATTTTATCAAGAGCCTACTATGGATTAGATGTAGAAAAGCAGTCAATAATCTCAAGAAACTTGCATTCTGTGGTGAAAGGGTGAACAAGTTGTATACAGATAAACACTAAATAATTTCATAGGTGTCAGAGGAGGTGTGACCCTGGGTAAGTCACCCCTGTATACCTCAATTCTTCATCTACAAAATGAGCTGGAGAAGGAAATGGCAAACCACTCCAGTATCTTTGCAAAGAAAACCCCAAATGACATCACAAAGAGTTGGACATGACTGAACAACAGAAAAAGTAAAACGCTAACAACTCAGGGCATCAGGAAAGGTCTGGAGGTGGGCTCTGGGGCTGAACCTTAAAGAGATCTAGGGCTTCCAAGAAGCAGAGGTAAGGAAAGAGAATATGCCAAGTATGAGGAATAGCCTGTGGAACTGGTTTTTATTTTCAGTAGATTATCCTTGGCCTTAGTGAATCTGAGTGAATGGCAGTGTTTCTGTCCAAATATTACACAATGCTATGTAGAGGAAAAAAAAAACAAATAAAGGTAGAACAAGTTTCAGGGATTATCTTTGAAAAGTTCTGATTAGCTCAGAAATGCTTGGGGATTTTTTTTGGAGTGAACAATATTACACACTGTTAAATATATGATGCTGGGATAATTTTGAGATGTTTGAATTAATGTTTCTAATCCAAAAGAGGAGTAGAAATTCATTCCCTAGCAATGCCATTTAGTGGATGTATTACCCTGAGCAAAACACCTCTTTGAGCCTTAGTTACATAATCTGAGAAGTGAAAGGGTTGGTTTATGTGATTCTTATGATGTTCTTCCCAGCTCTGTCATTCTATTATTTATAGAGCACTGTCTCAGATTTATAGCTGGAAGGGACTTTAGAGGTGCCTGGCACACAGTAAGTCTTATTAAATAAATGCTTGTTGATTGATTGATTTAGTCCAATAAACATACAAATCTGCATCAGGCCCATAAAGAAAATCTCTGAAGCTTGTAGGAGCTTCCAAAGCTTGTACTCTGCTTTAAGAGTTAGGAACATTTCCAGACCTCAATGAGGCATCAGAACAGGATAATACATCTGGTCCTTGATGGATCTGTGATTTCCATCAGTGCAATTACAATTTACCCATGCCTTTTCATCCTTGGTAATTCTTGTCAATGTCTTCAGAGAAATCTTCTATAGAGGATGATGCTGGGAGGCATCCCACACTCAACCTGCCAAGGGCCTTGTTGTAGATCTCTTAACATTCCATGGGTACCAATGAAGTATGTGGACATGTATCCCTGCCTCTATATGATTTCACCCACCTTCTATTCTGATAATATATATCTTTGATTTAGAATTTCAAGGCATTTCTTATACGCAAGTCACTATTAATAATCTGCTGTAACCCACTGACATTTACCAAGCATCTCTTACCAGGGTTACTTACCTTTTTAATTCTTTGGAGATCATGATATAGTATCATTTGCTGCCATATAATGACTATGGGAGAATATTAATATTAAAAATATGGTTGTTTTCCTGGGAAGAGTTATATGAACCATTGCAAGGTAAACTGAGCAGAGTCAGGAGATCACTGTGAATGACTTAGCTATTCTCAGCTATACAATGATCCAAGACAATTTTGAAGGACTTATGATGAAAAATGCTGTCTACCTCTAGAGAAAGAACTGATGGAGTCTGAATGCAAATTGAAGCAAATTTTTTAACTTCTTTTTTTTTCTGGTTCTGGTTTATGTTCTCTTTTGCAACTTAGTTAATATAGAAATGTGTTTTACAAGAGTATAATCTATATTGCTGGCCTTCTCAAAGGAAAATGAAAGAGGGAATTTGGAACTCAAAAATTATAAAAATCAAATGACAAATTGTTTTTACATGTAATTAAGAAACAATGAAATAAAAACATTAAAAAAATTTTCATGTTAGGGATTTGTTCTTGTTTATGTGATATATATGTGTATGCGTGTATGTGTGTATATATATATATATATACACACACACACACACACACACACATATATACACACATGCAAATATATACATACACACACACATATATATAATTTTTCTTTATACTGAACCTGAAATTTCATTGGCATATGAAGCTCCCAGTGAATAACTTCCCCTTCTAATTCAGATAGACACCGTCTATGCAATTCATGATCTTAGTGAGTTGCCTGACTTTCCCAGAGTCACAGTCTCTAAGTGTCAAAAGTGAGATTTGAACATAGATCTTCTTGTTTTAGACCATCCATCCACCCATCCATCCATCCTTCCATCCTTCCATATATCCATCTCCTATGTAAAACACTAGTTTAAACTATCATATTAAATAGCGATAATCAAAGTCAATGTCATTATTACTCTCTATCTTCCATTTTTCAGAGTTAGTAGCTTGTTCAAAAAATTTGGACTGGAGCTGTCCTGATTACATGCAAGTGTTCTTATCTTTTCCTCTCTTCTAATCTGGAGTCAATTTTTATTTTTATTCTAACCAATTTATGAGCTGACTGTGCAAAAACAGTTGATTCAGAAATAACTTCGGGGAATTAACAAAGTGACAAGTGCTTCTTAGATATGTGGGACCATTATCCGAGATCTCAGCCGGATAAATGATTGTATCATCTCAGGCATCTGGGGGAAAATACTTAAATTTGAAACCTGACTTTTAAAATGTGTTTTTGAAGAAAAAAAGGAAGTTTTACTTGTTTCTTCAGGAATTATTACATCAGAATTGCATAGGTTTCTTTTTGTTGTTGTTTTAATCCAGCTGAGGACCAAAAAAAAAGTACATCAGATCTTCTGCTTCTCTTTGGTTTATTAAAGTTTTCTGCTTCTTTTTGTGGAAAGCTAGTTCTTGGTTAGCTTTGTTGCTGAAACTGAGTCTGGAGTAGATCCAAGGGCTGCTTCTGAGTGCAGAAAAGGACTTGAAGGAAGTGTCAAGAAGTGGAATTAATGAGAGGAGTAGCTCTTCCTATAACTTCTGCTCAAATATAAAATCTAGATGGAAAGTATGAGTCTTGCATTTTCTACAATCTAGAGGGAAAGTATGAATCTTGAATTTTCTACCTAAGTTTAGGCAGCGTATTTTAGAGGTAGCATTGCATATTAGGCAGAACAATGAATCAAGACTCAGGAAGGCTTCTTCAAATTTTACCTCGAATACTAGCTGTATGATCCAGGACAATGATTCTTCATATGATTGCCTTTAAGGTCATTTCCACAACTAAATATATGAACCTCTGACACTAGGGTTTGAAAATGGATCCCTATCCTTAATATATAGCCTGTTTCATTCCGCTCAAAATTCTATAACTCATTGATCTATTTGTCTCCTAATCATACCTATGCTGACTGTTATCCTTCATTCTTGAAGAGAACCAAAATGACATAACTATGTTGGAGTTAAGGTACAGTGTGTCTGACTGTGATTGATCAGACTAATAAGAGTTTGGAATACTCTTCCAAGGTTGGGCACAAATAACCCATATGAGCATTTGGAATGGAGGTAGCTCTAAATTTGTGTATCTCACATTTCTTTTGGGCTACCACAATTCTGCTTTGATTATAAAGCACAGCACTTTCTTTGATGTTGGCATGCCATGCTGGGCAGTCCTTTGCCAGAGTCTCCCATGTCACTCAGTTGATTCCAAAGTTCTCCAGAGAAACCTTGAGAGTGTCCTTGTGTCAGTTCTTCTGACCACCTTTCGAGTGCTTTCATGGGCTCTCTGTAAAATTGTCTTTTAGGCAAACATATGTTTGACGTGAGAACAACGTGGCCAGTCCATCTGGGTTGTGCTCTCTACAGCAGAGTTTGAACATTTGGCAGTTTAGCTTGAGAAATGACTTCAGTGTCTGGTACCTTTTCCTGCCAGGTGATCTTCAGAATCTTCCTAAGACAATTCAAATGAAAGCAATTCAGTTTCTTGGCATGGTGCTTGTAGACTGTCCAGGTTTCACAGGCATGCAGCAATAAGGCCAGCATAATGGCTCTATACACCTTTGGTTTGGTAGGCAGCCTAATACCTCTTCTTTCCTACACTTTTCTATGTTACCTTTCCAAATGAATAACTTATGGCATTTTGGCAAAGATTTAGCTTATCTTTCTGAGATACATATTCATATGTAATATATAGACTTTAGGAAACAGTGAAAAAAAAAAGAAAGAAAGAACAGAAGATACATGAAAGTATCAAGTCTAATTCTTGTACTTCAGAGATAAGCCACTCATCTTTGTAGTGTCTCGTGGAAAAGAAGTTTTGTGAGCCTATGTAAATTGTTACATTTTGTCACAGAATCCCCAGACCCCAAATGCCTTGACTTATACGAACTTCAAAATTTGGGTGAATTTATCTCAATGCTTTTAAAGAGATATTTTTAAAGCTAAAAGTGTTTCAGTGAATCTTAGTATTATATTACCTATCTCTAAAAGTTAAATGAATATATTATTGAATGCTTAAAATGTTACTATAAAGAAGGGATGTTTGCCATTTTTACCTTCCTAATTCAAGAAGAGAAAAGAGAACTTTATTCGATGATGAAACAGCTGTGGTAGAGTGAAGGATTTCTTAGTCATATTGAGTAAAATCTCCTGACACATAACAGACCATTCTGACTTCTAACACAAGTCATTTAAATAAGGTGATGACAGACTATTTACATATCATGGGAAAGAAGTATTACAGTCTCTTTTCCCCACTTTCTCATTGTAAAGGTCCACTTCAATTTTCTCTTTTGATGAACAAGTTTCCCTAAAATCTTATTTTTTCATTATCTTATTAGGAAATATAAGCTTTATTTTATTTTATCTTATTTCGGGGCAATATTTCATATTAGGCCAACTTGTCAATCCACAAGCCAAATTTATTACTAGATCCTTTTATGAAGTTCAAAGTTTACAGAATTGTGTTTTCTTGCTTCCTTTAAAGAGGAGTAAAGTTAGAGAAAGTCAAAGGTGCACGCTGTGGTAATAGCTTGGGGAATTCATGACTAGAGAGCACTAAAGGAATGTTTTTGTAAAATTCTGAGGAAGCTAAAATAAGGTTATCAAATCATGTTCCAAAGAATAAAAGGTTAGGCCTAATACCAGAAAAAGCTGAAAGGCATTTCCCCCTTATTCTTGAGGAAAAAATGTTTCAACCATCAATGATAATGATGACAACTCACATGTATATAAAGCTGAGATTTAAGACAACAACTTGGTGAGGTAAGTATATAATTGTGGAAATTGAAGCTCCAAAAGGTTACATGACTTGCTTAGAGTTGCAGAGCTAGCAAAAGCCAGAGCCAAAGTGCTTCAAAATACTGTAAAGCACAACTTAGGATTTTCCAAACCAACAGGGAGGAGACTTTATTAATGAAAATGCTCTTGTAATGTGCCATTTCAAATGCTATTGTTACACCTATGGTCTTTCATTCTACTAATAGGAACTTCCTGTTAATCAGTATTTCTGTTTCATTTATAGCCAACTATCATAATGATTCCGAGGCACTATAATATCTGCAAGTGCCTTCTGAATTATCTGAGGAAGATTAAATTTGTCTTTAAGAGAATTTTAGTATTAAGTACATTTTATTGTACCTAAGCTCTTCGAAAATGTGCAATTCATGCATTCTGCTCCAACTCCCCATTGGCTTTCTACCCCTTCCCCCATTTTCTAGCTCCCTTTTAGGTTTTTTCTTCCCCTATAAAATTGTAAAAGGAGCATGCTGTTTTCTTGTATTTGTAACCTCAGCACTTAACACAAAGCTGGCACATTGTAAATGCTTAATAAACACTCACTCTATCTTTCTATCTATCTGTCTTTTTATCTATCTATTTATCCATCCATCATATATCACAAAAGGGTAACTATAAAACAGAATGTCTGAATAATCAAAATGTTCCATTCCCCAACTGTGATAAGTAACAGAGTTTACTGTACTAAAAGCCTCTACAATGTATGATGATTTAGTTTCAGAGAGAAGGCACTGAAATTTAAAATATTTCTTATTTTGGAGGATAATACAGATATTAGAACATATAGCTGACAATTTCATCAGTATAGATATTTCCTTCATTGATGTCAATTATAGAAGTTTTTTGTGTTGTTGAGTCCCAATAAATGTAGTACTTCATGATCAGTCTTCTGGTTATGAGCCTCTCTGAACCATCATGCCCATTCTTCAAGTCTTTCCTACTTGGAAATCTCACCTCCTGCAAGAAAGTCTTTCCTAGTCTTCCTTAACTTTGGTGCCTTTCATCTGAGACTACTCCCCCCCACCCCAATTTGTCTTGCACAAATCTTATTTGGCTATAGTTTGTGTGTTTCTCTTAGGTATACCATGAGCTCATTGAGAGTAGGGGTTGTTTCCCCCCCGCCTCTTCTTTTTATCCCTACTGCAAGGTACATATTTAACAATTAATAAAATGCTATTTGACTGAATGACTGATTAGGGAAGACCTGTCAGAATTTATGTGAAATTGTCAATCTTGAGAATACAGGTCATCTCTACACCACAATCGGGCATCAGTAGGACTTTAGTGGAGAATATAAATATGTCCATGTTAAAAAAAAACCCATGTATCTCTAATAGGGACATATATGCATATATTTTAATTGGACCATATTCCTGAGAAAGTATTTCATATTTGTTTTAGTATAACTATTCATTGGTTTTTCATGGCAGAAAAGTATTTGGAAACCATGGAACAGTTCCTTGTTTTTTTTTTTTTTTTTTTTAATGGAATCATCCCATCATTTCTGGCCAAAATCTTTCATTAAAGTTTTACAAAAGTCCTCCCTGCTTTTTGCATTCTGACTGAGCCTATTAGCTTTGCAGGTTTTGATGATCTGGTAGGTATAAAGCACTTTTACATTAAATGCAGTGTTGACAAAGGAAATTCACTAGCAAGGGTTTCATTAACTGGGGATTAGACTAAAACCCTTTCCCAGAATTGCCAATAAATGAAACCCTAATCCAAAATTTGGTATTAAGTTCAAGCACTGCTAAAATGCAAGGTATGTGTGTTTGTATACTCCTTTACTGAATGAGTGTGTATACACATATTCATATACTGTTACCAGACACAGAAATTGGGGTGTTTTGGATTTTACTTCAGAAAATATAAAATTCCTTGCTAACACTGGGATTAAAATGGTAAATTATATATTCCTTCCCCCCTCAAAAAAAGAAAAAAAATCCTTACCATATAAATCTGCAAAATCAAATACCTCTAGATGACCAACTAGGTTTTAAGAAACTTGCTCTAAAATACAATTATAACTCAAGTACATCTTCCTAAGCAAATCTGGAGTGAATTTTTTAAACATTTTGTCAAGAGAACATGTACCAATTTAGAGTCAGATCTCATTTAACTTCTTTGAACCACAGTTTGCTTATTTGTAAAATGAGGGGGTTTGATTCCTTAATCTGTAAAATTCCTTCTGGCTCTAGATCTACAACCCTGAGATTTTAAATTCCGTATCTTTATTTCTTTGTCTATTTTACTTATTGCAATGCAATCAGATTTGAGGTTTCTGCACATAGTAAGCATCTGATAAAATTTTTTTATAAACTAAATTGAGTTTTTGTCATTTTTTCTTGACAAGAAGATAATCTACTTATTAGAATGATCATTGTGTAAAAATAGTAACAAGTTATTTGCTTTAATGAGATATCATCCATTAAAATATTCTTTCTTAGCTTGTCGTCAATAAAATGGCACTTTATAAATCACAGATTACCTTGAATTTGATCTATATGACAAAAATGGGGAACTATTATCTTAGAAATGGTGCTTATTTTAAAAATTGATGTTGTTTTATAATGCTTTCAAAGATGGAAAGGAGCACTTGGTATCTGAAAGAACACTTATGAATTCTTCAAATATCTATGTGAGTAGTTTTAGAAAAACTTCTGAATTAATACATAAAGAAAAAAGTGTCATTGGTTTCTCAGATGAATATAAATATTAAGAGGGGTATCTATCACCTTGAAAGCATTGATTTTTGTTCGGTTATTTCAGTTATATGTAACTCTTCATGTCCCCATTTGGAGATTTCATGGCAAAGATGCTAGAGTGATTTGCTATTTCCTTCTTTATAGATGAGACCTAATAATCACACTAACACTTAGCACAGTAAGTACGTAGTAGGAGCTTAAATTAATGCTAATTGACTGATTAACTACTGATTTTATTCCATAAGGAAGTCAAGGAAAGAAGCAAAGGTCTGGTATGTTTTACAATTTGAATATTACAGCAAAGAATTGAAAACAAAGTGGTGGTCCATCAATTGAAAAAGGACTGAAAAAGTCACCTAAACTATAGTATGTGAATATAATGGTATGTTAATATATTGAAAGGAATGGCAAGTTAAAGTGATGTGTGAATTACTTGGGAATAGCGGTAATTTTATATAGACTAATTTTCTTACGCTAATAGTCATGGATATATGCTTATATTGATACTAGCTAACTCAGCAATCAAATTCAGTTAGTTTCTTCACTTTTTAATTAGTCCTCTGCCAAGTTGAGTGCTAGATTTTATACCATACATGTTTCATTGCTTACTTTTGTTGTATGTCTAATTCTGTGTTTTTTAGGAAAAGCAATTTCTCCAAGAAAGCATGCAAAGGTTATATATCTCTTAAAGAAAATACTTCAGTGCTTTCTAGAGTAACTAGCAATTGTTGGCATAGGTATGTGACATGTTCAAGAATCATTCAAAGCCCATCATGAAACAAGATTAGTTTCACTGATCAAGAAAGGTTGAAATGAAAAGCAACATCAAGAACTGATAAACTATTGTTACAAAAAATTATTAATTCTCAAAAAATAAGCAAAGACCTTCAGAGATACTTGTCAAATGGAAGGGCTACTGATTGCTCTACTGTATGAGATAGTTAAATTGCATGGCATAAAGTTAGAAAAACAAGGGAAGACCATTAAAAGAAAAATAGCTGCTAACCATTTTTCTATGAAGAAAAAACACCGGCCATGGACAAGATAATACTAAGATTATAGGAAGACAAAATTGGAAAGAGGCAATTTTTTTTACTGAGGATTGTTTTTAAAATTTAAAACTATATTAAGGAAAAGTCTTGGTGAACCTGTAATATCTAAGTGTTTTCATTAAACTGTATCACCTCCAAACAAAACTATTTTAGGGGATTGAAAAAAAAATCCAGGGGACCTTAAAGTCTTATCCTCGTTGATGAAATGATAAATTCTAATAAATTCACTGATATACTCAAAAGCAGAATTGGTTTAGAATGACAGAAGTTACCAAATGGAAATGGGATACTGCAAGAAGACTTTGTATGTTACCACATGTCACAAAAGATTAAGATGTTTTAGAGGTGGAAAGAAACATATTTTAGTGGTCTGGGAAATCGCATGATTTAAATCTCATTGAAAACCTGTGCTCTAAAGCTATACTTGGAGAAATGTAATGTTCATTAAAGATATGTTTAGTATCCAATGGTATGTGTGATTTCATGATGAAAAATTTAAGAATATGTGACAGAATCTGGTGAACTCAATGCCAGTTGTGTAAAACATGTGATTGTGGGGGTGGAGCTAAGATGGTGGAGTGAAAACAGAGACTTGCTTGAACTCTCCCCCAAGTCCCTCCAAATACCTGTAAAAATTACTCTAAACAAATTCTAGAGCAGCAGAAGCCATAAAATGACAGAGTGAAAAAAAGACAGCTTGGAAGGTTGACAAGAAAAGTCTCTTGCTCTAGGCTGAGAGAAGAGTGCAGTCTAGCATGTGCCACATTGGCACAGACAAGTCTGGAGTAGGCCTCAGAGCACTGAATCACTGGTAGCTTTGGCAGTTTCCAGACTTCTCAACTCACAAATGCCAAAGACAACTTAAAAGGTCAGTAGGAAAGGTCTGTGGGATCTGGGTGAGAGAGGAATGTGGTACAGCCTCAGTCCAGCCCCAGCCCCAGGGCAGCAGTAAGTGGAAGCAGCAGCAGTGGCTGCTTCCACAGCCCTTGGCCCACAGATGATGGAGGGATTGAGCAGCTGATCAGAGGTAGATTGCAGGGATCTCTTTGGTGGTGCTGAGGCAGGATTCTCTTGCTTTGCCCTGCTTGGATCTGGGTCACAGTCCTGGGAGGAAGAGGAGCACTGGAGTAATAGAGCTTGTGGTAGCAGTGAAGAGGGAATCCTCCTCACAGTTTCAAGGCCGAAAAGAGTGTTTGTGGTTACTCATAGACCAGAGCATAGAGTAGGAGAGGAATAAAACTCCTTTGTTCATATAATCTTGGAAGAACTGAAAATTAACAGGTCCCTAAAAATATCTCTGAAAACAGCTGCAGAATACAGCTGAAGCATGGGACAGTACCTTCCACTCTAGAAGCAGAGCCCTACCTTAACAAAGAGCTCGAAAGTCAAGTAATTGACTGGCAAGATGAGCAGAAAGAGGAAGCAAAATCAAACTATAAAATCATCTTTTGGTGACAAAGATGGTCAAAACATAGAATAAGGAGAAGATAGCAAAGTCAAAACTTCCATCAAAAGCCTCCAATAAAAATGTGAACTGTTTGCAGGCCATGGAGGAGCTCAAGAAGGATTTTGACAAACAAGTAAGAGAAGTAGAAGAAAAATTGGAAAGAGAAATGAGAGTGATGCAATAAAATTGTGAAAAACGAGTCAACAGCTTGCTAAAGGAGACTGAAAAAATACTGGAAAAAAAAATAACACCTTAAAAAATAGACTAACCCAAATGGCAAAAGAGGCCCAAAAAGCCGATGAGGAGAAGAATGCCTTAAAATGAAGAATTGGTCAAATGGAAAAGGAGGTCCAAAAGCTCAATGAAGAAAATAATTTATTCAAAATTAAAATAGAGCAAATGTAAGTTAACAACTTTATGAGAAATCAAGAAATTACAAAACAAAACCAAAAGAATGAAAAAAAAAACAGTGTGAAATATCTCATTGGAAAACCCATTGACCTGGAAAATAGATCCAGGAGAGATCATTTAAAAATTATTGGACTACCTTACAGACATGAACAAAAAAAGAACCTAAACATCATTTTTCAAGAAATTATCAAGGAGAACTACCTTGATATTCTAGAACTAGAGGGCAAAATAGAAATTGAAAGAATCCACTGATCATCTCCTGAAAGAGATCCCCAAAGGAAACTTCCTAGGAATAATGTAGCCAAATTCTAGAGTTCCCAGGTCAAGGAGAAAGTATTGCGAGCAGCCAGAAAGAAACAATTCAAATATTGTAGAAACACAATCAGAATAACACAAGATTTAGTACCTTCTACAAGGGATTGAAGGGAGGGTTCAAAGGAGCTAAAATTAAAACCAAGAATCACCTACCTAGCAAAACTGAGTATATTACTTCAGGGGAAAATATGAACATTCAATGAAACTGAGGACTTTCAAGCATTCTTGATGAAAAGACCAGAGCTGAACAGAAAATTTGACTTTCAAATATAAGAATCAAGAAAAGCATGAAAAAGTAAACAGGAAAGAGAAATCATAAGGAACTTATTAAAGTTGAACTGTTTATATTCCTACATGGAAAGATGATATTTGTAAATCTTAAGACCTTTCTCTATTAGGGTGGTTGGAGGGAA
Organism: Pseudochirops cupreus; assembly: GCA_028627135.1. Lineage (NCBI taxonomy): Eukaryota > Metazoa > Chordata > Mammalia > Diprotodontia > Pseudocheiridae > Pseudochirops > Pseudochirops cupreus. The sequence goes on from CM053584.1 coordinate 292,470,919, forward strand.
TATATGTGTATGTATGTGTTTGTGTGCATACCCCGCCCCCCCCCGCCCCAGCACAGGATATGTTGAGTATGAAGGGATGATATCTAAAAAAATAAAATTAAGGGGTAAGAGAGGAATCTACCAGGAGAAGGAGACAGATAGAATGGAATAAATCTTCTCACGAGAAAGAGGCAAGCTTTTACAATGGACTGGAAGAGAGGGGAGGTGAAAGGGAATGAATGAACCTTACTCTCATCAGATTCGGTTTAAGGAGGGAATAACATACAGACTCAATTGGGTATGAAAATCTATCTTACCCTATATGAAAGTTAGGGATAAGAGGTTGGGTGGAAATAAAAGGGAAGATAGATTGGGGGAGGGGGTAATCAGAAACAAACACTTTCAAGGATAGACAGGATCAAAGGAAAGAATAGAATAAATGGAGGATGGAACAGGATGGAGGGAATTATAGTCAGTCTTCCATGATATGATTCTCATGGAAGTGTTTTGCATGACTACATGTGTATAACCTTTATCAAACTGCTTGCCTTTTTAATGAGAGTAAATGGAGAGGGATAAAGGGGGAGAATATGAAACTCAAAGTTTTAAAAATGAATGTTAAAAATTGTTTTTACATGCAACTGGGAAATAAGATATACATGCAGTGGGGTATAGAATCTATCTTGCCCTACAAGAAAGTAGAAGGGAAGGGGATAAGAGAAGGCAGGGTGATAGAAGACAGGGAAGATTGGGGGAAGTGGTAATCAGAATGCACACTGTCTTGGAGTGGGGGGAGGGGAGAGATGGAGAGAAAATTTGGAACTCAAAATCTTGTGGAAGTGAACGTTGAAAACTAAAAATAAATTAACAAAGACAAACAAAAACAACAACAACATGTGATTGCTCTTGAAAGTGAACATGGCAAATTGAAAGTATTTCAAAGAGGTAAAAAAAAGTTATAAGGTTTGTTTTACATCAGTAAATTTAATTTGTCCCAAGTAATTTACAAACCACATACACGAGGAATTCAGAGAAACATGTGAAGATTTATATGAACTGACGTAGGGTCAAATGAAATAGAACCAAAAAGCAAGATACTTAATGACTGAAACAATGTAAATGAAAAGATCACTAAAAGAAAATCAGATTCTGAGTAAAAGAAAACCTAATGAAGGTCCTGGAGAATGGATAATAAACATATTCCATATATCACAGTCAATAACTTGCCTAGGGACTAGTGCATCAAGCTACTGGAATGGAACATTGTCTATACTGTCAGATATGGGCACTGTATCACATTTGATTTGTTGTTTTAATTACTATTTGTAACAAAGTAAAATTCCATCCAGAGAGGAGGATAGTTTTCTTTTCCTTTTTTTCTTACAGAAATGATAGTGATACAAAACCAAAATGCATCAACAATACGTTTGAAAATATCATTAAATAGCATTAACTTGGTATTTTGAATCGTGTTTCATAAAAAGAAAAAATGTAATCAGAGTTGTATATTTTAATAGTAAGCTAGTTAAGAAAGTCTTATTCTTTATGTGTGATACTAAGATTTAAAATTTCATTTCTATTGTTAGTGACCTTTCAAATATGCATATAACTGTAATTCACGATGAAGCCGTAGATTCAATAGTGCTTCCAAAGTAGATATAACACGGTGAACACTTAAGCACTGCCCTTGCATAGAATTTGGTGAGAGCAAAAAAGTCAGATTCACAAAAAAAGTCAGCTACAGTAGTAAACCCAGGGATAAAAACAAAACGTTTTGTGTCAAACTTGATTTTCTCTTTGTTGCTAAAAAATATAGCCCACTGCATTTATTAATGCCATCTGGTGGGCACCAAAATATTTATAATTCATTTTTGTTTTTTCTTTGCATTGTAGTACAAGAAAAAAAAACAACTTTTTTTGACACAAAGATGTAATACAAAAAGTGTCCCTGTAGAAACACTTTAAAATACAAATGGGACTCAATAGAATTAATTATATCCACCTCACCTCACTACATCAGAAAGAACAATGAAATGTCTCAGAAAAATCATAAACATTTCTTCTGTCAACAAAGAGCTCCATTTTCTACCCCAGATTAAGGTGATCGAAAGTCATCAGTAGCTGATCTGACAGAGTAAATCTGAAACAAATTGCTGTTGCTATAATCCGCTCCTGGAAAGAGATGCTGATTAGAAAGAAATAACCAGAGCCCCAGAGCTGAGTTGGCTTGGTTGATGCACAATGCATTTATTATCATTTAACAAGATTAATGTGACCTTGTTATCACTGATACTTTGTATTACTGTATTTTTAAGGCATTGACAAATTTATCTGGGTAAAATTTTTTTTTTAAGTGAACAAATTCTTAGCAAAATTATGAATTTAATGAGAATCATTTCTGGATCTCCAGATTTTGTAGATCATTTGTTCTTTTTTCTTTCTTAAGAATGCTCTACTCATTATGTAAAATAGTGGAAAGAACCCTAAACTTATAGACCTAGGTTGCAATGGGCAAATTATTTAACCTTTCTGTGTCCCAGTTGCCTCATCTTTACATGAGAATATGCTCCCTTTCTCTCCCTGCCCCCCTCCAGTAACTATCTAGTCATTCTGAGTAACACTGAGAATAAAATGAAACCAATGATAGCTTAGGAGTATCTCAGAGTTCCAAGTGAAAAGCCATGTAGTCCACCTCCCTGTCTGATACTAATATTTTTCCTTCCCTCCTTCCCTCTTTCCCTCCTTCCCTCTTTCTTTACCTCTTCCTTCCTTTTTTTCCTTTTCCTTCCCCCTCTCTTTCTTGATGTCTAGAAAGATAACATATGAAAATACTTTATAACCATAAAGTATTATGTTAAAATAGAACTATTATTAATTGTCATCTGTCATGGGAAATAAAAAGGAAATCTGAAAAATCCATGAAAGACCACGCAGCCACTGCCAAATCTAAACCATTATTGGTCTGTCAGTCAGACAACACTGATTAAATATTTACTATATTCTAAGCATGGTGACAAGTGCTAGGAATAGAAATACAGGCAAAAATTTGATGTGTGCTATCAAGGAGCTAACATTCCAGTGAGGGAGATGACATGTAAATAACTATGTACGTGTAAGATATATACAATGTAGATGTGAGGTAATCTCAGAGGGACAGCTCTATGATGAAGTTAGGAGTGGCCAGGGGAACTAAGAGGTAGAGATGAAGGGAAAGAGCATTCCAGGTTTGGGGAACAGCCAGTGCAAAGGTACAGAGATGATATACAGATAGAATGTCACACATAAGGAAGAGAAATAGTCTGTAGAGCTCGATTGTAGAGTACATTTGTTATTCTTGTTGTTCAATCATTTTCAGTTGTGTCTGACTCTTCATGACCCTATTTGGGGTTTTCTTGGCAAAGAAATTGGGATGGTTGCCAATTCCTTCTCCAGCTCATTTTACAGATATGAAAACTGAGACGAAGAGGATTAAGTGACTTGTCTAGGGTCACACAGCTGGTAAGTGTCTAAGGTCATATTTGAGATCAGGAAGATGAATCTTTCTGACTCCAGGCCCAGTCCTCTATTCACAGTGGCACCTTGCTGACCCTAAAGTACATGCAGGGCAGCAAATTTAATACTGGCAATTCAGGAAGGGGTCAGGTTGTGTGGAACTACATATGCAGAATGGGATTTTATACTTGATCTTGGTGGTAAATGGGAGTTACTGAGTTTACTGAATGGGGGAGTTGCATGGCTGGATCTATGATTTAAGAGAATCAGTAAGGTACCTGGGTAGAGGATGGATTTGAGTGAGGAGAGATTTGAGGTGGAAAGACTGGTGGTAGAATATGGTAATAATTTTTAAGAGTTTCTTCAGGATAGAAACTGATAGCAATGATATTTTAACTCTATACTTGTTTACTATGAAAGTTGTTAGGGCATTAATGGCTCTGAATTCTCATCTAACTAGTTGACCACTAGTACCTGGTACTGCTATTAATAATAATAAGTTATTAATTATTATGAACTATTATTCATTATAATAATAGTATAGCAGGCAACTTTCTTGTTCGTGACCCTTAATCTATAGTACACTGAGATGTAATGGGTGAAATTACATTTCAAATTCAAATTCAACAAACCTTTATTAAGTACTTGCTATATCAGGTACTGTACCTTTAAGAAATGGGGTTACAAATAAGAAAAAGAAAAACAGCTCCTGACTTCAAGAGCTTGCGATCTAATAGGTGGAAGACAACACACAAAAGGAAGCTGAAAAAAAGAAGAGAGCCAGGAAAGAGGTTATCTGGTGAGGGAGCCTAATGGTCCTTGGAGTTGAAAGGAAGTAGGTGGAGCTACTGATGGAAAATGGAGAGCTACCTGGAAAGTTCTGAAGTCTCAACAAAGTAAGGCATGTGGCAGTTTATTGCTCTGCCCTGCAGTCTTCCAACCAAAGCAGAGAGGCAAATAAGGGTGGTGAGGAAGCGCTGCATTTTCAAAGCTGTCAGTCTGCGTGAGGATGAGATTTCGTTCAATCCATAAACACACATTAAACGCCTACTGTGTTCCAGTCGCGAGGGTAAGATTTCGATCAGCATTCACCAGATTCCAGGTGACCAGCTTGTCCTGGCCAAATCAAAAGGTTCCAGGAGTTGAAACCAAGCAGAGCTGTTGATGGAAAAAGATATTGTTCCTCCCCAACTATCTTGTGTTAAACTACTTTGTATTCATTCACTTTATAATAAATAAACGCTACGTACATTTACCTATGCACGTGTTCTCTTCCCCATTAGAATGCAAGCTTCTTGTCAGTAGAAATCATTTTATTCTTCATACTTGTTTCTCTTGCATCTAGCACAGTGCTTGGCTTGTGGTGGGTTTTTGGTACATTTTTGTTGGTTGATGCTTATTTCCTTTTTTTTTAAACATCATTGTGCTCTTCTAGTGACTCCAACAACCTCTCCCAGAATCTTCCCTTACAACTGATAAATAGAGTTAGGCAAAATAAATCAACAAAGGATTCACATTTGAAAATGTATGTCTCATCTCTTTGCCTCTAAGTGGGAGAATCAAGTTGAAGTTACAATTGGTCACCAAAAGGATCAGAGTTCTGAAATCTTTCAAGGTTGTTTTCCTCTATATTATTGTGGTCACCATGTAAATTTTCCTTCTGATTTGGCTTATTGTTACTTTGTATCAGTTTATATGAATCTTCTCATGTTTCTCTGAATTTTTCATGTTTTATTGTTTCCTGTAGTGCAGAAATACTGTATTATATTTGTATACTACAGTTTGTTGAGCCATTCTTCAATTAATAGTCCCACATTTTCCCCAATTCTTCACTGTCATAAATAGTGTTGCTATAAATATTTTTACATATATGAGACTTTCTCTATGTCTTTAATCTCCTTGTGATATATATTTGTTAGATGTTGCTGGATCAAAGGTCATATATTTGTAACTATATTTAAAAAGTATTATCTACATATAGACAATATATATGTATACACATTTGTGTAAGTATATGTACATGTGATATGCATGCACATATATACACATATATGCACATGTATAAAAGTATGTGTGTGTACATATATGCCAAATTCTTATCTGGGATGATTGGCTCCATTCACAGCTCCACTAATTGCAATTAGGACAATTAAATGCAGTTAACATTCTACTTTTCTGTATATATAGTCAGTCATCTCAAGGAGTAATTTTAAGTAGGGGTACAGAAGAGATCTGGGAATTGGAGTAAGACATGACTTGCACCAATTATGCAAAACTGCAGCTGGGAAGGGGGTATATGACCTCTGCATGGTGCATATTTGAAGAAATGTGAGATACAATCTAGAATAAGGATTAGTTTTATACAACTAAGAATTCATACTATTATAAGACCATCATTTCAGTAACAAGTTAATTGTTTGTTTCCAAGCTCTTGCAGAATCTTCAAAATAGCATGCAATTAGAACATTCTTCTTCTTTTCCCAGAAATTGCTAAAGATAAAAATCCTATTATACCAAAGAAGAGTAGATAAAAATTCCTTGTAATAATTCAGGTTGGCTGAAACATGTTTCAAGTCAAGCAAAGAAGGGGCAAGTATGTTTTTTATTAAAGCTTAAACAACCAGCTAGTGTAATGTTTCCTGAAGTTTCATCCATCATGCTACCAATTTCTTCATAGCAGGGAAATACTATATTCTCTTGTTGTGTCTCAGGGACAAAAAAGGAACATTCTCAAGAAATTTTCCTTATATCTATATAACAAATGAATAATTAGAGCAAAATTCATAGACAACACAATGTGGGCTGGAAGACATTAAATAGATGGGGGTTGTGGTAACAATAACCGAGATGTATATACAGACACACACACACACACACATATATATATGTATGCACAGATATATGTATGTATGTGTATATATATTTACACATATATAAACTTTAAAGTTTGCCAAGTTCTTTGCACACGTTGTCCTCTAATACTCCCATGAACTAAGTACTAATGGATATTATATCTGTTTTATATCTAGGAGCTGATATTCTAATGAGGAAGACACAACACAAATGAAGGAGTGGTAGCTAGGGAAGGACACTTGTGTCAAAAGAAATGGCTATTTAAATTATTGGGCAAATTGACTGAAAAATCATACAAGCATTTATTAAGCTGCTATTATGTAACAGGCCTTATGCTAAGGGCTAGGAATAAAATAAAATTTAAAAAAGGTCAAAGACATTCCCCACCCTGAAGGAGTTTACAATTTAAAGAGGGAGACAACATATAAACAATAATGTATATGCAAGCTATATACAGGACAGGTAGGAAATAACCAACAGAATGAAGGTACTAGAGTTAAGGATTGGGAAAGGTTTTCTAGAAGAGATGGGAAAATATATGGAGGACAGATTGGAGAAAGGAGAGATTTGAGGGAGGAAGACCAATTCGAAGATTATTATAATAGTCCTGTTGGGAATGAGGATATGGGAATGAAAAGAAGGGGATGTAAGTGAGAAAAATAAAGATAGAAATAAGATTGGGCAATTGATGAAATATATAGGATAAAAGATCAATTGAAGATAATACTGAAGGTGTGATAATCCCCAGCTGACTGAAAGGACAGTGACACCTTCAACAGTAATAAGGAAAAGGTGTGGGTTTGGTGGAAAAGATACTGTAATGAGACCTGAAGTGCATATTATAAACCATACTTGCTCATTCTATGTGACTTATTGTGTCTAACTCAAAATGAAAATCAGGGAGGTAGGCTTCCTACTCAGTGACTAATACCCCAAAATGCCCACCCTCTGTGGATCACCTGCCAGAGCCACAAAGTAAAATCTAAATTGGGGGCTGGGATTAAGGATAGGGGTGTTTGTGCTGGAGAAAGCCTCATGACTAACTTGGCTCATTTTTCCAATCTCTGATTAGTTGATGCCGTATGACTTGAGATCAATCCCCAGTTCCTCTGGAGTGAGGCTATAGTTCTCAATTTGGAGATAAGAGGCATAGTGGACAATGAGAGGGTTTCAGAGTTAGGAAGACCATAGGATTATACTATAGAGTTAAAAGCAACCTTAGGTAGAATTTGAATCTAGTGTGTACCATGGATAGGGAGTGCTAAACTAGGAGTTAGTAAGACCTTGGTTGGAATTCTGCCTTAGACACATACTGACTCTGTGACTCTCTGACCAAATAACTTAACCTCTTACTGCCCAGGCAACTCTCTAAGACTATACATTATAGTACAGTGGCAGATATACATTGGTAGCATTTCCTTACTATTTATGTGTCCCTGGGCAACCCTGTTTGCCTCAGTTTCTTATCTGTAAAATGAGCTGAAGAAGGAAATGGCAAACAATTCCCATATGTTTGCCAAGAAAACCCCAAATAGGGTTACAAAGAGTCAGACATAATTGAAAAATGACTGAAAATCTTTTTCTTATCAGGTATTCCTTATATCACTCCCAACACTATGGGGTACTGCCCCAACCAGATTAAAATGTAATTGGGAAATATTTCATGAAATAAATAAAAATGTAACAGAACACAGATAATGCTAAAATGTGGGTTTCTAAGTCACTATGCAGCCCACAGTGATTCTTATGCATGGTTTGGTGACATTGTTTCTATTTGAGTTTAATACCATATCATAGCTCTGAACCAAAAAAAAGAAGAAAGAAAAAAGAATACACCATGGGTTTCTCCATTGCCTTTGTCATTCCAGAAGTCTTTCAGTCTTCCTTATTTCTGGCTTTTCTTCTCAAAAAGAAAATTGACTGGGGCAGAGCTAAGATAGTGGAGTAGAGGCAGCAATCCAGCAGAACTCTCTCAATAGTTCTTTCCAAACAGCTTTAAAATGACATGTCTAATTGTATTCTGGAGCAGCATAGCTGACCAAAGGTCAGGGTAAGACATTTTTCCAGCCAAAGAACTAAGAAAGTGAGTAGAAGAGGTCCATGACACCAGCGGTGGTCTTAGAGGCGGCTGCAACAGAGATAGCAATAGCAGTAGTGGGAGAAAAGACCAGAGCTGAAAAAACAAATTGACATTCAAACAGAAAACTCAAGAGAAGCATAAAAAGGTAAACATGAAAGAGAAATCATAAGGGATTCAATAAGGTGAAACTGTTCATATTCCTGTATAGGAAGATGATATATGGAATTACTAAGAACTTTATCCTCATTAGGGTAGTTAGAAGGCATTTATGTCATCAGAGGCCATGGGTATGTGTTGATCATGTTGGAATGATCTTCAAAATAAAAATAAAAGGGTGAGCAAGAGGGATCCACTGGGAAAAGCAGGAAGGGAGAGGAAGGATGGGAAAGATTTTCTCATGTAAAAGAGGAATACAAGGAAAACTTTTATAGCGGAGGGGAAAATGGATGATGGTGGTGGTAGGTGATGCTTAAAACTCACTCTCATTAGTATTGGTTCAAAGATGGTAGAATATATATACACACTTAGTTGGGTGTAAAAATCTCTTAGTTGACTGGGAAGTAGTAGGAAATAGGGATAAAAGAAGGAAGGGTGGATTAAGAGAGACAGTGATCAGAAACAAAACAGACTTTTGAAGAGGAACAAGGTTAAAAAAAGAGAGAAGGATAAACAGAAGAAAATGGGATGTAGGAAAATACACAGTAATTTTATAACTATGAATGTGAATGAGATGAACTCCTCCATAAAATGCAAGTTGGATAGCTGAATGGAATAGAAACTAGAATTTAATATCATCTAGTTTAAAAGAAACAGACTCAAAACAGATACACAGAGTTAAAATAAGGGACTAGGGTAGAATATCAACTTCAGTTGAGGTAAAAAAGGCAGGGAGTAGTAATCATGATTTCAGATAAAGCAAAAGAAAAAAAAACAGACCCAATTAAAAGAGATAATCAGGAAAAATGTTTTGCTGAAAGGTACCATGAACAAAGAAGTAATAGCAAAAATTTTTTACAGCAAATTTCTGTGATCAAGGCTTTATTTCTCAAATATAAAGAGAATTGAATCAAATTTGTAAAAAAAAAAAAAAGAGCCATTCCTCAATTGATAAATGGTAAAAATATATGGAAAGGAAGTTTTCAGAAGTAATCAAAGCTATTTATAGTCATATAAAATGCTTTAAATCATTATTTATTAGAGAAATGTAAATTAAAACATTTGTGATGTACCACTTTATACCTATCAGATTGGCTCACATGACAGAAAAGGAAAATGATAAATTCTGGAGTGGATGTAGAAAAATAGAGACACTAATTTACTATTGGTGATGTTATAAAATAATCCAACCATTCTGGAGAACAATTTGGTGACCAAAAGGCTATAAAATTGAGAATACCCTTTAACCCAGCGATAACACTACTAGGTCTGTATTCCAAAGAAATCAAAGAAAAAGGAAAAGGACCTATAATGTACAAAAATATTTATACCAACTTTTGGTGGTGGCAAAACATTAGATATTGAGAGGATACCCATCACTTGGGGAATGGCTGAACAAGTTGTGGTATATCATTGTGATGGAATACTATTATGCCATAAGAAATGGTGAGGGAGATAGTTTTAGAAAAACCTTGGAAGATCTATATGAGTTGATGTAGAGTGAAGGGAGGAGAACTAGGAGATCATTGTGTATAGTAATAACAATAATGTAATGATGATCAACTGTGGTTTAGCTACTCTGATCAATACAATGATCTAAGACAATTCCCAAGGTCTTATAATGAAAAATGCTGTCCACATCCAGAGAGAGAAAGAGAGAACTGCCAAACTATCATTGCAAATTAAAGTATAATTTCTCACTTCTTTTTTTCCTTGCTTTTTATTTTTTGCAACATAGCTAATATGGAAACATGTCTTGCTTGATTTCACATGTATAATTGTTAGAGTGCTTGCTTCTCCAAGGATAAGAGAGAAGCTGGAGGGAGAGAATTTGGAATTCAGAAATTTTTAAATTGTTAAAAGAAAATGCATTAAATTTTTCTTCAAAAGAAAAAAAAATTGAGCTTTTTTTTTTGGAAGAGAAAAAAATATGCTTCAAAAGGAAGAAAATAACAGATTGAAGATTAAGAACTAGAAAAGTCATGCAATTTCTTTATCAGTTCTCTGGAGACTAGGACAGGAAAATAAACTGAAGGAAAACTGTCTTATCTTTCTCACAAGGCATCCATTTTATGACTTCTAATGACTAGAAAGACCAGACACTTAATCCAGTGCTCCTCATTAGTATGATTTTGCCCCTTCTGGGAATTAAAATGCTAGTTATCCTCTTACAAATGCTCAACATGCATTATTTTAAAATACTTTATAAAAGAGGGGATGAGGAAAGCACAAGATTGGAAATTCCTTCTTGTTATTGGCTCTGTCTGATCTGTCTCCCAAATCAATCAAGTTGCATTCTTTTATCTTTATGGAGGAGGGGCTGTATCACTGATCAGATTTTCCATTTTCTTTCTACTTTGCTTTACAAGATCATCTGGTATAGATCTTTAAGATTCTAGCTCACCAGCTAGCCTATTTGTTATGCAAGTTAGTTCAACATTATCCATATGCAATCCTTGAGGTTTTCCAACTATATTTTATGCTCCACTACAGTGAAGTAGAGCAAAAGTCATCAAATTAAAGATAAAACAAAAACCAAAGGAAAAAAAGCCTATTATGCTAACGTTCTTTGGGTATAGGTGTTGATTTTTTTAAAATTTCTATACCAATTTTAGTTGTACAGTTTTTTGAGATAGTGCAATGAAACTGATAATAGACATTTTAGTTTTTATAATGTTATTTTTGATCTGAACTTTTGCATACAATATGTAACCAAGAACAAGATCAGCATCTTAGTGAGAAGATAAATAAGCTAGCCAAAACAAGGAAAAGAAGCAGGAAATGAGGGTCAATTTAAAAGAAGCTAATGTCAATATGAATAGTGTCTTACTTCTTCTTTGCTCTAATGACAGGTAAGGCAGCCAAAGACTTGAAATCTAGTTCCTTCACCATTACCAACCTTCCCCTAGCTCCACTTTTTAAAATTTAAATTTAATTTTATTAATTTTTATTATTTATTAATTTTTCATTTTTTATTATATGAGAAATATTTTATTAAAAGACAAAAGTATTTTCCTGGAGATAATTATGTATATTTATTCTCAAGGAAAATTTAAAATCATAATAAGTTACTACTTGTTCAAATTCTAAAATACTAATATTAAGGACAGTTAGTTGGCATAAGGGATAGAGTACTGGGCCAGGAGTCAAGAAAACCCAAGATAAAATTTGGTCTCAGGTACTTGCTAGTTATGTGACACAGGGCAAATCACTTAACCATTATGTGCTTCATTTTATTCATTTGGAAAATGGGGATAATAATAGCACCTACCACCTTTAAATGACATATTTAAAAAACATTTAGCACAATGCCTGGAATATAATAGGTGTTTAATGAATGCTTATTTCCTTCCTATTAAATTCAAATGAATGTTATCCTTAATGAACTTCTGCTGTTATTAACATCATTCTTAATCTGTTTGATTACATGAGGAAATGACATAGAATAATCATTTTCTCTCACTTCTTATTTATTTTGTTTTCAATTATAAAAATTACTCTTAACAAATGTACAATGAACTCCAGAGTAATGAGAGGGAAATACTAGTTCTATTTTTTGGAGAAGGCTGTCTTAAATTATGACTAGAAAGTTGGAGTTGTGAATTTTATTTTAAAAGGAAGTGATTTTCAGCTGTAAGAATAGAAAATGAAGTGCTAAATGAAATAGTCTGTATAAAAATCCCTACTACTGTTTGTATAACTGACCTTCATTAGAATCTCTAGCCAACAATTACAATTGGCTATTATTATCATTGCAATGTGTCTGTATTGGACTTCCCATATATAGTGTGGGAAAGTCTCTTGATTTTAGGCAAGCTTTATTATCAGTAAGTCACAGTGAAAACCTTAAATCTTTCTATTTAAGCTTTTTAAGGGACTTAACTAAGTGCTGAATTTTGCCTTGGTTAAAAAAAAAAATCAGTGAGATCCTTAAGAGGCCATTTGCCCAGACTTATAGAGTATGATTTGGAGATATCTCTCTATTAGTGGAAGGCCTTACTTCCTAAATTCTATCTACTAGCTTCTTTTTGGTTGTATTCTCAACCATGTATACATTATAGCTGTCAGTCTTTGGATTAGACTCTGTAATAGTAACACACTATATACTGTCCAATTTCCTAACAGATTCATGGGATGAATTATTATATACTGGGGCTTGAAAGGCTCGTACTTATCTCATAAGCTTGGGAGAATTTGACTCTCCTCTATTCCTAATGGAGGCTCAGGAAGAGAAGAAGTTTCCTAAGATACAACTTGTGTGTCTGTATGCGTGCATGTGCATGTGTGCGTGTGCGTGTGTGTGTGTGTGCGTGTGTGTGTGTGTGTGTGTGTGTGTGTGTGTGTGTGTGGAGAGGATTTTCTGGATACTGCTGCTGGTGATGATACCACAAGAGAAATGTCAAGAGAGAGAATTATTCAAAGAACAGTCTATAGATAAACAAAGAACAGTGCTAAGCTGGCTGTGACCATTCCTGTTGCCTAGAACAAAAATGGGTAACATGCAAATGTTTCCCCACTTTCACTGTTGCATTGTCTTGGGAGAGTGAGCTACATCCCAGTCTTTGTTCTTCAAGAGTCTATTTGTTTTCTGTTTGTTTTTTCTCCACTTGCTTTTAAAGAAACTGGTTTCTCTAAACTTGCTTAGTGTTTGCTTAGTGTATTACTGTCTTGTATGTTTGTCCTCTAGGGTTAAACACAGCTGAGAGGGGAGCAATTATATCGTGAGAAACTTAGGCTGAGAGATTACAGTAAATGCAACTGGGAGCTATTTCCTGGCAAAAATGTGTGACTTCTAGTTATATTTTATAACTCCCTAATAGCACAGGAAAAAAATACAAGAATTCAGACCAAATGAGCCTAGGTACAGCCCGTATAGAGAAAAGGAAAACAGAAGTGGAGTCTTTCCCTTTTGAGACCAGTGGCATCAGGCACATTTGGTCTATTTGTTCTACCCAGTTAAGTTTATTGAAGGTCTTCCCCCAAGGGTAGAGCAATGGGCAGAGATTAGAGAAAAAGCTACACCTTTTGGGAGGTATTTGGAATATGGGTTGCCAACAGGGTTGTGCCGTTAAGTGTTTAACAATCACCTCTCCAAAAATGTACCCACAATACACTTTTCAGTTTAACCTGCATTATTAACACTTTCTTTGTCACTTTCTTAAGTCAAGAAATCAACATAACTGTTTTGGTTTTCCCAAACAAATATCCCTTGGTCCAAAGCATAGCTGGAAATTCCAGAACCTGGGACAGGATTTTAAGGAATGTGTAATCTAGTTGAGGCAAACTGGAGACATAAATCATGACAGAAGAAACCAAGGTGTTTTAAGGGAGCTGCAGAGGATATGATGCCTGTGAGTCATATTTTGAACTAATTTGAGCAAAGGGAGAGTGACCTGAAAGTCTATGATGATAGTGTAAAAGATCAGGACAGAATGGAGTTCACTTTGAAGGAGGAGAGGATTTATTGAGTGATGGTATGAGTGGGGATTGTGGAGCAACGAAGATGTTAACTCTTCCTTCTAATCTTCTATTTCAGAGTTATGAGGGAAGAAACAGCCTATCTTGGAGATAATGTTAAGATATGTGACATGTTCAGGAGAAAGATATGTTCCTGAGAGCAGCAGCAAATGGAAGAAATGTGAGAGGAAGAAAACTCAATATGAAAAGTAGTTTGTTAAAAATAGAGAAATACTCCAGAAGACATAATGGAATAGAATGGAAGAGTAGGATGAGGACACGGAAGGTGGGTGGTGATAGGCCTGAGCTGGATAGGGATGGAAGCATGGGGAGACTTAGGAGAGAAAAGACTTGCTTTTTGTTTTTGTGGGTGAGGGGTGAAAGCAGGGAACTCTATGGAGAATCACACTGCGGTACAGCCATGGAGGGCAAAATGGTGGTCCATTCCCTCCCCCATCTTCCTTGATTTGCAATGGCAGTGTCTCAGCCTTACCCAAAAACCCCTACATGGTTGCAGGCCATGAGAGATGTCAGATCATCTCTTTTTCCTTCCTCCGTGACCTACAAAACCAGTGCGAGGAGAAATGCAAAAACTGGAGGATTCTTCTTGTCTAACTGTAACTGTGGGTGTGGGACAAGGAATTTTTGAAAACTTGGGGCCCAGCTGTCTTCCCAAATTCAATCTGGTTTTGGTCCCACAGTAAGATGAGAAGACTTTTTCTGAGAATAATTTTGACAGGAGACAAGGCTGCTTGAAAGAAGGGTCAGGGAAGGAAACCTATTGAAGAGTTATCCAGAGTCAGATTCTAAGCAGAACTGGGATGTCCATTTGCAACACCTGGATCATCACATCGTACCATGCCATTGGCATCCTCATGGCCAGGGCCCCTATGGTCAAGAACCCTACCTTTGGCCCTGACCTATATTTTCATGAGAACTGACATCCTCTCAGAGCCTTAGCTGGGGATAACTAATCTGTTTTAGGGCAACAATGAGAATGTGTTAACCTCTTCTGTATGACTTCATATGTCTTACCTTAAAAAAGTAGCTGATGGTCAGGCTGCTGGAGAAAGGTTCTGATAATTTCCTATCTCACTGTTTCTTGGCTTAGCTTTGTTGTCAGCCAAATCTACTGGGAATCGTTTCCTGCCTGGCTGATTTCCTGCCATCAGTCTAGAAAGAGAACCACTTTAATTGACTCCTTCTGTGTGTCAACTGCCTCTGAGAACCTTGGCATTTTAGACACCCTTCGATGACTCAACTTCTTTTTCATACTAAAGCACTTTCTCCTAGCAAAATAATTGGACCCAGCTTTATTTTAAGTGAGGTGATATTTGTCCATTTTGTAGACTTCTATCCTTATTCTCAAGTCCCAACTAAAGGCATAGTCCATTTTATTGTGCTTTGCTTTATCAAAGTTCACAGATATTGTGATGATAATTTATTTTATTTTACTTTTTACAAATTGAAGGTTTATGACAACCCTGCATTGAGCAAGTTTATTGACATCATTTTTATACCAACCTGTACTCAGATTGTATCTATGTGTTAAATTTTGGTAATTCTCACAATATTTCAAACTTTTTTATTATTATTCTGTTACAGTGATCTGCAATCAGTGCTCTTTGATGTTATTATTGCAATTGTTTTGGGCACCACAAACTGTGCTTATATAAAGCTGCAAACTTAATCTATAAATGTTGTGTATGTGTTTTTCCTTCTCCACCAACCTGCTGTTCACCCATCTCTCTCCTTCTCCTTGAGCCTCCTTATCCTTGACAAACAACAATATTGAAGTTTAGCTAATTAATAACCCTAAAACAACCTCAAAGTGTTCGAGTGAAAGGAAGAGTCAATGTGGCCAACTCCATTGTTGTCTTATTTTAAGAATTGCCATAGCCACCCCACGCTTCAGCACCCACCACTCTGAGAAGTCAGCAGCCATCAACATTGAGGCATGATCCTCCACCAGCAAAAAGATTACGATTCACTAAAGGTTCAGGAGATGGTTAACATTTTTTTTTTCAATGAAGTATTTTTTTAAATTAAGGTACGTGCACTTTTTAGACATACCACTGTTGCACACTTAATAGACTACTGTATAGTATAAACATAACTTTATATGCACTAGGAAACCAAAAAATTTCATGGGACTTGCTTTATTGCAACATTTACTTTATTGCAGTGAGGTCTGGAACTGAACCCACAATATTTCTGAGGTATGCCTGCATTTACTCTGTATAATTTGATATGATGATATACCAGTAATTCCTATCCACTTCTCCACAAAACCTCTTTAGATATGTTTCTTCTTTGTAATTGTTGTATAATGTTTATGCATATCATGTTTTTAATGTTTAAAGCGCTTTATTATGCAATGACAGAATGGAATAGTGGATTAAGAACAGACATCACTTGGGCTGACTTGGGCTCAAACCTTGTCTCTGATTTATTCTGGCTGAGTCACACTGGGTAAGTCAATGAGCAAGGCCAAGGACCCTAGACTGTCTTAGATTTTCATTTGGTAGAGGGGGTTTTCTTGACTGGAATTGCCTGTACCAATGATATTACACATTCAGTCCTATCCTATCATATGTTTCATAAAATCTGACCATTGTATTTGCTATACGATTTACAAAATACTTTACATGATAACTCGTCTGAACCTCACAACAACTCTTTGGGGTAGGCAGGGTAAATGTGTCAACCTCATTTTACAGATGAAGAAGCCAAAACTCTTCTACTTTCAGACACACACAGCTAATTAGTAGCACAGGTAGAATTCAAGCCTCAGTCTTCTGACTCCAAATTTCATATTAATCATTTGTCTGCCATATCATATATTAACTATATTAGTGGGACAAGATAAGATTCAAACCTTGGTCTTCTGACTCTAAAACCGTTATTAATATTCAGTTTTTCTCTGCTATATCTTTATTTATTTATTTCTTAATTTCCTACTTCTTATCACATTCACTCATGTCCTTAGCTCTCACAAACCTTATGCTTGATTCTCTTCCATTCTTATAATTTTGGAGCTCTAATGTCTATTATGCTTATCATCAAGCACTCAAGGTTATACTGTGACAACTGTTTTTTTTTTTTAAACCTGTAATGGATCTCCCTTACATGCCGTTCCTTCTGTCCTTCCTTCCTTTCTCTCTCTCTTTCTTTCTCTCTCTTTTTCTTTCTCTTTCTCTCTTTCTTTCTTTCTCTCTTGTTTCAGAACAAAGTCAGACCACTTGAAAGAATTGTTTTCCTTTATAAATCTACTATTCACATTTTCAATTAAAAAAAACTGCATTTAATTTTCTTGGTTTAGATTTGGATGATGGGTCAAGGGCCTAATAACGATCATTTTTGTGGCATTTGTTTCCAAGGTTGAAAGGAACTTTCTTTTATTTAATCTTGAAAGCATCCCTGATATGTAGTTAAGAGACAGGTGTTCTTAATTTGCTAAGAAAGGAGTCACAGGCTAAGTAATTCATCAGAGAGGAAACTAGAATTAAACCTTCTGTCTTCCAATTCCCATCTCATTAACTCTTGTTCGACTCTTACTTTCTTTTGAAATTCTGCCTGGGTTAGCAGGAATTCTTATATATCTAATCACTGCATTTGCTAAAATTAAATAGGTACATCCATTCAACACTGATTTACCTTCTATCAGAAACAATAATTGTCAACATTTATTTATATGGTGCTATATAATCACAAAGCACTTTACGTATATTATATCATTGGATACAATTTTCTCCATTATTTCAAGAAATCCCCAGTCATCATGCTTCACTTGAATACCTACCTTTCTCCTGACAATCTCTTCTATAGCCTGGCCAACTGCCTTGCTGATTTGCTTGTGATCTCAAGGCCCCTCCAGTTCTGAAGTCTTGAGCCTTTATCAAATTAATCCTAGATATGGTGTGCCCACCATCTCTTTGGCTCTGCTCCCATCGCTGGAACTCTACTGACAAAAGTGCCCCTCCCTGGACTATATTCCACTATGAAAGGTGTCTTTCCCTCATTAACATATAAACTCAAGGGCAAGGACAGTTTTTATTTTTGTATTTTTTATTCCTAGCACTAAGGACCCTGATCCATCTTCCAGACCCACAACAAGAAAATAGCATGTACTCATTATGAAAAATTGAAAACTTATCAAGAAAATCTATTCACTCAGGTAATCTGACAATGCTTAGCTCATAGTTAAGTGTTTAATAAATTCTTTAAAATTAATTAATTGATTTGACCTTCACAACAACCTTACGAAGTAGATATTGCAAGTATTCTTTTCTTCATTTTACAGATCAGGGAAGAGAATAGCTTCTATGTGCCAGGCACTGTGCTAAGCACTAAAAAAACAAATATTATCTCATTTGATCAAATTTGATCAGTTTGATCAGATGAAGAAATTGAGGCGTATAGCAATAGAAGTGAAGAGACTTGCCCAAGTACATCCAGCTAATGAGTAGCAAAACCAGCATTTAATTCTGATTCCAAGTCTAGTGTCTTTACCACAGTACTATACTGATTATTACCAATTAATACTTGGGGCCTCATAATCTGTAGTATACTGTGTAGAACATATAATGGTTACATTATTGTTCACCCTTGGCATTGTTTGGGAAAGGGAGTCAGTCAGATATCCATGATCTAATTGTTATGGTTCACAACATTTAGTTTCATTGACTCTGGGGAGGAACCAGATAGGTCACCATAATCACACAAATCTAAAAGAACACTTTGGTAACTATGTTGATGTTTTCTGTAGTCAAAAATCCCCAAATATATTACAATTTTGGTTGGTCATACTTTTTCCCCCAAATTGAGCAAACCTCAGAGCTATTTTTACATATTACAGATATCTAGATTAATTCAGATGATGAACAACAGTAACAGGTTCTGTGGGATAAGTTGTTCTGACATCATCTTTTCTGAGGGAAATCTGCTTTGACATAGTTTCCTTTACTAATTTTCCATATCCCGATTGTGTTTAATCCAATAGTATTGCTATATTAGCCTGTCCAAAAGTCTTAAAATAGCAAAATATTCAGTCATTTGATGGCCACACCCAATATAAAACATAAATCCAGTTATTTCCCTTCAATGTAACTGTTTCACTCAATTTCTTTCTTCAAATTACTTCACTTTCTGTCAGTTCTAAGTAACCTTTGTTACTGCTTTGCTGACAGTCTTATATTAGGGAATTCTTTATTTAAATGGGAGGTCAGTGGTTCCTTGAGTTCATAGCTAATACCATTTACCTGGCAAGGCCTGTCTTACTGTGCCTTTTGCATCTCTAGCATCTAGTATAATGACTTGAATGCCATAGTTAATCGATGTCTGTTGACTTGAATTCTCCTCCTTGAGCAATTTTAATTCCTCTAGTTGGACACCATTTGGACAAGGGTGGATGGATGTTCGATGAACATTTTTCAAAACTACTAGTTGTTTAAAATTCTTTAAAAAATCCTATTACCATAAGAAGCCACATGATATCTCTTACTGAAATGCCTCCAGACTTGAAGAAGTCAAACCAAGAGAGAAGATGAGCCTGATTAATTTTCTTAAAATTAAATTTTTAAATTTTAAATTTTCCCTGGTTCTGGCTATGTAGCCACAATCAATCAAACCTATTTACCATGTGGTTACAAAACATATTCACGTGATCCAAATCTCTCCATGATATAACCATTATACATCTTTACAGTTCTCCCAGAAGTAGTCTTTCCAGTCTGTTCCATGTAGACAATTCCATCAATGACTTTCTGTTAATGCTCATAAAGATGGTTACTTACTTTACCTTGTTAAAAGCACTTATAATTTATTTATTATCATCATCATTATTACCATCATCATTGTTATTATTATTGTTATTCTAGACCTGTGAACTAATCAATGTGAGCAACTTACAGAATTTGAGCTAAGTCTAACCCATATGCATAAGGAATCTTTACAATTTCATTCTTGAAGAATGATTCTTTAGCTTCTGCTTGAAGATCTCCAAGGAGCTGAAAGCTATTACCTGTTGAAGTAGCTCCATTATACTTTTGTGAAGCTCCCATTATTAGAAAGTTTTCTTTTTCCTGATAGTCCTAAATTGGCCCCTTTCCAACTTCTACTCATTTTAAAGTTGTCATCTTTGAAACCTTTGTTCATTTCTCTTGGTTCTGCACCAAACAGAGCAATATAAAGCTCTCCTCTACAAGATAGACTTTCATATTCTTGAGCAGGATCATCTGTTTCTACTGAGTCTTTTCCACACTAAAATGTCCAGTCTCCCAACCAACCCCGCTATGTCATGAGCTCAAGGCCTGTCACCCCCTCAGTTTCTTTCTCTGTATATCCTTAGACTATCAAAGTCCTTCATGGACTATGGTGCCCACAATATTTGAGACAAGGTCTGATAAGAGCAGTGGACAATGGGAATATAACCTCTCTGTTCCTGGAAGCTGTACCTCTCTTAATGGTGCCCCAAACTGCATTAGCTCTTTGGGTTGCCATATCACATCAGTAACACTTATTAAGCTTGTAGCCCATTAAAAATCTATGATCTTTTAAATAACAACTAACGTCTAACCTTGACTCTCTAACCATAAACTTGTGAAATTGATATTTATTTTACCCAACTACATTTGTCCCTATTGAATTCTCTCTTATTCTGTTCAGTATCTTTTTGGATCCTAGTTATATCATCTATCTATCTATCTATCTATCATCTATCATCAATGTGTTAGCTATCCCTCCCATTTTTTTTTGGTGGCGGTGGGGGTCATCATTTGGTAACTGTGGACTGTTTAAATGATCTCTTTATTTGGGGCTAAGTGATGAAGGAACATTTGACTACATTACCATTAGTATGCTATCTATGTTTTTATTCAGGTCATTGATTCAAATGTTAAACAAGTGCAGGACTGAGCCTACAATGCTAGGGTGTACCAGTGGAGATATCTTACCATAGTGATATTGAATGATTAACCTTTTGAATCAAGTCATCCAACTAGTTCTGAATCTGTCAATCAAATTAAGATATTATCATCTCATCCATATCTCACCATCTTTTCCACAAGATTTATATGAAATACTCAATCAAAAGCTTTGCCAGAATCTAACTAAGTAAACCATATCCACAGCTTTCTTCTTATGTTTTAGGAAGGGACTTGAAGTTGTTCTGACATGATCTGTTATTGATGAATCCATGTTGGCTCTTTAGACTGTTTGTAGATGTTTATTAATTCTTTGATTTTCTTAGGAATTGAAGTCAAACTCAGTGGCCTGTAATTGGTATGGAAACTTCTTCTATGAATGAAGTCGTCAATGTGTCTATAATTTATAGTCTTAGATGTCGTGAGATCACCAAGACATTAAGTGCATTGCCAGCGGTTACAGAGTTTATATGTATCAGAAGCAGCACTTGAATTCATCTTCCTGGCCCCAAGATCAGTCTTCCATCTACTATCCATTCTGTCTCTTGTTAATCATATTACCAAACACAGTATATCATTAGTTGTTGCTATGCTCCCTTTTTAGTCATTCAGTTCTTTTATTTATTCAGTTTACTTCATATCTGTTTGATGGCTCTTGGAATACATTCCATAAATTTCTTTACCTGACAATACAATATGCTCCTTGTTTCTTCATGGGCACACAGTCACTAAAACAGCATATTGATATCACATTTTATGGCCTTTTTAAAAAGGAAAGGTTTAGTTTTCCCAAGGGAAAAAACATCTATATTTTGGTGACTTTGGGGGCAGTTTAAATCATCTCTTTATTTGGGGCTAAGTGATGAAGGGGCATTTGAATGGGTTACCAAGTTATAAATGAATATGGAGGTACTGAAATGATTGTAAACCACCTGAACTTCCCTCTCAACTTCTGAATCATGTGCTATCAATCTTTGTGCATTTTCCTTTGGATAATTTGTTATTAGATTGATGTTAAGTGATGCTCTGAGACATTAACCCTCAATCTACATCACCAGCAAGTATACATTACAGAATTAAAACAAAAATAAACCTGGTTGAAGAAATAACTAAGGAGCTCAAGCATGGTTTTCTATCTGCAAACTGGCATGGCAATTTGGGGAGATCCAACTGAAAATAAATTTAATTTAGTCAGTACCTTACTGATGTTTATCTCAGCACCTGAGATATTTTGTTAGGATATGGTACAGATATGCAAGAGATGGTACACCACGAAAGCAGGATGGAAATCGGTATCCCTTTCCTACCCTTGGTATCTGAAATGGTATGTAAATTGGACTGGAGGAATGACCCTTTCTCTCCATAGAGCAAGGCTTTTTTTTTTTCTTTTTGCTTCATCTGAATAAGGAAGCAGTCTGCTCCATGGAATGCTGCATTACACATATGAAGTGTTTTGCATACCTGTAACCTTTCAATTAATGTTATTTATGTTTCAATAAACTACCATGCTACTTTTCCAGATGTCCTAATCCTTCATGTAAATGAACATATTAAACCCAGCCACCAGACTCAATGAAAACTGCCAAATCCACCGTCTGGGCCCACATACCATTGCATTTAAGCTGTATTTGCATAAGCTTGTTCTGTAAGTGTAATCTTATGTATCATCTGCAGAGTTAAAGTTTCACTAATGTAAATCCCTGACAAATCAAGTACAGATGTAGCTTTTTGCCCTCCGGGCTGAGGCTGTCAATTCAGTACTCTTTCTCATATCTACCTCCTTCCTCATTCCCCTCCCACCTTCTCTCTCTCTTTTCAAATATGTAACTTTTTTTTTTCCAGTTACTAGTGATCATTTAAAACTGTTTATACAGATACATTGCAGGTACTAGATAGGACGCTGAACATTAGTCATTTGGGTCTTTTCCTTTTGATCAGTCTGCCTGACAAAATAGGGCTGGCAAATCATTCTGGGGGGCTGGTCATACCACCTGGAAAAATTTGCTCTGCCAATCAACCAATGCCAGACAGATTGTTTCAGTTTGCCAGGAGATGTTTTAGATAAGAAAGAGTCAAGCTCAATAAGTGAGTTAATGTCAGCTGGCAAATTCCATAATGCGGCCAAGGTAAATTCAATAAGAGGGCACTAGATGGTAAGGGGAAGGAGTCAGAATGGTAAGTAAGGAGGGGTAGGTAGTAGGGGTCTAGGGACATGTGGAGGGATGGGGGATGGGACAGAGAACAAAAATCTTGACTGTTGACTTGACTTTTCAGCTATCGTTGGAGATGGTGAAAATCAGTGTTCTTCCTTAAATAAGGTGATTAGGTTAAAACAACAACAACAACAACCTTGCCAGTTTAAAACTATTTATGAGAGAGAGAAAATGTTGCCTCTGAATTTGGAGGGTGTTAGTGTTCTTTGGGTTTGTTTCTGATTATTTTAAGTCTAAATATGCTTCCTCTGCTGGTACCCAGTTGCTATTTATTTGGCTTTAGCCTTTGATCTCCCTTATGCTGGCACATCATAAAAAACATATTCCTTCTCAAGTCTTATATTATGTAGTTTGTTTCTGCTCAGTGTGTTCACCAGGCTGGGTTATACCCATGGAATAAGCCTCTCTTTGTTTTTGATAGACTCCAGGTGTTTATCGCTATAACTTACTAATGGACTCAACCACAAGATATTCATGTAAGATGCAAACTGAAAAAGGAATGGGGAAATTTTGAGTGTGATAACTTGGGAGCTTGAGTGTGATAACTTTGTTGGCATATACCCACAGGGCAGCTTCTTTGAAAAGCAGTCCCCCAGAGAGGATTTCTTAATCTCAATTGCTTCTTAATCTGGTTGGATGAAATATGGGTGCTTAGTACGCAGAAATGTCCTTTTTTAAAAAAAAAATCAAGATTCCTTGAATGTGGCTAAATCTAGCACTCTTCTGCTACATTTTCTAAATGCTTCCCAAGTAAGTAAGGAAAATGACTGATTTTCTGATGCTTGATCTAGAAGGGGAGGGAGGCATCTACAGAGGATTTTCAGAATTTTCATGACTAATAGAAATTTTTTTTGAGGGGCAGCTAAGTGGCACAGTAAATAGAGCGCCAGCCCTGGAGTCAGGAGGACCTGAGTTCAAAACCAACTTTAAAGACTTGACACACTTACTAGCCTCACCTTGCCCCCTCCACAAATATCTTTTTTGTGCATTTAAAAAAATTTTGTTCAATATTTTATTTTTACAATTGCACGTAAGAACAATTTTAACATTCTTTTCGAATTTTGAGTTCCTAATTCTCTCTCTCACTTCCCTCTCCTCCATTGATAAGGCAAGCAATTTAACATAGGTTATACACCTGTAGTCATTGTGCTTTTTTTGGGGAGGGGGGAGAAAGCAATGGTTTTGTGATAAATTTTCCAATAACTACCTTGTAAAAATGACTGGTCAGTCAATCAAAAGCATTTATTAAATCCTTACAAGTCCCAGCACTCTGCTAAGCACTAGGGATACTAAGAAAGGACACAAACAAACAAATGAACAAAAACCTCAAACTCAGCAACAATAAAATCCCACAAAACAAAACCAAAAATAAACAACTCGCGTTCTAACGGAAGAGACAACATAAAAGCAATTATGAATATATGAACTACATGCAAGGCGAGGAGGGAAACTCAGAGGAAAGCTATTCGAATTCAGTGGGATTGGAAAAGGTTTCTTAAAGAAATGAGGATTTTGGCTGAGACTGGAAATAAAGGTCAGGAGGTGAGGAGGGAGAGCATTCCAGGCAGGAGGGACAAGCGTGATCAAAAGGACAGTTTGTTCCATTGTCAACATTTCTGAGTTCCGGCTAATTGAGTATTGCCTATTCTTTACTTTACTGGACATCAGTCTTGGGAGCAGAAGTCAAATTTAAGGACATTTTCTGAGCATTTAAAGAACTCACATAATATCACTGAGAAAGTTTCCTTCTGTCTTCTGTGCCTATTGTGTGCCAAGTCTTTGAAAAGATCACAATCTAGAACACTGATTACTTTAGTCAGTCAGAAAGCATTTCTTTTTAATTTATTTACTTGATTTCTTTTTGTTTTTACATTGCTTAAATTTCTCCCTATATGTCTGTGCTTCCCAGAGAGCCATTCTGTATAACAAGATTTTAAAAAGAAAAAGAAAAGAAAAAGAGGAAAAAGATTAAAAAAAATAAACAAAATTGATACAGTATTCTATGACTATGGGTACTCTTACCTCTGCAAAGATAGAGGAAGGTGTATTTTTATATCTCTTTTTGGGGACCAAGCACAATCAATATTTTTTAAAATTAAATTGATTTATTTACTTTTAGTTTACAACATTCAGTTCCACAGTCCCTTGAGTTTCAGATTTTCTCTCTCTTCCTCTCCTCCCTCTCCCCATCATGGCGGCATACACGCAAATATAGGATCTACAAATATCTTCACATTAATCATTAGTCAGGTGGTAAAGAAGGATTATAACTGATGGAATGATCAGTGGGAAAGAGGAAACAAAACAAAACAAGAAAAAGAAACACAGCAAGTAGTTTGTTTCAATCTGCATTCAGACTCCACATCTCTTTCTCTGGATGTGGACTTCTCTTTCGATCATGAGTCTTTTGGAGTTGTCTGATAATCTTACGTTGCTGAGAGGAGCCCAGTCTATTAAAGTTAGTTGTCACACATACATTGTGTCTGTGATTGTGTACAAATTTCTCCTGGTTCTGCTCTTCTTGCTCAGCATCAGTTTATATAAGTCTCTCCAGGTTATTACGAAGTCTGTCTGCTCCTCACATCTTATAGCATAGTGGTATTCCATTCCATTCATATAGCACAACTTGTTCAGCCATTCCCCAATTGATGGGCATCCCCTTGTTTTTCAATTCTTTGCCACCACAAAAAAGATCTGCTATAAATCTTTTTGTACAGACTGGTCCTCTTCCCACTTCTCTGATCTCTTTGGGATATAACACTAGAAGTGGTGTTGCTGGGTCAAAGGGTATGCACTTATTTATAGCCCTTTGGGCATAATTCCAGATTGCTCTCCAGCATGGCTGGATCAGTTCACAGCTCCACCAACAATGCATTAGTGTTCCAATTTTTCCACATCCTCTCCAGCATTTATCATTTTCCTGTTTTGTCATCTTAGCCAATCTGACAGGTGAGATGTGGTACCTCAGAGTTGTTTTGATTTGCATTTCTCTAATCACTAGTGATTTGGAACATTTTTTCATATGCTTATAGATATCTTTAATTTCATCCTCTGAAAACTGCCTGTTCATATCCTTTGACCATTTTATCATTTGGGGAGTGGCTTGTATTCTTATAGATTTGACTCAATTCTTTGTATATTTTAGAAATGAGGCCTTTATCAGAGACACTGGTTGTAAAAATTCTTTCCCAATTTTCCACTTCCCTTTTAATCTTGG
>CM053584.1:292497788-292537411 GCA_028627135.1 Pseudochirops cupreus
TTATAGATTTGACTCAATTCTTTGTATATTTTAGAAATGAGGCCTTTATCAGAGACACTGGTTGTAAAAATTCTTTCCCAATTTTCCACTTCCCTTTTAATCTTGGTAGCATTGGCTTTATTTGTACAGAAGCTTTTCAATTTGATATAATCAAAATTATCCATTTAAGCACAATCAATATTTAACAAGTGTTTATTTTGGACCAGGCACTATGCTAAATGGTGAGTATTCAAAGAAAGGTAAAAACAACCTCTGATGGCCAGAACCTTACATTCTAATGAGGGAGAATGCAGATAAGTAACCAGGTGCATATGAGATACATATTAGAGAAGACATGGAAGATATTCTTGGGGGGAAGGAACTAATAGCTGGGAGTCCAGGAAAGGCCATCTGCAGAGTGGGAGATTTGAATCTTGAAGGAAGTCAGGGAAGGTAAGAGACAGAGATGATGTGGGAGAAGATTTAGGGCATGGAGGCCAAAGAGTACAAAGTGAAAGAATTGAGAGATGGAATGTTTGAAGAGCAGTAAGGAGGTCAGTATATCAGAAATATAAAGTATGTTGAGGGGAATAAAGTTTAGGGCCACGGAAGCCATTCCTTGGTCTTTGAGGAAGCTGTGTTTTCTTAAATTGGTCCCTTAGTTTGGGATACATCAAATTCCCTGACATTCATACTCCTCCAATGAGAGGTGGGGTCGTGGAATGGCTCAAGGGTTAGCCTTGGGCTCAAGAAGACTTGAGTTCAAATCTTGGCTCTGACATTTATTAGCTTTGTGGTTACCTGAAAATCTCTTACCCTCTCACTGTACCAGAAAACTCTCCAGATGATAAGTTAGAGACAAGTTAACAAAATATCAACCTCCATTGGTGAAGGGGGCGGGGAGTTGTCCATATCAAGAATTCCCAATAGCTATTAAATCACAAATCAAGATCAATAATAAGAATATCCCCCAGCACTTAGTATAGTGCCCTGTGCACCAGAGAAACTGAATACACCTTTCTTGAAGTTGAATTTTTAGGGAAGGGGAGAAAGTATGTCACCAAAAAAGAAAATAAATCAAGGTAGTTACAGTATTTGAAATAGCAAGGAGGAAAAGAAAGTGAGTAACTGAGACATTAACAATCAGTTTGGCTGTTTGAACCTTTTTTTCTTTACTGAGGTAATTTTTAAAAATTTTTTAAAAATTGTTATGTTTAGGGGCAGAGTCAAGATGACAGCGTAGAAGATTGTTATGTTTACTGCTAAGAACAGACCTTTATTTATTGATAACAGAAGTTACATAGTGCTAACTTGCATTTTATTATTATATATTCCTTACCCTGGAAAAAACTATACCATGATAGTTTTCTGTAGTTTCGTAGACAGAAACTAAAATTATTGGTAGGGTAATGTAGTTTTATGACTGATTCATTCTTCTGTGGTTGGTTCTTCACTTGCATTTCTCTATTCTTTATATCCATGCATCATGACATGTGTGTATATATATGTTTATATATATATATATATATATACACATATATATATATATATATATATATACACATCTCATTTTTTTAAACAAGTGGTAGCAAATATTTTTAAAAACATATGGCAGATGTCATTTAATATTATTTTCCAGGGTGCTAAAAAAAATTTCCCAAATGTAATCCTACCTGTTCTCATTTTTCCATTCAATTCTTTTTTGTTTTTTTGTGGAGGGGGGAAGACAAGGCAATTGGGGTTTAGTTACTTGCCCAAGGTCACATAGCTAGTAAGTGTATCCAATATCTTAGGCCGCATTTGAACTCAAGTCCTCCTGACTCCAGGGCTGGTGCTCTATTCAGTGTACCACCTACCTGCCCCTCCATTCAATTCTGAGACAAACTAATTATCCGTTTACAATCTTTCCCCCAAATATATGTACTGCTATACTAATTTGATAGACTAACTGTCCAATTTCACATAGTCTGGAGACTATGAGGTAGCTAGGTGGTGCAGTGGATAGATAGAGCATTGGACCTAGAATCAGGAAGACTCATCTTCCTGAGTTCAAATCTGTCCTTAGATACTTATCAACTGTGTGGACCTGGGCAAGTCACTTAACCATGTTTGCCATAGTTTCCTCATCTGTAAAATGAGCTGGAGTAGGAAATGGTAAACCACTACAGTATCTTTGCCAAGAAAACTCCAAATGAGGCCAAGAAGAGTTGGACATGCCTGAAAAATGACTCAACAACAATTGGATACTAGGCATTTTTACCTATTTGTTCGGTCATTTTTGTGTGCATGTATACATATAATATATAATAATCCTACTATATAATATATTATGCAGTAATCTCATATATGCTTATATATGTATCACTTTGAAAATTTTAAAGTGCTATGGAAATATTTTATTATTATCATTACTAGTACTAGTACTAGTACTAGTACTACTACCACCACTACTACTACATAGGTGACAGGAACTTACACTTGTCTATATGGTAAAACTGAAAGGATTTCAACCTCTATACTACTACAGAAAATTTTAACATTATAAATCAACCCATAGAATTGAAACTTGGATTTAGAGATCAGGCAGGAGGTGAAGTTTAGCTCCTCACACAGACAAAGGCTTATTAGTAGAATCAAGTTCTATATTATCTATATTTACAAAGGTAGAACACACAAAACTGATGTAAAAGAGATGTAAATTTTACACATATACATATCTATTTGTGTCTAATGGTTGTTATCTCTAGGGCAGGGGTATAAGGGGGAAAAAAGGAAAAAAATAAAAAAATTTACATGATTATTTCATATATTTGAAAGGAATAACAAGTTGTGCATAGTGGATTTGTAGTTTCATGTGCAATCATCTTTTTAAAATTTTACTATGTTATGGAAATGCTTGTTTTATTCCATAAATTTAAAAAAGGGTTCAAAGGTAATAGTCAATAAATAAATGTTCACAATCATATTAGCAGACCTATATGATTTGAAAAGGGATCCTTCCTTGCTTGCCCATTTCATGTACATATGTTAAAAACCTCTTTGAATAATAGAGAATAATCTGGAATAATCTGGAGCTGAACCAGTCTATAAAAAGAGGATTTACAAAGAATGATAGTTTACATCTCATGGTTTTGATTAGATTAACCTTCACTTTATAGAGAGAGCACATGCCACACATAGGAAACAGCCCATGCAAAGTCATAGAGGCAAGGATGGAATGTCATGCATAAACCAGAGATAAGAATGTTTCTTTTTCCATTTTAAATACAATTTCCTAAAATATTGAATTGTATTAAATAAATGTAATTTATTTAAAAATATAAAAATCAGTCTGACTCCTGAATGGATCTTCAGCTCTTCATTTTAAAGATAAGGAAACTGACCCATGGAGCTAACTGATTTGTCCAGGGCTATACTCACAGGTGCTGAGGACCACATATATGTGTGTGGGTGGGTGACACACACCCACACTGTACACACCCACATGTTCCCAGACTCTCTCTGGGAAAAAAAATATATATATATATATATATATATATATGTATATATACTTTTAAGTTTATTTTTCATTATCAATATTTAACTCTAGATGATCAAGAAAATATCAAATTAAGCTCTAATTTGCAGTATTGCCAATTTTGGAGTTATAGATGAATCCATTGAAAATTTAGCAATTGGCTCTCATAAGGGGGCTCCATCATATCCCTGGGTAGAGTGGAAGGAACACTGGATGTGGAGTCAGAAGACCTGAGTTAAAATTCTGGCTCAAGATCACAGGTAACCTCATAGCAGTGTTGGGAACCCAGTTACCCTAACTCCTAATACAGTCCTTCTCCTCCCCACTTCCCATCAAATATACCTGAACATGCCTGATTTAACACACACACACACACACACACACACACACACACACACACACACACACACACTGTTCTTATTCAAGAAGCTTAAGCATTTGGTGGAAATACTTTAATGATCAATAACTGGAGGGGGTTAGCTGACAGATGTAGAAGTGATGTATTAGAAATGCTAACTGTTCCAGAGGGAAGGCAGTTCATTAAATAATAATAATAATAAAAAGAAATGTCAAAGAAATCCAGGAAGCCAGATGCTCTAGAGAGAGTTTGACTACAGGGATTAATATGTCAATTGACTGACTCTCCTTTTGTCAATTTCATGCGAGTCAAAAAGGATGTGGGATTTTTGGTCAGAAAAAAAAAATTAAAAGGATGTCTCTGTGGTCACCCCTCCCCCAAATGATCAGAAACAATCTCTGAAAGGACAGATCAAACCCAAATTATTATACAGAGATTGTCCTGCACTAAATGCTATTTAGCCCAGATTGACTGCCTAACAGCCCTGCTAGCTGTCAGCTGTTTCTGTTCCACTTTTCCCCAGAAGGAATCACTGAAGGAGTGATGGGGGTGCCTGATGAAAACATGTCATTGGTCATTTTTCCATGACATTTTAGGCTATTGGTTCAAAACAAGCAAAGGAGAAGTTTAGGTCTTCTGAACCCTTAAACACTTTCATCCTCTACAGCAGCCATATTATTTTTTATTTATCGAGGTCCCACAGGCTTCTACTTTACAAATATGGTGAAATGGTTGATGCCCAAACACATGAAGAAATATAGCTCCTTTTTGCAAAGCTATACCACATTGTGGCCTCTTGCACAGCCACATTCCAGAAAAATTCCTCATCTAAACACAAGAAGGTTGGGCTAGATGGTCTCAAGGGTGATTTCTGGCTCCAAATCCAACCATCCTTTGAGGTTCAGGGATGGGGAGTCAAATCATCACCTCCAAACATACTCGAGGTCAAGCAGTGTGTTTGGAAAGGCTTCTGGGGGATGAATCTCTCACTGGAAAGTTAGGGTCTCCTTAAGGCACTGAGATGAATTAGCAACGTTATGTACTACCTACCAGCCTGGCCAGCCTTTCCTGATAGGTTCCAATAAACAGTGTAGAGGGCCACAATGGCAGCTTCATAGGAAGAAATGTGATTCTTGATCTCCCAAGAGTGGGGAAGTAACCATGGCTGACTCAAGCCCCTGTAGATCTTGTTGCTTTATCATGGATCTAGAGAAATGCTAACAAGGTGCAAAGAATAACACTGAGCAGCTGATAAGCACTTTCTCTATGAAGGACTGAAGAGATTAGCTTTCCTTAAAAGGAAATGCCTGACTAAGTTTTCAACAGCTTTAGCCCTGTCCAAAGCAGACATTTCATTTCTTGTCTCTGCCCCATTTGAACATTCCTGGAATGTTTTCCCTAATTATTGTCACCTCCCATCCTCATCTTATTCAAGGTGAGGTTGCTACCTGTTTCCCTGATGACTCCATTTGCTGAGGCACTCTCCCTTCACCCAGTATTTACTGATCTTTGTTCATGTTGTGCCCCTCCCCCACTCCTAATAGAATGAACAGTATACTCTTTCAGGGACCAATCATTTCTGGGTATTTATATCCTCAGCACCTAGCACGGGGCCTTGGACATATTCAACCCTTGATAAATGGTTATTGAATGAATGGATGTGGTATCCATGTGACTTAGAATCCTTTCTGCAACATCGAGCCATCTGAGGCATGCAGATTTGATGAGAGACCAATTTTGTTTAAAAACAAACACATGGAAACCACAAGTGTTCTGCTCTATATCTAGTCCTGGAGGCAGAAAAGAATAGAATGGGTGGTTTGGTGTTTTTAGTTATTGTTATCTAATAAGAGGTATGCAAACAAGGCAGTTAAAAAAAATCAAGTGCCAAAGAAAGCAAAAGCAAATTAAAAGCTTCAGATTTTTTTTATGGAGCATTCTTCATGATTTTTTTCCTATTTATTTTCATGAAGACAAATTAGGATTTTCTTCAGTAAGAAGCTACTTATGCTAATTCATATTTAATAACATGTTAGTGTTACTCAGCACTTTATAAATGTAAGGGAGTTTGGTCAGGGGAATCCTGATTAATTTGAGCTCTCTCATGAACTTGATGAGATTATAGTCAGTCAGAGAGTTAACAAACATTTATCAATTGCTTACTATGTGCTAGGCCTTAAAAAAATTTCAGAGATTAAGATTTACATTCCCTTTGGGCAGAGCACCAGCAAGTAAGGGTGTGATACCTTATGTGGAGAGAGAAGAAAGAAAGAAATAGATGAAGGAAGGAAGGAAGGGAGAAAGGGAGGGAGGAAGGAAGAAAGAAAGAAAGAAAGTGAGGAAGGAAGAAAGAAAGAAAGGGAGGAAGGAAGAAAGAGAAAGGAAGGACAAAAGGAAGGAAGGAAGAAAGAAATGAAGAAAGAAAGAAAGAAAGAAAGCCAAGCTGTGTTGCTCAACTGGAAGCTTGGTCCCTAGTAGCCAGTTCCTTATCTACTCAGAGGCTGCTGTTTATCCTTCATTCTAGAAGATGGTCATGAAATCAGGAAGGTGATACCACGACATGCAAGCAAATTGGATTTAAGTGAGGGAGGACTGGGCAAAGTCACCAGCCTCACTTTCTTCTCTGGAGCCATCTGGGTCCAGTGGCCAGATGCGGATCAAGACAATTGGAGATGGTCCAGGATGCAGTGGGAGGTCCTTGGCCCTTTCAAGCTAAGTTTTTGTTTTTGTTTTTTTTTAACAGATCTCAATTTGACTGAGGCAGCTCCAATTCAGTGATTAAGGCTTAAACAAATGAGGCAAAGAATGGCCTCTTTTAAAAAAAAATTTGATCTGGGAGAGAAAGGCCCTCCAAATCATTCTAGTCCCAGAACAAGCCTTACTTGGTCCCTCTTTGGGCCCTGATTGGCTCAGAATGAATGTAAACAACAATTATTTCAATTTTTTCATTAATTTTTTCATTAATTATTAATTAATTCAATTAATTAATAATTAATTAATTCAATCCCTGAGGGTCTTCCCCTCCCAGATCTACATTTTTTTTTCTGAAACCACTGCTTATTCTCTCCGTGATCTTAGACAAGTCACTAAACTGTGTGTTTGTTTGTTTTAAATAAAGGGTACAATAATACTTGGATACTTATCTTCAAAATTTTCCATGAAGATAAGGATTATAGATTAGAGCTAGAAGGAACATTGGAATATCATGTATAATCCCCTAATTTTATAAACGAAGAAATCAAAATTATCAGACAAGTGACTTGCCTGCATAATGAGGCTCCTAAGTGGCAAAGTCAGAATTGGAATCCAGCTCTTTGGACTCCAAATTCACTGTTCTTTTTATGTGTCATATTATCTCTGTACTACAAAAAAAGATAACATAAAATGGAAAGTGGGTTGAACAAGAGAGTCTCCAATAAATTTTAGTTCCCCAATTGATTGGAAGAGATTGGACTATGTGAACTTTGGTGTGGAACCTTAGTGGAATGTAAGCTACTTGAGAGGAGAAACTATTTTACTTTTGTGTTTGAAATTGCCTAGAAGAGGGACTGGCACATAGGAGGTGCTCATTAAATGCTTGTTATTTGGTGATGAATTGGAAACATTGGAGGGGGTACCTCACCATTGAGAGCATGGGTGTAGCTGCTGATGCCTTGCTGAGAACACGTAAAGCTCTGGATTTGTTTCCCCTTCCTCGATCTGTTTGAAGATTACTAGCTGGTTAGGACTCTGGAGTTTTAGGATTCTTATCAAAGGAGCATCCTTTCCCTCACAGGGTCTATAGAAATAAGTAAACAGGCAGACTCAGGCTCTTTTGGATTATCTTTTCCTCTTTCCCTTTTCAAAAGATAGAACAGCATACAGCAGAAAAGACGTGCAATGTGATTTCCTCCCCTCAGGAATAATAGGAAAGAAGGAAACAAGTATTAACTCATAATATATTATGATGCCTACTATGTGCTTCTATGTGGGGTGTATGAAATGTTCAGGGAAGACTAGTACCTCTGGAACAAGATTTTTCTGAGCCCTTTTCAGGGCTGCTTATCCATCTTATGTATGTCTTTGAAGGTCAGAGGGAGGAGTTTGGACTTATTAGGGTAAAAATCTGAACTTTCCCCCAAAAATATTGAAGAGAAAAAGAGGAAGACATCTATGACAAATGCCAAGGCAAATTCTATTTTCTTTACCTCTTATTTTTAAAAATAAGATTTTTTTATTTGTAATTCATGGAATAAAATAAATATTTCTATAACATTGCATATTTTAAAAAGATGATTACTTATGAAACTGTAAACCTATTATGTACAACTTGCAATTTCTTTCTAATATATACCATCTATAATGTTCTCTTGGTTCTGCTCATTTCACTCTTCGTTATTATTTTAACAATTTCAAGTGAAATGGAAGAATATTTACAAAAAATATAAATTCCCTAGATTAGCAGAAGAGGAAATAGAATATCTTTACCTCTTGATGCATTCTAGGTCCCCTACCTATAATGAACTCCCCACCATTTTCCTTGAAAATAGCTCTGTTAAGGTAAGTAGCATAATACCTGATTCTAACAGTATAACTAAGAAACTTAATGCTTTTCAATTTGAGTTGAGATGTATTTTGCATACATTTAAAAAGTGTTTTGATAGTTACATTCCTTACACCTAAAATGAATGTAGTTACTTATCATAATTTGCCCTTAAAATGGAAATTCACATAGCATGAGATGTGGACATTGTATTCTTGAAAGAATAAATTAGGCAATAACAGATGGGTTGATATGGGGAGAATGGATTAGATTATATTCTTCTTGCTTCTAGAGGGGAGAGATAGGACCAATGAATGGAAGTTAGAGAAAGAAACATTTTGGTTTGATATATGGAAGAGCTTTCTAACAATGAGAATCATTTCCAAATTTCTATCCTCATTATCCGTTATTCTCTTCCCCTGACACTACATTCCAGCCAAGCTGCCCTTTTTTGTTTTTCAGAAAGGCACTCCACCTTTTATTTATAATAGAACTTTGTTAATTGCAAAGTAAAATAGACTGTCTCAGAAGGTTCTTTGTCACTGGAAATTTTAAATCAGAAGTTAGAGGAACTCCCTATTTTGGTGACCTTCATAGAAGAAGTTGTGAGCAGAGAAGAATAACACTAAGACTCCATGGTTTGGATGTAACATAGAGAACAATTGATATGGTTAATATGCCAACACCTAGACTGTGTTCATATATGAAAACTTAAGCAGGACTAAAAATGTTGATTAAAGAGTCTTTGCTAAAAGTTTTGAAATGTTCTTAATAGTAAGACATGTTTACTTATTCCCACCCCCACCCCCACCCCAGAGATATAAATCATATTTAAAAATTCCATGTGAATGTTATAGTGAGAGGAAATAAGGAAGAATGATCAACTGTGTTCTGTGATCAAGAGCATCCCCTGGGTGAAGAGACTTTTGTAATTTTACTCACGGTACTGACTTGTGCATAAGAAAAATCGTTTTCCCATGGAAAAGAACAGAACAACATGGTGGTTCTTTCTTGTATAGTCATTAATGTTTTGTTTTTTTAACCTTGTGTGTTTTGGTTTGACACTTTCAGTAGGAGAAGACTCTACCAAACCAAAGAATCTTTCCAGGTTAGATATTGATGGTAAAACTTCAAAAATGTTGAGTTTCTCCCTTCTTAAGCATGAAGGAAACCTAAATAAACAATTTTTAAAGGAGCAAAATTCTTAGAGAGAGAACTAAGTTGTAATAGTGTTGAATGGGTATAAGCCAGAGACAAAATGTTAGAAAAAGCAAAGGAAACTAGATTTGTTTTAATAATTTCTCCATTTAAAAAAATGTCCAGTTTTCCTTTTAAGATTTTAAAACTAGTATTTTGGAACTGGCATAAATATTACATATATATATATATATATATATATATATATATATATATATATATATATATATGTATATGTTATACTGTTTTACTAGTTTTTCTCAAACCAGTTAACCTTGTTTTACACTGTGGCATGATGTGTTGAATTGTATTTTTAAGTTTTCCATAGGACAATTTATTTGAACCCCTTGTTTCCATCTTCTAATTTTTCCCAGGCTTCCCCCATTTCCTAGATCCATTCAGCCTTTGGGACTCATGGATCATTTATAAGGAAATGCCTTTTTGTAATTCACTGGCCCCTGCATATATTTTTTTGTTTATAATATTTACACAGTTAATTTGACCAGAGGGGAGAAAAAACACTCTTGGAATATGAGTGATTTCTCTTCAGAGTACAAATTTCATTCCAATCAGGATTCCATGATTAGGAACGGGTGTTCTGTCTACTTTGGAATTTAGTGCAACTACAAAAGCTGCAGACACAAGGTTTTTCAGATGTGGTTGTGAACTGTTGAACAAGACCTTGTTGCAAGTTGAGCATCATTTGGAGCAGAAAGAGAATAATGTCTGTCTTCATGCTTCATGCCCTTCACCTCCTTTGGTCTTTAGATGATTCATCCTGATTTAAAAAAAAAAAGTATAAATAGTTCTATAAAATGCATCCTTGGAGCTTTTCCCTGGAGTTGTTCCCTGGGAATAAGGGGAGGCATGAAGAGCTTGCCCTGTATTATCTCAGAGATTTAGGCTGAAGAGATTGTGTTTACTTTGAATCTAGGTTGGACTAAGAAGGGATAGAAGTC
Organism: Pseudochirops cupreus; assembly: GCA_028627135.1. Classification (NCBI taxonomy): domain Eukaryota; kingdom Metazoa; phylum Chordata; class Mammalia; order Diprotodontia; family Pseudocheiridae; genus Pseudochirops; species Pseudochirops cupreus. Next base: position 292,508,321 of record CM053584.1, read on the forward strand.
GTGTTTCTTTCTTCAAGGCCGCAGGATATAGCACTGAGGTTGAAATTAATGATTATTTTGAGACAAGGAAATGGATAAAAAGATGTCTGTGAGGTAGATCCAAAATGAGAGAAAACAAGTTATGTTATTCCTGGGCAAATCAGCTAAATAACTCAGGGACCCAGGTTGTTTTTTTTTTCCTCCCTTTTTCAGGTAGGTAGATAAAACCAGATGCTCTCCCAAGTCTCTTTTAAGCTTTAAGAGTCTGAGTTTTGTGCATTCAGGGTTACCCAGGGCAATTAAGGCTGCAGAGATTTTCTCTATTTTCTCTTTTAGGCAGTCTGTGTTCTAGATGTACCACCACACAAAATACACTGTATTTTGCAGCTCTCTAAGCATTAATAGAAAGGATTAGACTTATGTGTCAGTGTAATAGACAGATGCCTGTATAAGGTGAGTTTAGGAGATTGAACCACCTCATATATCTTACCCCTTTGGAACTGTTGCCTGCTCTTTTACATAACACTTACACATAGTTTAAGGTTTGTTTTCTATTTTAAGGCAAAAGTTCGTTATATTCACTTTAATGAAAATGACTAAGACATATTTTTTTTCTTGTTAAGTCATTTTTCAGCTGTGTCTGACTCTTTGTGACCCCATTTGGGATTTTCTTAGCAGAGATTGGGGTAGTTTGTCATTTCCTTCTCTAGCTCATTTTACAAATGAGGAAACTGAGGCAAACAGTGTTAAGTGACTTACCCAGGGCCACACAGCTAGGAAGTTTCTGAGGTCTAGTCTGAACTCAGGAAGATGAGTTTTCTGATACCAGGTTGAGGACAGCTGCTCCATGACATACTTTTACAAAGAAGGAATTTGATAAGCATGAGGTCATTGGGAACTTAAGAGAAGGAAGAAGTAAAGAACATGGAATAAGAATGTTGACCTTTTTGAAGGTGATCATCTCCTAATTTACAGTCTACCAACAGACTTTCTTGAATACACATTCTCCTGCCTCCCCCAGTTTCTTGGTGTTTTATTATGTTTTTTTGATACTGAATTAAGACATGCAGACAATTTCTCTATCACTCCCTGATGAGTGACATGAATTTTGATGTAAATTATCTAATCTGAGGTGATAAAATATTTGGTTGGAGATGGTGGGGGAAGGTAATGAAAACTCACTTTTTAAGGTCATCCTAGCTTCCTATGAGGCATCCTTGTTTATAGGCTATATGGGAGGGCAAGCTGGGACATGTTAATGCATAATCATTATATAGTGAGACTCTCAATATGTAGCTAACAGTTCCATTAATTGTGTGCTAGGACATCATTTGACAAATATTATTATTATTTCTAATTTTTTTTGTTCTTTATAGAGGTTGGCATGCAATACTTAAATTCTCAGTATGCCTTGTAAATGTTCTGGTCACATTCCTAATTTGTCTATTATATAAACAGTGAATTAACTTTTGAATCTCAGAGATGAAACTTTACTCCTCTGCTTCAGAAAGCATATAAACTATTATTTTCTTAGTAAAATAGATGATCAAGATAAGATCGGAGGGATGTGTGCTTAATTTTACTGTATCACTTCATGTAAACCAGCTGGATTCAAGGATCTCTTCACATATTCCCAGTTCCTATAATATAGAGAGAGCAAAAAAGACCATTTAACAGATTGTTATTTTTGTTTAACAAATATATCAGAATAAAGGAGAAGAATCATCATCTGAGGATTAGGCCCTGAATTAAGCAGCTCTAGTACAAGTGTCCCATATGCAGATGAGGCAACTGAGACCCAGAGAGGGGCAGTAATGACCAAAGTCACCCAAATATCAAATAGCATAGGTGGGAATGGAGCTGAGGTCCCTTGACTCCAGATTATTCAGGGTTCTTTTCACTTCAGCAGACATCTGATTGTAGCTGTATAGCAACTGTAAAGATCCTTGAAGTGTTTTTCGTACATCTTCTCATTTAATACTCAGAACAACCCTGTGAGGTAGGTCCTATTTTTACCCCTATTTTACAAATGAGAAAAAAATGAGGCAAAGAGAGGTTAAGTGACCTGCTCAGAGTCACCCAGCTAGTAAGTATATGAGGTAGAATTTGAACTCAGGTCTTCCTGATTCCAAATCTTTTGTTTTATCCACTGTACAGCTCGGTTACTTGTCTGGTATTCTTCGCTTCCTCCTACTAGGATGCAGGGGCTAGAAAGTTTTTCCCTGTTAAGGGGAACTATAACTCTTTTAGCATATAGTACCACTCAGCCAAAAAAGTCAACACTTTCATATCTATCTATCTACCTATCTGTCTGTCTGTCTGTCTGTCCGTCTGTCTATCCATCCATCCATCCATCCACCCACCCACCCACCTACCCACCCACCCACCCACCCATCTGTCTGTCTATGAAAATGATGGCAGTTCTTTATACCTGCCATTTTGCTTTCATATTTCCTTAGGACGTCTTATAAAACAGAGAATTCTTCCCTGATTAATTTATGTGCTTGGGTTTACTGAATGTTGGGTTATAGAATTTAGTTGTTGCTGATTCATGCTCATCAATTGTGTTCCACTGATTTAATTTCCTTTTTTAAAAAATAGTGCCAAAGAAATTTGATGATTATAGTTGTATAACATAATTTGAATCCTACATGTGATAATGCTCCTTGTATTGCTGTTTTTTCCTTGAGATCTTTTTGTTTCTACAAATTGCTTTTGTTATATTTAGTTAAACTCTGAAGTAATTACTTAGTAGCTTGATTTGTATAGTACTAAGTCTATAAATTAATTTAAATTGCATTGTCATTTCTATAATATTGGCATATCTCAAGTTTAAACAATGAAAATCCAATTATTTGTCTTTCTGTATTTCTTTGCAATGTTTCAGGTTGCATTTATGTGTCCCGAGTGTGTTTTGTAGCCTGGCTCTAAGATCTTTATGATTTTTTAGAGCTGTTTTTAAATGTGATTTCTCATTCTGTTATTTCCTTATTTTGGTTATTGCCAAATAAAATGATGGCAGGTTTTTTTTTTGGATTTATATTATTCTGTTCATACAGACACAGACACAGACACACAGACATGAAATGGACCTTTGGTTCATTCCCAGGCCACATAGGATGGAGGCATTTATATGGGAAACTCTAGAAACTCTGGGAGAAGATATCCTACATTGGCCTACCATATGGGCGGCAGCATCTTCCTCTCATTATCTATGTACTAGAACTAGTTTCATCTTTAAATGTGCCTAACTGAGGCACAGTCATGCTTTATGGTAATATTCAAGGATGAAGGGCTCATTTCCTGATAGTAGAAGTATCATGAGGTAAACTGTGTGGAGAGGGGTGACATTGTCTTCTCCTTAGGCCCTTTGATTCCAAGAAATGAGCTTAGGATTTTGGTCTTGTTTTGTTTGTCCTTTTCAGTTTTAGGTGCAGGTAGTGAAGTACCTAACCTGTAAGTCATGGGAACCTTGAAACCCAAGATTACAGGTCAGATATTGAAACCAGTTCAGTACAGAAGGCCTAAGGTCTTGTGAAACAAGCCTAGTATCCTTTGGACGTGATCATGATGGGATAGATGCTATGTAGGAACTAAGTTAAGCTATGAACCTAATTCTTGTACCCTCCTTAGGGACCTGAGTTGACCAAGGTTGATTGATTATTGGCCTTGAAATGTTGGGGGAAGAAATTTTTGTATGGTTGCTTTTACTATTTCTTTGAAGTAAACGTTCCTTTGTAAAGGCTAGTCTGATTGTTAGGTGGTTAAATGGAATTGTAATATTTGGACTCTTAAAATTGAGAGAACATAATTTTTGGGTGCTTGAGTCAATGGCAGAGATGGGAGATCCCCTAACACTCTAAGGGTACCAGAGAGCTCTGTGGTAGAGGTAAAATTAGACCCTTGGCCTGTGGCAGGCAGAGTGTACATTTATGTAGCCTTATTGCCCCTCACTTAAGTATAAGTTATCACTTCATTCATTGTATTTAAAGTACAATGCCCTGCACAAAATAAGCAGTTAACAAATACTTATTGATTAATTTATTTTGTATCCTGCTATTTTGCTAAAACTATTAATTACCTCAATTCATTTATTTGCTGATTCTCTAGAATTTTCTAAGTAAACCATCATGTCATCTACAAATACAGGTAATTTCTTCTCTTTGCCTTTGTCTATGTTTCATTTATTTTTTCTTGTCTTATTGTTATTGCTAGCATTTCTAAAACTTTGTTAGATAATAGTTGGGATTATTTTGTCTTTTTCATCTTTATATCACCTTTCTTACCTTTCCCTTAAGTTATAGCAGGACCTTTGCATAAAGTAGACATTTAATAAATGTTGAAAAAATAAAGGAAGGAACTATTACCTAGTTATCACAAGAAAACCTTTTACCCCTTTTCTCTCTTCCTTTTGAGTCTAATATAAATTCCTGTCATAGCTGATAGAATTAATGTAATCCTGTATTTCTTCTATATTTCAAGGACACATCATCTTATCAGGTACCGTTACTTCCCTCACTAACTCAGATTGCAATTATTTAGTAGCCAACTTTTAGCTGTTTCTGTGACTGAAAAATTCATCACACTGCAACTTACCTGATGAATTTTTCCAAATTTAAGTGGGATGATCTTTGGACTATAAATTTTATCTGTGGCAATATCTTCAACTTTTCCAGTTGATTAGAATGGACTAGAGCCCTAACTGAACTTTTTTGTTGTTCAGTTGTGTCCAACTCTTCGTGATCTCATGGACCATAGTACACCAGCCCATTCTATCCTCCATTATCTTCCAAAGTCTGTCCAAGCTCATGCTTATTCCATGACACTATCGATCTCATCCTCTGCCATCCCCTGCTCCTTTTGCCTTCAATCTTTCCCAGCATCAGGGACTTTTCCAATTAGTTCCTTTTTCTCATTATATGGCCAAAGTATTTAAGCTTCAGCTTCAGTATTTGACTTTCCAATGAATAGTCTGAATTAATTTCTTTAAGGATTGATTGACTTGATCTCTTTGCTGTTGAAGGGACTCTTAAGACTCTTTTCCAGCACCATGGTTTGAAAGCATTGATTCTGAAGTGTTCAGCTTTCCTTGTAGTCCAGCTCTCACAAACATATATTGCAAATGAAAAAAAAAACATATATTTAACTATGCAGACCTTTGTAGGCCAGGTAATGTGTCTGTTTTTAGTATGTTGTCCAGATTTACCATAGCTTTCCTTCCAAGGAATGTCTTCTCATTTCATGATTCAGTTATCATTTGTAGTAATTTGTGAGCCCAAGAAAATAAAATCGGACTCTGGTTCCATTTCTTCTCTCTCTATTTACCAGGAAGTGATAGGCACCACTTGCCATGATCTTAATTTTTTTATATTAAGCTTCAAGTCAGCTTTTATACTTTCCTCTTTTACTCTCATCAAAAGGCTTCTTAATTCTTCTTCTAGTATAGTCTTTAAGAATTCATTCCTTGATGAGGTAATCAGGGTATTAAGGAAGATAAAAGCCATAAGATTTGTAGTGAAATCAGACATAACAAAGAAATGATACTACTTATTATCAGTCTTCAAAAGTGCCTAGAAATCATCAACCTCCAGAGAAGCCTCATACATTTTATGCTCTTCTAATTAAACCTGCTCTTTATCAATCATTAACAGTTAAGATAAATGTGAAGAATAGTTCCTTATTCAATGAGTTTTCTGGGGTTTTTTTTAATTACTAGTTTTCTAGCATTATTTTACGTGAATGAATAGAAAAGAATTTATTAAATACCTATAATGTGTCAAGTTAATTGATTGGAGAACAAATATAGAAATGAAAAAATCCCTACCCTCAAGAAGTTTACATTCTAATAAAGGTAGACAATTCAGACAGGGAAACAGTGACTGAGAAGAGGTGTTTTTTTTTTTTTTGAAAGTTACTGGGGTGGTAAGTGGAGCCATATGGGGGTAGATTGACACATCAATTTCTAGCAACTGTGATAGTATTGATTTGATTATGATTCCAGGAGCAGTAGACTTTTAGGGCAAGAAGATGCTCAAGGTATAAAATCATAGATAGGATTTGCTGGCAATAGTGAGTCACAGGGGACAGTTATCAATCAGGATAGTGTGACCCATGGTGAGAATTCATTGCAAAAGGTTTTTGCGGGCTTTTCAGGGAATTGAATAACTATGGGTAATGTTGCTTCTGTAGGAACACGTTTTGAATTCCAAAGAATTAATTACAAATTAACTTTTGGAACATAACCTGTTTATAAATTGGAGACTGTCTGTATTGACATATTCCCTGCCCATAGGCAGCTTACAAGACAAGAGAAAATATCACTAGGAAACAATTAGAAAACTTTTTCATAGCATCTTCTGATGACTTTGTTTAATAAAGTACTAAATTGAATGTAAACTTAATAAAGGAGTTAGACTAATCATCTGTAAGGTTCCTTCTCACATTAATGTTCTAAAATTCTACGAGCAAGTTCTAAAAATGGATGGTGTAGATTATAAATCCTATAAATAGGGAGGGAAGAGATAAATGTTCTTTCCCTTAAAACATTCCCTTATCCAAACTTCCCTTTATCAATCAATAGTACCATTAACCTCTCAGTCACCCAGATTTGTAACCTCATAATCATTCTTCTCCCTTTCTATCCGTATGTAATTAGTTGCCAATTTTTATATATTCCACCTCCACAACATTTCTTGAATTCATTCAATTTCTATCCACACACAAAGCCAATACCAAAGTTCACACCCTGATCACCTCCCATCAGGATGACAATAGTCTCTTTTGCTTCTCATCTTCCCTCTCTCCTACTCATCCTCCATATATCTAGTAAAATAACACTCCAAAAGCATTGGAATAACCATGTCATTCCCTTGCTCAAGAAGTTTCAGTGATTTCTTAGTGCCTCCAAGTTAAAATAAATACTGACCAATTTGCTATTTAAAGCCTTCAGAAGGCTGTCTTGAATTCTCCTTTCCAGTTTTATTTTGTATTTCTTCCATCAATGAATGTAGATTCTAGTCAAATTGGACTATATACTGTTCCTCAAACTTGGCATTCCATCTTCTGCCTCCATGGAATCTAACAAGTTATCCCTTAGACCTTGAAAGGCATCGTCACTACCATTTGGAATTCTTGCCTTCTGCCAAAGTTCAGATCAGCTGCTACCTTTTCCATGAAGTCTTCCTTAATCTCTCTCCTTCCCTACACCCCAGTTCTTTATGCTCTGTCACTCCTCAATTTACCTAACATTATACTTATTAGTGTATATATTGTATTCCCCCAATAGAATATAATCTTGAAGTCAGTTGATTTTGTCTTTATTTACTTAGTGACTTGGACATAATAGTTACATGATAAATCTTTATAGATTTGAATTGAATAGAATTCTTGAGTGAACATATACTTGAATGGATTTCATGTAGTAAGAAAGTTTATAGGCTAAGAAAATAAGACAAACTATCTCTTCCAGAGCTTGGGGAAAAGGAAGGAATAATTGAAATCTTATGGCATATCTTTAAGCATCCTGCTTTAAATTGTGAAAGGTTTAAAAGTAGTCAATGGAGAATTAGGAATTTTATACACAAATTTTCCATTGAAGAAAATCAGAAGAGCTTTTATAAATATTAAAATCAAGGAAATATTTTTCACATATAATTAATTAAGCTACTTTGTTGAAATGAATTATAGAATGTTATCTACAAAAAAGGAGGAAACTTTCTTCCTTCTCACCCCCTCCCCCCACAAAATATCCACCTGCCTATCATGTTGGCCCAAATCCTACCATTAGAAATACATTCTTTTTGGTTAAAAATGCCTTCTACTTAAAATGCAAATACTGCTATAACTGACAGTTCATAGTCTTTAAATCAATTAGTTACACTTTCCTATGAATTAATATATAAAATTCTCTTTTCTCTAGAGACATCAAGAATATATTAATCAATGGGGGTGGGTAGAAGAAAGAGAAAATTTTGGATCAAGGGGCACTACTAGGTATTTATATGAGTTAGATAACCCAAAGCCATTGGGCATTTTTGGAAGAAGGTAGGTGACCTTCCCCTCCTCCTCCTCCTCTTCCTCCTTCTCTTCCTCTTCCCCATCCTCCCTTTGCCCCTCCTCCCTTTCCTCTTCCCCCCTTCTTCCTCCTCCTTCTCTTTTTCCTTCTTCATTTTGTAGTGATGAAATTAGCCAAAACCATACATAGGAATTCTTGTGTCCTGGGAGAATTCATTTGAGGAGGGTGGGAGCAGAGTGTCATGGTGATAAAACTCTGGGACAATCCAGGTCCAAATGAAAAATTCAGGAGCCATATAGGACTGCTATAGAAAGACAAGCATGCCTTCTTTCTAAATGTCAGAGCCCTTGGACAAAACAGTGATTCCTATCATCCTAGTTATGTCTCTGCTCTTGGAAACTCATGCCTAATTTTAGGTAATAATCTAAAAATGGTAGCCTTTTAATAAGTCTCTAGAAACAGAAGCTTCAGATACATCTATTATATAGCACTCTTGAATGCTGCTCTCAGTCTCTCCCATTTCCCAAATACTTAACAGATGATGGTGAAATGACAGGCATGTATATAAATGATGGAAATGTGTGAGCTATTTGAAGTTACTCATGACTGACAAACATTCACAACACTGCTTACTTTTCCCTAAATACTCTGCCTCCTGTCTACAATAATTTCCTTTGCCAAATAACAGTGGAACAATCTTTCTCTGAAAACTTAATCCTGCAGTTAGATCTGAGGCTATGTTCCTGAACTGCTGGGATGGTAAACTCAGACCCTAATCTCTGAATGGTTATTGACTTTTTCATTTTGTTTTAGATGCAAGATGATTTTCTTTTTAGTGATATGTCTACAGATAAGGATGACATCTCGACTGGCCATCACAGGTTTCCACTCATAAATTTTCTTTTAGTCTATAACAGGGAATTCTCCATCCAAGGTTGAAGACTGAGCTATAGGCCTTCTCTGAATGTCATCAATGTTCTTTCTGGGTATCCAGTTCCCCTTCTATTATGTCACTGCAGTGTATTGAAACCAAGGGCTTTTACACCTCCCCAAAGGCTGCATACAGCTCTGCAAAGAGGAGTGGGGAAAACAGGATTTCAGAGACCACTAAATGCTGGGTTTCTCAAATAGTCACATTAGTGTGGAGGAACAGATGTGCTGAGAGCCTAATTATGGTGGTTTGTTATAGAGTAGGGAGACAACAGGTTTTAACGGAAAGTGTGATGACTTTGGGACAAGATAACCTGGACTTGGCCACTAATTAGATATGCAACCAATGTAATTTTCCCAAATCTTATCAATAAATTGGAGATAGTGTTTGCCTTACATTGCTCATATCCCTTGTGAGAAAAGTGTTTTGTAAACCTTAAAGCAGTATATGAATATGAGGATCATTATGTAGACTGAAAGTAATTTATTTCCACTTTCTCAAAGAATTAGTAACCAATATTTATCTAGTGCTTTAAATTTTGCAAATCTTTTTTTTACAAGTGTTATATCATTTAACCTCACAGCAATTACATAAAATATTAGAGATATTATTAGTCCCATTTTACAGTTGAGGAAACTCAGACTTTCAGAGGTTAAGTAACTTGCCTGTAGTTACCCACTGGTAAGTGACCAAAGCAAAATTTCCAACTACATCTTTCTAACTCCAAATTGAACATGATATATGATAGGAATTCTCAAAAATTTTGGTTTAAGAACCCCTTCACATTTTAAAAAATTATCAAGGAACCCAAAGAGCTTTTGTTGATGTGGGTTATATGTTTCAATGTTTACCATATTAGAAATTAAAACATGTTAATATTTAACATAGTTTTGACCTCCTAGGAATATCCAGGGGTTCTGGAGTACACTTTGATAGCTGCCACTTCAAGATGTTGACTGCTCAATTTTATTTTGTAGCCTCTTTTTCCTTTTGTTTAATATACATCAGTCCTGAGCAGTGGTGAGTCCATTATAATTTGCTTCAGTTCTCCAGAAGACAATGTGGTGCAGGGAAAGAGAGGACCTAGGTTCAAATCTCAATGCTGATGTTTACCTAAGTCACATCTCTCTGGGCCTCAGTTTCCTCATCTGTAAAATGAGGGGCTTGGACTAAGTACTTTCTAGCTCTATAAGTTTAAGTGTCTTTTCCATTAGAAGGGAATGAATTTGTGAAATTTACTCTTTTTGCCCCTAGTCTGTTCAGTTATATAATCTAAGTATTAAGATAAACATTTAAATAATAAGTGTTTAAATTAATATGAAAAATAGAGTAACATTCCTTTGCTCTGAAACTTGAAAGATTTATATGTTAAATTGTATGTCTAGTCATATAGAAATATATATGTACACATCTTTTGAAAAGAGATCATCCTATATTTTATTGTAGAATATATTCACATATCTAGAGACTGAGAACATGTATATTTTGAATATATAATAAATTCATCTTTCGTAATACTAAAATTGCCTTTTAAAAATTGCTTTGTAAAATTTTATGGCCATAGAGACTGATAGTTGTACGGTATTCTATCTGACATTTCCCACATATGACATGGAAATAGTTATCTGGAAAACATTATAACGATTTTTTTACTGTACATTTACATGTATGTAAACACATTTATTCGTACACATATATTTGTTTTACCTTCATGATTAAATACTGGTTATATTAAAAGAAATGGGTTTTTAAAAACTGAGCTGCTGTTTTGGTTTGTAAAGCAAGTTAGACTTGACAATCAACCATGTGCTTTAGATTTTCTTGGTTTGAGGTATTGTTTACTCTGGCAGGCCTGTCTTCAAGTCAGGCTTTCTATTTCTCTCTCCCTCCTCACCCACCAACGCTATGTATGACATGGTACCATGGGGTTTGCTGGTCCTGAAGCAAAAATGTAAAATCTGAATGCTGATCATTACTAAACGCCTCGTCTTGGACATCTTCCCGCATGGATTCCAGGTGATCGTTCTCAAAAGTTATTAGAATACCAGCTCTAGCAGATTCTAGTACCTGGAAAGGCTTTGCCTGTACGACCAGTGTTTGTTATCTGATATATATGTATATGTGTGTGTATATGTACACACACATATAGTGAAATCATGAAGGACTTCTGATCTTCATCAGTGGAGGTGGTACAAGATCACAAAATCGTAGGATTCTTGAATGAGGTACTGAATTCATTGAACCAACTTATTTTTAGTTTATTTGGAGGAGTCTAAGTCAAAGATATGAGGTCATTGCACATAGATGAGGTAGGGGGAGGGGAAGGGATGATTATGGTGTTTTCACTCAGATCATCAACATTTGTATATTTTGCAGAGATGAGAATGTAATAATGTGAGATGTGATTTGGAAAAAATAAAAGTAATGTTTTTGTTGTTAGTGTCTCCATAATCTATTGAACCTTATTTATTTACCTATTTTGACGATGGCCTAAAGCAGACTAGACCATTAAAATAAACAGATTAATGCACCTATTTGGAGATAGTGGAGTTGGTTGGCCTTGATAGTTTATCATTATTATTATTATTATTATTATTATTATTATCATTATTATTATTATTTTTGCTTTTTGGAGGAGAGAAGGCAGAGCAATTGGGGTTAAGTGACTTGCCCAAGGTCACATGGCTAGTAAGTGTTAAGAATCTGTAGCTGAATTTGAACTCAGGTCCTCCTGACTTCAGGGCCAATGCTCTATTCACTGTGCCACCTAGCAGCTTCAATAGTTTGTTTTTGATTAAGTGAAAATTCACTTAATTATTACTATTAGACAAGTATGTTTGTAGGATCTCTGAAACTGAGTAAAAGGATAGAAAATAAAGACATGAAGAAAAATTGCTTTTAGGGCTCTTGCTTTCTGTGGAAACATTTTGTATTGAATATTCTGTAGTGATAGAAAGTGGTGTGTGGTATTTAGCAACAAGGCTTAAGAATCTGTTTCAGTCTCTAACTATCAGAGTTATGATTTGTTCCAGTCGTGTTTCTTAGGAACTATAGTGCTTACTCCACATTTAAGTTTGTAATCTCTCTACCTATAATCTCTTAGTTTAGTTACATGTTGAGTCCTGCCTTTGTGAAAGCATGAAAATCACCCAGGAAATGGCAAAGGGCTGGACTATTTTAAAATATATTTATTCCTTTTTTTATATCATCTAGATTTTCATCTGTATCTCTGTCCTCTTCTCCCCAGAGAGCCATCCCTTATAACAGAATCTTTTAAACTTTAAATAAAAGAGGAAGAGAAAACTAATTCATTTAAATTCAGTCATCATTTTTTTTATAGCAATGTTCTGTACTCCAGGACCTCCCACCTCTACAAAGAAGTTGGGGGGAGAAATCTTCTCGTATCTCCTCTTTGGGGGCATGCTTGTTCTGTGTAATTTCACAACACTCATTTCGATTTTTTTTTGTGCTGTTCTTTTCATTTGCACTGTTGAAGTCATTGTGTATTTTGTTTTCTTGGCTCTTTTCACTTCACTTCGCCTCAGTTCATGTGAGTCTTTCCATGTTTTTCTACATTTATAATCATCCTTTCTTCCAGCACAGTAATATTTCATTGCATTTATGTACCACAATTTGTTTAGCCATTCCTTAATTGATGAGAATCTTTGTTTTTAGTTCTTTAGTACCATGAAAAGTGCTGCTATGAACACTTCATCTTCTGTATAAGACCTTTTTATTTTGTCTTTAACTGACTTGGAGTATATGCCTAGCAATGAGACCTCTTGGTCAAAAGGCTTAGCCATATTTTTTTTTAAATTCCATATTTCTTTTAAAGATGGTTATATTAATTCACATCTTCACCAGCAATTCTTTAGTGTACCTTTCTTTCCACAATTCCTCCAGCATTGACTTTTCCTATCCTTTGTTATTTTTAGCAATTTGTTGAGTATGAGGTAATATTTTGGATCTGTTTTTGATTTGCTTTCTCTTATTACTAATGATTTGGGCTATTCCTTCATATGGTTGTTAATAGTTTGAAATTCTTCTTTTGAGAACTGTTTATTGTTAAAATATTACATCATATAAAATTCTTTTTATGCCATTGGTGCCTCATAAATAAGGATCATTGTCTGGGTTCTGATCCCTTGTTTCTAAGATCCTTTGAGAAAAAGGATAATAATAAATATCATGTAATAAATATATAATAATAATAATACATATTAAGTTCTGATCTTTACTTGAAGTCATAAGGACTATCCTATTCTAAGGCCCTTTCTTTGTTTTTACAGCTTTATAATATTTTTTTTACTTCAAATTCTTTTTCTTTATTCAATAGTAAAAAAAAAAACTGTTTCAGTGTCTATAAGATATGTTTGAAAAATACATCAAATAGTCTAAGGATATGTGATTATGCATAGATATTTTCTATGTTATGGCAGATTGCAACTCCTCCACACCCTTAGGAGACAGTCTTTCTAATTATTTTGGTTGAAAAATTTACCTCCTTTCTGGTAATATCTTTCTGAAGTGAGAGCTAGGCTGGGCCACTCTAGCAACGGAAGTACACTGGATATTGGCAGGCAGGCTCAGACTTTAAGCATTTCTAGCTTGGTAGGAATTCCTAGAACTTGTGCCCCACTAGAATAGCCTTTGAGAAACTAAGACCATCTGCTTGCTAGGTTGAAGTATCAGAGGAGGACTTTAATGGAGAGTTTGCATAACAGGTGAATGTAACTTTTCTTGAGACTCAAGAAGCACACTTCAAGGGTCAGGGGTTGGAGATGGAGGAGGACAAAACAAAATTGGACATAATTCTAGACAACTGTTTGATTTTTTACTTAATAATTCCACTCTTCTTCAAGGAAAAAATTGAATTGTACAGTAGTATTGTTTACCCTTTACACTTGTTAGCAGATCTGGTATATATTTTTTTACATATATTTCTTAAAGACTCAGTTTCATGAGTAACTCAAATATTGAAAATTTCTACTAGAGTATTTGAGAATGAATTTTCTCTGTTCCATAGCACTAGAAGGCACCAGCCATTTTGTGAATGCATGGTGGTGGTTGGCCAGGGTACTAACCATGTGAAATAACATGAATGAATTGATTGATTATTACTACTGGACAAACAACTCAGAGCACATGGTCTACTGAAGTGGTCAGTAGATTCATCTTCACGGATGAAAATATTTATATAGTATTTTAAGTTTGTCAAGAAGTGATGTGGTATAATATAAAGAACACTGGATTTAGGATTAGAGGACATGAGTTTGAGTTTATTGGATTCAAGCTATGTGACTATGAATAGACCACTTAAACTCTCTCAGCCTCATTTTGCTTAATGGAGAAAATACTAGCACTTTATTAAGGTGATTAGAGCTATCCTGTGGAGTTTTGTTAAGTGTAACCCATCTAACAATTGAAAACAGATATATGGGGTTCAGTCTCAGAGATTTATCATATTAGCATCTGACTTTTATAGCTCCTACCCATGTTTCCCTTGAGAATACTTGACTAGCTTATTTCTGTCTTCTGTTTCCTTAATATCACCAAACTCCCGAGGCATAGTACATAGAAAATTAAAGTAACAACCATCACCACGACAAAGAATACAGAAAGAATACCAGAGAGCATAGAGAATCTAAGAAACTTTCCTCTCTAGTGAGCCCCAACATCCTTTAGGGATTCATGCTGCCATAAAAGACATACGGATGTTTTTAGTTTTATTTTAAATAAATTTTTATTGATATTTTCTTTTCTTACATAATCATAATCATAGTTATCCCAAGTATCCCTCCTGTATCCTACTCTGTCGCACCACATTGTTGAATGTTCTTTATCCTTTTTTTTTTTGGCACAGTTAATGTATTCCCAAATATTCAGTATTTCTCTGAATATAAAATTGAATAAACAACAACATAAAATAGCTCATATTTATATTGTACTTTATGGCTTACAAACTATTTTACATAAATTATTTCATTTGATCCTTATGTAATGGGAACATGACTTTCTGGAAAGGGCTAATTCAGATGAATTAGTACAATTAGATTATATTCACTTTTTCCATGACTCGGAGTTCAGACAATATCCCCTCCACAAATATCTCCCACTGAGTCTTTATGAGACAAAGTATAAATACTCTCACCCCTTTGCCTTTCCAGGCACATCCAGTGACCTTCTGTCAGGTTATGCAAATTACTTTGAGGAAAGGCAAGGGGCAAAGCTGATAGCTGAAACCAGCATTTTTTTCCTTTCATTTTTTAATGCTTCAATGGGCATTCAAACTTTATAGTTCTTTTTTCTGGATATGGACAGTATTTTCCATCATGAGTCCTTTGGAGTTGTCTTGAATGCTTGCATTGCTAAAAAGAGATAAATTTATCAAAGTTAGTCATCACACATTGTGGCTGTTACTGTGTACAATGTTCTCATGGTTTTTGCTCACTTCACTCAGCATCAGTTTATTTGAGGTTTTCCAGGTTTTTCTGAAGTCTGCCTTCTCATTATTTCTTATAGCACAATAATATTCCATTACATTCATATACCATAATTTGTTCAGCTATTCCCCTACAGATGGGGCATCCCCTCAATTTCTAATATTTTTTGCCACCACAAAAAGAACTGCTGTAAATATTTTTGTACATGGGGCTCCCTTCCCCATTTGTGTGATCTCTTTGGGATACAGACCTAGAAGTGGTATTTCTGGGTCAAAGGGTATGCACATTTTATAGCCCTTTGGGCATAGTTTCATATTGCTCTCCAGAATGGTTAGATCAGTTTACAACTCCACCAAGAATGTGTTAGTCTTTTAATTTTCCCACATTTTCTACAGCATTTGTCATCTCCCTGTTTTATCATGTCAGTGAATCTGACTGATGTGGCACCTTAGAGTTGTTTTGATTTGCATTTCTCTAATCGATAGTTATTTAGAACATTTTTTTCCCCACATGACTATAGATTGCTTTAATGTCTGTGTCTGAAAACTGCCTGCTCAACCCCTTTGGCCATTTATAAATTGGGGAATGACTTGTATTCTTATAAATTTGACTCAGTTCTCTATGTATTTTAGAAATGAGGCCTTTATCAGAGACCCAGCATTCTTAAGACCGTGGTAAAGACCCACATTCCCATTATATAGGGATCAAATGAAATAATTAATATAAAATTTTTGTAAGCCATAAGGCATATAGATATGAGCTATTTTATGTTACTGTTTATTCATTTTTACATGTAGAAATATACTGAATATTTGAGAATATATTAACTCTACTAGGTGATGAGTACTGGGTCTGGAATCAGGAGGACCTGAGTTCCAAACCGTCCTCAGACACTTACTGGCTGCATGACGCTGGACTAGTCACTTAATTCTGTTTGTCTTACTTTTCCCACACCTGTAAAATGAGCTGAAGAAGGAAATGGCAAACCACTTCCAGTATCTTTGCCAAGAAAACCCCAAATGGGGTCCTGAAGAGTTGGACAGGACTGAAAATGACTGAACAACAGTAAGAAACTGGGCAAAAAAAAGAGAGAGAAAGTAAGAACATTCAATAATATGGTACAACATAATAAGTGCAGACTCTAGAGTTAGAAGACTTAGATTTAAATCCCAATTCTGA
Organism: Pseudochirops cupreus; assembly: GCA_028627135.1. Lineage (NCBI taxonomy): Eukaryota > Metazoa > Chordata > Mammalia > Diprotodontia > Pseudocheiridae > Pseudochirops > Pseudochirops cupreus. The sequence goes on from CM053584.1 coordinate 292,524,867, forward strand.
TATTGACTATCTGCTGACTTTGGGTAAGTCATTTGACTTGCCTGGTTCTTAGCTTCATTAACTGTAAAATGAGAGGCTTAGATTAGCTGGTCTCTGAAGCCCCTTCTAGCTTTAGAACTATGATGATTTCATACACATCTTCATACATCATACCCTTCATACACATATATATTTTTCCATATTTCACTTGCTACTTGTCATTCCTTGTGGTACATTCATATTTCATTATATTAATATCCTACAATTTATTTAGCAACTTTTCTAAGCCATATATTTCATCTGATTCATATCCTCTAACTTCCAGTACCCTAAGACTCTGACTTAGGTCCTTTTTTAGTGTTTCTTTACTAACTCTTAGTTGGTGACCTCATTGACCTCATTGACTCTTAAGAGTTAAAGTATAATCTTTTTTGTAGATGACTATCTATCTATCTATCTATCTATCTATCTATCTATCTATCTGTCTGTCTGTCTATCTGTGTGTGCACATGCATATATGTGTATACACATATATCTACATATAAGTGTATATATATACACACATATCTGCCATATATATGTATATGTATATGTACGTCTAGACATGGTCTTCTACCTGAGACCCAGCCATATATTTCTGATCACCTTTGCATACATTTATTGGATATTTGATGTCCCCTAGGCAAAATATGCTAGTAGATGTTTAATGATAGGCTTCCCAGAAGAAAAGTATGTATTTTTATTTTTAATCTACATTTGTGACATTTGTTGATTTCTGAAGTATAAGTTCTTGTGCTGTAAATTTAACAATCTACTCTTGTAAACCAATATGAACTAGCTCCAGCACACTACTGGTAGGCATCTCAAAATCAACATATCCCAAACTGAACTCATCTTCTATCCCCTCTCCCATAAAATCACCTTCCTCCTGAAGTTCCTTATTTCTGTCAAAGGTGGCACCATGCTTCTAGTCACTTAGGCTTACAATATTTTTTTTCCATTGGCTTGTTTATTTACTTTTAGTTTACAAGATTCAGTTCCACAATCCCTTGAGTTTCAAATTTTCTCCCCTCCCTTCACCCCCACCCCCGCCCATGGTGGCACGCAATCAGGTATAGGATCTGCAAATACTTTCACATTATACAATAGTCTGGTTGTATAGAAGGGTTATAACCAATGGAGTGAACAATGGGAAAAAAGAAAGAAAAGAAAACATGAAAAAGAACGATAGCATGTAGATTGCTTCAGTCTCCATTTAAATTCTGGTCTTTCTAGATCTTTCTCTGAATGTAGACATCTCCTTCCATCCTGAGACTTATAGAGTTGTCTTATAGCTGTGCATTGCTGAGAGGAGTCCAGTTTATCAAGGCTGGTTGTCACACATACGATTTGTCTGTGATTGTGTACAAATTTTTCCTGGTTCTGCTTTTCTCACTTAGCATCAATTTGTGTAATTAGGCTTACAATCTTGACACTATCTTTGGCTCCATATTCATCTTTCCCTCATATATTCAATCAGTTTCCATATCTTGTTTCCACCATTCCCTTCTCTCTACTCACATAAATACCACCCTAGTTCAAATTCTTATCATGTCTAATCTGGTCTACTATGACAGTTTTCTAATTGGATCCCATGTTTTCCTTATTCTAATCCATCCTCCAATCTAGTTGGAAAAATAATCTTCTCTATTGCAAGATTTAGATTAAAATCTAGCCAAACTAGCTATGTGATTCTTTGCAAGTGAATAAAGGACTGGATTTGAGGTCAGGAAGACTTGTGTTTTAATCCTGTCTAAGATGCTTACCAACTGTGTGACCCTGAACAAGTTACTTAATCTCTCCTCAGACTCAGTTTCTTCTATAAAATTGGGATAACACTAGAAGCTACACTCCTGAGTTGTTGTGGGGATTAAATGAGATAATATTCATAAAGCATTTTACAATCCTCCTTGAAGTGCTAAAAATAAATATTAGTTATTAATGACTTTCACAATTTCTTTCTCTTTCTTCAGCTTAAATCTTACTCTGCTCTCTTGCCTCTTTTCCTGAAACAACAATAATAACAACAGCAAACCGTTTATTAAGGACTTACTATGTATTCCTAGACCTTTAAGGCATACAAAATATTACACTTGTTATCTCATTTAGTTGTCACAGCAACCTAATGAGGTAGGTAGTATTATTGCACCCATTTTTATAGTTGAGAAAACTAGATCTGAGGAAGATTAAATGACTCAGTTTCTCTCATAAAGAAAGCCATAGAAGAATATGGGAATAAACTGAGGGAGAACGCTTTGAACTAAAGGAAGAAGGCTCAATTCATTGGATTCAATCTAAAGGAAGAGTTGGATTAAGGAAGATTTGAAAAGAAGAGGAGAGAAAATGCAAGGAGAAAGGGTAAGGATGATGTGTTGTATCAAGCTGTTAAGAAGTGATCAAAGGCTGTGATTATCTTAATTAGGTCTTGAGATGAATCTCAGTCAGTATGAAAAACATGAGGGGTTTTACAGTGACTTCAAAGCGTATTCAATGTTTGCATTTGTGCCACGTTTGTGTCACTCTATGTTCTAATCGGAGACTGATTTCCCTCCTAGAAGAAAAGATGATGGTTCCAAAGGAATATCATGGGGAGAAGTGGAACTGACATGGAAGAGGGGAATCTTTACCTGTGTCAGGAGCTTCAAAAGCCTAATAGTTCCAGAGAAGAGAAAGGGAACTAACAGCACAATCGTGCTCTTAGAGATTGTTATTATTCATCCTTTGTTTTCAAAGAGGGCCAATATCAGCATAGGGTCAGTGAGGCAGAGTTACACAAAATCATTAGCCTTGCTCTCTTATCCAGAGGTTTTGAAGTCCAGTGGCAAGACAAAGTAAAAATGACTGGCAATAGCCTGGGATGCAGTGAATGGCCTTGATGTCTTCAATGTCTGATCAAGGTCTAAGTATTTCACAGCACCTGCTTCATTCACCTTCATGGCTGTTGAAAAAAATTGTTATTTTCTGCCCATTCCTCCAGGAGAAGTCTTCAATGCTTGAGGTAGACATCCCCCCAACTCATTGATGGGTTTGAAGCCTGTCAGTTACCCTCAACCTGGTTTAGCCCATCTGCTAAGACAGTTTTACAGAATGTGGCCATTGTGTATGTCATAGCTTCTTGGAGCCACAGGTGAGGGTTAGAAATCAAAAGCAGTTTTGAAACTCTTCCTAAGGAGAAGGGGGCAGGATAATCTGAGGGAGAAGCAGCTGTGTTTCTTCAGAATAATAGTAAGATGAAGCCAGCTACAAAAGCTTTCAGGTAAGAGATCACCCATAGACATCAGAGGAAAATGGTCTCCATTTGGTTGGTAATGCCCTGCTCAGTGATATTGAGCTATTTGTTGACCATATAGCAAAGATAGAGAGGAAAGTTATCCTCTTTTGAGATGTACCAAAGACGTGACAAAAAAACCTAAGACTTTTAAAAATGAATGACCCCTTTTAACTTCTGGTGATCCATATGGTACAATGATATTGACAGAAGAAAACTAGAAAGCATTACCAAAGAATACATATTCTTGGACAAGAAAATGAAGCCCATAGGGGTAAAAGTTTATATTTTCTCATTGATGCCCTCAGAAGACAGGAGATGCAGAAGAGAAAAAATGATTTATGAAATTAACACCTGTTGGGTATATGATGTTTTATATGTGTCTTTCTGGAACACAGCTTAAAATGGAAGAATCAGAGGCAAAGGCTATAAGGATGCATTTACTTAGTATCTTTCAAATGATCTTTAAAAAAAAGAGTGTGAAAGGGGAAAATAATTTATGTATATCCACTAAGCTAGATATCTTAGAGGATAGCTACAATGAAGCAAAAATAATAGTACTTGAAGCATCAGATGGTAGAATTAAAATGTGTGATTCCATTTCAACCAGGGTTATTCCTCACTCTCTTTGAACATTCACTCATTAACATGGCTTGTTTGATTTCTCTTTCTGAAGCTATCCTTTTTTTAGATTGTCTATTTTTTGTTAATCTGAGTATTTTATAGTTGCATGAATATTCATCTATTTCATTTAAATTTATGTTTCATTTTCATATAAATGGCCATGAAGATTTCTAATAAGTTTTAAAAAATTTTCTCTGCATTTGTTGAGAATTATCCCTTCTTGTTTTTAATTTTGTAATTTCGTATTATTTGCTCTTTTTAAAACAGAGAAATTAATGGTTTATCTATTTGGGTTGTGCCTGTTGTATTTCTGAGATTAAAAGCTAATTTTCATATTTTTTTATTTTCAAAATTTGATTTTTTAATTTTGAGATTATTAATTAATTTTTCTGTGTTTGTAAAGTTTTATGCTCATTGTTCTATACCTTCTCTCTTTTGTTTATGTAGGTGTTCATAAATATAGTTTCTTCCCAGGACTTCTTTAGTTGTATACTACATAGTTTGGTATATTTCAACATAGTTATGATTTTCTTAAATATCAGTATTTTTTCTAAAGCTTATTATTTGGCCTGTGCATTATTTAGGAAAACATCTAGTCTCCATTTGAAGCTGCAATCTTTGTTCTTATTTCCCTTATTGATTTCAATTTTTATTGCATATCATGCCTTTGATATTTCTGCCTTTCTATATTTATTAATTAATTCTTTATATGTCTTATAATTTTTATGAATTTTTGTATAGGTCTAATGCAATGATGAAAATAGGAGTCACCTATTTAATAAATATTAGAGACTTTCACATAATTTTCTCCCAACCTTCTATTTAGGTCTTGGATTTCTTCAGTATTTATCTTTACATTTGATCTTCTAAGTCTGAAAGAGGTGTAATGAAGTTGCCAACAATTATTCTTTCAGTATCTAGGTCTTATAATTCAGTTTTCTTTCTTTTAACTTTGGATTCACTTGAGGCATATTAAATTCTACTCTTCTTTCTCATTTTAGCTTAGTTTGAATCTTTATGGGGTTTTTTTTGTGTGTATTTCTTATATAGAACAAATCCTTGTCTTTTTGTTTCTATTCCATTCCATCATCCATTGGCATCTTGGGGGGTAATATTATACCATTTAAATGAATGGTTATGATTGTAAAGTTTATTTTACCCTTTATTAAATCCTGTTTTATTTTTAAATTGCTAGCAAACATCTTTAGTTTCTTGCACAATCCTATCCCAGTCTCTTTGCTTCCTTGTACTCTCCCAACCCAGACCAATATTACTGAATTTGCTTCCCTTGTTTTGTAATTATCTATAATCCTCAGTATTTTATTTCCTTTGAGTCAATCTTCTCCATTCCTTCACCCTCTGTTTCAGAAACTCCTATTTCTTCTTATCTCTGCAAAGTCCCCTGTTTGCTTTATGGTGCCTGTATTACTGGAATCTTTTTTTTTTTTAATCTTCACTTGCCTAGTATAGGTATAGATGAAGTTCATGAGATACTTTTTTCTTTCAAATCTACCTCCATGTTTGAATGGCTTTCTGTGCCTGCATCTTTCCATCCTTGAAGTTTCTTTTGCAGCCTCAACAGGAACATCTATATTTCATCCTGTCATTTCCTGCTTTGTTCCTAGCATATTTTTTGATTACCCAAGCTCAAATTCAGAGTTAGCCTCTCTTTGTTTCCCTAATGACCACCAAAGGAATAATGGTTATCCATCTGTCACCCAACTCTCACCTATGGCTCCAAGAGGCTGTGGAACATACAACAGTCACTTCATAGTAAAACTGTCTAGGGAGACAGGCTAAACCAGGTTAGGGGTATCAACAGATCTCAAACCAGTCAGTGAGTTAGGGGGATGTCTACCTCAAGCATGTGATGACTACCCCTGGTGGAATAGGTGAATTAAGAACAATTTGTTCCAATAACCATGAATGTAGCTAAAGCAAGTGCTGTGGAGCACTTAGAGTTTTTTCAGATACCAAAATCAAAGATACCAAAATCATCTACTGTATCTGAGACAATTACCAGCCATTCTGATTTTTGTCTTGCCCTGGACTTTAATGACTCTCGAAGAGAATGTGAGGCTGCCAGCTTTGTGCAACTCTGCCTCACTTAAAGGCAATTCACAGTCGTCACTCCAAGATGTCATTTTTTGTTTGTTGATCCTTTCTAAAAATGAAGGATTAACAACCACAGCCATTCCCTAATTAAGAATGAAAGAAAAGCAACAATATCCCTTTTATAAACATATATAGTGAAGCAAAATACATTTCCACATTGGCCATATTAAACAAAAAGTCTCACTCTACAGTCTTCCCCTTGCTACTCACTATCAGGAGGTGTGTAGCATGCTTTATTATCATTTCCCTGGAATTTTCTTCTCCAGAAGTCCAGACACAAATTTTCCTTTCAGATTTTCATTAAGAGCTCTGTCCCAGTCTGTTGCAGTTGTATTTTAGAACTTGAAGATTTCCACAGAAGTGACTGCCTAGCCAGCAGATACTGAATGTGATCATTCTTTGTTTGGTGCTTTTCAACTCACTCAAGGGAAAATTTGTGGTTTAACCTGAGATTCCCATAAGGAATAGGGGCAGAGGAAGAGTGGGAAAGGATACAGAAGGATTTTAATCATTGAAGGGACAGCATTGTAACTGGATCCATAGAGGGATAGGATAAATTTATAGATTATCCAATGATGAGACATCTGGGCTTCTGACCCAGAGATGATTTCAGGTACTGGATGGAGTAATAAGGGAAGTGATGATCCAGTAATAGGCAACCTCCAGACCTAGTGCCTGTAACTCTTTGTACTTTTCTATGTGAACCATCTCATATAAGCAGGGCTACTCTTCAATGGTTATAAGGGCCAGGCATTATCTAAAAAAAAGTTTGATATCTTTAATAGGTCAATTTGATCAATTTTCTATCTATGATATCACAGACTGAAAGGTACTAATTAGTGAGACTGCCTGGGAAACTTCAGGTATGAAAGTTTTCCAGCAAAGAGGATTCTAGAAAAAGGATGGTGGTGACAGGCAGTAGAAGGGCAGCGTGTCTAGAGTAGAGACTGCCTGTCTTATCCACTATTTATGCTGTATATATCTTGTATATACATAGTTGTCTTCCATATTAGAATATGAGCTCCTGCAGGGCAGGGCATATGCTTTTATTTTTCTTTGTATCTCCAGTCCTTAGCAGAGTACCTGGCATATAGTAAATGCTTAATGAGATGTTTGTTATTGATAATGATGATGGTGTCTCAAGAGAGGGTAGGTCCAAAGACTGTGAGAGGTTCTTTAGATTGTCACAGGCTCCAATATTCATCTTTATCTTTTGCTTTCAATTTCTACCATATATTATATCCCTCATCAATTTTCAGTCATCTCGTGACCATTTCATTCTCTTTCCTGGCATCCTAGTTGTAGTTATTGAAGATTTTTTTCTTCTATAGTTTTGTACTGGCATTCTCTAATGCCATAAAATTCCTTTGAGGGCAGAGTTTTATTTCTGTCTTTATATCTCCAGGTGGCACCCAGTAGGCACTTAAAATGTGTGTTGAACTATATTGACCTGAACTGTATTAGAATCTCTTTTTGATTACTTATTTACTTAATATTGCTGATATTTTTATAATATTTCAATTGTTTAATAACATTTACATTTTATCCCATTCCCTGTCTAAAGAGCTAAGAAAGGAAAAAGCTAAAATATGAAAAAAAATATTTCAATCATTGTCCCCTCCCCCCATTTTAAGAATTGCTTTGACTTTCCTTCTCTTAGTTATTCAGTTTATTTTGTACATTTGTACCAGTTTTGGGTTGATGAGGGGAAACTGGTCTTATGTATAATCTCTTACTCAGAAACTGTTCCAGAAATATTTCTTTGGAATTGTTGGTTTTCTGCTTTTAGCAGCATTCTGCACTTCAGAGAGTAAACTACCAAACACCCTATTTTACAGAGTAACTTCCTTGACATTTCTCCTAGAACATTGTTAAATGTAAAATGTCAACTATAATAATATAATAGCAAGCTGCTTTGTAGGGTTGTTGTGAAGATCAAATGAGATAACATTAGCAAGGTGGGTAGCACAGTGCTTGGCACATAGTTGGCACTGTATAAAAGCTTATTCTCTTCCTTCCCTTCCTCCTTTCCTGTTGATGACTATTATGTACAGCTTTTGTTGTTTACAATATTTGCTGGAGACAATGGCTGCTATGTTATGCTATGGAATGGTGTATTTTGTTGTGTTGTATAAAGGGTTGCTAATGAACTTAGGTCTTAGAAACCTTCTAGGATATAATTTAAAAATGGTAGACTTCTTTCATTTTATGTTCCTTAGTATCGTTCTTCTGAGATCAACTTTAGGTTTGGATTTTTCCTTGATGCCTTTTCATTTAATAAAATTAAAATTTTCAGAGTTAATTTTCTAGTCCAATATTTATAAAAAGTATGTTTTATGTTTAGGAATAGTTTTTGGTAAGAGTTTCCAAATTTTGCCACTTCTTTATAATGACAACTTTAATCTAAATTTATTTTCTTAAAAAGTGATAACTTTAGAACAATTTTTTCTTCTTGGTGAGACTAGCACCTTTGAAATTGAATCACATCAGATACAAATGAATTTCATTTGCCCTTTAAACTCTAGGGGTAAGATTCCAGCAAAGTAGCCCCCAAAGGAATGGAAGCTTGACTAAGTACCTCCCTAAATGTGATGTAAGTTACATTAATGCCAAAAAGGCAAATGCTTTGAACTAACAGTTAAGTGTAGGATCACTGTGGTTTACCATCTTTAGATTTTGTAAAATGAGACACAAAGGGAATAGGCCAAGTGGAGACTAGGGGCCTTTGACCAATCAACTGTTTTGCCAGTGATGTTCTATCTTGCTCCTTTCAAGGTACAGCAGCCAGTTGAGGCCCTGTGGATGTTATCAAAGGAGGGAGAGAATTCAGCAGCCATAAATGCTTTGGAGATTGCAAAGGCAAATTACATCCTGTGATTTCAGGAAAACAGGATGTGGGCTGACAGAATCAAGCATGGAACTTTCCTACTCAAAATGAGTCAGGGGGCAAGACTTGTGATCAAAGTCAGGAAGTAAATAAAGGGCTGGCCTCTCCTAACTGGCCCCAAAGCAGCTTGGACCTAGGAAGTGAAATTCTTAGTACTGTCTCCTTTGTATTTCAAATGGTAAAGCAAAGGAAATGAGAATATGCTTAATTCTGGAAAAACTGAAAGGCCTTCATTTAAGATCTTGGAATTTCCCAGATGTATAATATTTCATCCAATTTGGGGAATTGGGGATTTGGGGAAATTAAAGAATCTCTTTTTATGGATTTATCATTGTTTTAGGAGGTTAAATCATCAGTTGATATTGTGTTAAAGTTCCTCTTTAAGGAGCTATGTTGACCAAAAATTATTAGAAATTGTACAAGAATATAGTTAGCATTTATATAGCGGTACTTTCAGGTTTAAGCACTTTGTTTATGCTGTCTTCTTTGATTCTACCTTGTAAGGAGGATGCTATTATTATCCCTATTTTATAGATGGGGAAAAAGGCCCAGAGAACTTGAGTAACTTCCTCACAATCACACCAAAAGGGGCAGAGTAAAGATCAGACTCCGGCTTCTCTGAAGCCAAATCCAGCTCTCCCCACTGTGCTGATGCTTTTCATTAATCATTGTTGATTTTCAGTAATTGATGCATAGGTGTTTGCATGTTGCCTCCATCATTAGAATGTGAATTCCTTGAAGACAGGAATTGTTTTTGCCTTTTCTTTTTATCTCAATGATTAGCACAAAGCCTGGTACATAGTAATCACTTAATGTTTGTTGACTAAGCAACTTTTGTTGTTCTTTGGATGCTTCAGTCATGTCTGACTCTTCATGACTTGCTTTAGGGTTTTCTTGGCAAAGACATCAGAGCAGCTAATTTTACAGATGGGGAAACTGAGGCAAACAGGGTCAAATTACTTGCCAAGGACCATACAGCTTGTAAGTATCTTAGGCCAAATTTGAATTTGGAAAGATAAGTCTTCCTGACTCCAGGCCCAGCACTCTATCCCCTGTGCCACCTAGCATTTCTGTCTTGTCTAATGCTAATTATCAGTTTCATTGAAAAGGATTGTTTCTGTCATTATATTTTTCAAGGAATCCTGAATGATTTTGATAGTTGATAGGAGACACCTTATTAAAAAGCCTCTAATTTTTTTGTTTTACTGTATCAAATGACCTTTCATAGTCAACATATAATGAGCACTATGAGATCTTATATTTTTTAAAACATATTTCTTTTAATTGTTCAATGATAAAGATGTGGTCCATTGATGAATATTACATGTGAAAGTCTGCTTATTTTCTACCAATACTCTCACTGATGTCTTTTATTTAGGTATTAAATTAAATTACATATTATGTATTAAATTAAATTACATATTTATGTATAGATGACTCATAAGGATCTTAGTTCAGAGAGTAGGAATATAGTTAGTGGTTATTGACATTCTCTAGATTATATATTTTGTTAATAGTGTCTAAAGTCTAATTCTTTTCATGCCATTTATATCTCCTCGTTCAGATGCTTTATATGTTGGTCCATCAATACCTTTCCATGTGCATTGCCACCAACATGCATTTCTTTTATATGCACTTGACCCAATTTGACTTTTTTTAAAAATTAGCTTTGTTCATACTGGTATTTCTGATAGGTATGGAACTATAATGTTAGGGCTTAACGTTAGTGATTTTATGCTTCTAGATGAAGAAAAGAGTTTGTTATGATGATTTTTACAAATATTTTTCACTTTTTTCTTCATTGCATTTTCTTCTCTCTACTTTTATTCTTAAGTGTCTTTAGGTTGATTTTACTTGTTGGACATTTGCCAAGCTTTAAACTGGTTTTACCCTTCACAGCTTCTCTCAGTCTTATTGCTCGTAATTGTCCATAATCCTTCCACAAATGAGTCTACATTTTAACTGGGTGTTGCCTTTGGCAGCCATCTCTCTCTCTTTATCAAATAAGTGAGATATTTGCTGACTAATGTACTTTCTGAGTTCTTTTTGTGGTAATTAATTTACATTAGTAAAGCTTATGGGAATAATTGTTATCCTTGCTTTTGATGTCACTTCTTTAACTCATTTTAAAATGAAAATTCATTTCTTATAAAGAAATAAGGTTAAAATAACGAAACAGATGGTTAACTGAGAGTTATATGAATTTCGTCAATGTCAGCCAAAGAATCACTAGTAGAACATTTATTAAAATTCATGACCTTTGCTCTTCCAATGGAAATAGGATCAAAATAAGCAGGCCTATTTAGAGGTGAGAAATGGTACAAATTATATGTACTTGCATTATAGTTAGAACATAGAGTATTTTTGAATTTGTCTAAGAGAACCTGAGTAGATAGTTGGCCCCAGGCTAGAACTGATAAGTGGTTCCATGGAACCATCCTAGGACACTCCTTTCTGTTCCCCTGGAACTTCCCCTTCCCATGTGCCATTTTTGTCTAATGGATATGTCATGTTATCTTCTCAGGATCGAATAATCCTTCAGCTACTGGAAATCTTATTTTAAATATTCACTTTCTAAGAAGGGGACAAAAAGTAGACTTCAAAAAGTATTGGCAGACTACCAAAACTTTTAAGAAGGGATTGGTATAGTGGAGGGTGTATAAAGTACCATAAGAGTCATACATGTGATAGTCTTAAAGTCAGATCTTTGAGCCTGAACCTCTAGGTAAAGTAAATTGGGAACATGATATTCCCATCACCTGTTGTCTTCAATAATATCTAATTTGATCTAGTGAAGGATAGCAAATGCTTTGGAATAAATATGAGATACTGTGGTTGCCATGGCATGAAGTAAGGAGGCAAAACATAAATAAATAACTATATAATTTCTCCCCTGTCTATTATAGGACCTACCAATAGAGATATGAGTGGTCAATTCATTCATTCATTCCTTCACTCATTCATTTCCTTCCTGTTTTGTAGTGCCCGAAACTTGACTCTAGCACAGTGATGTCATTTTGGCCCTTTTCAAGAATGAAGGACAACAACCAACAATCATTTTGTAGTAACTAGAATGGAATATTGTGGTCTGACTAGGACAGAGTATAGAAAAGTTGCCACCTTCCTTATTCTGGATTCTATTACTGTAAAATTAAATTTCAACAACTTTTTTTGACTGCCCCAACACAAATGATAGGCTATTTTATTCATGTGCTTATGTATGTTATATACATAATCAATTCCCCTGATCAACTGGTATTTCTTAAACAGTACCATATTGTTTTGATCATCACTGTTTTGCAATATAGTTTGAGATCTGTACTGCTAGGTCCTCTTCCCATTTTTTTTCATTGTTTTCCTTGAGGTACTTTGCCTTTTGTTCCTCTATATGAATTCTATTACCTTTTTAAAAGCTTTATAAAGTAATCGTTTATAAAGGCATTATATTTATATAATTTATAAAGTGACAGTTTGGTAAGCCACTGAGTAATAAAATTAAGTATTATTGTCATTATTATTGTGTTGGCTCAGTCAGCTCATGAATAATTTACATTTTATTTCTACAATTGTTTAGGTATGTCTTTATTTCTATAGAGTCTTTTGTAATTGTATTCATATTATTTCTCTCTGGGT
>CM053584.1:292537911-292589155 GCA_028627135.1 Pseudochirops cupreus
TTCCTTCCTTCCTTCCTTCCTTCCTTCCTTCCTTCTTTCCTTCCTTCCTTCCTTCTTTCCTTCTTTCTTTCTTTCTTTCTTTCTTTCTTTCTTTCTTTCTTTCTTTCTTTCTTTCTTTCTTTCCTTCTTTCTTTCTTTCCTTCTTTCCCTCCTTCCCTCCTTCCTTCTTTCTTTTTCTTTCTTTATTTCTTTCTCCCTTTCTTCCTTTCTCTCTTCCTTCCCTCTTTCCTCCCTCCCCCTTCCTTCCTTCCTTTCTTAGATGTGTTCAAGCAAAAATGAGATGCAGAACTGTCAGGAATGTTTTCCTGAGAATTGCTGCAAGGAGTGAGCAGTACCTTTCAGGTCTCTTTTATATAATTCATGTTTTTTTTTTTAATATACTAAAAGATGACTTTACATTGTATAAGTAGAATTTTCTACTTTAATAATAGAAACCTATTCTTTGTCTCTGTGGTACCCCATTTAAATCACTTTGTTTGGAAATTATTATGGACTCCTCATGACATTCATACACTAATGTGATTCTGCATCTTCCATCTTTCCTTCACTTGTGTAGCATTGACCTTGGTGCTCTAAGGCTGTACCAAGAAGTACACAATCTCTGTTGAGGCCTACCAAGATGGAAAACCTTCAAGAATGACCCTGGTGCCAGATTATCTGTTGTTCTGCTGATGGTAATCACCAGATTGGCTGTAGGGTGATGAGTGAGTTTTGGTTTTTTTAGCGCCAGCAAAGAATTTTTGCCAAGTGATGGAGAAATGGGATTAGTGTTATTGGACCTTGTTATTGGACTTTGACTTAAACATGTAGACATGAAAGTTTGAAGTAAGGACCTCCTCTAAATTAAGGGGGCAGGAAGGGAGACAGGATGCCACCAGCATGCTAAACTACAACAAAGTAATTTTTAATAGTTGTGGTAGTAACCCCAAAGCTTCAATATGGCATGAGGTGACCATGGTCACTCAAAGGCCATGCCAAAAGAGTATAAACTCTTAGAAAATCCTAAGCTGGAAAGATTTTAAGTATGGGCTCAATAATAAGGAAGGAGAAAGAAGGGTAGAGAATAAACATTTATACAGTTCTTACTCTGTGCCAGGCACTGTGCTAAGCACATTTTTTCTTTTTTACAAATATTATCTCATTTGATCTTCACAACAATCCTAAGAGGTAGGTGGTGTTATTATTCCCATTTTGCAGTTGAGGAAATTGAGGCAAATACAGGTTAAGTAACTTGTCCAAGCTCACACAGCTAATAAGTGTCTAAAGCTGGATTTAAATTCAGTCTTTCTTATTCCAGTTCCAGTACTCTATCCATCTGCTACCAACTGCCTCTTACATAATATTAAGTAAAGCACTCATTAAATCTTAAAGTGCTTCATAAATATGATGACTATGATGATGATGATGGTGATGACGGTGATGATGATGATGATGGTGATGATGATGATGGTGATGGTGATGATGATGATGATGATGGTGATGATGGTGATGGTGATGATGGTGATGATGATGATGATGGTGATGATGATGGTGATGGTGATGGTGATGATGATGATGGTGATGATGGTGATGATGATGATGATGGTGATGATGATGGTGATGGTGATGATGATGATGATGGTGATAATGATGATGGTGATGATGATGATGATGATGATGATGATGATGGTGATGGTGATGGTGATGGTGATGATTACTATCTGAGGACTAAACTAGCTAAGATAAGAAGTTTTTTACCAAGCGACTGGCCACCAGGTGATGGTTTCTTTTTGGCTCCAGCACCTCATAAAACTATCTCCTAAAACTTAGTGTGTGTGTGTGTGTGTGTGTGTGTGTGCGCGCATTATACTTTTCATCAGTAATGGTGAGGTCACAGACCTTTCATAGTTAAAGAAGTATAAGTATGATTCCTGGGTTTTGTTGGTTACACTTCAGAGAAACATGGCTTTGCTGCTGTGAGGACCTCTACTGCTTTCCATACCAGTTTGCCTACCTAAGTACATGAATCTTGACTATGAAAAGCAGAGTAGAAGCAGAGTATGTTGATCACAATGACTCTAAAAACTAAAGTCATGAATATGTTCATTAGAAACATTATTTGTGATTAAAGGACTACTGTAGAATATGATTTTTTTTATGGGTTAGTATAGTAAAAAGTTGCATGAATCAGACTATATTTAAAAACTTCACTGTTAGCATGGGACCATAAATCCAAAATAAGGGCTATGCTGGTCAATGCTTAACAACCAACCTTCTTTAAAAAATGTATTTGGGGTATACTTTTAAGTTTAATCTTCATCATTAATATTTTCTCCATAATTTTCTTAAGTCTAGATAATCAAGAAAAATTAAATCAAATTTATAGCATTTGCCAATTCTTGAGGCATAAGTGTTCACACCAAAAAATTGACAGTGGGATTTCATGAGCCAGGATGCGCTGTCTCCTGCATGGCCCTGCCTTAAATATCCATCACAAGTGGTCATCTAGCCTCTGAAGAGCTCCAAACTATTGTGACCTCATCCCATTCCCTATTAGGTTTTGCTATTGTTCATTTCTCCATTTAAGAAAGAGAAAATAGGTGAGCTTAAGAGACAGAGGAAAGAATACCTTTTTACCAAAAGAGAAAAAAACACTTTTGTTTTGCAAAATACATGCCCTGGCTTTGTTCTAAAATGGGTAAGTTTGGTTTTGGTTTTCTGAGATGTTAGCTCTTTTCCACGTACCGCTGTTTGCTGACTCCTCCAATTTGAAATGACTTTCTTGGTGACTCAGAAAGGGAAACATAAACATGGAAATGTTATTAATAAAACTTTAAAAGTTAATTCAGAATATATGGGATGATAAAGTTTGCAATAATGTGCTCCATGCAGGAGCCAATGACTGGCCAGATGAGTGAAGCTTCCTCCCTTTAGTCTTGGGCCCTCAAACTCCTGGGGCAGATAATTGACTGTCTGGTGAGGCACCCACATATGCTGTGCACTTATTTTCAAACCCCAACTACCATTGTTGAGTCCAAAAACCATAAAAAGGTATTTCTGATGCCAAATGACAGAAGCATAATTTATGTTTTTCGTAATTCAAAGGAATTTCAACACAATTGTTAAACTAATCAAATCTGAATTGCTTTTTTGGAGCAATGGTACCTCATTTAATCTAGTCAACTAATTTGAAAAAAAATGCAATCAGGCTGGTAGCTCTTTTTTTTTTTATGAAAAAAGTAAAATTGAATCCAATGTCCAGTAGTTTTAAGCAAATAGCATTGCTTCAGTGGGGAAAATCCCAGAACAATTTGTGGCTTGCAGCCAATAACAAAGGGTTACTCTCCTCTTACCTGCCCCCTCCCCAACCCCCTTTATATTGATCACTGCCCAAAGGTGGAGAAATATTTCTTGACTTACTAGTGATATTACTTTCAGTCTGCTTCTTTTTCAACAACAACAACAAAAAATTCTCAGTCCTCCAATGAAAGGATCTCTTTAATCAGATAATTGACCAGTCAGTAATTTTAGCCCATTTGTGACACACCATTTGGCAGGTACAGTAGTATATAACCATGGGCCTTTGCCTATTTTCCTCCCTTCCCTACTCCAGGGAATGGCATAGTGATTCTCTGTCTTATTCTTGCTCCCCAGGGACCGTCCCTAAACATTTTGAAATTCCGAAAAGGAGAGCCAGCTGTCAGGGGTAATGACTACAGGCAACCAGTCAGACCAGAAACAAAAGGTGCTCTTCTCAGGCCATCACCCACCTGAGGGGAAAAAACTCGGGTTCTCACTAAACAGCTCTCTTAGAGCACCATGTTTTATGCCAGGTTTCCTACAACTTAGACTTTTACATTCTTTACAAAGCTTAGGTGAGGCTAATTGTGGAGGATGCAAACTCTCTCAACATGAATGAAGGTAGTAGCCAAGGAAATGCTTTATAAATGTCACATCACAAAGGCTGAAGAAGATTATCCCTTGCTATTATTGTCTGCTTTTCCTCCCTTTTATTCCTTCTCTACTCATCACATCTCCTGGCAGCCATGAATGAAATGTAACATGCTAAATGACTGACATGCATTAAAACTCCTTGACAAACTTGGGCCTTATTTTGAAAGGCCCCTGGAAGAAAAAGGATTGTGTGCTCTTTGAATCTGAGTCTGCTGAACGGCTGCCAACTGGAGGCTGCTCCATTCAAAGGGCTGAGTGAATAAATGAGAATAACATCCTTGGGGACCTTCGGGATCAGTTTACTCTGAAAATGCTCAGCCTCACAAAGGGTCGGAGTCACAAGGTAAATGAAAATGGCTGGGAGGGGACTTTGATGGCCGAAACACTGTAACTGTAGAGGACTTGAAAGAAAACTTTATTTTAAAAAAAGGGAAAGAAAGAAAAGAGGGAAACCTCAGAATTGGAAAGTTATTTGGACTGTGAGCAAAGTTTTAACATATATATTTTTATATAATATATATAGCGTGTGTCAAGATGTGCATATAAAATATACCTACTACATACATGTGAAAGAGATGTGTACATGACAATTGTTCATATCTATCTAAAAATATTGTGAATTCATTTCTCCCCACAGTATTACAAAAAACGAATAGTACATTTTCTGGATGGGCTGTATCATAATTGTCCTAAAGTTTGCTTCATTCACAAGTGATAAAATCCGTTGAGCCACCAAATTTACCACTTCTCTGAATTGTTTTTTTTTAATATTTTCGATATATTTTTGTTGTTCAATTATTCTAATTGAATTCTAATTTTCATATGACCAGTTTAAAGGATGGTGTGAAAGAGTTGGTTTCAAGAAAAGGAAGTGAGGAAAACCTCAGGAATTCTTTACATGTTTCCACAGGAGGCCCTATGTGGGGCCTGTAAAATAGTCCCATACTGAGGAAAGAATAAACCTAAGTCTTTGACTTTTTCAAGTCATGACTGAAAGTGTTGCATCCCAAAGAACTAGTGCTTATTCTGATTGAGGCCACTGAAGATTGTCACCAATGCATTTGAAAAAGACCACAATGCAGTCTTTTCCTCCAACAATGTCAAAGGATGATTGTAGTGACAGTTGTGACAGTTGGGTGACAGAGAGACTGTTGAGGCATGATCATAGTGAGATGGAGGAAACATTTAAGCAAATGGTACCCTTGGCTAGTTTGGAAGAGTTCTCCTTTGGCCAAATTATTTTCTACAAATTGTGCCTTAGCAAAAAGTGATTGACCTGTGAATAAAATAAGGCAGAGTAACATCATCCTCTTTTGAAAATACTACTAATGTGTCTACTTCAAAAGTAGGCCTCTAACTTTTGAGAGGATGCTATTTCTAAAGACTACTATCTTCTCCAATTCAACTCCACTAGAAACTTTTGGAAGTAATTTCAGAGATCATCTAATTTACCTTTATCATTTCACAAATCAGGAAATTATAATCAGGGAGACTAAATAACTAGCCTGATGTCACATAGGTTGTAAGCAGCAGAGATAATAATCAAGCACAAGGCCTTTGACTGCAAATTCAAAGTTCTTTCCAGTAGACCACACTGACTCTAATTAATACTTGTAACAATGGTTTTTCTTTTTCCTTTTTTTTTTTCCAAAATAGACACTCAGCAAATATTTGTCAAATGATTTCATGGATAAATTAATCAATATAGATGTTTGGATTAGTGTGTAATTTCTATTAAATACAGCAGTTTCTGTTTCTAGGAAGTTTGGGAAAAAATGAAAGGACACATTTAACAAGTATGAATTTGCAGAATTTAAATCCATATAAAATACTTTTTATTCAGCTAGCTCCTGAAATTGCAAAAATCATTCCCTGAGAGAATAAAGCATTTAGGGAAGAAATCCAACCCTTTAAGGTTATTGTTTAATAGTTTTCAGCCACGTCACCTGAAAGAATTAAGATCGTCTTCCAAAGTGTCTTACTCCCTGGGAATAAGATGACAGAGTATGAATATATTATTATACAAAGGAGTAATTTATAATGAATTTCTAAATACTTGTCTGTTTAAAGTATCTATTGGGGAGGATTTTTCTTTAGGCAACAAAATAAGAAATAATCTATATGGGAATACGTATCAACTATGTGCTCCAAGAATCCTGTCTTTCTATTTTTTTTTTCAAATGCAGAGTAAGAGTGACACATGGAACTTATTAGACTCCAGCTAATGGTTTCAATCAAATTTATAACTAAGCTGACTAGGCAGCAAGGATTTCAGGACCTACAACTCTAATCATAGGGGTATCCAGGGATGGACACACACGTGTGCTCCCACACATATGCTCTAAGGAACTCCATTGTCTTTAATGCTGACGAGTCATGTATCTGCCACCCACATTTGTACTCTAAGTGACACATTAAATTTCAATACATTTTGTTTGTGTGAAAGTTTGAAGTTACAGATAAGCATGAAGAGCCTCAGTATTCCTTGTACTAGATTAAATTGTGTGTACTTTTCTACTTAGAAAGTACATGTAAGACCAGCATGGGATTGGAAGAGGCAGGGAAAACAGGTTATATTTCTTTTTTTTTTGCCAAGGTATACCATGTGCTTTCCATACTTACTTGACTACACATGAAGGAAGTAAGGAGGGAACATTTATTGTTACTGACAGCACAAGATTGTTCATTTATTTTTCTTTTCTTATCTTCAACCAAAAATCATTTAACTAGGTATTTTCAAATGTGTGTGGCTATTTGCAGTATGCAAAGCATTTTAATGTCCTCTTCAAAGTGCTTTATTCACTCAAAAAAAATGAGATACCTGTGTGTAAGAGTGCTTTGATAAGAACCAGGGAATTAGAGAATCCTTAAAAGCTACTAGGAAAAATTCTGCTAATGGACAAACATCAGTTCTTTGTTCTGCCTATATAGCTTTAGCCTTCAGGGGGCAGCCAAAGGCAGGAGAGTCCAAGTGAATTAGATAGAGCAGATGCGTGTGTTTGAATGCTACCTTTAGTAAAAGCCAAAGTAAGCACTCCTTCCTCATCTGTCATGGCATTGAGGAGTGCTGAGGCAGCCATATTTAATCAGCACCAAAGATTCCTCTTGGGTGATGTTTGTGCTCTCTTGCAATATTTTATTCTAAGCCATTTTCCAGACAGCATTATTGATTCATGTCATTATTCTCCCCCTAGCCCTGTGAGTTTGTGCAACATGATATGGAGCTGCAGTTCTCTTCATGGACATAACCTCAGAACCCCAAAGTAAGGTGACTGTATGAAACCTTCCAACTTCAGGGCAGTTTGTAATATAACAATGAACATAGATAATGCAGGTGTTATAGTGGCCAGTACATTTTTACTTAGTGATTTTAAGCACCTGTCATGACTTAATTTGACATAAATATATTTCTTCAAACATGAACCCACCAAAAACACACAATTTAGTTTCTGTTTATCCCTTCTGTCCTTTGCTTCCTACCTGGGTGGATTTATGCTCCCATTGAGAAGATGTCTATATTTTGCTATTTATGTATGGATAGTTTAGATAAAGGACTTCCCTTCTCCTGGAGGACTCATTTGTTTTCTATAAATCTGATCTTAACCTCAGTTAAAATTCTGAGATACTTGCTTTTACTTTCTTTAGAAATACATGGGAGGTGGGAGGGATTAACATTTTCTTGCCCTCTTTACCTAAAGACAGAGATACAAAAGCACAGGGAGATCTTGTAGACTCATTATCTAAAATCATAATGTTTTAGAACTAGAAGGGGCACTTGAAATCATCTTGCCCAGCCCCTTTATTTTCAATACGAGGAAAATAAGCCTTAGAGAGGTAAAGGGAGGCTAGAGGACACAGAAGCATGTTTGTGGCAGAGCTAGAAGGGATAAAAAAGGTATCATCAAGAATATAAATAACCAAGGAAGGATGTCAGTTGGTGAGAGACCACAGAAACAAACATGACAAGTGCTGTATCAGTTAGTTCCCTGTTGAAGAGCTCAAACAGCAAGAACAAGGCATTTAGTGCAACAGGTGAATCTTCTTTGGAGAATTTGTGAGAACACATGAACAAGTACAGAAGATGAGAATGTTTGAGTAGGTTGCTAGTGCACTAGTGGGGAATATACCCACATGAAGCCATGGCATGGATCCATCCATATTAAGAGCACTAACAGTCAGGGTTAGCCCACAATTTTGACATTCCCATCCACACCCCAATGTCCAGGATTCAAATCCAAGCCTCCCAATTTCCAGTCTAATACCTTATATACTTCCTCAAGTTTCCTTTCAAGCTCCATCTTTTTGGTGTGCTTGTGTGTTTGTTTCTTTTATTTATTTATTATTTAATTTTTCAGTCTTTCCCTCTTGAGAAATTGACCGTCACCAATTGTTTCAAATATTTCTTCACTTACAAACACAGGGATGATTTATATTCATTACAATGGGATCCAAGCTTTAGTGTTAAGAGATGCTCATCTAGTCCAACTCAGAGGTTATCTAACCCAACTCCATTTTACAGTTGAAGCAACTTATAGCCAGAGAGGGGAATTTGCTTGTCTAAGGTCACAAGATAGCTTGTGGCAGAATCAAGACTTGAACCAAGGCTTTCTGATTAGAAATCCGGAATTTATTCATTTCTACAATTTCAAAAAGTAGTTTTAAAGATATTGAGAACATCTCCCCTCCATCTTCTTATACATATTCTTGTCAAAAGCCCTGAAAAAGACTTCCTTGTTTGTATTACTTTGTTGTTTAGTCATGTCTGACTTCTTGTGACCCCATTTGGGGGTTTTCTTGGCAAAAACACCAAAGTGGTTTAACATTTACTTCACCAACTCATTTTACAGATGAGGAACTGAGGTAAACAGGGGTAAGTGACTTGCCAATGGTTACCCAGCTAGTAAGTGTCTGAGGTCAGATTTGAACTCATGAAGATGAATCTTCCTGATTCCAAGGTTGGTGCTCCATCTACTGCACCACCCAGGTGTCCATTTCATTATTTGGACTCTACTAGATTCTTATTACGATCTTAAATATTTTGAAATAATGCTGGCAATAAAGACATTTTTTTTTTATCATCAAGGCAGACCTTTGCCCTTAGGGGACATTAGAATCTGCTTCTTCTCTTGCCTTAGAACCATAAATGTGTTTTTTTTTTTTTTTTTTTGCTTTTCAGGTTCTATAATGGTAAATTTTTGCATATCGATCAAAGAGATTTATCTTTGGCATCCTCAGTTAGGTTTGAATCCCAGTAGAAGTCATAAACAAACCCTGTAATGAACAAAGAAGTTTTTCACCATTGTTGTTACTAATAGAGATGCTGGGTAGATTCAAAAGAAAAATATCAGTAGTGAATCAAACAAAGGTTTCTGTTTGGTATTGTGGCAACTGTAATTCTTTATAAAACTGTGGACAAAGGAATGACAGAACGAATTGTTAACCTGACTTTTAGTGCTCTCAACACTGACATAGTCATGATTCCGTGGTTCCATATTGGCATATTCACTACTGGTGTACTAGTAACCCATTCATATATTCTTATCCTGAATAATTCTTATTTATAGTTTCACATAAGTTCTCCATAGAAGATCTACCCACTGCACCAGAGGCCTTGCTCTTGTTATTTGAACTTTCCAAGAAGAACCAGTAAACCACTTGGTCTGTTCGTCAGTCTGGTCCTCTGGTCCTTCACCAACCTACTCCTTCCTTGGTTATTCATATTCTTGATGATATCTTTTATATCACTTCTAGAGATCAAGTGAGTACATTTGTGTACAGATTTGCACACAGTGTTTTTTCTTAGAACAGTATTTGAAAAATAGCATTTTGTTTTTTCATTTTACAGATGAGGAAACTGAGACTCACACAGTGACTTGCCCGAAGTAAAAAAAAAAGCTAGTAAATTAGCATACCTGGATCTCCGGCCCAGTACAATTAACTTAATTCTCGACCATTTTGGTTCATACTAGACCTTCTTCAGAGGGTTGACAAATATCGTGATTCCCCCACGTTAATGTTCTGTTTCTCAAACATGCTACCCTGGGGGGAGAGGGGAGAGGAAAGGGAGGGGAAGAAAATTTGGAACTCCAAAACTTGTGGAACTGAATGTTATAAACTAAAAACAAACTTAAAAGAAAAAAAACTACAATGTCCAAAATTCTAGGAAATTAATGGTAGAACCGACAGAACATGATTTAAATAGAAATGTACTTGCATTCACCTCAAGTTAAAAATATAAAAATCCAGGATTCCTGTTAATTTCATTTATTTGATATTTTAGATTTCATTTGGTCCTTTTGATTATTATCCTCCATAAAACTCTATACATTTCCTGGCAAACATTACTTTCCTTATTTTACTACCAGGATGATCAAGATTAGAATGCTGAGTGATATCCTACACGTAGCTATTCAGATCAAGCAGAATAGAATGTTATTGCCCACCAAGTGACTTTAGGATCATCCTAATTGATGGCTGGTCAAAATTACAGTAATCTACATAACCATCACCTTATAAAAGCATTGTTGGGGTTTAATTTAAATCCGATGTGTCTTAATTTATCTGAATTATGTTTATAGAAGTACTCTGCTATTGTTCAGGACTTTTCAGTCCAGTCTGACTCTTTGTGACCCCATTTGGAGTTTTCTTGGCAAAGATAATGGTTTGCCATTTCCGTCTCCAGCTCATTTTACAGAAAATGAAACTAAGGCAAACAGGGTTAAGTGAATTCCCCAAGGTCACATAGCTAGTAGGTGTCTGAGGTCAAATTTGAATTCAGGTCTTTCTGATTCCAGGCCTGGACTTATATCTGCTGTGCCACCTTGCTGCCTCCCCTCCTTTTTTTTTCCCCTCTTTTTACACAATGGTATTGTGTCATGTTTCTTTTGCATGTCTCCTGAACTGCTTTTCCTATTCCCTATGTTTTCTTCAGTGTTTTACATATGTGAGAACTTTAATGAACATGCAAATGTATCAGAATCCAGTTGTTGGTTGTCTTAATTCTGGGTCCTCATGCATTTTCTGTAGCTAATGTACATTCTGCGCATAAGCACATGTGTACTGCTGCTCAATTGGTACTGATATGAAACATGACTTTCCATCCTCACCACACAATACCTTTGTGGGGCTTCCTGCTGAAGGAGAACTGTTGTATTGAGCTCTGACAGCATTAAAGGTGTTTCATCAATCCGCAAGATGCAGTGGTAGCACCCATCCAACTGAACCAAAAGAAACACTTTGTAAAGTTTAATATTCTCATTTCATTTCCAAACAGTCACTAAATATAGTAGTATGTTTCTTAACACACACAGACTAGGGTAAAATAGAACCTCACTCAAATAATTGGTATTCAATCTACTACACTCATCTTGTTTTAAAATTCCCTCTTTTTCCTAACTTTCCAATATCAACTTACAAGTCATTTTGTAAGGCCCCAGGTCATCTTGTTATGTAGATCAAATCACTTTCTAGCAAAAAAAAAAAGTGAATTGATATAGGAGGGAAACATTTCCTTGATAGGCAATGAAAAAGGCCTTAAGAATTTTCTTGATGATCCGTTTCATTTCCTAGTTATACAGCTTACAAAAAGATAACCTTCCAAAGAATTCAATGAGAAAGTGCTCCTCTAACCTAATTGTGGGATTTCAATTTCAATTAAAATGGAACTCCCTCTGTTTTCTCCATCCCCCACTTCAAGTCTGAAATTGAGAATGAGTCCGGGTTCTCTGTCCATGGAAGGAATTCACTCCCTCTGGCTTTAGGATAAAATGCTGGGAAACTGCTAGAATATTTAAAAACACATTTAATAGAGATTATTACTTAATGATCAGGAAGATAGCAATAAATAACTCCAATTTTGCTTAGGCCATTAAAAGAAGAGAATTAAATGTCTCTCAGATTCTTAAAAAATAACTTACTGAGGGTTATGTATTTAATCAACCCTGCTAATTAGAACTTCAGTGAGTCTATGGAAGCTATACAAGTTTCAGAAATGAAAATTCCGATAGGAATTGCCAGTGTGTGTGTGTGTGTGTGTGTGTGTGTGTGTGTGTTTTGGGGGTGGGGAATGAGTTAAAGTTACCTTAACTATTCAAAGTCCAAAATTTTGTAAGAAATATTTATCCTTTGACTAGTGCAGGAATTAAAGTGCTGTACATGTGGATACCACTTTTCTTTATCTTTTATTACTCCTCAGGGCTTGATGAGAGAATGGATGCATGTTTTCAATTGTATCTCAATTTCTGACCCTATTTCATTCTTAAGCCTGAGGGCAACACCCACCTGGAGATTGGTGTCTGTGTAAGACAGTGACACTGTTGAAGGCTTCTCTTTAAGTGGAACCATTATCTGCTGACTGGAGTCAGAGTACCACTTTTGCTACAATTCATCTCCCTACCCCTGGGGTTAATTTTCTTCCAGGGTCTCACAAGTGACTGAATATCCAGAGTAGGCAAGCACCACAGGTTGAAGAAAAATATCTTTGTACATCTGAAGTAAAGTCTGTTTCTATTGGATCAATGGTAGAAATTGGCATTAGATTTTATGTTGAAGTTTTCCTAGGTGGATTTTAAAATGTTGCCACAGAATCTTCGAATTTAGTTCTCATCCAGACACACATTCTCATTTGAACGAGGAGGAAAATGAGGCTTGCTGACCTTTGAGGTCACACAGGTAGCAAATGCAGAGGCAAAATTCAAGACTGGGTTTTATGCTTACAAAATTTGCAAACAAACCCTTTATACTATATTGTACAAGGAAACAAGGCAGAGAGGTAAGGAGACTTTGTCTAAGGTCACCATCTTAACAGAAAAAGCCAGAATTTTTCAAGTCAGGACTTATACTATTTCCTTCCTCTCTTACTCCCTTCCTTCCTTCCCTCCTTCTCTCCTTCCTTCCTTCCTTCTTTCTTTCCTCCCTCCCTCCCTTCCTTCATTCCTTTGTTCCTTCCTTCCTTCCTTCCTCCCTCCCTCCCTTCCGTTCTTTCTTTCTTTCCTTCCTCCCTTCTGTTCTTTCCTTCCTCCCTTCCTCCCTTCTCCCTTCCTCCCTTCCTCCTTCCCTTTCTCCTTTACTTCCCTCCTCCCCCTCCCTGCCTATTGATTGGTAGCTTTCATTTTTTCATTGCAGCCATTTCTGTATATGAATTCCCCATGACCATCACCTCCAAACTGTACCTTCCTTGTAACAAAGAAAAACTACTAAGTGACATCCACCTGACAGTGAGTATGTCTGTGAATGTATGTTAACACCTTTCTCCTGACTTTCTGCAGAGAGGAGAACAGTGTGTTTTCTTGACTTTTCTCAGTAGCCAGGTTGTATAATTCCAACTTCTCCCTAATTTGACTTCCTTCTAATGTTGATTTCAGCTTCTGTGTATGTTGTTCTTTTTTCTTCTTCTCCCTGTAATGATTTATAGAGCACTTTCCATGTTTCTATGAATCTGTAATGTAGTGGAAAGAGCTCTAGTTCACAGTACTTTTGTTCAAACCTTAGCTCTACCCTTTGCTGATTGTGTGACCACAGAAGATCATTTCTTCTTTCTGGGCCTCAGTTTTTGCTTCTGTAAAAAGAAGAGTTTAACTTAGATGAACTCTAAGTCCCCCTAAGCTCTGAATATATTAATTTATGATCCACATATTCATAATTTCTTACTGTATAATATTTCACTGTACCAGTTTATACAGTCATTCTCTAGATGATGGACATCCACTTTTTTTTTCATTTTCTGAAGAAGTGTTGCTATGACTTCTTTGGAATATATATATATATATATATATATATATATATATATATATATATATATATATATATATGATGGTAGGATTACTGGGTCAAATGGTGTGAACACATTAGTCCTTTCTCTCCCATAATTCTAGCTTGTTCTTTGGAGTAGTTGGACTGATTCACAGCTTCATT
Source organism: Pseudochirops cupreus (assembly GCA_028627135.1). Classification (NCBI taxonomy): domain Eukaryota; kingdom Metazoa; phylum Chordata; class Mammalia; order Diprotodontia; family Pseudocheiridae; genus Pseudochirops; species Pseudochirops cupreus. Next base: position 292,551,757 of record CM053584.1, read on the forward strand.
CACAGTCTGTTAGTATTCCTGTTTTCTTACAGCCCTTTCAACATTGACTATTTTCTTTTTCTGTCATCTTTTCAGGTTGTGGGGTGAAACCTTAGAGTTTTAAAAATCCGTGTCTGTGTATGTATTGTTTCCCCCATCCGCCACCCTGCTGTTAAAATGTAAGCTTCTTGGGGTCAAAGACTATTTCTCTTTTTGTCTTTATATCTCCTAGAGCACCTAGTATGGTGCCTGGTGGGGAATCAATATATGCTTGTGCAATAAATGGTGCAGATAGAGGCTGTTTTCCCATCAAGAGTAATATGGAACAAGATTTCTTCATAGCGTTCCCCTAGCACATCATTTCCACTCATCTTTGCAAGTGGGTAGCAAATATATTTGCTCAGTTTTGCAGCTCAGGAAACTGAGATTTGAATGATGTCAATAAAGTCACAGCACAAAAATTCCATGAACAGGGCTAAGCAGGATCCAGGGGGGAAACAGCCATTATGCAAAGGGGAAATTAGGCTGATCATGGGAGTAAACTCAAATTTCTGCTTTGCTTTCAGAAGTAAACTAGAAGCTCTGGTTTGTGTAGATCCCAATTCAGGGCTCAAAAAGTCTGGTGCACATAGAAACTGTTGACTGAGGCTTTCTCTCCCAGAGGTTCACTTACACAAATGTTTTAGTGGAAACCCTTTCTTGGCACTCATCTAAAGGGCAGCAACAAAAAACATATTCAGGAACAAATGAACAGTTTTGTGGGTGGACCCTCCTATGAGCTGAAAACAGTTGATTCAGTGACTAAGGCTAAGCAAATATAACAGATTGCTATGTAAATACAGCACTCATATTGTGTAGATTGCCCAAGGGTTTCAGAACTGTGAATAAAAATTAGATTCCAGAGTCTTAGCCTCAGGGCCCTATCCTCTGGAGTGTGCTATATTCTTTCTCAGACTTTACTTTTATTGCAGAAAGGTATCTTGTTTTCTGGTTTTAAGATGACTGTAGACACACATGTATGTATATGTCACATGTGTGTATGTATGTGTGTGTGCATGTGTGTGCATGTCAATGACTGGAAACTGAAAAAGTCACATGCCATGATTAAATCAAGAGATAATTACAATCATAGAAATTGTAGAATTTTAGGTCTAGAAGAGACTTTTTCACTTATTTCCTAAATAAGAAGACTGAGGTGTAGAAGGACTGTGGCTTCTTAAAGATACCATATTTAGTTTGTAAGAGATGTAGGATTATTCATAATTTTTTCTAGTTCAATTTAAATAAATCATTTTCCCCAAGCTAGTAACATTTGTTTGTCTTTATAAACAATAACCACCAAGAATTAGACAAACCATGAATTTTATTTTTTAACTATTTGGACTTCATGCACCATTTTCTGACAGTACTGCTGTTAATTTTTAATTCTTCATTATGTGCTTTACTTACAGAATTTTTGAAATGAGAAATGGAAAAGATTCCTATACAGAGGCATATGGTATAATGGTAGGAGCACTGGACTAGACTTTGGACTACTTGAGTTTAAGGCCCTGCTCTGCAACCAATTAGCTGTGTATATTATTTTGTTTTTGTTTTTTTCTTTTTTTTGGAGGGTGGAAGGTGGGATTATTGGGGTTAAATGACTTGCTCAAGGTTACACAGTAAGTGTTAAGTGTCTGAGGCCAGATTTGAACTCAGGTCCTCCTGACTCCTGGGCCAGTGCTCTATTCACTGCACCACCTAGCCATCCCTGCTGTATATTTTGGATAAGTCATTTTTACTTCTACAGGCCTCAATTTCCTTAACTATAAACTAAAGGAGTTAAACTATGGATAGTAGTAAATGAAGGGGTAACACCTTCTCTGGGGCATTCCCCAATTTGATAATCATAGGCTTTCAGACTGACTCATCAGAGATTGACTAGTTTCTTGGGTCTTAGGATATCCAGTGGGTAACTGTAACTACTGCTGCAGTTCATAAGCCCCTACCAGAATGCTTCCAATTAACAATTAGCCAGCAGAAACAATTCATTTTTAGCAAAGGCATTTATTAATGTGGCAGAGTAAAAACAATGACTTCAAAACATCTTTCCCCTCCCCAACAAAAATGACCAAAAACACTGGCAAAAACACTTCCACAAATACAAAAGCATGAATGAGTGTGTTTAAACTTAGGGTAGTGAGGTATAGGGAATAGGCATTCCAAGGCAACTTATAACTCCGGTACTATAGGATCTAGAAGTTCTTTCTCTCCTCCTACAATCATCTCTGAGGTCCAACTCTTGAATGCCTGGGCTGACTGTCTCTTGAGTCTATAGCCAGTTCTCTTCTTTGCTGCTGGAGGTTTCTTTAACTCTCCAATGATCGATTCTCTGTAACCATGTCTGTCTGCAGTGTATATATCTGCTCCCTGCTAGATATAGTGTCCTTTATCAATGAAGTATCTCTATTTCAAAACAAAATGTTCCCTTAACCCTTCTGTTTCCCCTCGTTTTCCCTTTCCCTTTCCCTTTCCCTTTCCCTTTCTCTTTCCTACTTTTATAAGAAGAGGGGATTAGTTTAAATAACTGATTAAAGGAACTCCCATGGCTAAACAGCTGCTATGTTATGAGGCCACATCAGTAACCGAGGACTCTCGAATTCTTTTCATTATGCTGTGCTAGTGTGCATTTTGTTGTATCTTATATCTTTGAGACAATATAAACAAACATTGTTATGAGAATATTCCATTTTAGATTTCTTGGTTCATTTTTATATTACTAAAGGACCTTAAGAAGAATGGAAATCAAATCAGAACTGAAATACTTATTAGTTGTGTATTTCTAGGGATAATAATACTACCTACCTCCCAGAACTGATGTGAAAATATGATAGATTATTTGTAAAGTGCTTTGTAAATCTTAAAACACTACATAAATGCTTGGCATTATTATTATTATTATCCTAAATTAATTCTTGAACTTTGTAGTTTCCCAGTTTTATGATCTGGAACCACATTGCATGTCTTGAACCAATATATTACGCTACCATGCTGTAAGATATGATGAAATAGACAGTTGCAGAGGGAAATAGGAAGACTTCTGTGAACTGATGAAGAGTGAAGTAAGTAGAACTAGGAGAATAATTTATACAATGAGAAAACATTATAAAGAAAAACAACTTTGAAAGACTTTAGAAACCACAATGCCAGAGGATTGAAACAAAGCATACTACCCATCTCCTGTCAGAAAAACGATGGATCTGAAATATAGAATGAGGAGTGTTTCTGGATACGGCCAATGGGGAAATACATTTTGCTGAGCTTTGCAGATTTGTTATGAGGGTTTTATTTTTTTATTTTTATTTGTAATGTTCAAGGGGGAGGGAGAATGGGAGGAAGAAAGAATGAAAATTTGTAAAATTAATTAATAAAAAAGAAACAATTTATTCTAAGACAGATGAAAATATGAAAGGGCCAAGTTAGACATATGTAGTTTAAGACTAAGTTGATAGACACACAGGATGTCAAGTTGTTCTATTGTTTGCACTCAGGCTGGCCCCTCATTATAGTCATTTGTTCTGCATGGTTAGGGCACAGTTCCACATTTTGCCTTTGGCAGCTGAGAGCTATTATTGGGCCCCACAACATCTGTTTCAACAACAGTGGGTCCCTGGTCAGCAAAACTAATTAAAAAAGAAGTCCAAAATGAAATACCATAACTTATGTTGTGCATGTACAGTAAACATGGTTACTAGTGAAAGAATGAAAACTCTTTCATATGGTTAGAATTATTTACAAAACTATGACAAGCGATGAAAGGCTTCAGCATTATTCTGAGTGTGGGGCAGTAGAGAACAGCATAAACCAAGTCCCCTGATGTGGGAAGCTTCACCAGGGGTATGCTAATTGGTCATGGTAACCCTCTAGAATTATCAGCTGTACATGTAACAGTCAGGAACAGATCCCAAGGATTAGCTTAGACACTCCCTCTGTTTTAATTTCCATCAAATTTTCATTCACTAAGACACTGGTAAAAGGTGCTGAGAACTTCCAGAAATGGGAAAATACTCTCCTCTAACCTCACAGGGGAGAGCAGAAAAAGTTTTCTACTAGGCAGATCAGTTGGTATGACTAAGTACCTAGGTCATGCAATAGATAAAAGAGCTGAGTTCAAATCCAGATTCAGATATTTATTAGCTGTGTGATGTTGGGCAAATCATTTAGAAGCTATACCATAGATACTAAATGTTTTGTTATCTGTAAAACCCGCTTCATTTTTGTTCGCTGAAAAAAACCTCCCAGAGGCTTTGTGAAAATAAAATGAGAGGATATTTGTAAAGCCCTTTGTGAACCTTAAAACACTAGATAAAACACTAGAACCTTAAAACAATAAGAATAATGCTATTATTATTCCTTGTGGAAGAAGAAAGCAGGAGATGAAGAAGAAAGAAGCAGGATTAGGAAGCTGTACAATTTCAGTCCATTTCTTTTTCAATTTGTTGCCAGAGTAATCACCAAGGAAACTGAAACACACTTCTCTTTCTCTCCCCTCTTCCACCTAGATGAATATATTCCCAACTGTTTTATACTTGAACAGACCTGTACTGATGATGGAAAGGAGATTTTTCTGCTTCAAGACATTGCCAGTGGTCCAGAGCATAACTCTCCTCCCCTTTAGCATTTAAGCGTTAAGAGGAGGCACAAAGCCTTCACACCAAATCTGGGGTTTTCCACATCAGTGAATCAAGCTGGACCAGGCTTTTCTCATTCCATTGAGTCCACTGGGGCCTGAGGTAGGTGGGATAGTGTGCTTGGGTTCAGTCAAAGCTTCTTAGCCCTGAAGGGTATCTGGGATAGTCAGCAAGTATTAGGAGCCCAAGGGGAAACTGCTCCTCATCCAGTCTTGGGAGCATCTAACCACCTGGGTGCAATATTGAAGACTAAGATGGAAGAGAGAAATTTTTTATTTCTGTTACTGACAAATTATGACATTATATGTAATGGTCTATATCTTTTAACAGCCACTCATTATACCACTTCCCCATGTTTTTAAATGACACAGATTGATAAGATTGACTGTACTGTATTTTAAACTCTCAACTTTGATGTCTGGAAACATAGTTCCACATCTAGTTGAACAAAAACCTTTGTGTCCTGTGTTTCTCATGATATCTTTTATATATAGTGTTAGAGAGCTGTCCAGGACCACTGAGAGGTTAGGTGACTTACTCAAGGCCACACAGCTGGTATGTATCCAAGGCAGCACTTCAGTCCATGTCCTCCTGATTCTAAGGTTGGCCTCAATCACCAGGTCATGCTTCCAATGAAAAAACAAACAAACAAACAAACAAACACATAAGCAGGAGTCTGACCTAGAGTACTAGTGCTTATAGTCAGGAGTTCAAATTTTGTACATTAATTGTGTGCTACAAGTAGTTTTTTTAAACTATCTGTCTTGTATGGATGAAGGGTCTTCCCCATGCTGATGAAATAAATCATAGATTCTTATTCTCTTCTGGGTATTGCTCAGTTCTCAAAGATTTCCAATCCCACCCCCTTCCACATGTTAGCCATTTCACTTCAGACACATTGTACCTTGACTCCAACATAGTGATGTCATTTTGATCCTCTTTGAGAAGAAAGGACAAGACTCAATCAACCAACCAACAGGTTCTCTGTGCTAAAATTTAAATGCCCTCCACATTACTCTGTGCTTTGCAGAGATGGAGAAAGGAAACATGGTCCTAACTTTGCCAAGTAATTCTTTCTGTTCTTAAATGTCTCTAGGCTACATTATTCCAGTCTCAGTTTCACAAAAGATAAAATACTTGACTCATTTTGGTTGTATATTTCATTTGCCTCTTAATATATCTTGTTGAAAAGATGAGAGGTAAATACTCTTACACTCAAGTAATATGCACCTATTATATCCCAGGGACATTCTTTGTCTTTAGAGTAACAGGAGCAGGAGAGGTCATGTGGCATAGTGGCATAGTAGATCTTGGGGTTCAAGTTCTGCCTAAGGTAACTACTGTTAGTGAGACTATTGGCAAGCCACTTAACCTCTTAGTGCCCCAGGAAATTCCGTAAGACCACTTATAAGTTAATTCATTATCTATATCAGTAGAAGGAATTTTTTATTTTGGAAGTTCTTCATGTAGAAGAAATCACATATTCCCATTCTCTGCCCCTGAGAAAGATACAGAAGAAAATAACAAAATAAAACCAAAAAATAGGGGGAAAACTGACAGAGGCAATAAGTATGGGTGGTGATGGCGAAAAAAAAAAAGAAATCTGGTTTCCAGTCCTGGTCTCCCATCACTTACTAGATATGTGACTTTAGATAAGTCACTCAACATACTTTCTTCTCGCGTATATTGAAGGAGTTGGATGGACACTATTATATCTTTCAAACCTAAAAGTTTAGCATCTGTTATTGTAAAGATTATTCCACTCTATTAAACAGTGGTCAAATGAGTAAAAAAAATCCCACCCACATTTTTCCTTGAGGGAAAAATAGAACATATTTTTCATAACACACGTGAGAAATTCTGAATTCATTCTTCCCATGAAGCATGTATTGAGTGCCACATTATATCCCCTTCATGTTCCTTAGTCTTTTTGCTGCTGCAGTGCATGTATTTGAATTCAGTGCAATAGATCTGGGATTTATGGTAGATCAACCACATAGGTGTGTGCCAATTTGTAATGATGCTTGGCTTCACATATTGTGCTGGGTTACCAGAGCTATCAGCTAGCCAGAGATTTCTTTGCAATGCCGTAGACTCGGCTCTGAAGGTAGAATCAGCTTGGGTGTTTTTCTGTGTTCTCAGGAAGTGTGGGCAGCTAACTGCTGCCCTAATTCTGAGTCTGTAGAAATGTGGTAATTCTATCCTTTTTATAATGGATTGTCCTTAATGTATTTCACAAGGTGAAACTAAATGCTTTTGAAATTTCACCAAAAAGTGGTAGGTCTGCCCTCTGTTCTCTTAGCTCCCTTCGTTTGAAAATGTATAGGGTTTTAACAGGAATGATAACACTTTTGTTTTTTTGTTGAGGAACTGGGAATTCTGAAATCATCTCCTTTTTGGCAAAGAGCTCTATTGGACCTTTGTTGATAACAGACCATAAAGTAAAATAAATATATGACCTTTTTTAACCTAGAGGGACAGCCAAAAAAAAATGTGTAAAGTAGTCTAAATGCCATTTGCATTCTGCATGAATGCTTATTTGGAAATTTCTTGCATCTGATCACCTCTGAATTCATTTATTTAGTGATTGGCTCATGGATCTCTTTCTACTTACACACAAAGAGAACATTTGAGGATGCTCATAAGTTCACACTGAAGACAGACTTTTTTTTTAAAGAAATTCCATTCATTCTTTCAGAATTATGAAAAAAATCAGTGCTTTTTAAAAGCTATTTTATTGCCAAGCTATTTGCCTACCAATGTCTCACTATAACTTTAGGAATCTGAAAAATTATCTTTAGAGGGAATTAGTATGAATGATTTATTAGCCCTCCTTTCTGATGCTTTTAGATCCTTCAAGATTGTCAGTGCTAAATAAACAACGGAAAACAATATTATTTATATATTTTTTGCATTTTCTAAATTGATTAAGAGTTTGTAAGACTTGATTGACTTCTACTCTAGGATAAATAGGGTCAAAAATAAGATGTTTTTCAGAAGTACTTTCTTCTCCTTATTTTGTACTTTGCCTGGTTCCGAGTAATTGTTTTGCTTCATTCCTTCATTCTGACTTGTTACGGTATATCACAGAGAAGAACATGGAGGAGAAAGAACACTTCTGTCAGTCTTCTTCCCAGTTTTCTGCTTGAATTGTGACTTCTACTAAGTTTAAGAAGCTCCTACTGACAGTCAATGGTCTCTGAGGTAAGGAGTTCAGGATCATTGCTTTATTCCCTCTGTCCAAAATGGGGACCAATGTCCCCTTGACAGCTATGACTTGACTCCAAGGTGTCTGATCAGGAAGATGGACCATATGCCACCTTTCCCAAGACACCTAGTTGTGAGACTTGTATTGTATACAACCAACTACGTATTTCACAGTACTTCTTCACTCTAACCCATTCTTCCAGCGCAAATTCTCAAACTCCTCTCCCAGAAACAGATGTCAGACTTTAAGGATATTGGACACCATCCACTCCCCAGGCACACTCTCAAGGTCTCTCAAAAAAACTTTAATATCAATTGTAAGACATGGGAGGCACTAGCACAGGACCACCCAGCATGCCATGCCCATATCAAAAAAGGAGCCGTACTTCATGAACAAAGCAGAATTGCAGTAGCACAAAGGAAATAGGAGCAATGCAAATCGAGAGCCCTCTTTTTCCCAAGAGTTATAATGGACCACTTGTGCCCAAACTCTGGTAGAGTCTTCCAAATTCCTACTGGACTAATCAGCCATAGCTGAACATACTGTACCTTGATTTCAACATCATGATGTGTCAGTCTTTTTCAAAAACAAAAACCAAACAACAACTCCCTGGACACCCAAAGCAACTCCTGCATTGGTGCTACTAAAAACTCCAACGTTCCTATACCCTTCTCGTCAACAGCTTCACTGCTTGGCTTTGGCAGACACCCCAGGAGGGGAGGGTCTTATGCTTTAGGACAGTGACTAGGTAATAAAAATTCTGCCCACTGCCTTTCCATTTTAGGTGGGAAAAAGAGAGTAGGGGAAACAAGAAGCGATGGGTTCTGACAGATCATAGAATTCATCATTTCCTCTCACAAACTGCTCTATAGTTGTAATGGGCACTGTTATATTTCCAATCGTCTAGATTCACAACATCAGTGATGTATCTGATTCCTCATGCTCTTTTGCCTCATATATCTAGTTAGCTGTCAAAACTTTTAATTACTCCATTTGCATTTTATAATCTGTTCATTAGTCTAGTTCAAGCCCTAATCACCTATGCCTGGAGTATTATAATAGCCTCCTCATTTCTCTCCCTGTTTTAAATATCTCCTTCCCCAAGTCATCTTCTATACAGCTGCCAGAGTAAGTTTTCTAAATCTACTCCTTTATTTAATAAAATTCAAGGGCTCCCTATTCACTGTAGGATCAAATTTTATTTTAGCATCATGTCCCTCTTTTCTTTGTCTTTTACAGCAGTGTGTCAATTACCTGGAACAAAGTACATTACTTAAATTTATTGACAAACAATAAACCTTACCATTTTTTATATTTTTCAATACTTTTCAATGGCAATGTATCTTTTTTTGGCTATAATTGCTTCTTTTACACAATTTGGCATTGAATTCAAAAGATTTTTGACACATATTCATCATTCATTATGAAATTGTACTTTTATCACATGGTATCAAGCATAACTTTGATTTAATCTTCAATTTTTCCAACTTTAGCTTTGATCAAAACCGATAGGTTTTCTCTGGGATTAAAATTAGGTGGGTTCACAGGTCAATAACATTTGTTTATCTCCAGTTTTATTAATTTTTAAACCTTTTTGTGATGTGTGGCATAGTGCAAAGTCATTTGTGTAGTATTCTATCTTCCTTTGGGAATTTCTGTAATGCTGTGACAATTCTGTGTCTAGGCATATTTATCAGAGTTCATTGTTTCCTCAATTGGATCAAGATTTCCAGACCTATCAAAAGTAAAAAATCTCTCAAACATTTTAATAGATTTTATAGTTTGGTGAAGATATCTAATCATTTAATCAGTAGATGTATATCAAATACATATGTAATATGTATTAAATGCTTTAAATGTGCTAGGGACTGTGCTAGGCACTGGGGATACAAGAATAAAGAATGAAACGATCCCTACTACAAAGGACCTTACATTCTAAACCCAGAACTTAAAGACTCTCTTAGACTTCTTTTGACAGTTTCCAGACAATGATGTCATCAAGATGTGATGAATCTTCTAACTCATTCACTTCTCGCAAAGCATCTTACAGTGTTAGATGATAACAATATTACTTTTGGGTTAAGGTTGGCTTTAACTTGATACAGAGAAAGCAGAGGATGTACCTATGTGCAGCTGTTAAGAGACAGCTGAGAGAACCTCTACTGAATCTACCATACCTATGTGTGAGTGAGTGCCATGAGATTTCAGAGCCTCAACTCAGCAGACAAGAGGCAGATACATTTCAATGTTCTGCAACTCATATATCTCCCATCAAGGACAAGAAAATTTGAGCTAAAAGAAGTTACCTCTGTTGGGAAGGTGACTAAACAACTTTTAATTCAATGTGACAAAATATTTCTTAAGTTCTTTCTGTATGCCCGGAATTTTCGTAGGCATCTGGGACATGTTTAAAAAAAGTATGATAGTCCCTTGCCTTCATCAAACTTATATTCTTCTAGGTTCCCTGAAGCAAGGAAATGATTTGATCAGACCTGTGCCTTAGGAAGATTATTTTCATTCTTGTGAGGGATAGATTAGAGATGGAGAGTTGAAATAAGGAGTCAAGGGGCCATTGCCATTATTCACAGGAGAGGTAATGAGGATCTGAACTTGAGTTATAACAGTGGGGAGGGGATAGCCAGAAGAGATATTATAGAGGCAGGACTAATAGACTAGATCTTGAGCATTAGATATGCCAAAGAGTCAAAGAAATGATGAGATTCCAAATCTGGAAGACTAGAAAGTTGTGGTGAACATCAACAAAATGGGAAAGTTAGGAGGACGGGCAGATTTTTTTTGGGAAATATCATAAATTTACTTCTAAAAATGTTGAATTTGAGGTACTAGACATGTTTTATAAGACAGATGAAAATGTGGAACTGGGATATGTATGTGTATGTATATATATGTGTATGTTTGTGTGTGTGTATATGTATGTCTGTACACACACACATACACAAATACACACACACAGATATTTATGGATTTGTGAAGCCTCTATATAAGGTTAAGTCATAAGAGTTGATGAGATCAGTAAAGGAGAGAGTTGAGAAAGAAAGGTGTAAAGAGATGAGGACAGATCCTACGAGGGAAAATTAAAACCACCAGAGACGGCTGATGCTCCTAGAGGTAGAAGTAGTATATGAAGTATATGGAAAGTAATCTGAAAGAGGAGGCATTAGCATCTGGTAGAGAGAACGGGATCTCAGGGGAATGCCAGAGCTGGAAAAGGCCTTCTGCACCAGATAGGCTTTGACTTGATAGGTCTTAAAGGGGAGACTGAGAGAAACAAAATGAAGAGTCGTCACATTCCAGGCATTGGGGACAGCCAGTGCAAAGACATGGAGATGGGAAATACAGTGCTACATTGGAGGGACTGCAATTAGGTCAGTGTAATTGGATTGCAGAGTGCATAGGGGAGAGTAAAGTATGCAAAGATGGGCAATGTATGAAGTGCCTAGGTTACAAAGAGCTTTATATGCCAAATAGATGACTTTACATTTAATCTTGGAGTAAATAAAGAGCCATTGGTGCCTACTGAGCAGAGTGAGAAGTGACATGGTCAGATCTACACTTTAGAAAAATCACCGGCAGCTAAGAGGGAGAGGGGTGGGATGGTGTGGGGAGAGTCCTGAGGCCCGAGACCTATTATAAGCCTAGAAAACAGTACAGGCAATATGGGGGGTGGGGGAGGTGCCTGACATAGGGTCATGGGTGTGAGTAGAGAAAAGGTGAGAGAAATGAGACTTATGAAGTTAGAAATGTGCTCTTTCTGAGAAAAGTGCTTTGTCTGTGCATCCCTAACACAGTGTATTGCAACTATGAAGTTCATTGAATTGTGCATATGAATGTATATGTACACATACCCAACCATATGTATCTTCATATCCTAAACTTTCTTTTGGCTTTATTTTGGAACTGAATATTCATTCCACCTCTAACAAGGATTTGAAGTTCTATTTTTCTTCACATTTGTATTCAGTAACGCCCTCAGCATTTCTCAAATTACTATTGTGGGTTAAGACAAGAAGAAAACAACAATGTTAAAAATATATTGCTTCTTTATGCCACTACTACAAAAACTGAGCAAACCAATGTGTCGGAGAAGGCTTTGTTTTCAAAGGGGAAAAATGAACTTGGGATTTGTTCAGTCCTTTCAACCTTTGACCAAGGAGATGTAGCACCTTTGAATGATAAAGACAAATTGGTTTGGATGCAGTGAAAATCACAGCTATTCCCAAGATCATTTTGATAAGTTAGATGATGTTTGGGTCCTCTAAAGGTTCAGATCCTTAAGCATTCAGGAATAACAATTCTTGGGTTATGGATTAAGAGTAGAAAGGGAAGTTAAGGGTCACATAGTTCAACCCTATTATTTTAAAGATGAGGAAACTGTAGCCCAGAGTTCCTAAGGGACTCGCCTGAGATCATACAGGTAGTAGGAGGTACATGCAGATTTCAGGGCTAAGTCCTGGTTCTTCAAATATAAATTCTAAAGAGACTTTAACTCTCCCCACCCCCAGCTTCAATAGATCATGGGATTTTGATTGATTTTGCTTATAGCTCTAAAACCAAGTTGCTAGAAGTAGATCTTTGCAGTTCTCTTATAGATGGCCATGATCATCCTAGACAATTGCATTATTGAAAGAAAATTAAGTATGGTAAGAAGTTTCAGAAATGGAGCAAAGGGTTCCATAAAATCAGTAGGGTCAGATAGAGTTCTTTTAAAGTTGAACCTGTTGGGGCAGCTAGGTGGCACAGTGAATAGAGCACTGGCCCTGGAGTCAGGAGGACCTGAGTTCAAATCCGATCTCAGACACTTGACACGCTTATTAGCTGTGTGACCTTCGGCAAGTCACTTAACCCCAATTGCCCTGCCTTCCCTCCTCCAAAAAAAAAAATTGAACCCGTTAGGAAGATTCCCCACAAAAACAAAACAAAACAAAAATAAATGTTTATGACACTGGTACAGGAAAATCTCACTAGATAGAGGCCAAAATGGAGGTGAGGAGGTGAAGGACAGGAGTCGTATATTCCATGAAAGAAATGCAGACCTAATCTTAGCTGTGTCATTAACTGTGTGACCTTGGACGAATCACTTACATTCAGTTTTCTTATCTATAAAGTAAAAGGCATAGCCTCTCTAAGATCCTTTCAAGGTCTACAATTCTGATTCCAAGAGTCTCTCAACCCAGGAAGATAATCTATTCTTCATGCAAAGGCCTTACAATTACATGTCATAACTTTGGTTTGATTTTGAATTAAGATGTTGGCTGAGATGTAAGTTTATCCTGATGGAAAGAAAAAAGTTAGAGGGTTTTTTCCCCCTGAGTAAAAACTGTCACTTATAGAACCAAAGAAGCCAATGAGTTTGTAAATCATTAACTTACCTATTTATCACTCTAGGGGAGGCTGAGATTACTTTGCCTTCTGTGTCTGAGGCAGATCTCATAGCCTGAATATGAATCATGTTCTAATTGCAAACATATTTGACTACTTTTTCTCTCAAAATTAAAAAAAAATACAATTACATTTTGGTTGTTATTTGAAACATGCCCACTACTAAGGGGTTACGCTACTTTATGGTTAAAGAAACTAATGTTTTTCAAGTTCTTACATGCATGACAAAGCTAACCATTTATGGGAAATGAGACAGAGAAATTGGTACATTCTGTGATTTCTAGGAAATTCACTCTAGTCAGTGTGACCTAGAGTAAACTTGAGTCTGCCCAAATTTAAACTTACCTGAAAGCCACTGTCTAGGCTTGTCTCACTGCAATGCAACCTTAGAAGACCATGAATGTTAGGAAATGGAGCTCATTCTGTTTCTAGATCTGTCCTGTACTCCCCATGTGACCTTTGCCTCTTATCACAGTGCCATGAATTCAGTGAGTTCTCGGAGGTTCCTGTTGATGAAAAGTGAGATGTTTCACTTTTGTGAATACTTTGATTCTTCTCTTTTGCAAACTAAGACAGAAGACTAGCATTTTATCTCTCTTAGACAAGAGATATAAGGGCTGATGGGAGAAGGATTGCTGACACATTTCTGGAATAATTATATGTTGGGGCTGGGAGGAAGGAAAGAAAGCAAGCATTTAGTAAGACATCTACTATGGGCCAGGTACTGTGTTAATCACTTTACAAATCTCATCTCATTTGATTTTCACAAGAACTCTGGGGCCATTATAATCCCCATATTACAGTCGAGGAAACTGAGGTAGAAAGAGGTTAAAGTAATCTGCCCAGTGTCACAGCTAGTAAGTATCTAAGGTTAGATTTGAACCCAGATCTTCCTGACTCCAGCATTAGCATTGATTCCACTGGGCCACCTAGCTGCCTCTATGAAGATCATTTAATTAAACCCTAATTTCATACATAAGAGACCCGAAGTCCAAATGAGGGAGAGAATGATTTGCTTAAAGTCACATAGCTAGCAATCTAATGGCAGGTCTGAGACTAGAGGCCAGGTCCCCGGCTCCTAGAATAATCCTTTTTCTTCTACACCATGCTTCCTAACTCTTCAGAGAAAAGTTACATAAATATAAGGTCTTAATTGAAAATAGCTTGAAATAAATAGCTTGAGATGAAATGCCAAGCCCATAAGCTCCAGGGAATTTCTGCATATGTAGACAAAATTCTTGTTTCATGGTGTAATAGGGTGACTGAATAGGATGAGCAAAGGGACTCACGGCCTTCAGCTGGAAGCTGCTGAACCTGTCTTGTAGCAGATGACAGTAGTTACCATCTGACAGTTATTCTGTGGCTTAGGGGAAATGGCTTGTGGTTACAGTCCAATCCCTTTTGGACAGGTATCCACATCATAAAAACCACCACTAAATTTGGCACCAGATGAACTGTCCTTGGCCAGAAAGAAAGTAGGACAGAATCAGCATTCAGACAGGAGTGCCTTGACCATCTAACCTGGTCACTTTGGGTCAGGGCTATGCTGCCATTTGGAGTGATACATGAAAACGCTACCAATCAGGGCTTCATTGTATTAGCTGGTCTATGGCTAAACTTGGGAGTTCAGAGAGTTGGTCTTTCCCCATCTGACATACTTTTCAATCACTTAAAATTCATGTAGAGAATGAAACAAATTCTCTATAAAGTCCAAATGGTTTTCTGTCAGCCTGTTTTTAATATAATTAGATAAGAATACAATACAAAAATATTCAGGTCAGTTTCTAATACTCTGCAGTAGATCAGGAAAAGACTAGGCAATGAAGAGAAAAATAAATAGATTGGTGATGCCCCTCCGGCCCTCTTCTTCCTCCCTTCCCCTTCAAATCATTTATTAGTAAAGTGCATCTCTTAGTGAACTGGCAGGTGCTTGGAAATCTTTCCTTTGTGTACCTCCAGGGCAATAAGGACAATGTGATCACTATGGGCAAAGGTGTCTTCTCACACATTTTTTGTGTCTTAAGGGGAATAAATTATAACCAAGTTCTTTCACCAAGAACTCACTTCTTAGAGAAACAATGCAGAGTAACAAATTAAGTGCCCAATTTGGAATCAGGAAAACCTGGGTTCATGTCCTGACTGTGACATATCCTCACTGTGTGACCACAGGCAAGTCATTTAATCTCTCTACACATAAACTTTTTTATCTGTAAAACAGAATAATAGCAGCAACTTCTCAGGGTTATTCTAAGGAGACTATGTTGAAATATGCTCTGCAAATCTTAAATTGTTACACAAATGGCAGTTATTATTATTGATATCATCAAGGCTCCATACCTGGGTATTTCCTACGTCACACACAATTCAACATGGCAATGAAAAGACAGAGAATACTAAGTGATGCCAGGGATTTCAAGGACGTTTCCATCCAAGAAGCAATAGCAGTGGTTTCAAGGGACCTGAAGGCCTTTAATAGGGCAAGTATTTGGGACATAAGTCAGCTGGAAGGTGGCATAGCTAAGTTTGGTCTCAAAGGGGAGGGTGGGTGCACCTCCTGCTGGTCAGAAAAATGAGGTCAACTTAGCGACAGTCTGAGGTGAACACAAGTTTTATTTCTTGGCTCGGGCTGACAGCATAACTGTCAGGAAGGCACACAGGGTGATTTTTCAGAGTGAGGAGAGAAGGGCAAAATGTTTGTAAAGAGCTTAAGAAGTGCTTATAAACATTGAAAAGGGACAAGGCCTTGGAGAGGTAGGCCAACTTTCCAAACCAAACCTCTGCAGTGCAATTCCATTGGCTGAGTTATAACTGAAGATAAGTTTCTGGTTGAACTGTGCAGTACAAGGGCTGACTTTTGCCAGGACTCGAGTAAACATGGCAGAGAAATATTTCTCTCCTTTTGGGAATATTGGGTTTTTTCCCCCTGAAACTATGCTTCTTCCCTTACCTGGAAGAAGTTGCAGTGCTAATTGTATCAAACAAATGCAAAATAGATGAATTAGTCTGGAAGATTCTTAATATCAACACATGATAACCTAGATCCAGCGCTAAAATATGTCAATAAAATGTTTTCTTTCTACTATTTTCACTTCATTCCTTTGTATAAACATAACTTTTGGAGAAGGAGGTAATAATCTGAAGAGGAATTAAAAATGGAACAGCTGTTTTTTACTAAACAAAGTACCTTCAGGCTATGATCCAATACTACTCTAAGATGGCAAAAACAGTGCTCATATAAAAGTTTAAAGAGAAGAGGACAGAATTGGTCTAAATGATAACCTAGAACCCATACCTCAACTGCCTGAGTCATCATAAATTGTGGCCTACATAAAGATTCATGTCATGAAAGGAAATGCCCCATCAAAGTTCAAATATAATCTATTTCCTTTCATTTTGATTGAAATCGGCCTCTCTGAGGTTTTTTACTTAGTAAATTATTTTTAAATTTTAGGAGGTGGAAGTCCCTATGAAAAGAAAAAAAGTAGTTCGGCATAAAGGATAGAGGATTCTATCTCAGAGTTAGGAAGATCTGGACTCAAGTCTTACTACTTAATAGGACCCTGGGCAAATCAATTAAAGTCTCAGTGCTTCAGGCAACTTGCAGAGAAAGTGTCGAACCCTGTTGATAGAGGGAGTTTCTTGACCATAAATTTCTTATGCCAATGAAATCATAATTTAAGTTTTAAAAAACAGTAAAACTTCATGGGGGGGGGGGAGTCCTAGCACATTCTTTAGATGGTCTTCAGATTCAACTTCAATTCTTTTATTTTTTTTTTGCCTTTTTTTAAAATCTTCAATCATTTTAAATTCCCTACACTGTCTCTGTCTCTTCATGTACCATTTATCAACATTAGTCTATATTTTGAAATCAGAAGCATCATGTCCTTTGGCCATTTCTTCGTCACCTAAGGCAATGGTATCAAACTCAAATGGAAACATCCCCATGGACCACAGATTAACATTATCTATGTTGCATTTGTTAAACATTTTTCAAATTACATTTTAACTTAGTTAGACCACACTTAGGAGTCAAGCATGCCAGAACTTTAAATTTGACATCTCTGTCCTAAGATTCTTTAGTCATTTATAGCAAAACCTTATTCCAGGTAAATCAAATAAATAAGAATGCCTCACTGTGGCTCATCTAGGACTAAAGAGGACTTGATTTTTTTTTCCTATGGACTCCATCCTCTAAAGAGCTTTAGAGATACCCAGTAAAACAACTTCCTAAGGAAAACCACTTAACAATTAGAGCTGTATAAAAGTGGCATGGCTTGTTTTGAGAGGGGTTGGGTCCTTTCACCCCTTGGATATCTTCAGGCAGAGGCTGGATACCCACTTGTCTGGTACGTTATGATGGGGATTCCTTTCTGTGTCATTTGAATGAAGTATCTACTCACATCTCTTCTAACTCTCAAATTCTAGGATTCTGTTCTTTTAGTTAACATCACCTTATCTGACTTTCCCTTTTAAACAAAGAATTAAAAGTTCCATTTTAGAATAATGGCATCTTGAAATGGCTTCTTCTGGATTCCTTGGGTGCTCTTTGAGGTAAGGAATTTTTTCCCCTTTTGCTCAATCTGGGCTTAGTACAGTGCTCGGCATACAGTAGGCACATAATAAATGTTTATTGAGTGATTGGTTGTTGACTTTGGCATTCCTTTAATGGTCACAGGGAGGGATAGGTGCAACAGCAGTAGGCACCACCAGGGGGTGCCAAAGGACCAGAACCTGTTGGTATAGTAGGCTCAAGATTACTGGGAAATGAGGATAAAAACATTCTCAACAGTGAAGGGCTCTTCTTATGGTTTAGATTTTATATATACACTTAAAGCCTATTAGAGCTGAAAAGGGCAATAATCTTTTACAGATGAGGAAATCAAGGCCCAGAGAAGTAAAATGATTTCTCCAAGGTGGTTAGTGGTAAAGAGTCAGGTCTGGAATTCAGTTCTCATGACCTATGATCTTTCCCCTATACAACAATACAAAGCCCAAGGGAAATCTGCATGTGGGGCCTGGTAAACTACTGATCTCCTAATTGCCTTCTTCAGCTCTTTGGAGAGCTTGGAGAATTGTCTCCTTTCCAGAATTTCAGGCTGAATCACATGAACTAGGGAGCTAGTTTCACTTTTTACTCAATCCCCAAGGGGCACTTGGACTTGTCCCAGCTACTTCCAATTTGCTTATGGAAAACAAGTTTATTTTTTTTAAAGCTTTTTCCTTGCTTCTTTAAATCTTTATGTTTCATTAGGTTCCACAGGGTCCATCTTATTTCTTTCTGTAGTCAGAAGGTACATTGCCGCTTTTTGGACCTATGTCAAAAGTACCAAAATCACTCATGCCAAAAAACACATCAGGGGCTCATATTTTAAACCATATTGAAAAGCCCATGTTACAATGCATGCTAAAGCCCTTCTCAAAGTGATGCAGATGCAATTACTCATGTTTAAAACCTATGCCAGAGGCTGATGCTTGAGTCCCTGATTTTAAAACTAATGAATAATCCCAATCCATGTTATAAACCCAGGTAAAAAGCTTATACTACACCATAAATTAGAATTTAGGTCAATAGCTCATTCAGCAGGAAAACTTTATTTTTTTTCCCAAGTAACAATTTGGGTGTTTAACTCACCTTTTCTTTCAAGTGCCCATCAATGAATATACTTCCTTTTGAAGTGACAGCTGCCTTGCCTGGGCTGCATCTTGGATCAATGAATTTATAGCTGTCAGGGTTAATCAACCTACCAAAACACAAACAAGCAATTGGGACGCTTGTTCCAGCTAATTCCTACAAATGTGCAGGTTGGGTGGGCAATACTTAAACTAGGAATTGAAGCAATTTTTTTGGAATTGGGCCACGTATGATCTCACCAGTTTTCAGCTCCACTCCAGAGAGATAAGAGGAAGGCAAAAACATAGAAGATGGATCGAAAAGGGCAACATAAAGAAAGTAACATGTGACATTTCTTAATCGAGCAGCAGTTTCCTATATATTATATGACTAGGTATCACCCCTCCTGGTCTATGTCTTGGACTTCTGCCTGGACAACTCTCAAACTTATCTCAGTGATTCAGCTCAGCAATCTTTTGTTCTGCATGTTTGTTTGTTTTTTTGTTTTTTTTTTTCCCTCAATATACTCCAATGGCCTCCATAATGGCAACCTTGATGTGAGAGCTCCTCCAACCCCCTCCCCCATCCAAACTCCGAACTCTCCCTGCCCCTCCCCCCATCTGATAGATAGTGCCATGAATGCTATTCAGGTTGATACACATCCATTTTGTTATGAAAACATCATTCTATTAATATAAATACCCCCAGCATTTGCCAGGGCTAACTAGAACAGGTGCAAAGTCTTTGGATGCTTGCTCATACTGAGAAATGAAAAGAGTGTACAAACAGTTTTCTCTGGTGGTGGCAGTGGTGGTGTCGATGTAACATTCATCTCTCTTGCATTCCTTGATGTTCAGGGAAGATAGCCCATGAAACTTAATATGTCTGGCTTACAAGGTAGTGGCGGGGGAGGAGCAGGAGGAGGAAGAGAAAGATAGGGAGGACACTGGCTCTCAGACTGTTTATGCCAATATCCTCCCTCCTTGTGCTCTGTCCCAATATGGGGCATACATACTCTCTGCCTGCTGTTGGTTCTGTTACCATGGATTGAGAGAGGTTGCCAACACAAGTATTCTGCTGATCTTGAAATCAGAAGGCAGCTCAGAGGCTCCTGATGTCTCAGCTCTGTTTTTAATTTTATCTGAGTGACTGCCACTCTGTTTTGCCTCTGGTTTCAAATTTACTTTGTAGTTTCCTGGGTAAAGGGAAGCCAGTGGAGAAACAGCTCACATAAGTTTCTGTTTGTCCTTTTGTGATTTTCAATGGGGCCAAAGCAAAGAAAGGCAGTTATTAAGTGAACTGACAACAAGAATAGAGAGGAATTAGTAGAATGTGAGCATTTACTGCTCTTCCTTTTTGTCTTCCCTCCCTTTCCCCTTCAAATGAATATTTATTAAGCCTCTACTATGTGCAAGGCATTGTGTTTGGTCTTGAGGGAGATGCAGAGACAAAGAAAATGTAGCCCCTGATTTCTAGGTACTTGTGGTCGGTGGTAGATGGGGTGGGTATGGTATAAGCTTCTTAAATGGCACCCAGCAGGCACAAATATTGCCTAATTTGATCCTTACAACAAACTTGGATGGTGGGTACTATTATTATCCCTCTTTTGTAGTTGAGAAAACGGTCAAAATGAGTTTCAGTGACTTGCCCAGGGATAGTACAGAGATAGTACATGCCAGAAGCTAGATTTGAATTCAGGTCTTCCAGCCTAAATGCTTTATCCACTGTGCCACCAGGCTACCTCAAGGAAAGACAGGACTATAAAGAAACAAAATTAAAAAAAAAAAGAATACTACAGGTACATAAGAAGTGCCCGAACGGTATTTGGACACTATCCTAATGCTTACGGATCTTAATTTATGGTGGTGACTTGCTGCTTTAGATTTCAAGGACATTATATTGAACTTTTTGTTTTTGTTTTTGTTTTTTTTTTTGCTTTTTGATGGGGGAAGGCAGGGCAATTTGGGTTAAGTGACTTGCCAAAGGTCACATGGCTAGCAAGTGTTAAATGTCTGATGCTGGATTTGAACTCAGATCTTCCTGACTCCAGGGCCAGTGCTCTATTCAATGTAACACCTAGCACCCCTGATATTGAACTTTTAATGAAAGTTCATATAAAAGATTCATTATTGCTTACTGGTATTTGATTCTACTTTGACTCCATTTGGGTTTCCTTGGCAAAGATACTAGACTCCTTCTCCAGCTTATTTTACGGATGTGAAAATTGAAGCAAACAGTTTTAAGTGACTTGCTCAGGATCACATGGCTAGTAAGTGTATGAGACCAAATTTGTACTCAGGTCCTCCTGACTCCAGACCCAACACTCTATCTACCACCCAAGCTACCTGTCCCAAAAGATTCATAGAATTATAGAATCCTAAAGTTGAATCAGATCTTAGAGTTAACTAGTTTAGCCTATACCAGAAGCATTAGAAGACCTAATGCGTCAACTAAGAGTATCTATTTCAGCATTCTTTGGGATTAACCTGTGTCATTCTTAGCTCTTTTTCTCAGCTCTACATGCCAGGGAAATTCTCAGGTAAAAGCTTGCACCTAGAACCAGGTTTTAGAAGGCAGGAAGGCAAATAAGCATTTATCAAACTCTTACTATGTGCAAGATATTGTACTAAATGCTTTACAAGTGTCATCTCAAGTGTTGATATTGTTTCCATTTTTTAGTTGAGGAAACCGAAGGGCAGAGGGAGTAAGTAAATTACCCAGAATCACACAACTTGACAGTGTCTAATGCCCAGTGTTCTGTCTCCCATATTACCTACCTAATTGCCTCCTGGACATGAAAAATATTTAGATTTCTATATGCTTCTGTGTCTATATTTCTAAAGGCTTCTATGTCTGTTCCCTTAGACTTGAAATCCAGAAAGGGTCCGCAGCACCTATAAATGTTACTAGAGATAAGAGAGTGAGAAAGGAGAACAATTTTTTGTTACTTTGTATTTGTCCTTTCTAGTTAATGATCTTATTGGGTCTTATAAGATCAGTACCTTATACTTATTTAAAGTGTTATGATTTTCACATCCATTATCCAAATATGATCATGATTTTTTTTTCTACATTTTCCAGATGAGGAAACAGAGTTTTCAAAATTTTTCTGCCTTGTGATACGCAGGTCTTTTCATCACTTTCTATTGTGTTCTCATTTCTGTAATCCATAATGCCTTGCAGATTTTGTATTTATCATTGCTTCTCTTACAGGGACATTTCTAAGCTCGGATTTTGACCTGATGTGTCAAAAGCCTTGATTTCATCCTACTTCAGACAAATCTAATTTAATTCCATTTATGGTACAACAGAGACAAGGATATAAGGCTTAGCTGAAAAGGCTTAGCTAAGTTTTAGCTAAAATCTCTTTTCAGTCTAAGGTAAGAGCTTATTAAAAACCCTGAAGATAGTACTGCCACATGGACAGGGGAAGTGGTAAGTTTAGAATGTCTGCTATCTATGGACCAGTACTTCTGGAGGAAAGCCTTGCTGGACCCTTTCCAGGGCTTCTCATCCAAGACACCTTTGGTGTCTCCTTGCTTCACCTAATTCTCACAAATGGCTCCAATAAGCTGTAGCATGTGTAGCAGTCACACCCTGGTAAACCATCTCAGGAGATGGGCTCAATCAGGTGGAGGATAACCACTAGGCCTCAAACCCATCAGTGAGTTTGGGGAGTAGGGGGGGTGTCTACTCTAGGTATGTGAAGACTAAGTGGGTGCATGAAAACAATTTGTTCCAATATTCATGAAGGCAGCTGAAACAGGCATTGTAGAGCACTTAGACCTTGGCCAGACATTGAAGACACCAGGCTTATCCACTATACCCTGGGACATCACCAGTTCTCTTGACTTTTGTCTTGCTACTGGACTTTGATACCTTTGGAAAAGCGAGGCTATCTATTTCCTGTGATTCTGCCTCACTTAAATCCAATTCATGTGCAAGTCAAGATATCACACTGTGATGTCATTGGTCTTCTTCAAGAAAGAACAAACAACATATAGAAAAGTTATTTAAAAAAAGTTCTGAAACCAGAAATCTTGAGCATTCAAAAGAAAAACAAAAAAGTGATATGGATCCCGCCACTTTGAAACACGTCTTCTGGTCTCTGTGTAATGCTGATGAAAAGTGGCGTAGGCTCGGCCGTTGCCTTTCTCCAAAGGAAGCACCAAAAAGAAAGGAATATGGATGTAAGGGCACTGGGAACAAAATAATTTTCTCTTTTGGGGTCCAGTAGCATAATAGAATATGCAACACATTGGGAATGGTGGGACAGGGCTGAAGAAGAGTCTTTATTTTTTGGGTGGACAAGAAGTCCAAAGAGTTGACAGGAGCTAATGGGACCATTAAAAGAACCCTATCTTGAAGGCGAAAAAGTCCACCTCATCACAAGTGAAAAGAGAATAATGCCTTCACTCTGAAGATCTCAAAAAGGGTTCATGATCTTAAGAGAATTATCTTTTTTAAGCTTTTTTTTTTGGAGGGGGGAGGGAAGGGCAACTGGGGTTAAGTGACTTGCCCAAGGTCACATGGCTAGTAAGTGTTAAGTGTCTGAGGCCAGATATGAACTCAGGTCCTCCTGACTCCAGGGCTGGTGCTCTATTCACTACACCATCTAGATGCCCCAAGAATTCTTAAGATAAAGGATGGTGAGTACCATTTTGAATGCATTTCAATGAAGTTCAAGGATAATGAATTCTGAAGGTCTCATGGTGATAATTATCTTCTCCAAGTAGATAACTAGGATGGAATATTTAAAAACTGCATGAATTCTTTCAGATCCTTGAACCACTTAATATATGACTCTGGTGGCTTGAAAGAACAAGCCCCCTTTAGTGGGAAGAATCTGCTTATAGACAGGAAGAATCAGGTTTAAACAGTCCCAATTGAGGATGCTATATGAAATAAGTAGACCTTAGATATAGAATTGGAGAGAGGATGTGAAATTTCCCAGGTAAAATAATTTCAAAAGGCTTTTACATCTGGTGCTTTTAGCATGTCACCTTACTATTCTGTACTAGAGGTCTACAGATTGTAGTCTATTGAAATCAGTGCTGAATTTAGAATCAAAAGAGACAAGTGTTGGGATTCCACTATGACCTTTTCCTGAGTAGGTGATTCCCAGCCAACAGTTAGACTCTCTGAGTCCACGTTTCCTCATCTTGTAAAATTATTCTGATTTCTAGTTATTCCAGATTTCTCCAATTTATCCAGGATACTTTTTCCTTTTGAGAGCACATAAAGACTTCTTATAGTAATGTCAAATAAGCCAGATAGGACAGAAGAGGTAGAAGTTCCACTATAAGAATAGTGATTTTAAAAGGGCCTTCACTTTCGATGCTTTTAACATGACACCTTCCTATACTAAAATGTTATTTTCAAAATAAATTCATTAAAAAAAAGTAGCTCAGCTAAGACTATAGCTGGAACAATTTAGAATATCATTCTACTTGTCCTGATACTGAAACTGAATATGAACAACTTAACTTGAGGTTTTAAGGGAGGCGGAAGAAACCTTGGTTCTACTGTTGGTCGTTTGTTTTTTAAACCATTTTACTGAACTCTAAGTCGTCTTTGGTGGTCAGCTGGACTGCAAACAAAAAAGCCCAATGTGCTGTCTGAGTCCTACTATCTTGAAGTATAGCAGCCAAAATTACCTGTGACCTTTCCCAGTAGTGTGAGCAGGAACTCCTGCTTGGAAGTGCAAGCGATAAAGAAATTTGGACTTCATCCTTTCATGGGTTTGCTCCTAGGAATGCTTATTGGCAGGATGCTAAGAATAAACCAGTTATTGAAGAGGGGACCTGGGAAGTTGACAGGCATGGCTAAACCCAGCAGGGAAATTTGATGAGGAAATAAGATGCTTTGTAGATGGTGTGTAGTGATTAGTTTTTTGAATGCTGGGATTTATTATATAAGTGAGAGGGGGAAGGGAGGCTTATTGTATCCCATAGATACCACTTGTGCTGGTATTCTTCAAGCTAATGAGACACATAATGCCACATTTGTTTATACATTTCTAGTGAAACCCCCTTCTGTGGAATATTTTAATGAGATTGAAAGCCAGAAGACTCAAAGCAGCAGTGTTTTTTTTTTTTAACTAAAAAAAAAGGAGGCAAAAAGCAAGAATGAAAACCACAGTTAATATTTGTTCATGTGACAAGTTTCTTTAAACAGAAGAGATGCATTTGGGAAGCTAGTATTTATTTCTCTCTCATAGTCAGGAATGGTTGGGTGGGGGTTAACACTGAGACTCATAGCTGACTGAGGGAGAGTTCCATGATTAAGCAAAAGTGAACCACAGAAGCCAGTTCTGATTTTCTACACCCGGGGATGTCTTGTGTGCCTTCACTCCGACCTAGAGAGGATTGGTCTTCACCCAAGGGCATGGACATTTAGAGAGGGCACTGAGAACACTTTCAGCCACCAGCAGTTTAGAAACAATTGAGCTTAGCATGTACTTAGAAAAAATAATTGTTTTAAATGGGAAGTCACCGATTGGGACCATCCTTTCCCTCAGCAGCAGCACCCTAGGTGAACATTTCCTCAATTATCCTCTTCTCAGGGTCTCTGTCCCCTTTGCCTCATTTCTCCTTCTGACTGAATTCGTCTTTAAAAGTTGATTTGAGGACATGGATTTTTGTATTGCTTTGCCCTAGGTGCAAAAATTGCTAGTTCCAGTTCTGCCCACACTCCTGCCTTCCCTTTGAAAGGCATCTTTCTAACTTTGCCATGCATCTGGTTAAAAGCAAGTGGTTAGCAATTATGCTAATTAGCTGTGAAAATAAGTTGGTTTAAACAGGTGAAACAGGGGCTATGTGGAAACTGAAACTTTACCTAGTGCATTGCTTCACCTCCACCCATGGAACCAGAGTCAAGCTGGACCCTCAATGGCTTGTTGGAGCTGGGCTAAACAGATTTTCTGACAGTCATTATGACCCTTTTGTGAGAAGAATTTTACCTTATCAGGCTAAAAACTCAAGTGACTTTAAATGTATTCTGTGTTTCATACTGTACAGATCATTATTTCCGTCTGATATCGTATGATTCCTTTTTTAAAATTATATTTTTGTTGTTTTTTTTGTTTTTTATTTTTTTAATTTTTGCTTTTTGGAGGGGGCAACTGGGGTTAAGTGACTTGCCCAAGGTCACATGGCTAGATTTTTGTGTTAAGTGTCTGAGGCCGTATTTGAATTCAGGTCCTTCTGACTCCAGGGCCAGTGCTCTATTCACTGTACCACCTAGCCGCCCCTATTGTACGATTCTTACTAGATTGTTAGCTCCTTGAGGATAGAGACCGTCTTTTGCCTCATGTATCCATGGCACTTAGCACACTGCCTGACACATAATAGAGATTTAATAAATGTTTATAGAGAAATTGAGAAAATAATTGTACATCTAACGTCAAAGCTAACCCAAGCATAGCTAATTTGGGGGACCACTATAAATTTTTGTGCTTGAATTTCCAAACTATGTATTTTCTGTCCTTATTATCTTTTGTTAAATGTACATTAATATGTTCAGCTTTTGTTATTTGAAGTAGCATATTAACCTGGTTACCTGAAATAATATATTAATATGAGACAGCAGAGAATAAAATTCCTTTCCTTTTTAGAAGAATGATTCAGAAGAAATCTATTATCTACTTATAAATGACTACTTATAAATTGTAGTATATAATTCTTTTAAGTATGTGAGATGAGATTTTCTCTTTGTGTTAAAAGTATATGAAATGAGTGTAAGAGGCTCGTTTGGGTCAAAGGTACCATAAACTGATTTACATATGATCCCCTTGGTTCATAATATCACAGTGTGAAACTTGCTTCACTTCCTTCCTTTGAGACAATTGGACTCAGACAGAAATGAATAACTTGTTAAAGCGAAGACTTTTTTTTTTTATAAAGAATTCAACCTATTTACAGTACAGGCATGATTAAAACCACATATTTCATCAAGGCATATTATGTGAGGTAAAATGATGTGATGGGCTAGGACAAGAAAGGCATTGTGGCAAAAGGGACAAAACACTGACTTTGCAAGTTAAGACTTGGGTTTGAATCTTAGCTTCGCCACTTAGCAGCTCAATGATTTCACTTTTCAGTTCCTTAGTGTCCTTTTCTGTAAAATGAAGGTATTGTGCTATATGAGCTCTAAGGACATTTCCAGTCATAAATCTATGAACCTATGATATAACTTGCAGCTGAACTATATGGTCTCTAAGCTTGGAAGAAGAAACAATATGAGCCATGTTATTTATTTATATTCATGAATAAAAAGAAAGAAGATACTATTTGATTTGATTTAGGAAATAGAGATTTTATTATCCGAATCAATTGTTCATGGTTACATTAACAACCCGACCTAAAGTCAGACACTTCATACTTATATATTGTATGCAATTCAGATTTTGACAACATCCTCATACTTTTTGATTAATATGCTGACAGGATCATAGTACTTGGGGTTGGAAGGGATCTTAGACATCATTTAGCTGAAGTGCCTCATTTTACATAGGAGGAAACTGGGGCATGAAAATGGTAAGTTTCACAATGCGATAAAGTTAATAGCAGAGGTCAATGTTAATTTTTAGCTGAATTTTTTTACGTTTAAATAAAAAGCATTATAATGTGTACATTTTAGAAATATCTATTTTCCCATTTCACAATATTTTTACATGTTGCTAGATAAATATTTTGAAAAGTAAATATGAACTGCCTCTGAAGTGATTGTTCCACTTCATAAAAGATGCAGCATTGTGTAAATATGGTACTACGGAATACTGGAATTAGGCAAGAATGTCTGCTTTGTTGTTGTTGCTCCCTGTGCCAAACCAAGAATGACTGGGGGTGTTTATTTTACCTTAAAATGGAAGAAGCAGAGGGAAATTGTATTTGCACCTTAAACTTCAAGGTTATATTTAGTTTATTTTTTGCAACAAATGAATTGCAGTAAATAGTATTCCTTTCATGACAGATTCCAATGTCATCTTTAAATTTTTTTCCTCATTCTTTCTTGCTGAGATCTCTCAGTCATCTTTTCTGGTTAGATTCTTTTCTTTTTTTTCTTCTTGGCCATCAATGTAACTTTTTTAAAACAGCTTCACTATGAATCTTTTATGACTGTTCTTCAGTCATCTGAGTTATACTGAATGCTGAAGGCAAAAGGATATCTCCACTCTGGATGCTGGCTAAGAGAGAAGCTACATGCAGTCCACACAAAGGAAATCCAATCCCTTAACAGCTCATTAAAAAAGCATTACCTTCCACCAGTGCTGACCTCCAGCCATAGAAAGGATAAAGATGGCTGTCTGTCAATCATGTTTACCTAACAAATTCTGGCACAATATGATGATGAATGGACAGATCTAAAAAGAGACGATATTGCTCAGAACTCTTTGGTACTCTTAATACCACCTTTAAAGAAGCAAAAGACCTCATCAGTAATCTGAAACTGCTGCTTGAGGACTAGGGCTACACCAGGGCTAAATTTGCCTGGTACTGACTGCAGATATGAGAAACACCAAATGCCAGAGACATGGTTGTTGGTTTGTTTGTTTTTTTTTTTTACATCAAGAAGGATTTTGATGTGATTGTATTCAAAAGACCACTGTAATTTCATGTATCTTAATGTTTTACTTTGGTGTGTTGGGGGTCTTTCAGTCATTTGAGAGTAGAATGAAGACTAAATGGTAGACTCTGCTTGACTTTGGCAGTAATCACAGCTTAAAGGGTACAAAGTAAACTTGAAAATTCATTTTAGTCCTTCTTCCTCTTTTCTGGACAGGTATGCACCTGTCAGAGCCCTGATATTAGAGATCATAGGATCATAGATTACACAGGATTATGGTGTCATAGGTCTAGAACTGAAACATAAACAGAGGTCACCTAATCCAAACCTTTCATTTTACAGATGAGGAAACTGAGGTTTCTAGGTAGCCTATGTGACTCACCCAAGTTCACATAGGTAGAAAGCATAAAAGAAAGAATCATCTAGCTCAAAGTTTCCCCTTAAATTAGAGAAAGATTTCTTTCCTCTATACTTAACAATATTCATGCAAAGAAGTTCTAAAATCCCTCTTACTAATATATTTCAGAATTTCTCAATTTTTAGAGTGCAAAAATTCTCTCTAAAGTATAATGCAAATCTTGGTATACTTTGGGCAGCATCCTACCCTGTCTCTTCATTGAAATTTTTAGACTCTTTACTACGCCCCCCCCCCATATTATTTTATATTTACCTATCTACTTACCTACTCTAATTTCGGCTTCTTTAAGGTAAGTAAGTTACCTTTCTTTACAGATTCCATTTCTAATGATATGGAGCCCACAAGAAGTACATACTGGAAGCCATCTTGTAAAGAGTATGGGTAGGGGTGAGTGGGGGTATTCCCTACGATAAAAATGTAATTTAGGGAAAATGTTTATTTCTTGTTCACCTCATCTTTTCCCTAAAGTACAGTTCCCTTTGCCCAACTACTATTTATTGAATATATACATATGACATAATATGTGTATGTAATACAAACATATATGTATTTGTGTATTATATATACACAAATACGTATATACGCAGATATGCAAGACTCTCTGTGTGCACATATGTCTGTGCGTACAAGTGTGTCTGTCTATACTCTGTGCTTATATAATTACCTGAGTCTAGATTGTGAACTTCAATAGCACAAGCATTATTTTAAATTCTTGTGTGCCCCAAACTCATGGGGCATCAATCTTCATTGATCATTTTGATTATATCCTTTCAGATGTTTCCCCTATTGTGGGCCAATTCAGGGTTCAAATGTGGGATGCTATCAGACTCTCTAGTAAAAATCTTCCAAAGGAAGACTTTTCTGTGGTACCTACACATTAGAGACCTGTTTATAGATTCCAAGGTCAAATTTGTTTTTAAAATAATAATCTTACTTTGTTGTTTCATATTTAACTTGTGTTCCACCATGGCTACCAGGTCTATTTTTTTCACCTTATTCATCCCTTGTCAGCCTTTTCTCATCTTGTGCTTATGTAGCTCTTGCACGCAGGTAGATGGAGAAGGGATGCTAGGAATTTTAGACTTAAAATCAGGAAGTCCTGAGTTCAAATCCTACTTTAACAAATTCTCTGAGTTACCTTGAGCAATTCTCTTAACTTTCTGCCTCAATTTCTTCATCTGTAATGGTGATGTAATAGTGCCTGCCTCCAAGGTAGTTGTGAGGAAAAAACAAGGCTACATATATGAAACACTTTGCAAACCTGAAAGCACTCTATAAAAGCTAGCTATTAATATTGCATATTTCTTTTTATATTACTATATCCTCTTTCATTATCCTTTAGAAGATGGCTATGCACTTTTTATAGGTGAGACAGGATTAAACATCTGTTTAATGTTCTATCTTTAAATGTCAAATACTAATTCTTTTTTTTGAAAGGAAGTATACAGCATTCTGAAAGTAATCTTCCCCAAATGTGACTTCAGCGGTGGCTTAGGGCTCTGAGATTCAGAGCTGGGTGGAAAAAAAACACCAAGAATTTAGTAAAGGAGTTACTGGTCTCATGGTCTGTTATCATTGATCTGCTAATGAATTGGGGGGGGGGGGGAGGAGACAGGAAGATCTGGAAAAAGTAACTTTTGGAGAGGGCAACCAGTGTCATATCCTGCTGAGATATGACACAAGGTAGTGATTAGTCAAACACTGGATTGAAGGAGGGGCTATCATTCCTGAGAGGTAGAAGATAAGAGTCCAAATGAAAAAGCCAGGTATTGTTGGCATCAGAGTATCTTGAAGGCACTGAATACCAAAAGGCTATAATAAGTAGGAAAACTAACTACAAAACAAAAATTCAGGAGCTCAGGACCAAAGCAAGAGATGAAATACAAGGGAGTGATTTAGAGCTTCGTTCGGTTTGCTTGACTCAGATTGCCTGACTCAGTTTGTCTCTCCAAAGCTTAAGACTTTTTATGCCAAAAAAATGCCCATCACAGCAAGTAATCACTTGAAATTAAACAGAATGGTTAATAAGGCAGATCAAAAGGCAAACTTCCAAGTTCAGAACCTCAGGATTTCTAAGAAAAGGAAGAGATAGATGTGCTAAACCAGAGTAGAAGGGCATAGGGTGAGCTCAGGGCAAAACACAGGGCAAGACCTCTTGGGGAGATTAGAAAGGAAAGGATCTTTCTCATCCAAGGAGTCAGGGGAAACACAAACCTCCTACCTGAGTCCATAATCAGAAAGTGTGAAATCAATAATATGGACATGTCATTAAATATATAAGACCAGAAGAGGGATACGTTCAGATAATACAAAGACAGAAAGGGCTACCTCCAGTGTTAGTAAGTAGTTTTTCCATCACTGTAGATCATAAAGCAGATACTGAACTGGATATTTTATGGAAATATTGTAGTGGGGATTTCTTGTGAACTACTCATTAGACTTTATGACCTCTGAGGTCCCCTCTACCTCTGATATTCTATAAACCAACACACACATTCACATAGTTCTTGCATCAGTAGGATTAAATCAGGCAACCTCCCTTTTGAAGTTACCATAAAAATCCATTAAGGCAACATCCATCTATTGTTTACTTTATGTATTAATAAATCAATCATTCCACATGTCAAGGCCTGGGGCTCCCATTCTCAGAGATAAGAATTACAGATGTAGATGCTAGAAGGATTGAGAACCTTACAGTTTTACCCAACTAAATCCATTGGCTAGAGATGGAGATAATATCTAGCTTGGGCATTGGGCCCGCAGACTCTGAGGATAAAAGCTTGTAGAAGTTTGGAGTCGGCCAGGAAAAGGAAGAGGAACTAAGGAAGACAAGATTGACTGATAAGATCAATATAAACTCTGAAACTTTCCCCTTTGATTTGTTGTTGTAGCCCCCTCTCACCATTTTCCCCTGTAGTGCATGTTAGTAAAATACTTCAAAAACAGGCTTCTGTTCTTTCAGCCTTAGCTGTGTTGAGAGACCTAGCACAGACATGGGGGAAGAGGAAGGCAGGAATCCAGGGCTTTCTGGTGGGAAAGAAAAGTGGAATTTGGGAGTGGTAGTGGAGATAATTCAAATCAACAAATGTGTTAGATTCCTATTTTGTGCAAAGGTACTGTTTTAGGTTATGGAGATAAAAGACCAAAACAAAGAAAAAAAGACCCTGCCCTCAAGGAACTTATATTCTAATTGAGGCATACAATATAGAAAAGTGTAAGTAAATATAAGATAATTTTAGGAAATATCAAACCATGGCAATCATAAGGTGATCCCTGAATATAGTTAAGGATTCTTGAAGGTGAAACTGTGGACAAAACTTATCTTAAATGTGGAAAATTGCTTGTACAAGAGTGCAGATATGAAAGGGAACAGATGGTTGTCCAATTTGGTGAAGACATGGGAAATGATTAGATATAAAGGATGAAGGAGAAGGACGTGTCAAGGATAGCTTAGAGGTTGTATGAAGGATGATTGATGACGCTCTCTATAGAAATCATGGATTTTGAAAGAAGTGTGGGTTTGGCAGAGATTATAAAGGAAAAGAAAGACCTGTGTTGCCACAATCCCTAATGAATTCCATCCTTATTAATATAGTGGAACGTTATGGTGTCATAAGTAATGAAGAATGTGAAGAATTCAAAGAAAGATGGGAAGAATTCACAAAGTGATACAGAGTACATAAAGCAGAATCAAAAGACTTATACACAGAATGACTACAACTCTACAAATGATGACAAATTTAAATGGCAACAAAACTCAGAGTAAAAAACACTGGAAAACATCAGCTAATTTATAAAACTTACCCATTCTTCCACTTTTAAAAACAAACAGAAAACTATACTTTTATAATGTTTTGTAGGGATTGTACATTGCATAGGAATCTGTTGGGGCTTTATATAATTTAATAACATTTATCAAAAATTTTCATCTCTTTTATAAAGTAACGATATACATTATATTAATTACACAAATCCTTCCCTAAGGTATTCTATTTCACTCTGTTCAGTCAATTTCTTCTTTTTTTCCCCAGGTAAATATTGCATAGTTTGTGTGAAAACTGTTATAGTTTTCTACTTATTCTATGTATCTGTATATATATATGTATATATATATATATATACATATATATATATATGCATATATGTGTGTGAGTGTATATGCATATATTCCTGTTTCCATTGTGTATGTTGATATATATCATATAGATATGTCTTAGTTTTAGCTTAATTTCCTTCAAGAGAGGGACTTTATCTTCTATGTACAAAATTGATCATCAAGCCTCCCCTCTCTTTAATCCCTCTCTTATGTAGTTGCCAAATTAATATTCCTAAAGTATGAATTTGACCATTTCATTCCCCTGCTCAAGAAACTTCACTGACTCCCAATTACTTCTAAAATAGTGTAAAACCCTTTTATGTTTAGTATTTAAAGCCTGCCCCGATATGACTCCAGCCTATCCAATTTCAGTTACTTTCCCACATATACTCTATATTCCTTCCACATTGGTCTGTTTACTATTCCCCATGCATGGCTTTCCATCTCCTAAATCTTTATACATTTGTACAAATTATCTCCCATGTCTAGATTTATTTTCTCATCTCCGAATTTTGAATCCCTTTAAAGTTCAGCTCAAATGCCAGATCTGGGGCTCTTCTGATTTCTCATTGGTTGGTGCTTTTCCCAACTCCTTCAAATTACCTTGTATATTTTTTCTTTTATTTTTACTTATCTCTGTACATAAATGTTGTTATCCCAATAGAATATAAACTTCTTAAAGTTAGGAGCTGTTTTTTTTTTTAATCTTTATATTCCCAGAACCTAATAAAGTACTTTGCACATGGTAGATACACAAAAAATGTTGGTTGATTTGAATTGGTGATAGAATTTTAGAACTGATTCTTGTCTTCTCAGATGCTAATTACCATCTTATCTTTGTGTTATTTGCATATATTCAATTCTATAATCCAAGCAATTGACCTAAAATAACAAATTCTCCTCAACCTAGTATTTCTGTATATACATAGAATTAGAAGATACCATAAAAAGTCATCCAATATAACCCTTTATTTTCATAAATGTGAAAACTGAAGTTTCTTCCTCATTGTCACATATATAGGAAATAGCAGAGCCAAGATTCAAACCTATATTGTGTGAATCTTAATGTAGTGCAGTTTCTACAACACCATACTGCCTCTTGTTGATTTATACTAAATCACAGTGGTCCAATTAATACCCAGAGATTCCATTGCTAGATACATACACAAAGGATATATGGGGGGAAAGTCCCATAATCATCAAAATATTTAAAGCAGTATTTTAAGGGTATGTGTTAGCAAAGGAATGGAAATAAGGTAGATAATCTTTGACTGGGAAATGACTTACAAATTGTGGTCAATGATGCAATGGAATATTATTATGTTGTAGGAAATGATGAATGTGAGAAATTTAGAGAAGCATGGGAAGACTTATAGGAACTGATGCAAAGTAAAGTAATAGAATCGAAAATAAAACAACATACATGATGGAAACAGGAAAACAACGGCTACAAAAATGTCCTTGGAAAGAACAAAACCAGGAAACTAAATTACTGTACTTACATAACGACCTAAGAGTTTGACCTTGGAGAAGAGTTGATAAAATGCACCTCCATCCCCTTCTCCTTTATTTTTTAATTTTTGAAGAGTTGGAGGACCATGAGATGGCTTACTGTATATTCTCTTAGACTCAGATTATGTTAGTTAATTTTCTTGAATTGCTTTTTTTCCTCTTTATTTTTTTAATTCTTTGTTACAAGGTATAGATTCTGAAGTAGTGGGGGATGGAGGCATATATTTTAAAATAAAGATAATATAAAAATAAGATATCAGTAAATTTTAAAACTATTTCTGTTTTTTTGCCAGACATATTATTCTGTGAAAACTTAAGATATCAGACTAATTTAGCTTCCTTCAATTATAAGTGTTGGAATTTTACTCATTTTTCTATAGTCTTCATACCTGAAAATGGATTTATTATTTTTCCAACTATGAACATAAGCTGTTGTTAGGCTGTTATATTATTTTTCCAACTCTGGAAATTAAACTGTTACACTTTAAAAAAGTGGTTACAACCATTCCTTTCCCTTTAAAGAAAAGCTACAAAACTCATTAGAAAGAAGTTTATGGAAATATATTATGCCATCCTTGGGATAATTTTTTTTTATCCTCCAGTAATATGCCCATAGAATTCTTAAGCTGGAAGGGCACTTGGGTATGTCATCTAGTCCAATATACTTATTTTATAGTTGAAAGGATTGAGGCTCAAGGGTATGAACTGATTTCTCCAAGACCATACTGGCCAGAATAAAAACTATAAAGTCCCAGAACTCAATCTCCATTTGCTGACTTGTTCTGTAATACCACATTTCCTTAGCCACAGTTATCCTCTCACTAAAAATGTTGCCTGTATCTAGCTTTATGTATGATATTAATAGTAACAATAATAACTAGCATTTATACAGTGCTTTAAAGTTCTCAAAGTACTTTAGATCTATTATCTCATTTCATAATGTTCATAAAACCAATTTATTTCAGGATTTGATTAAAGGGTTACAACTGTTGCCACTTCCCAATCATGTGAATCCCTAGCAAACTACTCCAGAAATGAAATACTCTGTAAGTGAGCATCCAGTTAAAAAATCATGAGCCGCCATTGATACATTTACTGTTACTAGACTGACCAGAGTACACACTAACTCAAGATAGAAGATATTCAATCCAACAGCATAAACAGACAAGATGAGACAGATACACTATGCACAGTGCAGCACACTTTTTCTCAGGGACACGCACAAAGAATACACATGGAAAGTCATGCATGTTTGAGACACGTAGAGTTGCCAATATCTTCTAATGATGTCATTGGACAAGTTTGTGTCACTGTCATAATGACATCTTTTGTTTTTCAGATTTCTCTGCTACATCTCTCTCTGTTAGGCATTTGTGCTCAGTGTGTCTATCTTGACAAGGTATTTGTACTGCTACTCTTGGGTGTTATCATTTGGTCTTCAGCAGGAGCATGACTTCTTCCTTTCAGGTCCATATTTTTGGAAATTCTTTAGTTTATAGTCCATGACTTGTACCTAGTCAGCTATCTAATAAAGCTCATGGACTTTAAAAAACTTGCTTTAAAAAAAAGTTTTTTTTCCCCTCTGTTTCATCATTTGCATCTAATTTATCTGAATTACGTTCAGAAATTTCCTTTTAATTCCTAACATCAACTACTTGCAGAAAACAAGTCACAGAAGTCTTCAACTAAAAATCTACATAGGACTTAGGTAAAGTTGCATTAAAGAAATATTCTCATCATTTATTGTCCCTCCTTATCAAATGCCTCTTTTGTTCCATGCAAATCATAGTGGCTGAGTCCTAGAGAGGTGATGTGATTCGGCCAAGGTCATGCTGATAGGAATGGCTACAATATTCAAATCCAGGTCTTTGTTTCTAAGTTTAACGGCCTTTCCATTGTAGCACTAGAGACACCAGGGCAAACTCCTTTCCTCCTATAATTCCTTAATAGGTTTGGGAAGTCATATCGGAACCAGATCAATCTGAAGTCACTTCTTTAGTACCTAAAAAAAATCTGTGACCTCTCCAGTTTGGATACATCTTCCAACAATGCAGAACATAGTTCCTTCATGCCTTTGCTAAGACATGAAGACAGTTTCCTTAGTTGCTTTGATCAATCATAAAATCATCACATGGTGGCTAACATGCATGTGATAAGCTTCCCTGAACTTCACCAGGCTTGTTCTTGAAGGACATAACCTATTGATGGTTCTTTTCAGTTTAGTAAGAACTTCAAGAGCTTATTCTGAGTTGGCCTTTCTTCCAGGAATTGAGGGTCCTCCACCAGGCCATGAGACATTGGAACAGCCTCAGGAGAGGCTGTGGAATTAGAAATAGAAAATTTCTGCTTTCTTAGATTATAAGCTAGAAATTCAGACGCTGAAAATTCTTCTTTTGGCTCTGCTGATCATTTTTGCTATGACTATGAAACAAATACCATTCTGAAATGGAGAGGAAATGATGGGGCCATGCCCAGGATGCTAATCTATTGGGCCATGCAATGTAATGCAACAAGAACTGAGATAGAGATAAAAGAATTCTCAAGAATTTATTGTTTAGAGCGCAGGGGTGTGACCCACCAGGAAGGCCCTGGACACCCAGTGTGGTGGTGCAACCCACTAGGCAGGCCTCAGAGACTCGTAGCCTGCTGAGAGATCTTTGTTGGACATGGCCTGCTGACCCACCAACCACAAGGGCCAGTTCAAGGCATATCACCACAGGGCAGGGAGGAAATGAGCTGGGTAATAGACAAAGGGAGGGCCCACAGCAGGGGCAGCAGCTACCCCCTGGGACTACCCATTCACAGCTTGGAAATTTAAAAAGCCCCTAACTGAACCTCCAAGGACCAAGATGAATCTCAGCTGCTCCAATCCCCACCCCCCCCAACCCCAAAACACAGTGATTATTGCCCCAGAGGAAAATTTTTAAGCAGTAAAGGC
>CM053584.1:292589655-292608409 GCA_028627135.1 Pseudochirops cupreus
AGTTCAGGGGGAAAAGTCAGCACCCTGAACTTCAGAGAATACAAACAGAAGTCACAAACAAACAGAAAAAACAGATCAGCAGACGGCTTCCAGCATCTGACCATTACATCAGTTACCTATTCAGTTACCAGAGAGGGAAGCATCAACATCTGGGTTTTTCACAGCTGGGGGGCTCAATGGCTGTCCAAAGTCTTGTCTGGCCAAATCACACCACTCTTCTCAAAGTGAGCCCCAAACCAAAACCTCACATCAGGGCATATATATAGCCTTCTCCTGGCCTGGAGAATGTCACAGCCCTCTAGACCCACTGCCCAATCACAAAGCTACAAGGCACGGGCATTCCTGGAAAACAAGCCTGGCACCACAGGCTCCATGTGACCACATTCAGCCTATTAGGGAACAGAGTATACTTTCAAATATCCAAGGGTCCTCAGAGTCATGTAGCTACTTTAGCAAAGGGCCTAGGGGCAGAGAAGATCTTCAGATTCCCATAACAGGATGAGAGGTGGGATGATGGAGGGGAGGGCAGGGTGGGGGAGAGGGTTGCTGGAAATACACACTTTTGTGAAGGGACAGGGACAGGGTAGAGAATAGACCGGGGGGGGGGAGGGTGGGATAGGAAAGAGGGACATATAATCAGTCTCTCACAATATGTCCACTGTGGAGATGTTCTGCGTAATTACACATGTACAGCCCGTATTGAATTGCTTGTCCTTCCTTTAGGGGTGGGTGACAAGGGAAGAAGGGAAAGAATCTAGAATTTAAAGTTCTATAATCTAATGTTAAAAATATATATGCATGTATATATTATTGTTGTTGTTATTGACTACATACAACTGGGGGTTAAGATATGCAGGCACTGGGGTAGGGAGACCCATCCTGCGCTACTGGAAAGTCAGAGGGGTGATGGGGGAGGACATAGGAGAGAGCAGATTGGGGGAGGGTGGGATCACTGTTTTGGGGTGGTGGGTAGGGGAAAGATGGTGAGAAAGTTTGTAACTCAAAATCTTGTGGAAATGAGTGATGTAAACAAGAAAATAAGTAAATTAATTTTAAAAAAAGTAAGAAAGAAACACAGTTATCAAGATCAAGGACCTAACAATTGTATCTACAGCTCCATGTTCCAAAGGACATCCTTGTGTTACTGAATCTTTCAGTGGTTAACTATATATGTCATTTCTAAGTAGGATTTCTCTGTGATAGTATTTTTTTTTAAAGACAATATGGCATGAACTAATGCAGTAAGCAACTCAGAAGAGGAGATGAGGTTTATCAACCTGATAAATCCAAGAATAAATTCAGAAGCCCCAATAGTCACAACGAGTCCTTCAGAGAGAACTAACCTGTTATTGATTGAACACGCTTTTCATCTAACAGGTAGTGAGGCTGGGAGCTTCCTGTTTTTAAAACCTTGAACCTCCATTTTAAGAAAAGCAAACCATGTCTTCATTGCTCTCTGGGCTCTACTCCTGACTTTTTGGACTTTTACTACCACAACAATCTTCTCAACCCGGAACTCTGTCCCTGTAGTTCTTCACCCTGTTAAGATCACCCTACCCTTGTGGCCCTTTCCTATAAGTGTCTGGTTCTTCCCAGAAACTCCATTTTATTTTCATAATTTTTACTTAAAATGATTGTTTTTTTATTGATGAATTTATTTTTAGTTTTTAACATTCACTTCCACAAGATTCTGAGTTGCAAAATTTCTCCCCATCTCTCACCTCCCCCCACCCCAAGAAGGCATGCATTGTGAGTACTCTTTTTCCCAATTTGCCCTCCCTTCTATCAATGCCCCACCCCAATCCCCTTCCCTTCTATTTTCCTGTAGGGCAAGATAGATTTCTTTACCTCATTGTCTGTATATCTTATTTCTTCATTGCACATAAAAACAATTTTTACATTCCTTAAAAAACTTTGAGTTCCAAATTCTCTCCCTCCCTCCCTCCATACCCACTCTCCTTGAGAAGGCAAGCAATTCAACATAGGTTATACATATGTAGTCATATAAAACAATTCTGTAATAGTCATCTTGTGAAAGACTAACTATATTTCCCTCCATCCTATCCCACCCCCCATTTACTCTATTCTTTCTTTTGACCCTGTCCCTCCTCAAGAATGTTTGCTTCTGATTACACCCTCCCCTAATCTTCCCTGTCTTCTATCACTGCCTCTTCTCTTATTCCCCTCCCTCCTACTTTTCTGTATGGTAAAATAGATGTCTATATCCAAATGAATGTGTATGTTATTCCCTCCTTACATCAAATCCAATAAAAGTAAAGTTTACTCATTCCCTCTTACCTTATCCCTCTTCTTCTCCACTGTAAAAGCTTTTCCTTGCCTCTTTTATGTGAGATAATTTACCCCATTCTATCTCTTCTTTTCTCTTTTCCCCAATATATTCCTCTCTCACCCCTTAATCTTATTTTTAGATATCATCCCTTCATATTCAGTTCACCCTGTGCCCTTTGTCTATATATATATATATATACATATACATGTATATATGTATATATATGTATGTATATATGTATGTATATATGTAAGTGTGTGTGTATGTGTATATATATATATATATATATGTATATGTATATGTATATCTATCTATCTATCTTTTGATTATGTTTCCACAATACTTGAATTGTTTCTTTCTGGCTGCTTGCAATATTTTCTCCTTGATCTAGGAACTCTGGAATTTGGCTACAATATTCCTAGGAGTTTTCCTTTTTCAGGAGGTGATTGGGTTTTCTTGGTAAAGATGCTGGAATGATTTTCCTATTCCTTCTTCAACTCATTTTACAGATGACGAAACTGAGACAAAGCGGTTAAATTACTTGCCCAGGGTCACACAGCTAATAAGTGTCTGAGGCCAGATTTGAATTCAGGTTTTTCTGACTCTAGGTCTGGCACTTGTAACGCCATGCATGAGCAGCTTCCCAAAAGAATGCTATTGTGAATAGCTTTTAAGGTTCTGATTACACAGTATAGTGAACACTCCATTTATTCCATAACAAATCAAGGCAAATATTCACAACAAATCACAATGTAACATTCACAACATTACATCTTATCACAGAAAATCACAATATAGTGTTCACAACAGCTTTTCATTAGAATGACCGTGTAGTTTTCACCAAAATGGTCACAGTATTTAGAACAAAGAACAAAAGAACAATTATCTGGTATCCCTAAGGAGGTTTGTCTCCTTACTTAATCATTCAATCATTTCACAATACAAGTCAGTCTTCCACTCATAGGGCAATCATAGGTTAACTTCATCAGTCACTTATCTAGCAATCCATCACTAAGTATTGTTAATCACTAAATACAATCATTAGAAAATTATATGAACCCTCCACCTCTTGGTCTCTAATAAACTTCAATTTCATCACTGCATTCAATATCCAAGGAGGGGCCTTTTCTTCATTTTGACTCTGGGTGGTCTCTCAGATTCCCTGGATCCCATTCTATGGTCCCAGCTCCTATCTGAATCCACCAAATAGTCGCCTGGATTCAGAGGCAGACAGCTCCCAGGTCCTTGTCCAGTCCTCCAGGTAGTTCCTGCTACACACTGAAGTTCATAGGCAGTTCCTGCTACACACTGAAGTTCACAGGGTCCAGCACATCTCCAAACCTTCACAATTTCTGTTCTCAGGAACTCAATGATCAACCAAGCCACAAACAAAGTCTTATCCCAGTCATGTTTCTTCAGTCCTCTGGCAGTTCAGCTGGCCCTAGTACCGAGAAGAAATCTCAGCCTTCCAGGTGGTCTTCTTGGGGGCCTTCTCAGCAGCAACTTCAGCCTTCACCAGATTCTGGTCTCAAGGAAATCCTCTCTCAGTTCTCAGTCAGCTTCCAGATATTCACTGAGAGAAACTCTCTCTCTCCTCCACCAGGAGCCCACCAGGAGAAAAATTCTAATTCTAATTCTAATTTCTGGGGCTCTTCTTATATACACAAAGCATTGGCTTCCTGTTTTAGCCAAACCCTTCCTGTTATATCAACAATGGGAAACAGAGTTCACACCCTCTGCCTCTTAGCCACAAAGGTTTGATTAATTACTAAGGCCTAAGTACCTGCTTACTTGACATAACAAAAAGAGGTTTTCAAATTTAAATTAATTACTATTACAGCACTCTTATCTATTGCCATCTAGCTACACACACACTCTCACACACACGGAGGTATATATGTACACACACATGTATATATACATACAGACACATTAAATGTGCATGTTTAAATATGTACATGCACACATATAATATTCATGTGTATGTATATGATTTTGGGGGGCAGAGATTATTTTCTATCTACTTATATTTTTATTCAAAACCTTTATCAGAGTGCCTGGAAAATAATAAGTGCTTAATGAATACTTGTTACCAGTTGTCTGCTGGGTTTAACTTGATATTTATGGAAAGACTGGTAGTTTTTGAGACCCAGCTCTATCAACCTCAATACAATTCAATTAATCAATTCAAGCATTTATTGCACACAATGAATAAAACACTATGATAATAGATGGAGATACAAAGATGAAAGTAAAAAGTCAATTCTATCCTCAGGAAGCATTCATTCTATTTGGTGGGTGATGGGGTAGGAGAGGAAAAACAACATATACCCAGATAAGTGAATATAACGTGTGTGTGTGTGTATGTGTGTGTGTATGTGTGTGTATGAATGTAATTTTTGTGTTTGGAGGTGGGAGATACACTAATAATTGGGGATCAGTACCTTAGCTTTAAATGGAGATAAGGATTCTAAGAAGCAGAAATGTAAAAGAAGAAAAAAAGAAAATGGAGAAAACATTTTGTAATGAGGAAGGAAACGAACAGTAGCAAACATAGAGGAATGAATTCAGAAAAATGATTTCTTGAGAATAATATAAGGGAGTTTATTGTAGGTAGCATTAGACTTTCTCATAATTGATGTGTAGGGCTCCAAGATGGTAGAAGGGAAAAAGGATTGGGGGTGAGTAGATCTTTCCAGAAAATAAATGTCCAGTCCCCAGACGATGAATAAATAACAGAAAAGAATGTACCAGGTCTAAAAGCTTGAGAACAACAGGTAAATTCTTCATTTGCTGTTAACTTTTGAAGTCGTCTGCTTATTTGGATTTAAAGATTTACCTTTTTTTTCTCCTGTTGCTGGATTTTTCTCACTCAGTTGGCTAAATTGGTAATCAGGGTATATTTTCATGTTCAAATTAAGAACCTTATTCTGCATATATGTATGCACTCATGCATGTATATGTGCATATATTATGTATATATGCACACATGTATGTACTTATATATGTATTGTATACATCCATATGTGTGTTAATGTATGTGCATGCATATAGATTATACACATGCACATGTATATAAGTATATATATGTATGTATGCATGCTTGTACTATGTTTGTATATTATTGATGTCAAAACTATTCCTACTCCAACTTTTCTGTCAAAAGATAGCAAAAAGAACACTGGATCTAGAGTCAGAGCCCTTGCATTCTAATTTGGGTACCATTATTGAACTTTGTAAGTTTGGGCAAAACATTTCCTCTCTACAGCTCAGTCTTCTCCTTTATAAAATAAGGGATTTGACTCTTTAAAGTCCTGTTCAGCTATAAAATGAAAACGTTATAATAATTATATTGATGATTCCTTGTTAGAAAAAGATATCTGAGCATTGAATTGACAAAATTATATTTAATGTACTTTATTTCATTTCCTTGCCAGAGAGACAGCAAGATAGTAAAATGGATAGTAAAAAATACTGAGCTTGGAGTCAGGA
Organism: Pseudochirops cupreus; assembly: GCA_028627135.1. Classification (NCBI taxonomy): domain Eukaryota; kingdom Metazoa; phylum Chordata; class Mammalia; order Diprotodontia; family Pseudocheiridae; genus Pseudochirops; species Pseudochirops cupreus. The sequence continues at coordinate 292,595,438 of CM053584.1, forward strand.
AGACCCAAATTCAAATCTTTCTTCAGACACTTACAAATTGGTGGACCTTGACAAGTCACTTCGCTTCTTTCTGTCTCAGTTTCTAAAATTATAACATTTGGATAATAATAGCACCTATGTCCCATAGCTATTTTGAGGATTAAATGAGATTATATTTGTAAAGCACTCAGCATAGTGCCTGGCATGTAGTAGGAGCTTAATACAAATTTGCTTCCTTCCTTTCCTTGCTGAAAACTACAAAAGGCTATTATAAAAATGCACCATTTATGGTAAGAATTGAGCTAAAGTGAGCTGAAGGGAAAAACAGATTGCATAATAGTGGGTTCAATTCAGCATTTATGAAATAATATCTATCAGTTTTGTGCTAGGTGCTGAGGAAACAAAGAAAAATGTCATATAGTGCCTGTCCTCAAAGAGCTATTATACTATACATTAATATATTATAACAGATTATCTGCTACTCTAAACTATGATAATAAGTGATATTTTTGCAGAATCTTAAAATTTGCAAAAATTTTAAATGATACATTAATATATTGTAACCCCATAAAAACTCTAGGAGGTAGGCACTAGACACGTATTATTCCCTGTATGAAAAAGCTCATATAAGTTAAATGACCTTCTTAGGGTCATATGACTCAAACCAAGGCTTTCTATCCACTATGCCTCTTGAGATCAAAACACTTCAGAGTTAAAGTTGATATCTATTCATTCCTAAGTATAGCCCTGAGTCACCCGAGCTGTGCTAATGCTAATAGTATTGTGTGTATCATCAATCTTATCCCCTCAGTTTGGGGAGAGACCTAGGGTACTTTTAAATTTCTGCCATCACTTAGCACTGTGTTTAGCACATAATAGGTGTTTAGTCGATATCTATTAATGGTTTGGTAATTGACTGAAATGTCAGCATGCTCTTCTGAACTGGTGATGTTGAGGTAAGCAGAGGTACATAATAGGAAGTATCTAAATGCTTTAGCTAAAGGCTATCATCTGTATCTCCAGGGCAAACTTTGCAGATAACAGCCATCACAAGGACCAGATAGTCTCTTGAAGAAACACTGATACTAGACAAAGGATTTTTGTCTTTGCTTTTTCCTTTACTTTTTCTTCCTTGGACAAAGTTTCTTTTAAAAGTGGAGAGAATTCATTTAGAAAGTGATTTACTGGTGAACTGAGCAAATTGTCTCCTAATTCTTGTCACTAAGGACTGATAGCCAACTGCAGAGTAGTGGAAAAAATACTGTCCTGGGAGTCAAGAATCCTGGGTTCTAGTTCTGGGTCCATTATTAACTAGTTGTACGACCTTGAGTAAATCATTTAGATTTTTCTGTTTTCATGGATTGAAAAATGTCTGTGCTTACCTACCTTATAGATTTCTTGGGGAGTTAAAATAAAATAATGCATACCAACATGGTTTTAGAAATGTAAAGTACTCTAGAAACTCCAAGTACTATCTCTCTTCAAGAGGCAGCATTGTAGATTACAGGACCAGCCTTGGAGACCAAAAAGCTTTTAGTGCCTACCTTTGACATATACTGTGTCATCATGAATAAGTAACTTACCCTTTCAGCATCCCCAGGAAAATTCCCCAAAACAAAAGATACAGAGGAATTTCTAATATGCATCCATAGAGGGAGCTACCATATGGAGAAGTTCCTATATAGTTGGAATCACAGTTCTGAACTAAATACTCCTTTCCTCAGCAATCTCATTACTGGGATATTTGGGCTCTTAATGAATTTATTTCTGGATTTAGTGGCTCCAATATGATCAGAGGTGGGGGAGGGAAGTACTTCTTTAAGTCTAACTATTAACTCTTTCCTCTAGAGTGAAGCTATACTATAGTTACAACTCTGGTGAACCCTTCCATTACCCATAACCTGGATCTAACCAAAACTGTCAATTAGAAAAGAGAAATCAGCCATGTCATTCATCAGGAACAGAGATTGGTTAGCTTGTCCCTGTTTTGAATTTCTTGGGTCTCTAGTCAACTTTTTTCATATGTTTTGAGTTTAGCCAGCTCTATTTTGACTAGTGATTGCCTTCTCCAGTATATAAACTATGCATTTCATGAGAAATGTGGTCATTGGCTTTTATTTAGTTTCCATTTAGATAAGTGTGAATTTGTTGGAGACAGCTGCTGGGGGGAAAATGAGACAAATTCCAAATTTCAATAAGCTTTCTTATCGGATTTTATTTTCCCGTCAACTGTTTGATTTTACCTTCTGCTGAGGGCAAGCAAACTTGAACTTCTTTATGTTCCAGCAGTTCAGTGGTTTCTAAACTTGGCCAGATCTGACCCATCATCTTCTTTTAGGTTAGGATTTTTGTTTTGAAAGCAGGACTCTGTCCATCATCTCTTCAGGAGATGTCAGTTACATTAAGAAAGAGAAGGGAGTTCGTTTACTCTTTTGTAATCCCCTTTTTATTTAAGTTCATCTATTCATCAAAAGCTTTCACTCCAAATGAGCCCCCTGGGATGAGTCTTATTTTCAGAGGACTGGTGAGGGCAGCAGCTTCTAATTGTTTTCCATATGTACAAAGGATCTACAGAAGAAAATAACACACGTGAGCAAAGTCAAGGCCTCTGGGCCCCAAGAAATACGGCTTTCCATATATTAGGCTGTCTAGTTCAGAGCAATGGCCTGATTGAGGAGACAGGGCTGGTGCCATGTGATTGGAACATATGGAAATAAAGAGAGAAAGTTAGAAGAAATGGAATTAAGTAGCTTATTTATGTCCACTTCTCCCCAGCCCACAACATAATTATCATTTTACTGGGATCCCTGGGCAATCCTGATGAAGTGTGAGCAGATGTATTCACCAAAGCAAGCACAGAATCAAAGCTTGGATGTCCAATATTCATGGAGCATTTGTGAGCCTTTCCAGTCAAAGTGAGTTACTCCTCAGGGAAAACAGCGAAAAGCTTCAGAACACCTTTCCAATTCATTCTAGTTTTGTTGACCCCCCAGCAAAGGAAAGTCTCCTCTCAAACCTGTAGAGAGTAGAAACTTGGTTGAAATCCAGTGTAGGAGATAGTATTTAATATAAAACAATTTCTTCAATATGTATTATTTACCCTGTCACATTTCCTTAAATTGTGTTATCTGAGGACTTGGCTGGAGAGCCTTCAGCAATGTGGTCCTATTGCTCAGTAAAAGGAGTCTTTCAATTGCCATTAGTAATAGACTATAACTAGATTAGTTTAATTTACTTTTGTTTATTTTTTCTGCGTAGAGGTATATTTGGTCCTGTTTCACAATGCCAGATCTCTATACAGTCTGATTGACGTTTAACTCTTAGAACCCAGAATTCAAGTTTGGATTGGCATGACATGTACTGATGATCAAGAGAACAGGAGTTTTCTCACTCAGGCCTGCACTTTTGACCAATTCACTTTTGTGTTTAATAAAGTTTCTCTTTGGGAACCTGCCTTGTTTGATCCAAAGATTGACCAATAAGTTTAGATTGAGTGCCCTTTGTGTGCTCCACAGCTAATCTCCATTCATTTTTAGAGCTACAGGGACAGATTTTAACTGCTGTACAAATAAACCACTGGAGTACTTTTGGGGAGTATTTGAAGTTTCAAGTGTGATGGCCTTCAGAAAAATGGAAAATTATATTTTTTAAAGGGAATGAAACTCATGAAATTCTTTATGGCAGGCTGCTTTAAATCCTTTCAATTTTACCATAAAAGAGAGGCAGCAACAGAGTAGTATCTAGAGAATTAAGCCTGGAGTGAGGAAGACCAGCATTTAAGTCCCACTTCTGAACCACACTGGCTATGTGACCCCGAGTAAATTCACATAAATTCTCAATGTAATTCTGTAAGACTATACTTGCAAAGAAAGTGCAAACTTCTACTCATAGAGGCAGTTTTCCTACCTAGGAGTTCTCTATTTTAATGAAATCCTAGTTCTAGGCTCTATCACTTAAGTATTGAACACTTAAAAGAAAGAAAGACATTTACTTGTTTTGAAGAATCCATTGGCATATATTAGAATAATTGAGTTTTGGGAGGATGCAGAAGACATTGCACTGGGATTATAAGTAGGGCAGAGTGCCCTAGGATTTTCCCCAGAGTGCTAGACATCCTCAATTTAGAGATTTCCAGTAGCACTGTCTGACCTTTAGCAGCATGGAAACAATTGAGCTTACTTCTTTTTTAGAAAGAATAATAGTTAAAACTGGAAGTTTCTTGAAAGTGGTCTGAGGTTAGTTCATGCCCTACCCTGTTTTCCTCTCCTGTTCTCTATTTCTATTACCTCAAGTTCAAATATAAAATCGTCTGATTGTCATTTAATGAAGTTTGCAATCTAGTCCCTTTCCAACTTTTCCAGCTTCTTACACATTACTGCTTTCTATACAGTCTACAGGCCCATTTATTTTTCCACACATGATGTTTTTATCTTCCATCTCCATGCCTTTTTACAGCCAGGAATCCCAGTTCAACTCATTCTCTTGGAATACCTGGTTACCTTCAAAACTTAGTTTAAGCACCACATTCTCTAAGATTTCATTGATCACTCTCACAGCTAATGCTTTCCTCCAAAAACTATATAATTTGGTATATGTTCTGTATATGTTTATGTATTTGCATGTTGTTTTCCCCAATAGCATGTAATCTCAAGGGCCATTTTACTTTTGTCTTGTGTGATCAGTGTTTAGCACATAGTAGGTGTCTCACAATTTATTGAATGTTTGAGTGATTCAGTCTTGCCTTAGGTGCATTATACATTCTTCTAAGGCAAGGAGTCTTCTATATATGTAACTGAATATTGGATCCCATTCCTATTTCTCAAGAGCTAACTACTCTCAAATTAAATAGGAGTTCCATATGCAAAAAATGCTCTAAATCACGAATATGTTGAGAAATGCAAATGAAAACAACTTTGAGATTTCACCTCCTACCCTTCAGAATAGAAAAGAAAACAAAAAAGAAAAATGACAAATACTGGAGAAGCTTCACGGTGGAGTCATTCTGGAGAGCAATTTGAATTATGACCCTCCAAGTTACTAAAATATGCATCCCCTTTTACCCAGTAATATCACTACTAGATCTATACTCCAAAAGACATCAAAGAAAGAGGAAAAAAGAGCTATGTGTAGACATACACACATACACACGTGTGCGTGTATATACATATGTATGTATATACTATGTATTATGTATTTATCAGCTCTTTTCATAGTAGAACAGAACTGGAAAGTGAGGGACTGTCTCACAGAGGAATGCTAAACAAACTATGATATGGAATGGAATATTGGTCTGTCATAAGAAATGACAAAATAGAAAATGTCAGAGGCCACCGGGAAGACCTCTATGAAGTGATACAGAATGAATACACCTAGGAGAACAATTAACACAATGAGAGAGAGAACAACTTTGAAAGACTCTAGAATGCTGTAATGAGAAACTATGAGCCCAGGAGACTAAAAAACAAAAAAACATAAGACTCACCTCTTGCCAGAAAGATGATAAGATGATGAACTTGGAAAGAGAAAAGAGATAGAGACAGAGACAAAGACACAAGAAGAAAAAGACAGAGAGACAGAGAGATACATATTTGGCCATGACTAATGTAAGAATTTGGTTTGCTGGACTATGCATGTTTATGATTAGGGCTTTTGTTTCTATTTTGGCTGTTGTTCATTTTGGGGAGGGTGCTAGGATGAATTGATTATGAATGCAAATTAAAAAAAAAACTTGAAGGGTAGTCCAGGAGTTTAAGCTTCTTTTTCACGGGGGTGAGGTGGGTGCCCTGTTACCGCTTTCAGCTGAGAGAGTGTTTGCGACAGGCATTGATATTTTCCCATGGATCCCAAATTCCTACTTAACTTGTGCAAAAACATGAATTTTTGCTACTCATTTCTCTTTTGTTGGTTTTGTGAATCTAGAAGAAGTAGTTTTGCTTTGTCATATTTCTCCAAATCAAAAGCCCAATTTTTGTTTAATTTTGATTCCAGCTCTCACTACAATCCTCATCCAATATTTCTGTATGGCATGAAAGTGACCTGTTATTATTAGAGATCAAGCTAGCAGACAGAACACAAACTAAAGCATGGTCTCCCAAACTTGAAAGGGTTCTACGGGGGTCACGGTAATAGACTGTGTTTTTGTTGTCCCAGAGCTAGACTAGTAAAATTCAGAGAAGATTAGCACCTGGTATGTTTGGCTACCAGGCGATGAAGAATTTTTGTCACAGCAACTAATGAAATTAAAGCAAAGAAGGGTTTCAATTAGCAATGGGTAGAGGAAGCACTCACAAGAAATGAAATCTCAGATCTTCAAAGTACTAACTTTAAATATTTATTTTTAAGTATCATAATGCTTTGCGAGAGCCAACATGGCTTCTTCATTTCAAGACTTTCAAATCTTGCCTCTGATACTTTCTGTTCAACCATGGGCAAGTCACACAGCCTCTCAATCCCTCCAAGCAACTTTCTTTTTTATTAAATTAAATATTTGCAATTAAGAAAAAATGATTTTCTTTCCCTCCAACTCAACACCATTAAAAAAGGGGGAAACCCCGAAAATTAAAAAAAAATCACTGTAACAAATCAGCCATCAACACAAATTTCCACATTGTCTCTGTCCAAAATGTTCTACACCCTAAATCCTTTTAGGAGGTTGTTAGTTTATTTCATTATTAATTGGTTAGTCATTACATTGATCAGTTCTTATGCCTTTCAAAGTCATATGTTTTTATAGTAGCATTATTGCTGTATAAATTGTTCTCTTCTTTTTGATCACTTCACTCTGAAGCAGTTCATTTAAGTTATCCCAGGCTTCCCTGAATCTTTCACAATTTCTGATGAAACTATCATATTCCATTACATCAACGTATCATAATTTGTTCAGCCATTCCACAGTTAATGGGTATCTCCTTAATTTCTTGCTCTTTGCTATTACAAAAAGAGCTTCCCCCAAGTAGCTTTCTCACACTAAAAATTACATATGAGTTTCCATTCCATGTCTATGGAAGGGACTCTTAGTTGGAGTTCCCCAAAGTGGACAATATTATAGGTCTGAACCAAAAAGAAATGTACCTATGTTTGCATAGAGCTTAGAAGGAGACTGGCAAGGACTTGGCTAAATTCATTAGCATTGAAAATACATGCTTAATCCACATTAACCTCTTCATTTATAGGAAGAGAAGAATCACATTTAATAATTGATTTGAGAGGCCACATTTTGGGCTTATATGGCAAAACTCATGTTTGGAGGTTGGAAAGTAAGGAAGATTGGGAATCTTTTTTTTTCCCTTTAAAAAGTACTTACTGAATCCCAATGTCTAATTCTCAATTGCAGGGTTATGAACAACATGAAATGTAGTTCATGTTGGTATATCTACAAATCCAGGTTTCTTTATATCAAATCCAGGATTTGGGAACAGTTTACTTACATGCATTTAAAGAAGGCAGGGGTGGAAGTTTATCTGCTGCACCTGTTACAGAAAGTTGTGAAGACAAGTAAGATGCTGGAATGGTCCCTCATATCAAACACTCTGGCATTTCAAGAATGGCTGCATAGGCCAGCCAGACTCCAGAGTCCCTGATTCCTCACAGTCTTATCATGGCTGACATAGAGAGTGTGGAACAGAGCATTAAAAATGATAGGAGAAATCTGTTGACTAGCATTAGAATTAGGTTTTAGCAAAGAGAGAGGTAGGGAAGAAATAAATCCTTTCAGTTTTCTGGCCATATAGATAGATGGTAGGTAAATTGCTTTGTAAAATGTTTGCTAAATTTCTGCAGAGGACATTGTCACAGATTCAGAATGCTATTCCCCAACCCCCTATTCTTCTTAGGTTTGAGCTTCTTAAGTTCACTTCCTTTGTTCAACATTTATTAAGGTATCTGCTATATACAGGAAAAACCCACCATATTCTTTTTAATAGTATACCCTTAAAAGAAATTTACTACCTAAGATGTTTCAAAAAACCTCTAATCAGTCAACCTAAAATTCAATGTCTTTGCATTTATCCATCTCAGCAGAAAACTGGAATATGATTGGCAGAGGAGAACTGCTAAGTGGGACTTATTCATTATGTGTCTACACACACACACATATACCCAATATTGAGAATTAGGTAGCTAGGAGGCACAGTGTATAGAATTGTGGACATGAAGTCAGGAAAACAAATTCAAATTTGGCCTCAGATACTTATAGAGCTAGGCAAGTCATTTAGCCACTGTCTACCTCAGTTTCCTCAATGTGAAATGGGAATAATAATAGTACCTATTTCTCAGGGTTGTTTTAAGGATGAAATGAGATAATATTTGTTAGGTGCTTAGCACATTGCTTGACATATAGTAGATATAAAACAAATACTTATTTCTATTCCCTTCCCCTACTCCAGCCTGACCTTTTATTTTTAACCTAATGGTTATAAAAATGCAAACTTAAATAACAACTTGCTTCTCTAACTCAATTAAATGCATGCCTCAAAATGTATTCATGTTCCAACCAACTCCCTAAAAACTTGAAGTATGCTTTTTGACTCTAAAGAAGTCTATCAGAACAGTGTTCATGAGGTCATTGATTTAGAACTGAAATCTACTTGAAAGGTCATGCTCTCTCATTTTACAGATGAAGAAACTAAAGTCCAGAACAGTTAAATGACTCATTCAATCTCACATAAATTTTAAGCTACCAAGGTTATTAAATCATTCAAATAAATTTCCACTCTATCAGAGAAAGAATCATCTTTGGTTCAAGTTATCCTATCCTAGTTTTTCAAGTGACTAAAAATTAAGGGGGCTATAAAGCCAATCATGGACAGCTTTCCTGAGGGTTGCTGCAGTGAATAACTTTAAGGATCTAATTTTATAGTATAGTGAACTCTCTATCTATTCAGCAATAAATTAAAGCAAAACATTCAAGAAACTAAAGCACAACATTCACAGCAATATAACACAACAACTTATTGCTAAAGTGGCCACATAGTCTTAAACAAAATATATCATTCAGTAAGTCACAATCTCCTCAGTCAATATAGGGTACCCAAGTAAAGTCTTCTTTCATCTTGACTTGAGGCTGGCTTCCACTCATCCTTAAGGGGTAGCAGAATGTACAAACACCATCCACCCCTAGGTCACAGTGAGTTGCAATATCATCAGTCACTACTGAGTACCCAAGTAAAGTCTTCTTTCATCTTAACTAGAGTCTGGCTTCCAATCACCCTTCAGCCAATCATACTTAAGGGGTAGCAGAAAGTGCAAACACCATCCTCCCATAGGCCACAATCAGTCAATGTAGAGTATCCAAGTAAAGTGCTCTTTTATCTTAACTTGTGGCTGATTTCCAAACCCCATGGCTCCTCTTCCATGGGCTGACTGCTCCCAGCTCTTGCCATTCACCCAAATCTTGCCTGTATTCACATGCACACAGCTTTCTGTTCCAGTTCTATATCTCAGCCCATGGGGACAATTCCACTCCAAGCCCTTTGCAGTTTCTGTTTCTAGGAAAACAAAACTTAACAGAGCTACAACATTTACACACATTAAGCTTAACAGGACTACAACAATAGTTATACACATTGCTGGGACTATAATCTCCATTCACTTTCTGTCTGACAAAGTAACACAAATGAACAGACAAAGCTTCTGTCTGAGAAATCAAACACAAATCAACTTGTAAAGTCCCAGGACTTCTGTAAACAGCAGTAAAGTCCTCTTTCAGGGCTTCTGTATCATCAGTAAAGTTCTCTTTCAACAGACAGAATGCTTCATTCTCACAAAGTACCATCAATTCAGACAGAACAGACAGACAGCATGCTGAAATCACAAACATTCTCCCTCTCAGTTCTGCTTGGTCCCAGCTTGTGCTGGAGCTTTTCTCTGCTCTTCTCCTTCCTGCTCCACCCTTCTGGCAAACTCCTCCTACCGTGGGCTCATGTGATGACCTCGGTTCATGTTAGGCCTATTAAGGGCAGGGAAGGTCTACAAACTCCCTTAGGCCTAATTAGGGCAACACAGTGTATACTGTTTCCAACAAAGACTTGATACAATCAAAGGCAAGGCTCAAAGGTACTTCAATAGCCAAAACAAGCCGCAAAGTATTACTTTTCAGGGACAAATCTGCTATTTTGCAATACCCAGAATTCCTTTTTTTGGGGGGTGGGGGGGTAACCACAGTACAACCAAACAAGTGAATTTTTAAAATCTCCTTATAATACTCATTCATGATTACTTTGGTTTTCAATTCTAATATAAGCTCCATCATGCAAGAGGCTGTTTCATTTTTGTCTTTGTATTCTCTGGGCCTAACACAGTTCCTGGCACATAGCAAACACTTAATAGCTACTTATTGAACTGAATTTAATGTCTAAACATCTCTGTTCACCTACTCTCAACCTTCCAAACTTTTTTATTGGAAGATCATTCCTAAAGCAATGTACTATACAAAAGAGACATGTTGAAAGGCTGGGAAAATACATGTACTGTACTGTAGATTCAGAGCTGAAAAGATTACTATGGGCATCTTGTAAAAGTTTCTCATTTTAAAGATGAGAAACCTCAGCCTGAAGATGCTGAGTGACTTGCCCAAGATCCCATAGGTGGTAAATGATCAAGGCAAGATTTGAATGCAGGTCTTTGAATCCCATGTTTCTGTGAAGAACCAGTAGCTACTGGTTTATGATCAGCACCCTTACTTAAATAGGGAAATAATGCTAGTTCTGGCAAAGCTCTAGAATCATAGCTTGAATAACAGCAGTGAGCCAGTTTGATTTCCAAACCATGAAATATTCTTTCCCTAGAGAAAGGGAATAAAAGCACACAGGATTCTGTGGTTTAGTCTCCTTCAAAGCAGATAAGCAGCCAAAAAGTTTATGCCAATCCAAAATTAATCCCCAGTTTTTCTTGCCAAAAGATCAAACTAGAAATCTCCTAAGAATAGGCTTTCTTAGAACATTTCCTGTCCAGTACTTCTTGGTTTGGGTCTGAAACAGAGGTACCAAAAATACTGTAAAAAGATGCTGATTCAAACAAAACTAGAATTTATAGCCATACCTGCTATTATCACCCACCCCTAATCATATGGCTGTTTATAAAAATCTTAATATTATCATCTATTTGTAATAATTGACTTTGAATGCATTCACATTCTAAGCCAGGTTTTTATCAGAGATGTAACTAGGTCTAGAAAATCAGAACTTTGCTTCAGGGTGTGAAATTCTGAGGGTGTTAACTCCTAGGAGCACTTCTTCCCTTACTGAATTTCTTTTTTCAATGGCAACTGCAGCCTCTTCCCAAGGGTGCATCTATCCCACTTTCAGAAGTTTAGAAAGCTTGTGGTTTTACAGAACGTACTTCTTCATAGACCATTTCCCAAACCCCTCCCCTCAACTTAGGGGTAGAAACTGCCAGCTATATCTCTGGTTTTTATGTTATACCTCTGGTGCTATTACCCAGATGAGACTTTTCACAACCCCTCCACTTGTCCCTAGTATAGAAATTTCTGGGTATAATTCTGGTTTTTATGTATCATTAAAAAAATTTCCATAAGTTAATTTCAACTCAGGCAAAATCTTTATAATGGTATAAATACTCCTGGTAGCTAGGCTTTAGTAATTTCCCATTTCCTATAGGATAGCCAGTCTTCAAATAGAATGTATCCTTTTGGATCACTTGCCTGCTACACTTATTTCATGTGACTTTTGTGGTGTAATTTTTGCCTTTAAATAGTACAGTATTAAGAAATGTTGAAAAAGTTTTGTGACCACATCATACCTATGACTATTCTGGCTTAGAACATAATGTGGCTATGCAGTTCTTTCATAGTCTGGTATTGTGGAACCAGATTTAGAATAAAATTGCTCTCTTAATCATAACCCTAAATGACTTGAATTCTAACTATGTTAGAGAGTGTTTCTCTCCCTGTATTCTATTTTCAGAATTGGGCTATTGTACTCTGTCTTACAGTTACCAATTTCATTTCAGGGAGGTATTTAAAAAAAAAACATAGAGGATGTATTTTTCTGCATTTCTAGTCTAAGAGTTGTAACTAGGTTGGGGTGACTAAGACTTTGTACCAGGGAACTTTCTCCCTGAGATAATCATTTGGTCTATAGCCCCTTCACTTCACAAAGGACCAAATTATTCAGCTCTACCTGTTCTTTCAGCTACCCCAGTCAGTCTTTGTCTCTCACCTTGTATATCCAGTCATTTGCCAAATCTTGCTACCCCTTCCTCTCCAACATGTACCATATTGGATTCCATCTCTTTACTCATAAGACTATCCATTTAGTTCAGGCCTTCATTACCTTTCACCCTGATTATTGTCACAATCTCTTAATTGGTTTTACTGTCTCAAGTATTTTCCCACTTCAGTCCATTTTCCACATAGATGCCAAATTGATTTTTCTCAAGATCTGACTCTGTCACTCTCCTACTCTCTAACTCCCAATGGTGGTTTCTTGCCTCTGGGATAAAATATAAACTCTATTTATCTGGGAAAGCTCTTTACAACCTATCTCCAGTCCATCTTGCCAGCTTCACTGGATATGACTCCCTTTCCAAGGCTATTCAATCCAGCCAAATTGACTTTCACTCTATTTTATACATAAGATGCTCTATCCTCTGTCTTTCTTAATGTCACTTCTCCATGACTGAACTCTCAAAGTCTCTTCACCTCTGCCTTATAGAATCCCTCTCTTTCTTCAAGATTAGCTTAAAAACTACCTTCTATCTGAAGCTTTTCCTGATCCCACAACTATTAAAGCTCTCCCTCCTGTATCTATCTGCGTGTATGTATATATGTATGTGTATATATGTATATGTGTGTGTGTGTGTGTGTGTATGTGTATTGTAATGATACTGGGATTTGAAGATCTTCCACGCCCCTTGAGCTTGCTGATGTAGCAGGAAGGGGTGGAGCAAGAGAATGCCGGAACCAAGCTAGTCTCCATGCAGTGCTGACTGGAAGCGGCATCAGAGGCAGTGGCTGCGGTTGCGAACTCCTTTTGC
>CM053584.1:292608909-292655664 GCA_028627135.1 Pseudochirops cupreus
CTGGTTTTGGGACTCAGTCTTCTGGTATTTAAATGAATGCACTATCTATATTTCTTATGCAGAGAGCCTGTTCCATTTTGTGATTAATAACTATATCAACATATTTATAGTTACTGTAGGCATTGTGAATACTGCATTGCTGATACATATATATATGTATATATACACATACTATTGTTATGTATTCATGTCTTCTCTACCTATTAGAGTATAAGTTCCTTGTGAGTAGGAATCACTTCATTTTTTAAAAATTATTTGTATCCTCATTGTCAAGTACAGTATCTGGTTCATTGTGGTTATTTAATAAATATTTTCTAATTAGTCTTAAAAAAACCCAACTTTTGTTGGTCATCATTAGCTAGTAGATGTCCAAAAGTATCCTGTAGAGTGGGTGTTGGATTTTATCTGTGGTGGGTTTTAACAGTTCTTCTATGAAAGGCTGTAGCATTTTCAAATAAATCATAGGATCAAATGGATGGAGCTGGAAGGGTCCTCAGAGATGATCTAGTTCAATCTCTTTATTTACAGATTAAAAAAAAATAAAGGAAGCCAGGTGACTTGTTCAAGGACACACAAGTAGTAAGTGTCAAAGCAAGGATTTGTACTTAGTTCTTTGACTCTCTTGAGAGTTCTCTTTTCCCTATACCAGATTGCCTTGTCTTGATTGAATAAAAGGAAACCCTATTAATCCACTGAACTTCAAGTCCCAGGAAACTAGGATAAGGCAAGTCTCTACTATAAGCTGAACATAGCTCCCAGGTCAGTTTTTGGGAAATAGGATTGAGGCCTATTTGAATGAAGCATAGACTCTGGGCGGGGGGGGGGTGGAAGGGGGGTTGTGTGTCACGTATGTACTAGTGGACATGTCATTTGAATCTCTCATTCTAATTCTGGAATTCTGGGGACCTTTAGAGAGATGGAGATTTCCTGATAGAGTTTTATGGGGGTCAACCATTAAAGCTATTTGCTACCTGCCTGGGATATTTTCTTACCAAAGATATGTATGGGAATGTGAATAATGGGTAAATAATTCAAATAGACTACTCTAGCTAAATTGTAATGTAACCTTCTTTCAAATGTAAATGATGCTACAAATCAGTCAAAACTAGAGTTTGAAAAAATTTTGATCCTCAGTTTTCAAAATGTAACAAATAGAATTATATAGGTCCCCCCAATGAAATTACTGTATTTCAAAATTAAACATTTATTATATACTATAATACAATCCCACCAGCATTTTACATGCTACTCTAGAATAATTTTGGTTGCTTTACCTGAATAATTTACTAAGTTATTTCTCAGTGTTGATAGGATGCTTATTAATCTGTAGGACAGATGCTATCAGCATTAGCCAGTAGATGTCCAAAAGTATCCTCTACAGCGGATGTCAGATTTTATCTGTTTTTCTATGAAATGCTGTAGCATTTTCAAATGATCCTTTTTTGCATAGTGACTTTGCACTCAATGGTTTGGTAGTCTAGAGATCTGTCAATTCTTCTTTTCCCTATGAGTATTAGAAATTAAAGAGAATGTTTCATTAGGGAGACAATGTTTCTGGCTTGGGAGTAACACTTGTGACAGCAAAAAAAATTTGCAAAAGTATTTGACTGTATTTGTAAACAAGTAGTCAAAGTTAGAGAAAAATGAGAACCCTGGTGTGGGAGCCAAGAGCTACTGGGGTGTACTTAAAGATAACTGGGCATTCATTTGACAAACAGGAACCAGGGGCAGCTAGGTAGTACAGTGAATAGAACACTGGCTCTGGAGTCAAGAGGACCTGAGTTCAAATGTGACCTCAGACACTTGACTAGCTGTGTGATCTTGGGCAAGTCATTTAACCCAAATTGCTTTGCCTTCCCTCCTCCAAAACACACACACACACACACACACACACACACGAGTCACCAAGAACATCAAATATATCCACTCCCATATAAAATTCTATGGGGGCTTCAAAATCCTTGGCCTCAACAGGCTTACACTCTATCCATAATATATGCTCCTTTCTCCGAATTCAGAGAGTGTCTTTCTTTAGTGCCCCTTTTTTCCTCCCCCCATCATTTCTTCCTCAGAATATGGGAATAGCCTTCAAATTGTCCCTGCTCTCACTCTTTCTCATCTCAATTCATCCTCCACGTAGTTGCCTAAATAATCTTCCTAAAGCACAAGTCTTGTGCTTAGACAAGAGTCTTGATCGTTTCCTTTTTTCCTTTGAGATAAAATACAAACTCTTCATTAAGGCATTTAATGCTCTTTACCAAAAACTAAAATTTTGGCAACTGGTCCCAGCACTTCCTGGCAAATAGAGAGAGAAGTAGTAGAAGCTGTGTCAGATTTTATATCCTTGGGCTCAAAGATCAGTACAGAGAATAACTGCAGCCATAAAATTAAAGATTCTTGCTCCTTGGAAGGAAAGCTACAGCAAATCTGGACAGCATACTAAAAAGGAGAGGCATCACCTTGCCAACAAAAGTCCACATAGTCTAAGCTATTGTTTTTCCAATAGCAATGTAGGGCTGTGAATGTTGAACTATAAAGAAAGCTGAGCACCTCAGAATCGATGCTCTGTAATTTTGGTGCTGGAGAAGATTTTTGAGAGTCTCTTGGACAGCAAAGAGAATAAACAAATCAGTCAATACTTAAAGAAATGACTTCAAGCTATTCACTGGAAGGTCAAATGCTGAAGCTGAAACTTAAATACTTTGGCCACATTATGAGAAGATGGGACTCATTGAAAAAGATCCTGGTGGGGAAGATTGAAAGCAAAAGGAAAAGGGGATGGCAGAAGATGAGATAGTGTCATGGAAACAGCAAACATTAACTTGGACAGATTTTGAGAGATAGTGGAGGACAGAAGGGCCTGGTGTGCCACGAAGAGCTGGACGTGACTGAACAACAAACAACAAGCCTTCTGGGTCAAGCCTAATTTTCCAGGCTTACTGAACATTCTTCTTCTTTATATATATTACAGTCAAAATACCCTACTTGCTGTTCCCCAAACTCCATTTTTTTTTCCTGACTCCATGCATTTGTGCAGGACATCTCCTACCCCTAGAATGAATTGCCTTTTTACCTTCACCTCTAAAAACCAACTTTCATTCAAGACAAAACTCATGCATCGTCTCCTATGAAAAGATCTCTGACACCTTAAGTAGTTAGGGTCCTCCTATTTTCTCAAATTATCATATATCCTCTTTTATGTTCAGAAGATATACTTCTGGGGAATTGTAAGCTTATTTAGGGCAGGGTCTGATTTTTGTTGTTATATTTTCTCTTTTTATCCCAACTCCTATGCTCATTGTAGGTATAATAAATGCTTGTTGAATTGGCTCAGGTATTCATTCTCTGTTTTCCAGTTTTTGTTGTTGTTGTTTTGGCTTGGGTTATGCGGAAGTCTAGGGAGAAATTGATTTATTTGTAATAGGCAGATATTAATGTTCTGTTGTGACTTTTTGCCATGAGTAACCATGGAGGTCTATGTGTTTGGAGGGAAGGGGGTGTGTGGGTCAAGGTCACATAGGCATGGTCAAGGCAAACTTTGAAGACCACCTGGATATTTTCTAGGTCAAAATATTTTTGAAAACTCTTATTATTTCAAAAATTTGGGAAATGGGCAAGGTTAGTTTGATTAAACCCTTGACAGCTAGAAGTACCTAAATCAATTTAAATGATTAACGCTATTCTTTATACTTTGTATTTGCATATCTCCTCTTTCCTCTCTGAGCTAATCAAAGACATTGATAAACTGACAGATTGAGAAATAATTCCCCAGCAAGGGGAAGTCCGAACTAGATGACTCAGTGTCAAGAGTCTACATTCAGATTGATACTATGAGAGTGAATGTATTAAAATAGCTCCCATTTGATCTTCCTAATTTCAATCTCTTCTTTCTATAACCCATCCTCTACAATGATGCCAAATAATCTTTTTTTTTTTTTGGAGGGGGGAAGGCAAGACAATTGGAGGTAAGTGACTTGCTCAAGGTCACACAGCTAGTAAGTGTTAAGTCTCTGAGGCCGGATTTGAACTCAGGTCCTCCTGAGTCCAGGGCTGGTGCTCTATTCACTGCACTGCCTAGGCTGCCCCCAAAATCATCTTTCTTAAGAACAATTGTTATTATAGTCTTTTTCTCCAGATCCCCCTGCATCCTATCTGTCACCTCCTTACTTCTGCACAGGCTATCTCCCATGCCTGGAATGTTCAGTTTTATTTATTTTTCATTTGTTTGCTATCTTCCATGACTTCCTTCAAATCCCAGCTACATTCCCATGTTCTGCAAGCTGCATTTCCTAATCTTCCTTAATGCTAGTGCTTTACATCTGTTAATTATCCTCAATTTATACTGTATATTTGGTCAGTTCTGCTCGAAGGAAACATACCTTGCAAATGTGTTCCATGGGATCATTGTATTAGAGAACATATTCAGTATAACTAGAATTTTTAGTTAACTTCTGGGAGATTTTTTTTTTCGGCAAACCGTATCATTTCTCAATAATTTGCAAACTTCAATCCTTCTGATGCATATTTCCATAAGCACACTCCAGGTCTTTGTTAAAGTGCCATATTTATTGTATATCTTCTGGTGTGGTAGGAACTATGGAGGAAGGAAGGAAACCCTTCTGAACCAACCCCACCCCAACCTCTTCCGTGGTGGAGTTGTGATTCTATTCAACTTCCTACATCCTGGGGTGCAGGTTGAGCTGCAGCAGCAGCTTGAGATGGAGGATAGGGCTTCTATTTATTGTAGCACTTATGTATATCTTAACTATTTAACGTGTATAAAACTGTGCTACTGTTCATGGGAACATTTTGAAAAAAAAAACTGTATCACTGATAGAGGTTTTCTGACATTGTATCACTGCAAGGTGTTTGGGCAACTAGTAGTAGAGCTCTGGGCCTGAAATCAGAAAGACCTAAGTTCAAATCTGGTCTCAGACACTTATTAACTGTGAGACCCTGGACAATTTACTTAACCCTGTTTGCCTCAGTGCATCATTTGTAAAATGAGCTAGAGAAGGAGATGGCAAACCACCCCCGTATCTTTGCCAAGAAAACACCCAATGGATTACTAAGAGTCAGACATGACGGAAATGGCTCAAAAATAACACAGAATTTACTGTCCATGAAAAAATATCTGTATCTCTTTTCAGATGAAGTGCTGTCTAGTCATTTAACTTCTTTCTGTCTTTGCTTTATCTACCAAATGGAATAATAATACATGTAGTATATGCCACTTAGGGAAGATTGAGGGAAGCTCTGCTGATAAGGAACACCAGATCCAGTTGTGCTGC
Organism: Pseudochirops cupreus; assembly: GCA_028627135.1. Lineage (NCBI taxonomy): Eukaryota > Metazoa > Chordata > Mammalia > Diprotodontia > Pseudocheiridae > Pseudochirops > Pseudochirops cupreus. The sequence goes on from CM053584.1 coordinate 292,614,201, forward strand.
CAAGAGCAGCAGATGTGAGAAGGAACCAGCCTTGCCTTATGAGTGCAGAAGAGGGGCAGAAAGCCCCTTGCTGAGTTTGGAGGTTTGGCTTTGATTCTAGACCGGAGGGGAGAACCAAAGATCTGGAGCAAGTGGTACCATTTCCCACACTCCAGGGCTAGAGATGATTACAAAATTAAGTTATTCACACAAAAAATGGACAGGTAAAAAAGAATACAACCATAGAAAGCTATGATGGGAATAGAGATAATCAGGGTTCATCTTCAGTGGAGGATATTGAAGTAAAGAACTCCCCTAAAAGTAACATCAAATGGTCACTTGCCCAAAAAGAATTCATAGAAGCCCTTAAAAAAGACTTTAAAAATCAAATGACAGAGGGACAGAGCCAAGATGGCAGCAAAGAAGCAGGAAAACTCCATGAGCTTCCCCCAGAACCACCTCAAACACCTATAAAATATGACTCTAAACAAACTTTAGAGATATAGAACCCACAAAGTGACAGAGAGAAACAAATATCCTGCTGAAGGCAGATGGCAGGCTGCCAGGAAGGATCCATTGCAGGGTACTGGGAGCAGAGCCCATATGACCCTGTGGTTTTAGCCCCAGGGCAGCTCTCATCAACCATGGCTGGAGGGACTTCAGGAGAGTGGATCACTAGCAACTGTGGCCGTTTCCAGAATTATCAACCCATAAATGCCAAAGGCAAAGTAAAAGGTCAGTGTGGACTTTGGGAACAGGGGTACCGAGAGTGTGGTCCAGCCTCTGCCCCTGGAAGGGAGAAGCAGCTGAGGCATGGCAGCTGGGCAGCTGCCTCCACATGGCTGCTTCAGAGCTCCTGGCTGCAGATTGTAGGGGGACCAAGCAGCCATTCTGAGGGGTAATTGCTCTTGTTTTAACCTGCTTGGATCTGGATCACTGTCTTGGGTGGAGGTCCTGGGGTATGTGACCAGGAGACAGAGCCTATGGAGCCTAAAGAGAGGGCACCCAATTAATAGCTCTGGCAGCTGTGAAACCCCCAGAAATTTGGGACCAAGTTCTCCTCTCTGGAAGCAGAGTTCTACTGTGGCAAAAAACTCAAAAGTCAAGTAACTGAGTGCTAACATGAGCAAGCAAAGGAAGCAAAGCAAGCTCAGCAATTAAACCTTAGATTCCTTTTTTGGGGACAAAAAGGATCAAAAGGATCAAAAAGGATCAAAGCATGGAACAGGAGGAAGACAACACAGTCAGAACTCCTGCACCAAAAGCTTCCAAGAAAAATATGAACTGGTTATAGGCCATAGAAGAGCTTAAGAAGGATTTTGAAAACCAAATACGAGAAGTGGAGGAAAAATTGGGAAGAGAAATGAGAATGATGCAAGCAAATCATGAAAGGCAAGTCAACAACCTGACTGAGGAAAATAACACCTTAAAAAATAGACTAACTCAAATCGCAAAAGAGGCTCAAAAAGCCAATGAGAAGAATGCCTTAAAAAGCTGAATTTGCCAGATGGAAAAAGAATCTCAAAAGCTTACTGAAGAGAATAATTCTTTCAGAATTAGATTGGAGCAAATGGGAGCTAATGAGTTTATGAGAAATCAAAATATTATTAAACAGATCCAAACAAATGAAAAAAATCAAAGGCAATGTGAAATATTTCATTGGAAAAACCATTGACCTGGAAAATAGATCCAGGAGAGATCATTTAAAAATTATTGGACTACCTGAAAGCCATGATCAAAAAAAGAACCTAGAAATCATCCTTCAAGAAATTCTCAAGGAAAATTGCCCTGATGTTTTAGAACCAGAGGGTAAAATAGATGTTGAAAGAATTCACTGATCACTCCTTGAAAAAAAAATCCCCAAAAGAAAACTCCTAGGAATTTTATAGTTAGGTTCCAGAGTTCCCAGATAAAGGAGAAAATATTGTGGAAACACAATCAAGATAACACAGGATCTGGCAGCTTCTACATTGAAGGATTGAAGGGCTTGGAATATGATATTCTGGAGGTCAAAGGAGCTGGGATTAAAATGAAGAATCACCTACCCAGCAAAATTGAGTAGAATGTTCCAGGGGAAAATATGGTCATTCAATGAGGTGGAAGACTTTCAAGCATTCTTGCTGAAAAAATCAGAACTGAATAGAAAATTTGACATTCAAATAGAAGAAGCAAGAGAAGCATGAGAAGGTAAACAGGGAAAAGAAATCATAAGGAACTTATCAAAGTTGAACTATTTACATTCCTACATGAAAAAATAATTGTAACTTATGAAACTTTTCTCAATATGAGGATAGGTGGAGGAAATATACATGTATACATACACATATACAAGTATAAATACATATGTGAGTGTGTGTATATATGTGTACAGGTATACATAGACAGAGAGCACAGTATCAATTGAATAGGAAGTGATGATACTTAAAAGGTGAAATTGAGAAATGAGAGAGGAATATAATGAGAGGAGATGGGGAGAGACAGAATAGGGTAAATTATCTCATATAGAAGAGGCAAGGGAAAATTGTTACAATGGAGGGGAAGAACAGGAAGGTAAAAATGAATGGGTCAAACTTATTCTCATTGAATTTGGCTTAGGGGAATGACATACACACTAATTAGGGTTATCTCACCCTACAGGAGAGTAGGGGGAAAGGGGATGAGAGTGGGGATGATGGAGGGGAGGGAAGGTTGGGGGGCAGGGTAGTTAGAAGCACACACTTTTGAAAAGGGATCAAAGGATCAAAGTAGAGAATAGAACAAGTGGGGATGGGATAGGATGGAGGGAAATATAGTCAGTCTTTCACAATGTATCCACTATGGAAATGTTTTGTGAAGCCACACACATAGAACCTATATTGAATTGCTTATCTTCCCAGTCAGGGTGGGTGACATGGAAGGAAGGGAAAGAATCTGGGATTCAAAGTTTTAAAATCAAATGTTTTAAAATATATTATTATTATTATTATTATTATTATTATTATTATTATTTGCATGCAACTGGGAAATAAGATATATAGACACTGGGGTAAGGAGATCCATCTTCCCCTACCAGAAAGTTGGAGGGGGAATGGGGGAGAATATAGGAGAGAGCAGATTGGGGGAGGGGTTATACAGTGGGGATCACTGTTTTGGGGTGGTAGGTAGGGGAAAGACAGGAAGAAAATTTGTAACTCAAAATCTTGTAGAAATGAATGATGTAAACTAAAAATAAACATAAAATTTAATTTACAAAAATAAAATAAAATAAAAATCAAATGACAGAGAGGGAGGAAAAACTAAAGGAAAAAAAAAGAATAATCCAAGAAAAACAAGAAGGTTATGAAAGTAAAGTCAATGAATTAGAAAAGGAAATCCAGAATCTTAAGGGAGAAAATGACACCTTGAAAATTAGGATTGGACAAAGTGAAGCCAGTGAAATTATGAGAGATTGAAAAATAATTAAACAAAATATGAAAAGTAAGAAAATAGAAGAAAAAGTGAAACATAAGAAAAACAACAGATTTGGAGAATAGATCAAGAAGAGAAAATATAAAAATAATCAGACTAACTGAAAGATATGATAAAAAATTCTTGATCCAATAATACAAGATTTTTTTTTTTTTTTGCTTTTTGGAGGGGGGAAGGTAGGGCAATTGGGGTTAAGTGACTTGCCCAAGCTCACATAGCTAATTTTGTGTTAAGTGTCTGAGGCTAGATTTGAACTCAGGTCCTCCTGACTCCAGGGCCAGTGCTCTATTCACTGTGCCACCTAGCCACCCCCTACAAGAAAAAATTAAAGAAAATTGTTCTGAAGTGTTAGAATGGTGGGGGAGATGGAGGTGGGAGTAGAAATAGAAAAAAATAAATCAATCACCACTTAAAAGATATCCTACGAGGAAAACTCATAGGAATATCATAGTCAAATTTTAAAACCCCCAGCTCAAGTATAAAATATTAAAAGCATCAAGATCAAAACAATTTAAATATGGTGCTATCACAATTAGACTCACACAAGACCTAGCAGCAGAGGTGTTAATGGATGGCAGATCTTGGAACATAATATATTGAAAAATGAAAGAACTGGATTACTGGCCAAAAATATCATACTCTGCAAAGTTAAGTATTATCATGAAGAAAAAAAAATGGATATTTGATAAACTCTCTGATTTTCAAGACTGTTTAAAAAAAAAATCCTGAACTCGTTAGAAGATTTGACACATAAAAACCAAGAGAAATATAAGGTACAGACCAAAGACTGATTATAAGGAATTCATAAAGACAGCCTGTTTACCATATATATATATATATATATGAAATGTAAAATGTATGTCTAAGATTCTTATTAAGATTGGGGTAAACCTTAATGTTATATGAATTTAAAAAGTAAAAGTATTTAGGAACAGCTAGAAAGAGTGATTATTTTATACAAATGAAGTGCTAAAGAAAGAATGGATGCAGAGGAATTAGATGGGGAGGAGGGCTGATAGTTTTGGTAACCTACTTTCATTGGAAATGGGCTTAGGAGGGAAATATATATATATATATATAAGTCTTCTAAATTCAGAAGAAATGAAATGGTAAGGGTATATTGAGGGGGGAGAGAACAAGGGAGGGATCTTTAGAGAGGAGGGGGAGGGAATGGGTAAAAGGGGGCTATAGAAGAGTGTTTAGATTTATAGGAATGGGAGAGTGGGAGGATCACTGGAGGGGATAGGCAAGCAATAGGAGGGCAAGGTAGTGGATAGAAAAGGCAGGAAGGATAAGAAACAAGAGATATGCACAAACATAAAAACAAAGATCAGGAATAGAATATCCTTGGGAAAGTATATGTCTCTCTCTCTCTCTCTCTCTCTCTCTGTCTCTGTGTGTGTGTGTGTGTGTGTGTGTGTGTGTGTGTGTGTGTGTTTGTGTGTACATATATATGTATATATGTGTGTGTGTGTGTGTGTGTGTGTGTGTGTATATAAAACTTCAGAGAAACATATCTAAACTTTATTGTAGCCTTCTGGGGTGGAGTGGGTAGGGGCAGCTAAGTGGTGTAGTGAATAGAGCACCAGCCCTGGAGTCAGGAGGACCTGAGTTCAAATCTGCCCTAGACACTTGACACTTAACTAGCTATGTGACCTTGGGCAAGTCACTTAGTCCCAATTGCCTTGCCTTTCCCCCTCCAAAAAAATTAGAATAGATTTCAGAAGATATCACTCTCTCTCTCTCTCTCTCTCTCTCTCTCTCTCTCTCTCTCTCTCTCTCTGTATATATTTATCTATTTACCTATCTATATGGATAGATATATAGAGAAATATATCTGAATTTTATTGTAGCCTTATGGGGAGGTAAGAGAGGGTATGTACATATTTATAGCTATAGAGAAACATATCTAAACTTTATTGTCGCCTTCTGGGGGAGATTGGGAGGAGGGGAAAAAGAACAAAGTAAAAAAGTGCACAGCAGGGAACAAAAGAAAACTCAGAAGGAAGCAAAGAAAAGGTGGACAGTTCTCAGCACAATGAGTATTATTTATCATATTGGCTTTCTTGAAATGAAAATTTATTGTTACATATTTTGAATCCTCTCTTATGTTCTGCTGTGCGCACAACATGCTCTTTTTTCTGTTTAACTTCATATTTAAGTTCCAATATTTAAGTTTATGGAATGTTTTTGTTTCTTTATTCTATATTTGTGTTTTGGTGTTTGAGCCAAAAATAAAATTTTGAAAAAAATGACTGGTATTTGTGACTGGTATTTAAAAAGGGTTATGCTAGATTTTAGGGAAGATGAATTGAAAAGCATTTATTTAGAGTTTAGTATGTGCTAAACAGTGTGCTAAGCTCTGATATAAATACAGAAGTGAGACTGCCTTCCCTGCCTTCAAAGAGTTTACATTTGAATGAGGAAGATAATATGTATAGGACTACTAGAGTTGGGTAAAGGCAGAAGGTAGAGGAGGAAAGTAGAATGCTTCTAAATGGTTGGGAAATGTTATGGTGACTCAGTTTCATGCAAGTTAAAGTGGAATCTTATCTATCTGAGCCCAGTCCCCCACAGGACTCTAGTGGCAAGTAGAGGACCAAAGTACAGTTGGCATAGTGCCCTGGTAGCTTAGATTCAATATTAGAACAAAATGAGGTATCAACGAGTCATTCAAGAGTTAACAAGAAGAGATTTGCTTAGCCATAGCAGGAAATTCAATAAAGATAAGGCATTGTGAACACCTTGATTTTACTGAAATTCCCTTGCTTTGGTTACCCATTGTGATTCATAAGCCTAGTCTCAGAAACCCTTGGCACTCCTCCTGGGTGCTTTGTGCTCAGGTAATGAGGAAGTACCTGACAACACTGTGGGCTTTTAGTCCCCTGAGCCAACCAAATCTTGAGGAATGTATTAATGCCTTTTAAGGAAAAACAAAAACATCCCAACCTGCTTTGGTAGATAGAGTTAGAATAATGGTCCTACTATGAACTGGCTAGGAAGCAGTTTGGTCACCTGTTTTTTGGCAAGATAAAATTAAAGTCACCTACCAGCCTATAATGCCAAGGATAAGATTCTGAGTTCTGGTGTGAGACTAAGGAAGGCCAAAATGAATGTTGGTGGAAGGGTTTAAAGTGATGGAGTGTTATCTCTGAAGTTTATTGGATTCGATGACAGCTCACTTTGGATTCCACACTGAAAATATATAGATTCTGTAAATGATGTGGGCAATCACCAGAATATGTGTCATTGGTTTAGAAGTTAAATTATAATGATAAAAGTAGTGCAATTATTGTAATGAATACAATTGGATTTTATTTGAGCTCAATTATTCAGTTCTTTGGAGCTTGCTTCTCTTGACTGCTGTTATTAAACTAACATTACATCAGAGAAATCAATTGTAATGATTTTATTTTAAATTCATTTATCAACTTTTCCTCCTCTTTAACAGTGTGGTAAGATAAGAAGAGACTGGGCTTAATAACTTTTGTCATTTAAATTCCCTGAGTCTCAATTACTTCATCCATAAATGGGATAATACTTGTATTACCTACTTCACAAAGCTGTGGCAAATATTCAATAAGATGTGAAAAGCAGTGAAGTATGATAAGAAGAATATTCCATCTGGAGGCAGAACATGTGGGTTCAAGTCCCAGTTCTATCACTTACCAGCTATATGAATTTAGGTAGATCCCTTGGCAGCTAAGTAGCACAGTGGAAAGTGTTGGGCCTGGAGTCAGGAAGACCTGTGTTCAAATCCAACCTCAAACACTTACCAGCTGTGTGACCCTGGGCAAGACACAACCCAGTTTGCCTCAGTTTCTTATCTGTAAAATGAGCTGGAGAAGAAAATGGCAAACCACTCCATTCAGTATCTTTGCCACAAAAATCCCAAATGGGGTCCTGAAGAGTCAGACAATGACTGAAAAACAAGATTCCTTCAAGCTTTAAAGTGATGATGACTTTATCATAGGTTTGGTAAAAATATAATATATAAATGTAAATTCTTACTGCACAGCATGAAAATTGAAATGTTGCTTATAACTTACGTTCCCCTTCAGAATGTCAGTTTCTTTAAGGAGAGGTATTGTCTTTGCATATAGTGTGCACCATTCATTCATTCACTCACTCATCCTTTCCCTTGTATCCTATAAGAATTTACTCACAAAAACCATCTTGTATGTTCTAGAGCTGGAAGGGATCTTAAGAGTTCATCTGATTCCTCTTGCAGTTTCACAATTTAGGAAACAAACTCACAGGAGGGGAATAATTTTTCCCAAAGTACTTAGTGTAGCAAAGCAGCAGAATCAGGATTTAAACCCACACCAGCTGTTTCCAAATGGTTCTTTCTGTTTCAGTTTGCTAGGAAAGAGGTAGCTGGCAAAGCTTCAATTAAAAATATTTGCAAAGGTTATACACTTTATCACTCATTCACAAATTGATACTGTCCGTGCTATGTAATGTTACATTTCCTTCATTGGAATCCTCCCAGGATGAAAGTTTTTCTTTAGCGGTAATTTAGGCCCATTTGGAGGTACACTAAGGTCCCAGTTAGCAAATTATAGTTGGTGTGCACTTAATGATATCCTAGTATCTTAAAGGAGTTAATGTGCTTCCCAAAGTGCCTAATTCATTCCCAAACAGTAACATATACTCGGGGAAAATCTGACTAAGTATTATTTACACTGTGACATTATAGAGATGTAATTATCTTTGTACCCAAAATTCTCAGGAGCCAGAAAATGGTGCACAATGAATACATTTGGATTTTGCAATTTGTAACTTGCTTATGTAGTTTCACATATGATGAAATGCCTCTTCCTTAACTTTTAGTGAAATTATCTGCTGCTAGCTATATGTTTAGTATAGGCACATATTGCTGGGCTATAAGATAAAGTTTTGGACGACTCTTTCTCTGGAGGGCAGGGGTCAACCTATAAATAACATACCAGCTTGAGAGCAAGATGTGTCATAGGTAGCCACCACTACCTATTCCATTTCAAAAATGTGAAATGGTCTCTAGTAGGGGTCAACAATCCCAGATCTACAAAAGGACTGAGAGCTGAAGACTGAGGTCTCTAGAACTCAAAGTTGGTGAGAGATGCAAGATGAGGAGTCGGTTTTGAAAAAGGAAAAAAGTCAGTCATGTCTGACCTCTAAATGGAGACAGACAAATGGAGAGAGGTCAGATTCTGTGGCATGGTCATTTAGAATGGCATGTATTTGTGGGTCATGATGGGCCTAGAGAGATGAGCAGGTGTCTAAGGAAAGAAACAGATTAATTCATGTTTAGGGAATATTGTGGCTGCAGAGAAGAGAGAAGGAAGAAATACTTTGGGTCATCTATACAAGAAAATTTCCAAGTCACAAATACAAAAAGACAAGTTAAAAATGCAATGGTTTTGCCACATAATCAACAGGTTGATAAAATGGGGAAAATATTACAAAAATTGTTGGAGGAACTGTGGAATATCAGGCATATTGATGCATGATTTGAGGAGCTATGTGTGAATTCATTCAACTGTTCTGGAAAACAATTGGAGATTTATATTTCTAAATTCAATTAAATGTGAATTTGACACAAGGCTATCATTACCGGGCCTATAGTTAAAAGTGGTAAATGGCAGAAGGCAAAGGACCATATATACAAAAATGTTTATAGCCAAGAACTAGAAACAAAATGGGTGTCCATCAGTTAGGGAATGACTGAAGAAATTGTGTTATATGAATGTAAGGGAATATTTTTGGGTCATTAGAAAAAAATGAAATATGAAAAATATAGAGAAACTTAGGAAGACTTGAATATACTATTACAGAGTGAAATAAGCAGAACCATTTAGACGGTGACTAAAGGAATATCTAGGAACACAATTTTCAGTCTTTTGATCAAGGAACTGTGAGGTTGAGTTGAAGGAGTTGCTACGGGTCCTCTGGAATTTGTTTTTTACTCTAAGTATACAGGTACAGACTCCTTTTTTTGTCATGTATGTGTAATGTATATACTGTCTGAATGATCATACTGTAGATTAATAGATTTAGAGCAAGAAGGGACCTTTGAGGCTATCTATGTAACCCCCCTTTTTTAATGAGACCTGTCATCTAAACCATAAAGGTTGAGAACGTGTGACTTTCAGCCCCCATTTCTAAACATCATATTACATATTATGACCCTTCTCATAAAATGACAAATTATCAATGTAACAACAAAAGAAAGCAATTTTGTATTACACAACTAAATCTGTAATATTTTGTAATATACTGAAATGATTTTCCTCCATTTTCATTTAGATGCTTTAGAGTATGTTGCAATATAAATCTATTAATCTTTCATGAATAATAAATGTTAATAATAGTAGTGTCTTGCCTTTAGAAGTGTAGCGTAAGGTAACTGGCAAGTAAACAAAATATTTTACTCTTTGTCCTTTTGTAGGATAACACATCTGCTCCTATAAAGTGCATACTGCAGAACTTCAAAGATTGGTGATTTCATTGGCAGAAATCCTTCTAAAGTCAGAGCTGTTGAGGTATTCTTGATTTAGAGTTGGAAGAAGCCTCATAGCTCACCTTCTCATTTTACAGAAGAGAAAACAGATCAAGATAAGTTAAATTATTTGCCCGAGGTCACAAAAGTAGAAAATGGTAGAGCTGGGATTCAAATCTGAGTTCTATGACTCTTCAGCACTCTTTCTGCTATGCCATATTGCTTCCTCCACTGATACAGAGTCATCTTAGTAGAGGGCAGAAAAAAATTCATCACTGGAGTAATTAGTATTATGATTATGAAATCTTTGGAGGCTACCTAATCTGGTCCTCATATGACAGATAAACTCTACTGAATGCCAGGACCTTCATAAAGGAGGGGTATTCTGTTATTGGGACCTTACCTGAGGCCTTTCCAGGTTGCATGGAACTGCCTAGAACTTATATACCACTCTGGTAAGCCCAGAGAAACCAGAATAACTTCCATGCCACGATGAAGTATCAGAGTAGGATGATGTACTCTATAATCTTACTATCTAGTAGGGGACAAAAGTGTGAAGGCAAAATGTACAAAATATTAGAGGTTAAACTATAAGATACAGAAAAGTGGCTAATATGCACTATTGGAAGGATTTTCCACACCTGTTTTTCTTCATTTCAGTGAAATTATATCTCTACACTGTTCCTACCCCACTCACCAAAAAGAAGTCAGACAGAGATGCTTGAGAGATGTTTTGGGAAGGGAAGGAATCACTTTTAACTAGGTGACCAGAAAACAATTCATGAAGAAGGTAGAATCTGAGACGAGTTTTTAATGTAGAGAAGTATTTCAGCAAGTGAAAAATTAGGGGGATTTATATTCTAGGAATGATATATGGCATGTGTAAAAGTATGAAGTCAAAAGAAAACAGCATTTATTTTTTATTTTTCTTTTTGGAGATGGGAAGGCAGGGCAATTGGGCCGAAGTCACACAGCTAGTAAGTGTTAAGTGTCTGAGGTCAAATTTGTCAGGTCCTCCTGACTCCAGGGCGGGTGCTCTATTCACAAACAGAAAATTTCTAATCTGACCTCAGCATAGATTAAGGAAAGACAGAGGTACTGGAGTGGTTTGTCATTTTCTTCTCCAGTGGATTTAGGCAAACAGAAGTTAAGCAATTTAGGGATCATACAGACAGAGAGTTTCTATAGCTGTATTTAAACTCAGATCTTCTTAACTACAGGTCCAGCATTCCATTCATTACATCACCTGTCTGCCTCAAAGAATGAAACAAGTCCTACTTGAATTGAGATGAGTGATAGATTGACACATTGGGATGAAAAGTTAGAATGAGATTATAGAGAACAGATTATAAAGAATAGCAGGGTGAGAAACAGGGATTTTATTTTAAAGCAATCAGATGCTTTGTCTAGTAAAGTTTGTTTTTGGAATTATTTTACATCCTACAACTGCTGACGTTATTAATTAAGGAGAAAGTAAGGTTGTTTGGGAGCCAGATTGCGGAATGAGATAGTAACTAGACTACAAACCATTACAATGGGGATAGGAATGCTGAGAGCTAATAATACGCTTTTGCATTTCTAGGATCAATTTTATTCAATTCAGCCAATATTTACTAAGTTCCAATTATGAGCATAGTATTGTGCTAGGCACCGGAGATACAATTATGAAAATGACATCAATCCTACAGTCCTCTACCAATTTAACCAAAGAAATAATGGTCAGCTACCCATTCTTAAATCTAGATCAATGTAGTCATTGGCGTAATAGCTCCCAAGATTATGTTTGTCTAAAGCAGTGGTTCTCAACCTTCCTAGTACCACAACCCTTTAATACTTGTATGTGGGTGTATCTACATGTGGGCGGACCCACCTGGAGACAGATAGAGGAGCAGTGTCTCAGTTCCTAAGACCATTAGAAACATGTGTTTTCTGATGGTCTTAGGTGACCCCATTTGACTCCCAAAGGGGTAGCAACCCACAGATTGAGAACCACTGGTCTAAAGGATAGGCCTGCTGAAAGAGTAGATCTAAATCTTTCCATTATTCAAATTCCTTATAAATTAACTAATCACCATCACATATAGAAGAGAATATACAAAAATAGCAATTTTAACTCTTTACCCTAAGTGTCAACTTAGCTTGTCATACATTGCATAGTTTTATAATTGTATTAAAATTTCTATCCATGTAATAAACAGCCAGCTGAGGAGTCCCAAAATGAACAGAGTATGCTTTGTAAACATTTTAACAAAATTTTCCTAGTTATGTCCTCCTCCACACTGTAATAGCCTAAGTGTGTGTGTGTGTGTGTGTGTGTGTGTGTGTGTGTGTGTGTGTCTTTAATATGTGGACCCTAAAATGGTGTTCTCCACATGCTAGCACTTCAAATAAAGACTTCTTGAGTGAATGCTCCAAAGGAATTTTGAATGGCCTCTTTGCTGCCATATCTTTCCAGGGGTGATTTAAAATTATTTTTAAAAATGCATCCTTAAAAGGACTTCTCCCTAGTTGTGGTTCTCTCACTTCAATTGTCCATAGAATACTTGCTTGGGTATCCTATTATTTGTCTATTCTCCTTGTGTTCAGTTAAGTAGAGTAGTGTAGTCATAGCTACTATATCACTCATTACTGGTGAAATAGATTATGTCCTAAATCCCAATTTTGGTGATACTGTCCTGCCATAGATTAATGTGGTTTATGAAAAAGAATGCTCATTTTGAAGTCATAGAGTTTAAGTTTCAATTCTGGCTCTTCCACTTACTATCTTTGGAACTTTGGATAAATCATTTATACCTTCTGACCCTCAATTTCCTCATCTATAAAATGGGGAGGTTTGTTGAATAGATAATGTACAAATTAATGGGCCTATGTTGCTGAGTCTGTTGATTAAACAATACACAGAATCTGTGGGAGATGTTTAGAGGAAGAGGGTAAATTTTTTTTTAAACAAAATGGTAATTATTTGGAGGCAACAACACTAGATTTGGAGTCAGATAACTGGGGTTAAGTCTTTCCTTCATCACCTAGTTTATGACTTTAGGGAAGTCTCTTTACCTTTCTGAGAATCAATTTATCACCTCCAAAGTAGAGACAGTATTTAAAAACACTCTGAAAAGTATATGTAAACCTAAGTGGAAAAGTGGATAGAGTGCCAATCCTGGAGTCATGAGGACTTAGGATCAAATCTAGCCTCAGACATTTACTAGCTGTGTGACCCTGGGCAAGTCACTTAACCTTGTTTATCTCAGTTTCCTCATCTGTACAATGAGCTGGAGAGGGAAATGACAAACCACTCTAGTATTTTTGCCAAGAAAAAATGTTGAGGTCATGAAGAGTTAGGCATGGCCAAACATAATAACAACAAACTCACTTTAATTTTTACTTCAAATTAACTTTTAACTTTACCCTTTGCACTTTGTAAAGGAAATAAAAATGTGAATTATTATTAGAGCAAAAAGTGACAGCTTGGTCTTCCAAGTAAGTGTCTGTAGTATCCAAAAGAGACAGTAAAGTTGGAGAAAAGGGTTACTCACTCTCTCCTGAAGACTGTTAAAGTCCATTGTAGGTAATGAAACTGAATGTATTAGTCTTATTTTATATGGACACAACATTTTTACATGGTTATTTGCCAGGTTTTCCAAAACTCTTAGTGTAGTTTAAAGCTTTAACAGTTTTAAACTGCACTAAGACTTTCGGGATGCCCTGCATAACTTGACACAACTGTATTAGGCTATTTTATAGAACAAGAAAATTTTGTCCCAGAATCTTAGAATGATAAATCTGGAAGGGGATTCAGCAACCATCTAGTATAATTTCCATTTTAGAGAGGAGTATTTAGAGACCCAGAAAAGTGAAAGAACTTACCTAGCATCAGAGAGCTAGCTAGTGGCAAAAGGTTTCTTTCTTTCTTTTTTCTCCAAATCCCTTGTTTTTTTCAAAAAGGGAAACTATTAGTTTCTTGGGATGGGGGGAGGGGATGGTGAAGGAAATATAAGTTCATAGAATTAGAACATTCAAAAGTCAATTCCATAGATGATCCCAGAATCAATTCCATACCATCTGAATGAGTGAAAGGCATTCATTTCATTCAGCAATCTTACTTTCATTTGGAAGCAGTCTCTGTAGCTGTAGGGAGACCTTGAAGTCTTTATCCTCTCATCATATTAAAAAAAATTGAAAATGTTTGGAAATGAGCATTTGTGCATTTATTAAGCATTTATGCTTGCCAGCTGTTTCACAAATATTGTTTCATTTGATCTTCATAATAACCCTGGGAGGTAGGTCCTCTTATTATTACTGTTTTACCATTGAGGAAATTCAGACAGATAGAGATAAATTGTTTTGCATAGAGTCACACAGCAGTAAATTGCTGAAAGCAGATTTGAACTCAGGTGTTCCTGACACCATACCCACTGCTCTATCAAGTGAGCCACTTAGCTGCCTATTAATATCCAGAAAACATTAAAAAAGCCCAAATAATGAAGAGAAAAACATGATCACGTTTTTGTCATGTCCAAGGTATGGATGATAGCTCAATACAGTCATATTATTCAAGAGACAAAATAATTTCATGATTGCTTAAATGAACTTGAACTGAGCAAGCAAATTGGCAAAAAGGACAAAAGATAGGAATAGTCCACTATGGGGGGCTTGTAGAAAGATAAACACACTAATGCATAGTTGGTGGAGCTGTGAATTGGTTCAACCATTCTGGAAAGCAATTTGGAATTACACTGAGACTAAATAAAATACTCTTATCTTTTGACCCAGATATCTTACTACAATCTATATAACCCAAAGATCAATGATCTATGATAAAAAGAAAATTAACCAAATATGTATGGCACCACTTTTGTAGTAATAAAGAATTAGAAACAAAGTATATGCCCATTAATTTTTGGGGGGGAGGGGAAGAACTCAATAAGTTATAGTACATGAACGTGAGATTGTTATGTTGTGTTTGTCCTTTGTTTTCTAAGAGGACCATGACATCAGGGAGATGATTATATGACTTGCAATTGACTTTGATTTGAGTGAAGGAGGGCTGTTCATGGTTACCATCTTCACTTTGTCCTCCAGAGCCATTTGGGTTCAATGGCCAGATATTCATCAGGACAGCTAGAGATGGCCCAGGATGCAGTGGGAGACCCTGGCCCTTGTAGTCTTAGGTCTTTTCAGGTTCTCACTTTGAGTGAGGTAGCTCCCATTCAATGAATAGGCCTCTTTAAGAAGTGAGTCAAGGGATATCACCTTTAATTAAAAAAAAATCAGACTGGGATGGGAGAGAAACAGTTACTATTTACATTCAATCTGAGGCAGGAGGGCCCAAAATATAGCCATTTAGGGGTGTTTGGGCAGGGACCTATTCTACAATCTATAAGCCCCACAGTGAAATGGGCTTAAGGTTTTGGTAAAGACAGAAGGAGAGAGAGAGAGAGAGAAAGAGAGAAAGAGAGAGAGAGAAAAAGAGAGAGAGACAGAGAGAGAGAGAGACAGAGAGAGAGAGAGACAGAGATCTAGCTAGTAAAGCCCAAGTTATAGCCATAAAAATTTACCTTCCTTTGGAGTGGATGAGAGAGAAAGGGAGAGGGATAAGACAACCTTAGTTACTCAACTGGCTGGGTCCTCATTCAGATAGCTTGGACTGTAAGAAGTGGTAAATATGATGAACTGAGAAAAGCATTGGAGGAGTTAAGTGAATTGTAAAGTGAAGTAACTGGAACCTAGAAAACTATATATACATATATATATATATATATATATATATATATATATATATACACACACACGCACATACACACACACATATATATCATTTTCACAACAATATGAATGGAAAGAACCACAAAACAATTGAAATTGAATGAGTTAAGATTATAATGATTAAGCTTGTCCCCAAAGGAGAGAGATAAAGAAAACAACACTTTTTTCTTTTCTTTGAAGGTGTGGGGAGCCATGAGTATAGATTGCTGCATACTATGTCGAGCTTTTTTGATATGTTGATTAATTTTGCTAAAACTTTCCCATCTCTTTTTATTCTTTGCTATAAGTGATGATGATTATCTAGGAGGGGGATGTGGGAAGAATATAATGGGAAATATGAGTAATATTAAAACAAAATATGTCACTAAATTTTTTTAAAGGGAAGGAAAAAATGCCAAAAGTCATAGGTGAAAGTATAAACATCTTAGCTTCTGATAGGTAGAGGGCTTGAATATTCAAAACAAGAATGACTTTGTCTTTAAGCCTATGATTGCTTAGTGGTTTTGAACTTTGGAACAGTCTTGAGATCATCACTGTTAGAAAGTTAAAAAAGAGAGGAAAAAAAGAAGAAACAATATGCATTTTAACTGAAAATTAAAGGCCTTTTGAGCAGGTTTCTTTTGGAAATTTGTAATTTGAAGAAACTGTTAACAGAAAAGGGGAAAGAATAGAGACAGAAGGTATGATTTCAAAACCATTTTGTTAAAATGAAGAAAGGGAAAAAATGGAAAAAAGAGGTGAAAATATACTTTGTTTACTAAGGTTCAATTGCTTTTTATTGTGTATGTAGCAATATTATCTTTGAGAAACCTTTGTAGTAGTTTGTTTTGCAGTTGGCTGTATTTATTTCACTAAAAGAGGAAAAACTCCAAGCAGTTAAAAAAAAAATCATTTTTGATCACAGCATGCTGTTTTTTTGTGAACTGTGAAAAAAACATTCTGTCAAAGCCAGTGTATAAGTCATTTGATTCCATGATAAAAAGTCCATGCTTTACAGTAAGTTACTAAAGTTTAAGCTATAGATACTGAGGAAAGGAGAAGAAAGGAGAGAGCAGAAAAGGGAAGGGAAGGGAGGGGAAGGGAATGGAAAGGGGAAGAAAAGGCCTCTGCAAGACAAAGATACATTGGTCCAAAATAGTATGCTGAAATAAAATGTGAACAAATCACTAGTTTCTGAACGGAGGTAAAATTATTAATAAGTTCTTAAGTTAATATATGCCTTGAAAAAATGGTAGATAACCTACTGATGACAGACTGAAGCAGATAGTGCTTACTTTCTGAGTATCAGTTTTCAGTGGTTCTCAACCTTCCTAATGCCACGACCCTTTAATACTCATATGTGGGCGTATCTGCATGTGCACGGACTCACCTGGAGATGGATAGAGGAGCAGTGTCTCGGTTCCTAAGACCATCAGAAATATGTGTTTTCCAATGGTCTTAGGCGACCCCTGTGAAAGGGTCATTCAACCCCCAAAAGGGTCGTGACCCACAGGTTGAGAACCACTAGTTTAGATAGAAGGACATGTCAAATATCTTGTTGTTATTATTGTTACTGTTGTTTTTGCAGTTTCTTACCATGTCACAACAACTAATGAAACATAGAAAAGAACAAAGTAACCTTAAATCCTCTGCAGCCCCCTCTTTCTTCTGAAGTGATGGTGACAGAAAAGAGACCTAAGAATCATCATATTTAATAACAACATCCAGCATTATTTTAGTTATTTGTACTCAATATGAAATCTTTGTCCAACAAGTCAGTGAGCTGACAGACTACTAGAGGCACTAAATTGCATCTCTTTGGCATTCTTACTATATATCAATCAGAGAACATATATTGAAAATCAATGTTGACTTACGGGTCCTCCTGAGAGAGGTAAGTAAAGGAGTTGGATTCATCATGAGTCCAAAGGCAATAAGCAATTTTAATGGAAAATTTGTTATATCTTACCTTACACTACTGTGAAGGTAATTGCAGATCAGGCTCTAACTTTTGTAATAGAGGATGAAAAGGAGAGGAAACTGACAAGATCATCCAAACAAAGTCAATATATGTGTATATATACATATGCGTATTTATATATATTGATCCTTATTGATTTCAATGTGGAAGAAGGCCCATAGAAAAGATATGAAGATTATGGTAAAAAATATGTTATATAATCAAGAAGTCAAGGATGCCAAAGTTTTATTGATCAAACATTATGAAGAAGTTCTTCTAAGTCATAGGGATGAGAGACAATAAACCAACAGTTCTTAGTCTACCCCCTTGGTGGTCTGGTGAACCATGTAGATACTTCTCAGAGTAATGTTTTTAAATGCACAGAATAAGACACAAAGGACTACAAAGTTAACCAAAGATTAGTGAAGACAAAAAAGGTTAGGTTAAGATAAGTTGAGAAAGGTTGAAAATTAAAGAAAGCTAGATGCAATTCATTTTCATATAAGGAAAGATTTTCTAGCCACCAGAACTACCCTAAAGTGTAATACTGCCCCAGGAGGCAATAGGGTCCCTGTCACTGGAGCTTTTCAATCAGAGGAACTGAAGATGGAACTTGGAAGAAAAATGCAGTTGGGAAAAGTGCCTATAGCTGACTAAATGAGAAGAAATATGTGCTGGATATAGCACAATTGTTAATGTCCTCAAAAAGAAGAGATTCTGAAGGAAAAGAAAATATCACAGATCGTGTTTTTTTTTTTTGCAACCCTCTCTCCCAAGATAATTAAGATATCAGTATCTACTGATATCTATTTCTTTCCTGACCATGTGCTTGTTTTCTTGTCTCTACAAAAACTTCATGAAAAGAATATATGCAGGCAACAAGAATACAATTTTTAAAATTTATTATTTCTTTTTAGCATTCTTTTCTTTTTAAATTTTGACTTCCAAATTCTCTCTCTCCCTCTTGCCCCTCCCCTCCTCATTGACAAGGCAAATGATATCAATTATATGTGAGAATCTTGCAAAATATATTTCTACATTAACCATATTGGAAAAAAATACAATAAAGTAGAAAATTGCATCAATTCTTTCTCTGGAAATGGATAGCATTTTTTCATCATGAGTCCTTTTTAATTATCTTGGATTACTGTATTGATCAGAGTAGCCAAGTCTTTCACAGTTGATCATCATTATAACATTGCTATTATTGTACAGAAGGATCTCCTTGTTCTTCTCATTTCATTTTCCATTAGGTCATAGGTCTTTCTTGCCATAGTTTTTTTTCTTTTTTTCTGAAACAACTCTCTTCATTATTTTTTATATCACAAGAGTACTCCATTACAATCACATTCCACAAATTATTCAGCCATTCCCCAATTGATGGACATTCCATTAATTTCCAATTCTTTGCCATCACAAAAAGAGCCAATCCATTTTGCTACCCACTTCCATTTTTTGGGTGAGGTCATTCCATTCACATTCACAGTTATGATTAGTAACTATCTTTCCTCCATCCTTTTTTCCTTCTGTTTATCCATCTGTCTCTTTTCATCTTTTTCCTGTTTGGAAATCTATTTATCTTTTGACCACTGCTTCCCTTAATCTGTCCTCCCTTTTAATATCCCATCTCTCCTTTCTCTTATCACATTCCCCTTATAATTTCCTGTTGGGAAAAATATATTTCTATACCCAACTGAGTGTGTGTGTGTGTGTGTGTGTATGTTTCTCTCTTTGAATTAATTTTGATGAGAATGAAATCTTTCAATTTCTATTTTGCCCTCTTGATATAAGGGCAGTTTTCTTTCATAATTTCTTGAAATATGATGCTTAGCCTCTTTTTAAAAAATCATGACTTTTAGGTAGTCCAATAAACTTTAAATGATCTCTCCTCAATTTATTTTCCAGATTCATTATTTTTTTCTGATGAGATATTTCATATTTTCTTTTTTTCCCCATTCCTTTGACTTTGCTTTATTATTTCTCAATGTCTCATAGAGTCATTAGTTTCTACTTTCCCAATTCAAATTTTTAAGGAATTATTTTCTTCAGTGAGCTTTTGCTCCTCTTTTCCTATTTGACAGATTCTGCTTCTGAAGGGATTTTTTTTTCTTCAATGAATTTTTGTACCTCCTTTTCCCTATTCTGCTTTCCAAGAAGTTTTTTTTTCCTTTAGTGTATTTTTGTGCCACTTCTGTTTTTTAAGATGCTGTTTTCTTCCATAATTTTTGTCACTATTTAAACAAGCCGTTAATTCTCTTTTCATAATTTTCTTGCATCACTCTCACTTATTCTCTCAATTTTTCCTCTACCACTCATCTCTTTCTTTAATTCTTCTAGGAATTATTGTTGGTTTTGAGTCCAATTAGCATGTTTCTTTGAGGCTTTGCCTGTAATTGTTTTTCACAGTTTTTTTCTGAGTGTATGTCTTGGCCTTTCCTGTTTTACTGTGATAGATCTTTGTGGTCAAGTTCTTATTTTGTTGTTTGCTCATTTTCCCAGCCTGTTTCTTGATCTTGAGCTTTGTCTTAAAGTTGGACTTTGCTAACCTGGGAGTGTGGAGGCCCTGTTTCAAGCTTCAGGCTTTTTCATGCTGCTATTTTCAGAGCTAGTTTTGGGGGTCTGCAAGTTTTCAATGCTTTCAAGATGGAGTAATTTAGGAAGAAATGTGGTCATTGCTTTCCTGGTCTGCTCTGTATAGTTTACCTAAGAAGGGCCATTAATTCCCTGTAGCCACAAGCATTATAACTCCTTTTAGCCCTCAAATTGAGACCACTTCCCCTGTTATTCTGCAGCCACAACCACTATTGCTTCTTTCTGCTTTGGAAATAGGACCAGAGCTCCTACTCCCCTGTGACTGATCACAAGTGCTCTTTCTGAGCAATTGTCTGACCACTCTATCCCCTAATTCTCCCCTCCTCTCACTTACTATCTCATGTCTGAGAGCTCCTGAAGCTGTTTCTGCTTCTACTGTAGCACTTGCATCCCAAACCCATTGCTGGTACTGCTGCTGCACTCTGGATTGACTTCCTCTCTGGTGTAACAGAACTCTCCTGTTGACCCCCTCACTTGTCTTAGGCTGGAAAAATAACTCACTTTGACCTCTTGTTGTCTCTTTCACTCCAGATTTGATTTGAGTAGTTATTTTAAAGCTGTTTGGTGGAGAATGTTGGGAGAGTTCAGTTGTTTGACTGCCTAAACTTGGCAATGTTCCAATGAGAATATTCTTGATGAAAACTTGAGATTGGAATGGGTAGGTTTTCACAGGTGATTTATTAGGGACACTAGAAAGGGGCATGTGGGTTAAGGTAGCCTAAGTGGCAACCTAAGAGGCAGCTTGGTAGCTCATTGTATAGAGTGGTGGACATGAAATCAGGAATTTGAATCCTGTCTCTAACACTTATTAGCTATATGACCTCGGCCAAAATATTTAACCTCACTCAGCTTCAGTTTCTTCATCTGTAAAATGGTGATGATGATAGCACCTGTTTCATAGTGTGGTTGTGAAGATCAAATGAGATAATATATGTAAAGTACTTTACAAACCTTAAAGTGCTGTATTATATCTAGCTATCATCAACATTAATAACAAAAATGCTGCTGCTGCTGCTGCTGCTGCTGATGACAAAGTACAGGACACGGAGATAGGAAGATGTAGGTTTAAAGTTTTACCCCTTATGCTCACTATCTTTGTGATAATGGTTGTTCTAGGTTGCTCTCATGCATTTACAATTAGGGTTAACCCCAATGGTTCTTAGCCTCTTAAGACTCTATATACATGGATTGTGCTCTGTGTCTTATAGAAAGAGCTCCCACAGGTACTAAAATCACAGGTTTTTGGTTTTTTTTTTTTTTTTTGACATTTTGACATCATAGAGAGATTCTTGTTCAGGTATGGGTTGGATTATTTGACCTCTGAGATTTCTTCCAACTTTGAGATTCTGTTATTCTTTAACAGTCTATTAAGAGAAGTCAATGGACATCCTCCAACATACCAGGTGAGTCTTCTTTGGGGGATTTAAAGAAGAGTAGAAACAAGTATAGCAAAAGTTGGGTGGGAGTAGAGGTTTTGTGATCTGTACTGGTAGAAGTGTTACCCACCATACTGATATCACAGATCTACCAAAAAAAGTATTATTTCAGATTTTAGCAATCTATCTTTGGCTTAGATCAGAAGGAATTCCATAGCATATTTGATTTCATATTCTGTATAGTGTACATAATATACAGTCAACCTTAGCTGACTGAGAAGAGCTTGAGAAACACACTCTTGTAGAAACAATAGGGAGAAGAAATATAAAAAAAGGAGCCTTTAAAAAATAGTGAAGGCCTGGATAAAGCTGAACTATAAAATACACAGATTGCTTTAAGTGTGAAAAGAAATAAATTTGGCATGAGATGATAGATTCTGGTTCTCAGAATACACTTCTAAAGACATAGGAATTGTTTGCTGAAGGGGAAAAGAAATGGAAATGCACAGAATTTTAGCAAGGCTTTCAATGGAAGGGATGGGGAGGGGTGTGGGTTAATGGTAGTTTAACGGGAATTTTTGCTGTGAGATTTGAGGTTGAGATGAACTTGGCATGCATTTGGTTGGCAAATGAGTTTCATCTTTGTACCTGGCTACAAGCCAGAATTACAAAGTGAAAACAGAATTATAAACCATGTTAGAACTTAGATAAAATTTTAGCTGTTCTACATTAGGATCTGTATGTGTATCCTCTTTGTGTCTTTGTCTTGTGAGATAATTAAATTAGCTCGCTTGGGAACTGCTCATCCTAGAAAGGCATAAACTGTGATTAATAGGTTCATTTACTTTTGTCTCTATATAACTGCTTTTTAAAAATGCAACTTGAATTCTCTGTGGAAAGAAATAAGAAAACTTGTCTGGCACTATCATCATTTCTCTTTTTCAGTACCTTAGAAAGTTCTCTGAACTGAAAAGACTCTAAGGGTCAAAGAAGTCAGAAAGAGACTCTGGAAGAAGCATAACCTGATTGGTGACAGAACTTGTCTTGCCTATAAGCAAAGTAGGCCATGATATAATTAGAGGGATTCCAGGAAGGTCTCCCTGTCCAAAAATATGTCTCCTTAAATTGTATTACTATAGAATCACTTCTGTGAATTAACTAGCTCTCTTAAAAATAAAAATATACTTGGAGAGCTAACAATCTCTTAATCCAGCATTCTGTCATTGTCACTGTAGCACTAAGTAGTACAATCAGATATTTTGTATTAATTTTACTGTGTTTTAATGGAATGTGGAAGAGGGAGAGGTAATTCTGGTCCCTGGGGAACTTCCCAAGTGGTCACGTTTGGGTTAGGGAAGGTTAGAGGTAGTCATTAGATGGTGTAAAGACTCTGGCAACATGTGGTGAGGGCAACAGAAGAAGGGATTCTAGGATTGGGGATAGGAGGAAAATACAGAAAGAGATGGCACAGGTGGTAAACTTCATCCAGTTTCCTAGTTATATACTTTCAGGTAAGGACAATTACACTGTCAGGGCTTCTCTTCATTGAACCCCTCTGCCCTGATAGTGCTCCTGAAAAACAAAAAAAAAGCAAAAAACTGGAAGACATCAGAAACCAAACAAAGGACTTGGTGAATCAGGAAGTGATTTGCTGATTCATTCATTCATTGTGTGCTGAGCAGCTATGAAGACACCTTGGTCCTTTTGTTACTCACCTATACAATACAATGGTAGAGATGAGACAAGACAGACTCAAATGAAACAAAGAATACTGTAAACACCCACGTGGCATGTAAACATATGCCTAACCTGTTACAGCTGCACATGAGTTTTAAGGGCTGTGAGTGCACAGTCAGAGACAAGTGGGAGAAAGTATTTCTAATATTTTGAAGGAAGAAGGACCCACAGTTTTACAGAGAGAAGGTAGTGTATGTCAGAGAAATAAGATGAGCATAAACCTGGAAATGGGAGGGACAGGTGTTACACCGGACATATAACAATTTTGCTCTTCTTGGACAAAGTACATAACCTGGAGCAAAGCTTAGCTGTCACTAAAAAGTCACTAAAGGGGTATAAACCATGAGAAAGAAGGAAAGCAGTTGGAGATGAGGAAAGGGACAATTGAGACATAGACATAGAGGTCTAAACATAGAAAAGGAGGTCCACATGTGGAAGATAACAGCCAATATTGATAGAGTAAGGTTTTTCCAAAACTTTTATATACGTTGTTTCACACACACACACACACACACACACACACACACACACACACACACGCACATACACACACTGCACACACACGCACACAACTGCTCTATGAAAGAGGACTATAAGGAACCCCATTTTTAAGATAAGGAAACTAAGACCTAGAAAGATTATGTTAACTTGTTCAGAGTCCTTCAGCTAGTAAGTATCAGAGGCAGGATTCCTAATTAGGTCATCTTGACTTTAAGCCCAGAACTCTTTACATTTGGCAGCAGGAATGTTAAGTGACACCAAGCATTGTCTCAGGTCTACTCAGAGGTTAATGGGAGACAGAGGCCCCATAAATATGATGGAGGAGTGGCCAAAAGGGGACCACTATGAGCATTCTTATGAAAAGAACTTGGACATGTCTCTGTGCTTCTGAACATGGAGGGACTGGCATGGGGTGGGTCTCTGTTATAATCATCAAACTGTTCTTTAAAATGGTGTGACTGTGAAAAATTTTCATTGCATTAAGAGAAAAAAATTCAGCAAAAAAATAGTTATGATCTAATATCCTGAAATTCTCAAAGCTAAAATATTTCAAGATGAAAGGTAGGCTCCTCCAAAATAAAATTCTGGCAATAAAATCATGAATGATCTGAGTTAAACACAGAAGGGGGAGGTCTCTGAAGAACTTGGGACAGCTTTCTGGAGAGTTTTCTGATTAACTCAGATGATAAAAGCACAGATATAGAAGATAGAATATATAGCAGGGATTTACCCAACGATAATACAAAAGATTTCCCCAAACGTCTAAGAATAGTGTCCGAAGGATTAATGCTGAGAATGGGCTAAGTGATGGTTGAGACATATATTAAAGGCAAAAAAGATTACTTAAAAAAAAAACTATTCAGAACCAGAAGAGAACCAAGGATGGAATTGGATCCCTTTTAGAAAGTAGATGGCATGATGGTATTGGGAGAAGGGAGATTCCTTAAAGTGTATCCTGATTAACTTGACATTGATCTTTCTTCAGCATTTTTTAAAACCATAAATAACTTGGGTGAGGGTATAATTGTCATGTTCATCAAATATTCAAATGGAATGAAATTGGGACAGATAATTGATATGATAAATGACAGAAGCAAAGTCCAAACAATTGCTTTGGGCTAGTAAAAATGAACCAAATAAAATTGGATGAAATTTAATAGTGATAAACATGAAGTTCCACATTTTGGTTAAAAAAAAAATCAATCACACATATGTGTATGCAACTAGGCAGCAACTCAATTAAAAACAACAGCAAAAAAACCCAAAGTATTTATACTGACTATCAGAGAATCAACATTATGAAGGAGCTGTTAAAAAAAATAAAACAATGGTAATTCTTTCTTTCTCTGATATTTTAATGAATTCCTACATTTTTTTCTGTTCAGACAGAGTTCACAAGTCCTCCATGCCTTATTAGCCAGGGCACTTCTTATTCATGTTGATATAAAAGTTGTCCAAGGATTCATTGATTAGGTCTTGTTACTAATTGTACTTATTAATAAGCAGAAATATTTAAATAACCAGTTTATTATGACAGCAGTACCTATTAATGAATCCTTGGACAATTTTTATATCAATGTCTTTCCAGAAAAACGTCATCATGGATCTCTACCAAATTATGGCTGCCTTTCTCCATGTTGTTTAAGGTGCTTATTTGTTTGCTTTTTTAGATATTGGGGTTACCAATCTAGTGCTCAGACTGTCTCTGTTGTTTCATGAAGCATCACAAGGAAGTGATGCGAATAGGACAAGAGAAGCACCAGACCAGTGTTGTGCTCTACACTG
Source organism: Pseudochirops cupreus (assembly GCA_028627135.1). Lineage (NCBI taxonomy): Eukaryota > Metazoa > Chordata > Mammalia > Diprotodontia > Pseudocheiridae > Pseudochirops > Pseudochirops cupreus. The sequence goes on from CM053584.1 coordinate 292,639,801, forward strand.
ATTAGACCACATTTAGACTATCCGGTTTCATTTTGGATGCCCTACTTTAAGCGGACATGGACAAACTAAAGCCAGGATAGCAATTAGGCTGCTGAGAAGCCTGGAAATCATGTCATATAAAGACTAGCTGTGCAGACTGTTTAATCTAGAGAAGAACCTCTTCCTAATTGGTTTCTGTGCTTCTTCCCTTTTGAATTCATTCTCCACACACCTGTCATATTCACATTCAGTTCTGTGCATCCCACTTATATACTCATGAAGCCTTAGTGGTTCCTTATTGTCTCTAGGATAAAATGGGAAACTTCTTAGATTACTTCCCTTCATGTGTCCTCTGTTCTAGTCAAACTGACCTATAAGCTGTTCCCTCCTATAATGGTAATTAATTTAAATTTGAAGACCCCTTTTTGTTATGTCAAGTAAGTAGATACTTAGCCCTTAGTCAAACCTCTGTGAAAGAGACAAAGGGTGTGAACTCTGCCTCCTATTGCTTACATAAAAGGAAGGGTTTGGCTGAAACAGGAAGCCAATGCTGTGTGTGTGTGTGTGTGTGTGTGTGTGTGTATGTGTGTATAAGAAAAGTCTCAGAGAGGCAGAATCAGAATTTTTCTCCTGGTGGGCTCCTGGTGGAAGAGAGAGAGAGAGTTTCTCTCAGTGAGCATCTGGAAGATGACTGAGAACTGAGAGAGGATTTCCTTGAGACCAGAATCTGGTGACGGCTGAAGTTGCTGCCTAGAAGGCCCCCTGGAAGGCTAAGACTTCTTCTGGGTCCTAGGGCAAGCCAAACTGCTGGAGGACTGAAGAAGCAGGACTGGAATAAGACTCTGTTTGTGGCTTAGTTGATCCTTGAGTTCCTGGGAACAGAAATTGTGAAGGTTCTGAGATGTATTGGACCCCGTAAACTTCAGTATCTAGCAGGAACTGCCCAGAGGACTGGACAAGGACCTGGGAGCTGTCTGCCTCTGAATCCAGGTGACTATTTGGTGGATTCAGGTAGGAGCTGGGACCATGGAAGGGGATCCAGGGAATCTGAGAGACCACCTCAAGTCAAGATGAAGAAAAGGCCTCTCCTTGGATATTGAATGCAGCGATGAAATTGAAGTTTACTAGAGACCAAGGGGTGGAGGGTTTGTGTAATTTTCTAATGATTGTATTTATTGATTAACAACACTTAGTGACTGATTGCTAGATAAGTAACTGATTAAGGTAACCTATGATTGTCCCATGAGTGGAAAACTGACTATTATATTTTGATATGACTGAATGACTAAGAAGATAAACCTCCTTAGGGACACCAGATGATTGTTCTTTTGTTTTTTGTGCTAAATACTGTGACCAATTTGGTGAAAACTATGTGGCCATTTTAATGTTAAGTTGTTGTGAACACTATATTGTGATTTTCTGTGATAAGATGTAATATTGTGAATATTTTATTGTGATTTGTTATGAATGTTTGCCTTGATCTGTTGTGGAATAAATAGTGTTTACTATACTGTATAATCAGAACCTTAAAAGCTGTTCACAGTAGCATTCTTTTGGGAAGCCACTCATGCATGGCATTACACGTCCACGTTACACTTACTCCTTCCAAATTTTTTGGCCCTCCCTTCATACCAGAGAAGAATTTTTTATGGGATGTTTATAGTACTGTACTGTAAAATTTGGGTTAAGTGTTTGTCATAGGCTCTGTATCTGGTCTTCTCATGTCTTCTGGGGCTTCCACAAAACTCCCAGGACATTCCCATTTGATTTCTTATGTGACCAGTGATACATCAGAACAATGATGGGGAAAGCTGTGATGTGGATGGAATAATTGCACATCCAATTTCCTGCTTGTATGCCTTTCAACATATACAATCCTTTCCATCTTTTCCCTGGAGAGTCCCTAGCTTTCCACAAAGTTCTGTTCAAATATCTCCTACATGGGATCTTTCCAAATCACCTTGTTACAGTTAAATTTATTTCTTGTTCATCTGAGTTTGCCACCCAGTAGAACCTAAGCTCCTAGTTGGCAGAGTCTGTTACCTTTTGTCTTTGTATCTCCATTGCCTTGAACATAATAGGTGTCTAAGAAATGTCCCTTGAATTTTACCAAATTGAAATAAGGGAAAACTCAGCAGACAAATATCTGAAGGACTGGCGTATGGAAGCAATAGATTATTCACTGTGCTCCAGAGTGTAGAAGCATGATAGATGAATAGAAAGAAAATACTAGGAGACAGAATTCTATGAGTATAAAAATTTTCTGACTCTTCAGATGCCCTGAACTTCAAGACTTGTAGAGAAGAATATTTAGAACGTCCTTTTACTCTGAACTGAAAATATTAAGAAATTAATATTCTCAAGTCTCAAGACATTTTCAGGACTTTTCTCTTTAGGAAAGTGTAAAAGGTCATGAAAAAAAGTCAAAGGTACTTGAATATCAATTAGAGATGGTAACCTCCTGTCTTTGGCCATCCCCTGCCCAACTCCTGGAAGCAATTGGTATCATGACCCATCTAAGGGCAGTATTCTCTTTTCCATTCAGGAAGAATTAAGATGTCAACTGTGAGAAGGAGGCCCTTTCATTCCTGAGAGAGGTGGTCAAAGAGAGAATGGAATAACATTGGTTGAAATTTTAAGTGACTATTGCTTTATTAGATCAGTATTTCTTAAGCTATTTTTAAGTATTAATGTTAATAGTAATGATGCCAAGTATTTATATAGTACCTACTATGTGCCAGACATTCTGATAAACACTTTATAAATATTATCTCATTTGATTCTCATAGTAATGCTGGCAGGAAGTTGCTATTTTTGTTCCTATTTTACAGATGAAGAAACTGAGGTTAAGTGACTTGTCCAAGGTCACACAGCTAGTAAATATTCAAGTCCAGCACTTTATCTACTGAATCACCTTCATGCCTACTTATTATAATTTTTCTTGTTCTTGTTCTTGTTCCTCCTCCTCCTTGTCCTCGTCCTCCTCCTCCTTCTCTTCTTCTTCTTCTTCTTTTTCTTCTTCTTTTTCTTCTTTTTCTTCTTCTTCTTCTTCTCCTCCTCCTCCTTCTCATCCTCCTCTTCCTCCTTCCCCTCTCCTTCTCCTCCTTCCTCTCTCCTTCTCCTCCTCCTTCTCCTTCTCCTTTTCCTTCTTCTCTTCTTTGGTATGTTGGTGAGATCTACGGACTATTTCTCAGAATGATGTTTTTAAATGCATAAAATAAAATATTTAAGGTTACAAAGGAAACAGAACTACACAAACACATATTTTTTCTTTGACATGTACTTAAGGGAAGATGGAATAGTTTATAAGATGCTTTCAAAGATATGCTTGTCAGTCACCCATGTGATACAGACCCATTTCTGACAAATCCCTTGGGTGTTTTCTATGCTCCAGATGTTGGACAGCTCTACATTATAGCTAAGCACATAAGACTCCCTTGGAGGAACACATACAGCACAGGGACAATGTATCAACAGATACATAGGAAGAGACACCTAAGAATGTAAGCCATATAATCATGCCGCTCTGACAAGATAAGCTTTCTCTCTTCTTTCTTTTCTCCAAAACCATAATAGGACTCTGAACAAGCAATATTATTAGGACTAGTTTCAAATTGCGGCAGTGGGACCCTCCTTTTCTTTGCTTGTATGTATTGGCTATAGTCTGCCCCAACATAGAAAAGAGGCTTTTCAGGTGCATTGCTACCCTCCCACTACCATAACTCACTTGCCCTGCCTTCTTGGCCATGTTGATATAATTGTGCAACAGTGAAACTGATTGTTTTGCAAAGTAGTGAGTTTACTAAGTGAGGCTGGATGTGTATTTGGTGAGAATGCTGTAGGTAGATTCTTGAATTGGGCTGGAAATTGGACTAGGTATCTCTAGTAATCAAAGTAACACAATAAATAACATTTATATGCACTTTATGTCTTGCAAAGTGCTTTACATATATTAACTCTTGAGTTTTCCCATAATTCTGTGAGGTAAATTTTATCTCCATTTTATGAGCAAGGAAACTGAGTCTCAGGGATGTTATATTACTTGAATTGTGAGTCTGTGACTGAAAGGTGCTTCATTATCTCCCTTGCCTGTCCTTTGTTAAATAGTTATCTGTGTATGAAATATGAAAAAAGGATGTAGGGATAGTTTGGGCTCTGGTTATTTCTTCTGATTCTGATTTCCATGTCTGCATTTGCAGAAGAGTATAGGAGGAAGATCCCTGAGTAAAGAGATTATTTGGCATCCTGCAGTAGTGGAAGGGGCTTTGAGCAGCTGGAAGAGAAGAGGAGCCAGTGTTTGGAGGCATCTCTCTCTCTCTGTTTCTCTCTTTCTTTCTTTCTCTCTTCCTCCCTTCCTCCCTCTCTCTCCCCCCCTTTCCACCCCTGTCTCCCTCTGCTTCTGTCTCTCTCTCTTTCTGTTTCTGTCTCTCTGTCAGTCTGTCTGTCTCTGTCTTTCTTTCTCTGTCCCTCCTGTTTTTCTTTGTCTCTGTCTCTATCTCTCAGTGTCTCTCTAAATCTGTATCTCTGTCTGCTTTTTGTGTCTCTATGGGTGTTTCTTTCTCAGAGCAACAGGGTTTTTTTTTACATTAATTTTTATTTGTTTTCTCTTGTGTGTCTGTTACAGTTCTCCTATTTTCACTTTGGCATATCCCTCCTCTCTCTCCAAAAGAGATTTTTAACAAATGCACAAAAGTTTATTTACCTCCATTTTATGAAGTGAATATCCAAAGACCAGCATGACTAGTAGTCTGGACAAGGATTGAGATTTGGGGAGCTATGGAGATGGTTTTCAATGGTCCTTTCTGGTTGATGCAGTGAAAGCTAAGTAGAACCCTTGGTGATAAACACCTTTTTGCCTTCAGAGTCATATGAAGTATAGTTCTACTAAGTAGGTTAGCTGAGTGGAAAACTTCTGAGTGAAAGTAGATCTTCAGCTTGGGCAAATTTCATTCCAGACAGAGGAGATCACCAACTAGATATGGGAATGTGCCTGCAGAAAGCAGCAGACTGGATCTTTAGTTTAGTCCATTGTAATGAACTCTACAACTTCTTGGTCTCACAGTAGTTTCTGTTCTCTACAGATGAACTACATGGCTTATCATTTGTAACCTGAGCTGCAATTTTTCTTTTGGAGAGCCTGTTGCAAGTACTGTACCAGTGTGACACAAGGACTGAAACTAGCTGAGTTTCATTCCTAGCCATTGTGTACAAGATCCAGGAAAAGAGCACTTTCAGTCAGTCCTTGAAATGACTGTTGACAGTAGACTCCCCTCTTCTGCCTGCAATGTTTAAATGTAAGGAGGTTTGACTTCCATAAAAGTTACTCACTAGGTCAAGTTAAAGTTGGCTGAAAATTCTTAAGCTCTCTGGGCCAGCTTCAAATGAGGCTAAATATCAAATGTCCCCTGAGCTTGATAGCAATCGTGTCCTTTAGGTCCAGTGGAATAATCCAAGCTACGGTAACAACCCACAAACCAGTAGTTTGAGATGCCATTGATAGAACATAAAGAAGCTCTCAGCACAGGAGTGATTATCAAACCCTAACATTACTATTTCATTTTTGTTCAGTCATTTTCAGTCATGTCTGACTGTCCTTGACCCCATTGGGGATATTTTTTTTTAAAAGATACTGGTGTGGCTTGCCATTTCCTTCACCAGCTTATTTTACAGATGATAAAACTGAGGCAAACAGGGTTAAGTGACTTGCCTAGGGTCACACAGTTAGTAAATGCGTGAGGCCAGATTTGAAGTCAGGTTTTCCTGACTTTAGTCCCACTGCTCTATCCATTGTGCCACATAGCCACACATTGTTATTTCCTCTGATTATAGATCAAGAGCTAGAAGGGACTTCAGAGTTCCCCTAGCCCAGTAGTTCTCAACCTTCCTAATGCTGCAACCCTTTAATATAGTTCCTCATGTTGTGGTGCCCCCCAACCATAAAATTATTTTTGTTGCTATTTCATAACTGTAATTTTGCTACTGTTATGAATTGATCTGATATGCAGGATGCATTTTCATTGTTACAAATTGAACATAACCCACAGGTTGAGAACTGCTGCAGCCCAACCACTTCATTTTTACTGATGAAGGCCTAGGGAAGTTAAATGATTTATCCAAGATTATGCAGTTAATAAAGTATCAGAGGTGGGATGAGAACCCAGGATCTCTAACTCCCAAACCAATGTTGTTTCCATGGTACTGTGCTGCCTCCTTGTTTCTTTTGATTTCTTTTTTTATTGCTCTGGTGATCCACAAAGTAATAATTCACATGTTTGTAGCAATTTAAGGTCTGCAAAATGCTTTCTTAATAACAACCTTGTGGAATAGGTGGCACCTATATATTACTATCCCAACCTTATAATGCATGTCTGAGGCACATCCTTTTCTACATTGAATATAAAGGATAAAAAAAGATTAGATTTGTCCTACATCATCAACAAGAGTACTAAGATTAGGGAGGTCAGGAAGCCATCTTGGGAACCCCAGATTGGGGTCTTGCAATTAACTGGATGAAAGATCTCAGCAGTAAAAGCAAGGGTCTATAAGAGTCTCCCTGCTATCAGACCTAATCCTTGTACAGCTTTGACTCACTTGTGCCCTAAATGCACAGATCTTTCCATGTTACCTTCTCTACTCAAAAATCTCCAAAGGCTTCCTGTCATTTCTAGGATCAAATGTAAAATCCCCTATTTGGTATTCAAAGCCCTTAATAACCTGCTCCCTTTCCCTCCCCCATACTCTACTATATTTCAGGTCTTCTAATTATTCACTTTCCACCCCCATCTCTAAATCTTACCTCACACAGTCTGAGATTCAGTAACACTGGTCTCCTTGCTATTCCTTGAATCAAATACTCCATCTTTAAACTCTGTGCATTTTCACTGGTTGTCCACCATGCCTAGAAGGTTGTACTTCCTTATTCCTGCCTGGTTTCTTTCACGTCCTAGTTAAAATTCCTACAAGATTTTCTACAGGAAAACTTTCTCAATCCCACCTAATTCTAGTGCTTTTCTTCTGCTGATAATTTACAATTTATTTTGAGTATAACTTATTTGTACATAACTATTTGCATGGTATCACCCCCATTCAACTGTGAACGTCTTGAGAAGAGGGACTTTTTTTTTTTTACCTTTCTTTGTATTTCTAGTATTTAGCACTGTGCCTGGAACATAGTAGACATTTAATCACTTAATAAATGTTTATTAACTGATGGGCTATCTGATTTGTCCTAAGGCTGAGATCTGTGAAACTGCTGCTCTTCTGTGCAATGGTTGCTTTTGTTCACCATTATTGTGAATCACTGGGATCACAAATTCTCTAGCTTTGCCATCCCTCTGCATCTGCCCTGATGCATTTACTAATACTATCACCTATTCCCTTTCACATATGTGCAACAGACACCTGTGGTTTGACACAATAATGTTTGGAATACAATTGAGATGAGGCAAAAGAGTTAGAACAGAGGTGTCAAACATGGCCCACTGGAACCCTACTAAAATGTAATTGGGAAATATTTAACAAAATAAATAAAATACAATAGAACATAAATAAATAACATGTGGTTTTCTAAGTCAATAGATGGCCAGCAGAGATACTGGTATGGTTCAAGTGGCATAGGTTCACAAAATGGGCGATAATGACTGGGGGGGGGGCTTTGGAATGACCTGGGGGGGTGGTAATCATTTGAAATGATGCAAATTTAAAAAAAATTAAAGGATTGAAAAAAGAAGTAGATTTCCTGGGGGTGTTAAGTAAATTGTTTTAAAGGTGGTGATATCCCAAATAAGTTTGGGAACCAGAGTGGTACCCTTCCTATTTGAATTTGACATCTCTGAATTTGAAGGAAAAGGGCAAGAAAGGCAGACAGAAGGGATTAGAATTCATTCCCGGAATGGTGATATCCATGTAGTGGAGCAGAAGAAGACACTGGCATGGGGAATCATGAATCCTGAGTTTGATTACAGTGCTTAATAGCTGTATAAATTTGTGTTGCTCACTTTTCTCAATCTAGTTTCTAATCTGCAACATGGGGAAAATTATGTTCTCACTTCACATTTTACATGGATATTATGAGGAAAAAAACCCTGTAAACCTTAAAATGCCTTATTAACATGAGTTATTAATAGGATCATGGTTCCTCAAATATTAGGTGTACAAATAGATCCATGATTTCATCCACTTGCTTTTTTTCTCCAGCAATGTAAATTGTGACCCATCCATTCCTGCCATCCATTATAACTTTCATCCATGTTTTCCTGTAAGTCAAATAGAGGGGTTCCACCCAACATGCTGGAAAGGGGCTTTCCTCAAGACCTGTTATCCCAAACTTAATAATGGCACGTACAGTCCATGAGTAATCTCTTATATTCACCATGAAGTCCATCTCATTTGATCCTTCTTTTTTGATGATACCATCTCTCCTTGTTCTCTCTCAAAATGCTGATTCTGGCTGAAGCCCACCTGTGTGCTTCTGCATTACCCTTTAATTCTTTAGAGATAGTAGGATTCTGTGATTCACTACCATACAAAATCATCAGGAGATCACTGATACTTAAAATGTAGATCTCCCTTTCAGTGAGAAGCTTAGGTTCATTGAAGGATCTTTGTATATTCTCAAAGGTAATCCTGCTTTTTTTCTTCCTCTTGTTAAACTCTGAGCCCAATTTATTGTCCATTTGCAGTATCTGGCCAAGACGGACACTAATCGATGAAATTTAGAGGTTGTCACTCAACTGTACGTACCACAGGTTAGACAACAATGGTTGCTGCTTATAAAATACATCAGCATGAGAGGAAAACAAGTGCAATCCTCCTTATTCCTTATGAGCCCCAGAGAACACACATACACATATACATACATTCCTATAGCAAATGTTCCTTTGTGAATGAAAATTCCTAGAAAAATCAAATAGAAAGGTAAACTGGCAGGAGAATTCACACTTATTTAATGTATTTCAGACCTGCCTGATTTTATTTTTTGGCCCAATGTCTGATTTCCTGTATGTTGAGGTTATTCGGATATATGATCATTTGTGTGGTCAGTTGAGTATACTTAGTCTATTAACATAAAATATTATTTGTATGAATATCATTTTAGTTATTTAAATTTTTGACCTATTACCTAAAATCCACTGCAATAGTTTTCAAATAACATCTGATTTATTTAAAAGTGCTAAGGAGGTCAGTGTGTTCGTGCCTGATATATTTCTACATGTAATTTAAGTATATTACTATTATTCCTCTTTGGGGCAAGAGAGGGTGGGGGTAGTGGGAGTCCTGCATACATAGAGCTAGTGTAGGGGATTGGTTTATTTTGTCAATGCCTGGGCCATGGGTTTTGAAATTCGTCTGTAATTTTTCTAGGCCTGTGACATTTTTACGTAAAATACATCATTCCTTTTAGGATGGGATGATGTTTCCTGCTTCACTAGCTATTAGCAGAACATGTGTAAAACTTTTCAGACAAAACTGTGGATTCCTCAATAGTTTTAATCAGTGATTCTCTCATTTTATCTCTCTCCCTCTTTTTATTTTTTGCTTTTTTGTTGGAGGGAGGAAGGCAGGGCAATTGGGATTAAGTGACTTGCCCAAGGTCACATGGCTGGTAAATGTTAAATGCCTGAGGCCAGATTTGAAATCAGGTCCTCCCAACTCCAGGGCTGGTGCTCTATTCACTGTGCCACCTAGCCACCCCTACTTTTCTCTTTAATTAGCTAAGCTTTTATCAAGCCTCTGCTAAGTTAGATATCATGGGAGGTAACAAAAAACAGGTTCCTACCTGCAGTCATCTTAAATTCATATTGGGGAGACAAGTCCCCAGACCAATCAATCCCTATGAAACAATGAAGTAGCAGCTAAATGTAGCTCAAAGTAAAACAGAGTGACTTGTTGGGGATCAAAGGATCACAGATCTAAGGTTTGCAGAGATCTGAGAACTCATGTAATCTAGTACCTTTACTTGACAATCAAAGAAAGTGATGTATATATATATATATATACACATATACATACATATATGTATACATATACACATGTATCTATATATTTATGTCTGTGTATGTGTGTGTGTGTGTGTGTGCATGTGTGTAGTAACAAGTTATAAAGTACCACAATTCAATTTGTATGCCTGTTTTCTGTCTCTCCAGGTGGCTTAAGTAATGGTTTGGTGCTTTTACAGAAATGTCAGTCCTCAACAAATTGATCATTTACTCTGTTCCAGGGTTCACAACCTATGGTGTATAGGACACTGGGGGTCCTACAGTTAGTGCAAAAGAACCACGGACCCATATTCACATCAAACACTGTCATTTTGATCTTTATTTAGCTCTAGTGATGTATGCAATGTGATCAGTATAATAAATTATCTAGCATATGTTCAACTGAATGTCTCACAGATACCATTTTTCAAATGTATATAAATGCTGTTGAGACCAACAATGCACAAATGAACTTAGAAGTATCACTGAATTCATATGTGTTTTTAATCATTTTATCCTAACAACAACCACAATGCCTCTAGCACTTCATAAACAGCCTGCTCTAAATTTTGCTTATTTTGTTTGTTTTTGTTTGTCAAATCTTGGAGATTTGAGTCTTGTTTTTGAGACTTTGTCTCCATATCTCATTCAAGTTAGAATTATAGCAGCCACTTGCAAGACTGATCCCAATCTGCACAGATGCTTTAAATTGCTCCATTTTCCCAACCTACTCCAATTTATCCCTCCTCAGGCAGCTTAGTAGATTTCTGCTCCCTGGAGACTCACCATATGGATGCTGGACTTAATGCAAACACCCAATCAGAATTAGCTCTACTTCATTTCAGAACTCCTAAACTCAAGCAATCCACCAGACTCAACCTCCTTAGCATTAGGGACTACACGTGTGGGCCACCATGCCCAGCATTAAATGAATATTTTTAAAAGTGAATTGAAATGAATGTATTGTCTCACTTGATAGGACCATAACTAAGGTGGGACAACTGGGGCATTTCCCCAAGATGCTGATTTTAGAGGGTGTTAAAAGCACTTGCCATCTATCAGCAGCTTAGGGAAAAAATAGAATTTAGTTCTTAGCAGGGAAAATTTTTTCAAATAAAAATGGCATAAAAGAGTAGCATCAAAGAAATGTGTGACTTGGAAAATATATGGTCTAGTCATGGAACAAGAACAAGGGAGAACTCATAGACAGATCTTAAGTTCCATTGGAATCCACAAAATATAAAGAGAATATGAGGATGGCCCCTAACACATTAGGAAGATTCCCTGTGATGAACTTGGGAGGGGACATGGACAAAAGTAACAGAGAACAGGCAGACAGATGAGATCAATTCAATAATTCAGTTAGAATTTATTAAGTACCTACTATGTGCTACATCCTGTGCTATGCACTAGAGACAAAGAAAAATTAAACCATTACTTGCCTTCAATGAGTCTTATTCCTTTTTTTTTGTGGGGGAAGAAGACCAATATGTATATATGTTTGTTTAATAAGTAAATTTCAAGTATGTACAAAATCATTTCCAGAGGATGAGCACAGCTCTAAAATGAAGGGTGCTTTGATAAGACTACAAAAAGGGCTCCAAAGGGCATAATGGAAAAGTAGATAGGGAGACCAGAAGGATGGGACAGATATAGAGGAGTATGAGGAAGCACAGGGCATGATGGTTAGGAAAGGAGGGAAACATTCTTGGACCTCGGCAGTCTACAATTGTCTCAGGAATTCGTAGTGTAGTCATAGGGTGAGTATGACATAGTTATACTCTTTTGTGGTAGCAAAGATAATTTTGATTTGATTCTTAATCTCTGAGAAGGAGGTATATGTTCATTTGTGCACTAAGCCAGTGATTCCTTACCTTTTTTGTGTGTATCATGGACACCCTTGGCATTCTGGTGACAACTATGGAATTCTTGGAATAATGCTTTTAAATATATAAAATACATGTTATTACTAAGAAAATGAATTATACTAAAGTCCAAAAAGGAGGTACGGACTATCTATAGCCCTGAAAGGGCAGATATCAAGCCCTTGCTTTAGTGGAGTCTTTGGGCCAGGCCAATTACAGATTGAGGAAGCTTTTTTCAGGCACTCACCTTCAGGTCACTTCTGTCCCAGAGATTACTCCAAAGTAGAATAAATGACCTCCTCACTCCAACCATGGGCTCATTTAGATTTCCTTTATTCCTAGTTGGTAGCAAGTATAGAGATGGTGAGGTCCCAAAAGTTGCTACCTGCCTCCTTAAAGAGGGAATATCGATGATAGAGTTACTTGGGTGAATCAATGAATTACAATAGTGGAGGAAGCTACATCATACTTCTTTCCTCTAGCAGCTACACTCCTAATGAGCTTCTTTGCTCAACCCCGTCCTTTACCCTATTCAACAACCATGTCTGTCCAGGAGGCTGGTGTCCCAAAATTTGTTTGAGGTTGCATTTCATATTAACTGTTCCAGGGCATGGTTTGTGTTACCTCTGCTTCAAAAAATCACCAGTTGTAGCACCAGTCACTGGATATTAAGAGTTACAACTATTATCATATGGTGGTCTGCAGAATTTTTTGACATTGAAGAAGTGTCCACATACCTAGGAATGGTTCAGAACCACTGATCTCTTCAAAAAACTGCTCCGTCCAGCTGCTTTTCATAGTCAGCAATTGTTACCCTCAGCTCCAATACTAGTCCCTTATCCCCTCTTTCTTGTTGCTCTGTATCCTGGCCAGGGAACCCCTAGGGCTCTCTAGACCACACTTGGGAGGAACTCTGGCTTAGATGATGCATGACCAGGAAATAAAATACAATATATCAAATAGTTGTCCCCACTTATCATATCTGAATTATGACAGTTACAAGGAAAATTACAGAAAACCCAGTAATATAATATACTTGGCTCATATATTACATCATCTTTTAGAAAGGATTGCAGCATTCTTGTGGTGTATGGTATACATCTTAGTGAAGTGAGTTCTTGCCCATGGGCTTTGGTCTGTGGTATACCACTTCAGAAAGATAAAGGTGGGACAGGCATTTTACCTAGCCGAGGAACTCCGTTGCTGAGAATCCCCTTTTCTGTAGAACTGTGTGAACAATTTTCATATTTTAGCTATTTGTATTTGTGGTTAAATAAAGAACCGTCAAACAGTATACAGTTAAGTAAAACCAAAAATATTTTATCACTGTCACTGTGATACAATTTATGCTATCATTTTACAACATTTTGTAAATAATATTTTTTGTAGATACAAAATCCTCTAATACTTTGACTCTACACCATCCATTTGACTGGAAACACTCAATGAGATTGTTCCTGTTTCACCAGGAACAATAGTGAAATGTTAAATATTCCAGTAAAAACTGCAGAAATCCAGGAATATCATATAGACAAATTCCTCAGTTCATTTTCTAATCTGCATTTTGTCTCTGATTATAATTTGATTGACATCTTGAGGAGAAAGTGATAAACTGTTGGTCATCTACCCTACACATAGGTACTTAACGGAAGAAGAGAATTTTTCACTATATAGTTTGATGTTCAATTTCTAACTCTAAGAAAATAGGAATTAATAGGTTAGATATGCCAAAATCCTACACATTATTTAATATTACTGACTTCCTAAGATCTCACTGAGTTTGAAATATTTTGATAATATGAAAAATTAATTCTACTCTTTTAATTATGAAACATGTTTTAGCAGTTTTTAACATAGTATGATTTATGTTTGATTCAGGAAATGCCCAAGAGGCAAACTACTCGATATATGTCTATTTTTTTGAGTTAAAAAAAAAATTCCTGTTGAAAACTCAAAGTCAATAATAGTACATCCATATAATAATTTCTAAACATTATTTCATTTATTCTCTCAATAGTCCTGTGATATAAGTAGTCTAAGCCAGTGACTCTTTACCTTTTTTTGTGTATATCATGAACTCCCTTGGCATTCTGGTGACAACTATGGAATTCTTGGAAAAATGATTTTAAATGCATAAAATACATATTATTACTAAGAAAATGAATTATACTAAAGTACAAAAATATTTTTTAAGTTCATTGATTCCAGGTTAAGAATACCTGAATGTTATTATGCCCATTTTGCACATGAGAAAACTGATGTTCAGAGAAATTAATTTACTGTATTTGAAATCATATGAGTATGTAGATATTGGTCAAGCTGGCTTTTTCCCACTATGTCTCACTATGTCTGTAAAGGTTTATCATCTTAGTAAAGAGTAGAGTATTTTGAATAGGTCAGCATTTTATTATGGAAGCTCCTGGTAATGTTTTGACTGGACCTACAGGGGATAAGCAAACCAAATATTCTGAGCCTCAATTCTCCCCTTCTTTAAGTACTCAAGGTTAAGAGATGAAACAGTGACAGAATTCCTAATCGGTTTCTAAAATCCCCACTTCCTTGCTGAACAATCTTTGTACTCACTGTTTCTTCATTTTCAATCACAACTACTTTGGTTTGTAAGGTATTTTTCCTCTACATTTCTGTAATTACAGCAGGTAATTGCTTCTATCGTCTGATGATAAAGGACTCTCCCATAAAATTTTCTAGGGATTTCCTGCTGCCCCATTTTTTAAGCACATCAGAGTAGCACCCTAAAAAGAAATCTGTTTTTTATTTGACCCACAGTAGGTTGGAATCTTGAAAATACAATGCAGATTTGTAACTTGCCACACATCTGAAAGCAGAAAAGAAATTGGAAAGGGAAAAGAAATATTATAAACTTTGACTCAAAATATCCCTTGCCAGCTGAGTGCCTTGTATTTGTGACAGTTGTTTGACTCTGAAATCTTCCCTTGGTTTCAAACATTAGCTCCATTTTCCAGTTGAGGTTTTGTGCTAATGTATTGCTGATTTGAAAATGCATAAATATCTTCAGCCTTGTGTATGATGCAGCAAAGATCTGGAATTTTTCTCTTCTTTGAGGCAAGAAGAGGACCTTTCCATGCACTGGCTGTGACCAATCAAGTTTTGCCTGATGCCAAAAAATTAAACACAGTAAAGCCAGACCTTGTCAGCAACGAGTTGATTGCTTTAAATAAGGGAGATTTCCTGAATGTTTAAATTGAAACTTCGACTTTGATTAAAGCAAAGAGAAGTACCAGGATGGCTTCCTAACTATTTAGTTCCTAAAATTCCTGTGAGGTCTGGAGATGACAAATTCAATTCTGATGTGCTGTGTTTTACACTCTGCAGGCTGTAGTAAAAGGGAAAACTAATCAAGCTTGGGTTTCCCATGGGCTGAGCCTTAAGATGTTTTCCTATTTAAAGCCATGGAAATATGTTAAAACCCACATAGGCAGGGTGAAGTTTATAGAAGGCAAAATCTATGGGACCATGTTTTTGCACAGTGTGCATATTTTGACTTTTCATTATTTTTTTGTTTGTTTAATCTTTCATCCTGTTTAAAATTATATTCTGACCACATTTTTTATTATAAAGATGTGAGAGGATAGTTGGAAAGGCATTTGGGGAGATTGAAGAAGGACTTTGGTGTCAAGTAGAGAATATTAGTTCTCACTTTAATTTTTTATTGAGAAGCAAAAGGAAAAAAAATAAAAGAATGACAGACCTGCTAAGCATATAACTTGGCCAAGATGCAAAAATAAGAATTTTGTCTTAAAGAAAATATTTTGCTCACTGACTTATCATTATGCTATTGACTATCTAGAGATCCTTTTAGAACATGGAAAAAAAGATCTCATCATCTGGTAGCCACATACATTAAAAAACAGAATTCAAAGGATACATATGCCGTTCCAGTAGACTAAAACTTTCATGTAGTGGAGTTGTAATTTACATAAACCATGGTTCATAAACAAACTTTTCATGAGAGTCAATGTTTTGCCAAAACACAGACTCTCAGAAGGGACCTCAGGGCCATC
>CM053584.1:292655764-292701404 GCA_028627135.1 Pseudochirops cupreus
GAGAAAGAGAGAGAGAGAGAGAGAGAGAGAGAGAGAGGATAAAAGAGGAAAGGAGAGATGTGAAGGAAAAGGGAGAAGAGGAGGGGAGGAAGGGAAGGGGAGGGGAGAAGAATGAGGAAGGGCAGGGAGGGAAAACCTACATTTGCCTCTTTGCTCTTAGTTCTGCTATCTCTGACTTCTGTTTGCTAGTAAGAGATCAAGCATTAGGCTAATAGTGAGGAGACTTGGGTTTTGTTCTAAAGTTTTCAACTTTGTGCTTCAGTTTTGCTTCTGTAAAGTGGAGGGCAATGGTAAAATTCATGAAGAAATCTACTGAGAAAGCAGCAAAAACCTACTTTTTAGTTTCTTAGAACCTGTCCATCTTTAAAGTTTTAGATTTTCATTTGGATTTTGATGCCTTCTGAAAAAACTGTTTACCATAAAATTCTGATTTTTAAAAAAATTCAACAAACATTTATAACAGAAACATACTTGTCTCCTATTCCTGGAATGTTTTCCCTCCTCACCTCTACTTCCTAGTTTCCCTGGCTTCCTACAAGTTCCAGCTAAAATTCAATCTTCTATAGAAAGTCTTTCCCAATCCTTCTTAAATCCCTCTTAAAAGGCACTAGCCTTCCCTCTGTTGATTTTTTCATATTTATCCTCTTTAGGGAGTTTTGGTACATAGTTGTTTGCACGTTGCCTTGCTTATTAGATTGTAAGGTCCTAGAGGGCAAGGATTGACTTTTGCCTTTTTTCTTATCTCTAGCATTTAGCAAAATGCCTGGTACATAGCAAATACTTAATATTTATTAACTGACTATTGACTGAACCACGTCTTATAATTAACAGGGACTCCAATGGCAGTCTAGTCCTATCCATACCCAAAAAAGAATCCCTTTAATCTTATTTGACAAGTAGTCATCTAACTTTTGCAAAAAAAAAAAAGGCTTCTAAAATTCTGAGAAAGGCATTTAGCTTCATATTTTGACTTTCAATATTAACAAAAAGCTAAACTCTCTTTAAGTATGAATAATCCGATGTACTTGGTTTTGTCCTCAGGCAAAGAGTAGTGAGTGAAACAACGATATCTGAGCTAATTCTTTCAGGCCCTCCTAGGTAAATAGTTTACTTCCCGTTCACTGGCAGGATTAGACTTCAGTATTCACATGCACTGACATTAGGATCACAAACATTGTCATGAGAGCTACCGTATCTCAGCAGGCCTGGTAAGTGAACCTTTTTTGCCTAATTGACCAAAGAACTCAGTCTAAGAACTAACTATCCAAAACTAAAATGAGTGATTTAGATATGCTTTTCTTTCTGTTCCTGTTTTCAAAGAATAAATTGACTTGTAGCTTGACAAAACTGAAAGAAAGGAACAGTTATTTACACATTAGATAGATATGTGTCCATACACTTTATTTCTAGAAAGAGAAAAATGATGGGAGCTTTAGTGAATTTATCTCACTTCTTTGGAAGCTGAGCTTTCATTGCTCTATGTCTTGTATTAACTTTGTAAAGCTTTTATTTTTTCTTATACTAGAGGTTCTTCGTTTCAGAAGATTATTTAGTTCAGAGGTACTGTGAACTTAAAAAAAATGATAGTGGTATTTCAATATAATAAATTTCCTTTGTAGTCTTATGTATTTTGTTTTATGCACAAAAAATTAAGGGGCCCATAAGACTTCACCAGATCCCAAAAGAGTCAATGTCACCAAAAAGATTAAAAACCTCTCATTTAGTCCAGCACCCCGATTTTACAGATGAGAAAATTAAAGTTAATAACTGACAGTGAAATATACTTTTAAAATTCAAAAAATGACTCTACAAATGTTAAGCATATCTCTTGAGATATAGCCCCAGAATCTCTAGGTGATATTTCTCCAAAGATTGCCCTTTCCTTATTACCTTATTTCCATAAGAATTCAGAACTAACATAGCTCAGATTAGTTGTCCATTAAACAGATAATGCCTCCTATGCACTATTATCTCATTTAAGATTCACAGCAACCATGTGTTGTAGGCAGTATGGGTATTGATGTTTCCTTTTTTACAGAAAAGGAAAGAGGCTTAGAAAAGTTAAGTCTCTTAAGGGCTTGGTCACATAGCTTATATATGTGTCAAAATTATTTAATCTTACATCTTTCTGACCTTCAGGTGTATGCTATGACATCCAGAATGGTTTCATAATTTGCTCCGGGTCACCCAGTGGAGGCAGAGACCGGAATCGCAAGGATTTAGAACTAAAAGAGACTTTAGAGTATCTGATACTTGAACGCAGGTCCTTCAATTCCAGATCTAGCATTCTTTCTAAAATGCAAACACACACACACACACACACACACACACACACACACACACACACACAGTTTCTATATCTCTTAAGCCTAGCAGTGTTCTTTCCTCATGCCCTCATATCTGGAAATTCAAAATGTTTAGATTTCATTTTCTTCAAGCATAAGATAAGATACATGTATATTTTAAAATATAAAAAAAATCTAATTCTTTTGGCAAGGGGTTTATTTTGCACAAAATGTATTTATCAACCATTTGCATAAAGGGTGGGTACACCCTGATTACTAGTGGGTTGCCTGTATAATCATTTCACATGTCCCTTAGAAATCTAAAAATTTTTTAAACAAACAAAAATAAAAGTTCAGTAATAGGAAAATGGCATTTTGATCAACCCTCCCACTATGGTTAAGTATAAACTTGGCCCTTGTGGCCACTGAGGAATTCATACTTGTGTTAGAAGAAAAGTTAAGGACATATTTATGTGAATACCAAATTAGCTGTTTCAGAAACAAATAAACTCCCTCTCTCTGAAATGAGAATGTTTGAACACTCGATTATAGAGCTGGTTGGTTTTGATCTTTAGAAGCCAGTGGTGACTTGCACTGTATGTTCTCTTCTTGCCAAATTACACCATAAACTGCCCACTATTGCTGATGAGCAGTTTCACTTGCCACTGTAATATAAATGTTTGTTTAAAGTTTCTTTCCCCCCCTTCCCTTTAGAGATGTTGATGAAATGACTGCTTTCTACACATATTTTTTTTCTTTGAGAAAGAGAGATGGTGTAGTGGAAAAAGCTTTGCCTTATAACTCAAGTAATGCGGGTTCAAGTCTCCACTCTGACACTTACTAGTGATGTGAACCTTGATTCTGAGCCTTGATTTTCTCCTCTATAAAAGGGGACTGATTCATTGTCATCTGCTTTGCCACTCTGCCTTAAGATGTCCCGGGCCTTTGGACTCCCTCCTAAACAAGAGCTTAGGGAGGAAGAAAAGAAAGGAAACAAGCCACCTAGCTGCTTCAGAAGCTTAGCGTAGTGCTTTGCATATAGGAAGCTCTAAATAAATGCTTTCTCACTTATTCTTTCATTCATTCTTTCTGTTTATCCCATGTCACTCTTGTCCATAGTCTCTCCTAGATCCTGTACAGAGATCTGGTCCCAACACGCTGAGGCTTTCTTCTGGGTCATTTGATGTCATATAGATCCAAATCTAGCATTCCACTCTTCCTACAGAACTGGCGTTATAACCTCCTTATATAATCACATTTCTTCAATACTCTTCCTCATACAGCCTCTTGTGGAAAGACCATTGTTGGAAATATGCTCCAATGTACTCTCTCCATTGCCTTTCAGCAAGTTCAAGTTTGATTCTTCAGATATTGTGGATTTCCAAGATCTGAGATCTTATGGCATCACTGGCAAGTCATTGATGTTAAAAAGGTGGTGGTTTTGTTGCTAAGGAAAAGCAGCCAGGATTATTGCAAAATGACCCATGATACTACAGTTATCTACAATTAAGAGATCAGATTCAGTCAGTTAGGAAAACTCTACTTCAACTTTTCCCAACTCCCCATTCAGCTAATTTTCTTTTTGCAAAACTAATTTAATGTCCTCTCTAATTTTCCCCCAGAACAAAGGGAAAGAGAGCAAAGAAACATATGATAGATACTTCTCATCGTGGCATTCAAGGCCTTTCACCATATTGTTTCAAACTACCTTTCTGGTCTTAAGTTATTCTCCTCCTATGAAAATTCAACAAGGGAATCCATTTTATACAATGTTTCAAACAAATTTGGACTCCCTAGCCCTTGTTTGAACCTTACCCCCTCTTCTCTCCTTGCATTTGCTCAAGCCATCCACTAGGCCTAAAATGAATCCTCTCACCCTCCTCCTTCCCTACCATGCCTCAGGTCCAGTGTGTTTTGTCTGTGAACAGCTCTGTATTCCTAGTATATAACAGAATATCAGAGTTTGAAGGGGACCTCAGTGGACAACGAATCCAAAGCATACACAGATAGTATCTCCTCTATAATATTCCCAGCAACTGATCAGCCTTCTCTTGAAGACCTCAAGTTAGGATAGATGCACTATTTCTGGAGGCAGCCTATTTGGTTTTGGGGACAATTTTAATTATGAGAAAGTTTTCCTTTACTTAAAGCCTAAATCATTTTCTCTGGAATGTCTGCTTATTTCTCAAAAGCAGCTAGGCGGCACAATGGATAGCATGCTGGACCTGAAGTCAGGAAGACCTGAGTTCAATTTGACTTAAGACATTTACTAGCTGTGTGACCCTGGACAAGTCATTTAACCTTTATCTGCCTTAATTTCCTCAACTGTAAAATGAAGATAATAATAAAGGCATTTATCTCCCAGTGTTGTTGCAAAGATCAAATGATATATTTATAAAACCTTAGCTCAATACCTGGAACATTGTAGGTGTTTGATAAATGTTTATTTTCTTCTTTTCTTTTCTTAGTTTTTCCTTCTATGATCAAGGAAAACAATTTTAATCTCTCTTTCATAGAAATATCTTAAATTACTTGGTGATAGTTATCATCCTCTCATCCCCCCGTCCCTCAATACTGACTTCACCAGGGTAAGGATTCCCAGTTCCTTTAATAAACCTTTTGTGATAGTTCTCTCCCCTTGACATCATGATCATTTTGCTCCAGGAATTTTCCAGCTTGCTGGTGATCTTCCAAAAATGTAGCACCCAAAACTGAATATGCCATTCTAGATGTAATATGCAGTAAGCTGAGACTACCATTTCCCTAAGCCTGATGATTTACCTTTCTTAATACAGTTTAAGATTGTGTTACTTTTTAAAATAGTGATAATAATAATAATAATAGCTATTATTTATGTGTCACTTCAAGGTTTACAAAGTGCTTGACATATGGTATCTCATCTGATTTCATTTTTGGCTGCCATGCTGTATTGATGAATCCTTGACCTTGCAGCCCAGTGTCTTTCACATAATAGATACTTTGTCTGACATTTGATTAATGAATAAGTATGTTCCTCTCACACCGTATTTCCAAAGGGAGCTAGGGAGTAACAACACTCTCCTTTTCAGAATAGTAGTGAAAGTAGAGTTGCAGAAATTGCAGCATTAGCTTAGTAGTGAACAAAGACAGTACCCTGCAGATAGTAAGGGCTTAATAAATACTTGTTGCCTGTTCGTCAAGTGTAGGGATGAAAAAAGTGGACAGCCAATGACCACATCTGAAAAGACTGAACAAAAAGCTGCCACTAACACCTTGCTGAGCCCAAAAGAGAGGGATCATTGGCCAGTGGCAACACAAATTAAATATATAACCACTCAATGACAGGACTTCTTGCTTTTGTAGTGAGTTCATGCCAAGCATCATATCACTACTAAGAATGAAAACACTATTGAACATAGCAGAAATAAAGCACTAGAAAAACAGCAGATGTGGTCATTGAAAAATGGCCTCCCTCCTAAAATTTCCCAGGGTCCTGGGCAGATAAACTGCATTTGATTTCACTAATCTTTTTCTGAGGAGAAGAAAGAGTTTTCTGTGTTCTTTGAAGCTACTTGCACAGGAAGCCAGAGTTTCTGTCAGTCAACGGCACATGCAAAATTTATCAAGTATATTACTTGACATAGAGGTTACTCTGTCATTACTAACTAACTTGGGTCTGCCAAGGATTTTTTTCTCCCTCTTTCTGGACGCATGTGTTGCCAAAGGCAAAGTGTCCATTGATTGATTGCCACAACTGACCTAAACATTTAAGGATCACTGTGTAATAACCCCTTTATCATATAGAGATCACAAAAAAACCCCTCAAGTTCAAACAGCAGTAAGGGCCTCACTCAAGCCTTAAAAAAACTAAGAAAAGCCAGGTCTAAGAGAAATCTCCAACTTTCCCTTTTCTGTCATACTTGTACACTCCTTATATTAGATCACAAAACTTACTTGCAGTCTCTAATAACTTTAAAGGAAGAGTTTCACACTGAAGTTTCATCCATAATTTCAATGTTTCCTTTCCTCTCCTTGCTTCCACTCCATTTTCATCTCAGCTTAAAAAGATAAGTTATAATCATAATATTCTAGGCCATAAAATGAATACACATACAGATTACTGGGAGTGTAAGCCAGACCAACTATACTGCATAAAAGTGGTTCGTATCATTTCATTTCCTTTTTTTATTTTGGTAAATGCCAATTTGGAAAAGAAAAAAAAAAGAGAGGGGGGGAGTGAGAATGAAAAGTCCCATGCCTTTAAAGCACATGGGAGTTGACAAGATTGACTGTAATGGTTACTCAAGCCTCATATAGTCTGTCCTGTATTATTCTAATTTCCTTTGTGGACTGAACAGCGAGCTGTATTACAAGTCCTCATGAAGGGCCAGCATGCTTAAATCAGCAGGCTCTCTGTTTTGGGGCTCTTAAGTCTTTGATCTGGCACCCTTCTTATTTCCAGACACAGAAAAGGGGCCACATCAGTAAATGGGTACCCAGTTGGGTAGGAGGCACAGGGACAATTCTGTTGTTCCAAACCATCTATTAAATATCTAAGGGCAATTGTGAAGAAATCATTTCTGATAGTTGGGCAGAGCTTGGATTGCATTCCGGTGAGAAGAGTAATATTATAGCTACATGTAATTTCATGTGGTAACTTGGAAATGTGTCTGTTGAGACCTATGTATGAAATGTGGAAATGCAGAACCAAAGGGACATTTCAGAGACTATCATTCATTCAGGTTGCAACTTCTGATAGCAGAAAAGTCATCCTGTTGGATATGGGGGAAGGGCTGGTCTGATACACAGTTGGAATTCTATGTTGTGGTGGAAAATGTATAAGGGATTTGGAGCCTTAAAGACATAGAATACATCCTGGGTCTTCCATTTATTCCTATGCAAACTTTAAGGCATTCACCTTTCTAGACTCAGTTTCCTCATCTGTAAGATGAGAGGGTTCACGTACAAGTCTTTTTTGGTTACTCACAGCTCTGAATCTTTGAACCTAGGGTCATAAGCAGCCACCTAGATGGGTGATCTACTTTTGGCTGGGGGAAAGGTGTCAGGAAAGCTCCTCTCCCCCTAGATACCTTCCTTACTTTCTGAAAGATGCCTAAAATGCCTTAAATTATAACTTCAGTCCTGAAGCTTTTTTGGCTGGTTAATAATTACTAGCATTTATACAGTATGTTAAGATTTGAAAAGTACTTCACAAATGTTCCCTCTTTGGATCTTCATAACAACCCTATAAGGCAGGTTATTACCATTATTCCTATTTTGCAGATGGGGAAATTGAGGCAGAGAGAAATTGATTGACTTGCTATTAAATGTCTGAGGTAGGATTTGAATTCAGTTCTTGATTCTAAGTCCATTGATCAGTCCTTTATACCACCTAGCTGGCTAAATGTAAATATCTCTGGGAAAGATAACCATTCACTCTTTTTGGCCATTTACAATATAGTATGAATGAATCTCATTATCTTTTCTTGGGAGGTTTTTTTTTTTATAATGTGAAGAGGGAAGAGAAAATATCATTGGAAATCTGAAGTGAGAAAGGAAATGGCACGCAAATGGAAGATGGAGGTGTCAAAGATAAACTTTGGCTCCTTCCCAGTTTTGGATAGGGCTGGCCTTGGGTGGGAGGTATCTAGTAAGGTCTTTTTATAGATACGGCAATGAGATTAAAAATCACTATGCTGTCCAGTATAGGTTTTGATGAGCCAAGGCAAGTGAAAATTATTCTTGGAATAGTATTGCACAGTAAGCAAATTTGAGTCGAATGCTGGGGGATCTAAATTTTGGACCATGTCAGAGACAAGCTAGATCTGTCCAAGTGCAGCAAAATTAGATATGACAGAAAGATGCAGTCAGACCTTAGAATACATCTGTTGAGTTCATGATTTCATATAGATAAATGCTTCACTTATGGCTCATTGGTAATTTTCAGGAGGAAGAATTATCTAAAAACTGACAATTAATTCTATACCATCATCAATAGATCTCTGCACTTTTTCTACTCCTTATCAATTTACCCTGTACATATATACATGCATATATGTATGAATACCCACTATTCTCATGTTATTGGCAACCTTTGCATAAAGTTATCATCATATGACTATCAGTGATTATCTGAGGCACTTTCTATTTTTAAGTTCCTTTCTTTCTTTGCTAGGTGGGACGTTTGGTAGAGTGCTGAACCTGAGGTCAGGTAGACTCATTTGCCTCAGTTCAAATCTGGCCTCAGACACTTACTAGCTGTGAGATTCTGGGCAAGTCATTAACCCTGCTTGCCTCAGTTTCCTTATCTGTAAAATGAGGTGGAGAAGGAAATGGCAAATCATTTCAGCATCCTTGCTAAGAAAACCACAAGTGGAGTTATGAAGAGTCAGAAATGAATGAAAAATAACTGAACAACAACCAAGAATACCATAGTCAAACGGCCTTCAGGAAGTGAAGCATACCAGGAAAAAAAGCATCCCATGGATGGCTATTTCTTTTCTAATAAAGCTTTATTCCAATGGCTTATCTGGCAGAGATGACTCCAAATTTTTGAAGGCTATCTCAATAGAGGACAAACTTTTTAAGGTCCTAACTAGCAGGAAAGGGTTCCAGTTGGACCTGGCAATAAAAGTATCATTTCAAGACCAGCCTGTTTAAGAGTGGAGTAGCCCCTCACCAAGTTGGATTTTGGTTGATCATAGGAACTCATAAATACTCCCTACTTAAAGCAAGACATAAAAAAACACGATACCCACCCCAATGAACAAAAAATATTTTTCAAGTATTCAACAGAAAGAGTGCCAGATTTGTAGTCAGAGAAGTTTAGTTCAAATCTTAGCCTTGTCACTTACCACTTACCTTTGTGAACTTGGGCAAGTCATTCTCTTCTCTAGGTCTCAGTTTCCTCATCTGTAAAATGAAGGGAAGAGTTTAGAATTTTATGAGCTATTCAGATATTTCAGATAAGGTGATTATGGAACAATAAAACATCATTTCACTTATTGATATTCTATTCTTAGTCCTAATCATTGTTTAAGAATGCTTAATGAATTTTATCAAGAAGTTGACTATATGACATGCTTGACATTTTGCTAGACCATGGGAAAAGCAATTGGTTCATCTCAATTTACTCCTTAAGAAGCTTTTTAGAAAAGAACTCTGGCTTTTTTTTGACAGATAATCCCTTGGTTGTAGCTTATTTCCTCGCCCATTCCCTAAACAAACATTTTGCCCCTCATATTATTAATTAATTCAAGTATCCTATATAGAAATGATGCTAAGAAGCAGATGCTAAGATGCTAAGAAGATGCTCCAGTTAGCAGTTTCCAACTTACTGCTTGCTTACAAGGTTTCCCTGGCTGACCTTCTCTAATACTTTTTGTCTATATTATTTATTTCAGTGCTTGGTTGTATTATCTTTTGTATGGATCTTAGTTTTAATTTGTATGGTTTGTCTCAGCTACACTGTGATCTTCTTGAAGACCAAGACCAGGAACATGCCATATATTTTTGAATCCCTCCCAGAGCTTAGGACAGTGCTGAGGACAAAGTAAATACTTGCCGAATCATATTTTGACCTCTTTAAGGTTCATAAATGCATGACTCCTATTCACTAAAGTCTTCTTTTTAAAATTCAACGATTTCCCTTTATTAGTGACATTTTGAGTGCTCTGTTAAAATATTGCTCATATTTAAATCACTGCTTGTTTCCCTGTCTCTTACAACTTGTGTTTTATGTCAAACTATATGTCTTTAAGCAAAGGTGCTGTTGAACCTTGTTGGGAATTTCAACTGATCTCTAATGTCTTATCTTAAACTCCTTCATATTTACTTTCTGTCACCTGGTGGCACTAATATCAGTCTACATATCTCTTTTTATGAATCTTTCCTCTTTGTCTTCTAATATTCACAAGAAACCATCCCATTTCAAATATTCTCTCTTCCTTGCCTTCTGTTCCAGTATTCTCTTTTCATTTAAATTCTCTAAACATCCTTTTTGATCATCTTTATGACTGGGATGAGTGGCATTATTCCCTATGCCATTTTGATAAAAGTGAAAAAGATTCTTAGGAGAAGGAAGTATTAAAGAAAGTCTTAGAGTCATATGAGTTTCATAGTGACCAGGCAGAAAAGGATGAAAGCAAAAGAATAGGATTTTCTAATCAAAAGATCTTCATTCAGATCTTTAAAGTATTATATGAATGAAAGCTATTGCTTAGTTTAATTAAATAATTATGTCCATACTCTAAAAGCTCTCATGAAAATTTACTCTAAGAACACCTGAACTTAGTATTCAGATCATAAATTTGGAGCAGGTAGGGACCTCATTTTACAGAGGAAAAAAACCTAAAAGCTTTCAAGGTTAAGTGACTTACCCCAAGTCATATAGCTAGATAATCATTGAGCTGGGATTCAAATTCAGGTTCTCTGACTTCAGAGTCAGATTATTTTTCCCCTTGTATCATACTTCCTCCTAAAGAGATAGGAAATAATTATTCAAGTTTCCAAAAATGAAATAAACCAAATAAAAAACACTTCACATTTGATAGGGATTTACTGTGGGCCTTCTTTAAATGACATTTTCTCCTAACAAAATACATATTTAATTAAATTGAAAAAAAATACATTTGTCCTGTATTTTAAATTAATATGTTTTTTTCCCAATAAAGAAAGTATTTTTAAGAATATTGAAATCTGAAAAATGAAAGAAGAAAACAAATCATGATCTTTTCCCTCAAACATCCCCTTTTCTTAACTTCTATGTTATTTTTGAGGGTACCACCATCCTTAGAATCACCCAGGCTTGCCTACAAAGCTACTCATCATCCTTGACTCTCAACTCTCTCTCTTTTCATTTCCCATAGTTGCTTAATCTTGCTGATTCTATTCTTTCAAATTCTCTCATATCTATCTATCTATCTATTTATCTATCTATCTATCTGTCTGTCTGTGTCTTTCTGTCTGTCTGTCTATCTATCTATCTATCTATCATCCATCTATCTTCTCTCCTCTGATACTGCCATCACTCTAGAGAAGATCCCACTCACTCATAGGATTCTAGACTATCCTAATAGCCTTCCAGTTGGTCTAATAGGTCTCTTCCTCAAGTCGTTCTCCACTATAGTTCATCTCCATCTCAGCCATCAAATTGATCTTCCTAAAACACAGACCTGGCAGCATCATCCCTTCTACCCCCAAAATTCCAGTGGATCCCTATTACCTTTAAGATCAAATAAAAACATACTCTATTTGGTTTTAAAAGCTCTTCATAACCTGGTCCCTTCATACCTTACCAATCTTCTCATATTTTACTCCTGGAAAGTGGAGATCATGTTTTTTTTTTTTTTTCATTTCCTTATTTATCTGTCATCTATGGACACAGGTCAGCATATATTTAGTATCTTAAGGAAAGTGAGTGATGGTAAAAGAAATCTACAAATTCTTGCTTTGTGTTACCACTATTCACTTAGGTTTATTTACTTTGTGTAATCATCTTGATCTCCCTGTTGGATATCAAAGATGCCAAGATCATCTACTACATCCCAGGCCATCACTAGTCATCTTGGCTTTTATCTTGCCACTGGACTTTGATGACTCTGGAAGAGAAAGTGAAATCAATTACTTTGCACAAGTCTGACTCACTTAAATCCAATTCATTAATAAGTCAAGACATCACCCCATGACATGATTGTATCATTGGTCTTCTTCAAAAATGAGGGATGAACAACAACAATATTCCCTGTGCTTTTTGATCTTTGTGTATAACTACCTCCCCAGCAATTATATTAGCATAAATTGTGTCTCAAGGTTCATTTGCATGAGGCTTTCCTCATTGATGGAGACTTAATACTTAATGCTCCATGCCTGTGTGAAGGGTGGGACTTGATGAGGGCTTGGGAGAAGATGAAGAGTTGGGGCTCTCATGATGTTTACTGGTACTTTTTCTCTCTCCTTTTATAAGTCTCCATACGGTCTGCATGAATGTAAGAGTGGTCAGGCACTGGACCCAAGGCAGCAACCTATTAAAATTTTGAAAAGATTAGAATTAGTTCCAGTCAGTGCTGACATTTTAGTGAGTGTTAGAAGATCTGGGCATTCCAGAACCACAGTATCCACTTTTCTTTAGACACCAACAACTTCCTTGAGAAATTTTAAGCTCATCTAGATGTTTCACAGGTAGGGATAATCTTTATCACTTAAACCAGTAAGTCCAACCTCTGACATAGGCCTTAAAGATATTTTACTCAAATATCTATCATAAGATTGGAAAATGATGGTAACTTGAGATCTACTGTCCAGGGAAGCATTGCAGTTCAGATCCTTAATTTTTTTATTTTAACCATTACCTCTGCATGAAGTCCTATAAGTTCAGGTGGAATAGATCCATAAGGAAATGATGATGAGGTTAGTGTTGCTGTTCTCAGGGGGCCAATATTACCTCCTTCCCTGGACACACTACAGTCTTCTAAAGCTGGATCAGAAGACTTTAGCTTTTGCATTACCAAAGCTGCATTCTCTTTGATCGTACATTTTTATAACATTTCTGAGTTCTCAAAATATCTTGTATTCACTCTCTCATTTGATCAGTCAATCAACAAGCATCTATTAAGCACCCATTTGATGTACTAGGCACAACAATCCACAAGATAAGAATATTGCCATTGGAATTTTATAGATGGGGAAATGGACTTGCTCAGTGCCATATAGTTGGTAAATGATGGACCTAGGACTTAAGAACTCAATTTCTCTGATTGTACCATCGGAATATTATACTACACTGTGCTGAATAAATGCTATTTGTCCCAGGTTATAAGTAGCTACAGGGTGAAGGTTTGCATCTTCCCAATTCATCTATACCATTCTTAGCACAGCTTCACACGCAGTTACTTTTGTGGCTGGAAGCAAAATGAAGCTTTGTAAAAGTGGAGATGGCATTTGCTTGTAATTACTTCCAACAGATAATATTTCCTTAGCCCAGTGCAACAATGGGAGTAGGGAAGCTTGTTGGAAAGGAAAGGAGTGAGATGAGTGACTTTGAATGAGAACACAAATGATGAGACCTGTTTATATTTGATAGATTCAAAGATCTCCCTAACCTATCTGTCAAATTCTTTCAGGTTGCTTTTAAAAAAAGGTCAGAATTTTGAGTCAGTTTTTACAAGCCATCAATGATGCCCTTTAATGGAGCTTTATATATTATACATTCTCCTCCCCCTGCTGCCTATAACAGTTGGATTATTGATCCCTCTCTGGCTTTGGACAAGTGCAGGTCAGATTAGGGAATTGAATTAATTATCTGAAATGCATAAGTACCAATATCATTGAGGAGCTCATTTGCAGAACAGCTTTTATCAAGGGCTGTTCTGATACCTTGCCAGAACTCAACTGTTCCTTATATTTACTCAGTAGGAAACAGAATTGAGCTGGAAGAAAGGCGCTTAAACTTCAGTGTGAAGGACTTAGGTTAGACATTGGCATTTCCTGATGGGGTTGCTAAGTGGGGGAAGAAATTGCAGAGGTGGGCTGCAGAGTCTTCATGTTTGAATGTCTTTTGAAGGTAGAGTAGGATTTCTCTTATCTGGAGTGAGTGGCCAGGAGAGGACTTGGAATCCCAAACTAGCCTTTCTCAAAATTCTACTGAATCCTCGCATTCCCTAGAGAGGGGCAGACAGGCACTCATTTCAACAAATGGGGAGCAAAAGGGCTATCCATGACTGGGGTTAGCCCACTCCCCAAGAGAGCTGAAAGTCTTTTAAAAACTGCTTTACAATTTCACGTGCAGTGGTAGCAACAGAATCCAGGAGTGGGAAAGCATGAGAGCAGGGGAGGGGAGGCCCCGTCCGCTGCTGAGTCCGGCATCGCATTACAGGGCCAAAGGAATTGTAGAAAGGGAACATTTGGCTCTCATTACAGAACAAAGGGACAGGGTGCTAGAAAACAGAACAAATCTGGGTCAGGGGTACCTGACTCTCCCACAGGTGCTGTAGTCAATTTGCACATCTCCACTCAGGAGGGAGCCTTCGAAAAGCATCTCCCCCAAGCAGTGTTGGCCAACAATAACATTTTACCAGGAGCACAGCTTGTCAAAACCAGCATTTTAGCTCAAGCAGTGGCTTGCTGAAAATAATGTTTTCTCAGGGGCAAAGCTCAGTGCTATTGAGAAGTTAGAGCTGTTAGCACATGATTTTCACTAAATCTCCAACTATTTCCCCAAATCCTGATAAAATGGTATTTTATATAGTTTTCTCCCATAATTAACTTCTTTTTTTGGTTGTGGAAAGAGGTTGTGACTGTTATGAACAAGATTTTATCAACTACAGTTGTAATTAAAATTTCACTTAGGGGCAGCTAGGTGGCACAGTGGATAGAACACTGATGCTGTCAGGATGATCTGAGTTCAAATCCTGCCTCAGACACTTACTAGCTGTGTGACCCTGGGCAAGACACTTAACCTCATGGCCTCTCCCTTTCCCCCCTCACCCTACCAAACAAAACAAAACTTCACTTAATCTCAAATTCTGTCTTTAGTTATGATAAGGTTTTGTGTTTTGTTTTGTTTTTTTTGAGGAGGTAGCTGTGGTACCTGTAGATTGAAACATATTAACTTGGGGTCACAGGACTAGAGTTCATATTCCTACTCTATTATTTTGCTACCTGTATGACACTGAACAAGTCACTTAACCATCTTGGTCCAGGTTTCTTATTAGATGATGCTTAAGGCAACATGTCATAGTGGACAGGATATTGGACTTGGGCTCAGGGAGATCTGAGTTCAAATTCTACCTCTGACACTTCTAGCTGTGTGATTTTGAACAAGTGATTTAACCTCTTTGTGCTTCAGTTTTCTTATCTGTGTCAGCCTTTAAGCTCTCTTTCAGCTCTAAATCTGATTCTTTCCAGCTTGAAATCCTATGACTAAGTACTTTGTTTTTTTTTTCTCCAAGCTACTGAGGCCAATAAAAAATATTCCTTTTTTTCTTTTCCTCTTACGTCCTTGATGAAAAAAAAATTTTTTTTTCCTCCTTTGGCAAGTGAGATTCCCGAGGAAACACCACTTGGGAACACAGGTGATTGGTTAGCAATTTTTTGTTTGGTAGATAACTCCAACCTCTCATGCTGAAAAAAGAATGACGTGTTTATTTTTTATCATCTCCAAGACTGAGAAAGAAAAGAGACTGATTCAGACGCAAGAATGTCCCTGCGTCTGCTAATTTACCAACTGAAGCTTGTGACTGAATCTGAATTCATTAATGATGGAACCCCAGAAAAGGGAGTTTAGAGAGCAGGTTTCATCTGAAATGATATAGAGAGAACGATGAGAGAGAAGCATGCCCAAGATATTTGTGGGGGTCCTGCAATGTGATGACGGTGATGAAAGTATGCTTGGTGACTTTAACAGTTGGCAGTTTATTGGCAAACCTGGTCCTGCTAAAAAAAATGTGGAAATCAAAATTGATGGAGAGTGTTAATCACAGATCCTGTATATTAGCAAGACTTCTGTATTGTGTTAAGTTTTACTCTACCAGGGAGCAGGTATTCTTCTGGAGCAGGAGGTCTTGTTTTACTCCTTTCTGCTCCCCTCTCCTCACTCCTGCTCCTTTTGCTTTGGACCATCAGTTGAAGGTATAGTTCATACATATCTGTGGCCATTCCACCCGGTGTCTATTTGAAGGTATATGATTTAGTGATCATAGAATAGTAGCACAGGATGAAATCTTTTTTTTTTTTTTTAAATATTTATTTATTTATTTATTTGCTTTTTGGAGGGGGGAAGATAGGGCAATTGGGGTTAAGTGACTTGCCCAAGGTCACACAGCTAGTTTTGTATTAACTGTCTGAGGCTGGATTTGAACTCAGGTCCTCCTGACTTCAGGGCTGGTGCTCTATCCACTGCACCACCTAGCCGCCCCTGGATGAAATCTTAAGGAATTAAAATCATAAATTCCTATTTACATAGCAATTTATGGTTTCTGAAGTATTTGGTTTACATTATACCACTCAATTTTCACAATGATCCTGTGAAGTAGGTGCTGTTATTATCCAAAATTTTAAAGATGAGGAAACTGAGGCTTTGGGAGGTCCCATAGCTAATAAGTGTTTGAGGTAGGATTTGAAACCAAGTCTCTCCTAACTAATTCTAGCACTCTATCAACCATGCCATGGGGTTTCAGGAGATTGGTTATTGAAATTCCTTCATTTTACAGAAGAATTCT
Source organism: Pseudochirops cupreus (assembly GCA_028627135.1). NCBI lineage: Eukaryota > Metazoa > Chordata > Mammalia > Diprotodontia > Pseudocheiridae > Pseudochirops > Pseudochirops cupreus. The sequence goes on from CM053584.1 coordinate 292,672,245, forward strand.
TGGGTTGTTGATATTAACGTGTTCAAGGTCACCTAGCTGGTCAGTGGCAAAGTTGGGGCTAGAACCCAGATCTTTTTCCTTCAAGTCCTCAATTCCTTCTACTCTCCCATTCTAACTTCCTTGCTAAGATGGTGACATTTGAGAACTGGTTCATATCAAATTGTCTTTTGGAGGTATCATTTCCAGTCTACTCTAATAAGCTCTCCCCCCACCCCACCCCCAGGCACCTCACCCTAAAGTCCCCCATACCTCCTCCCCCTTAAGTCCCCCATACCTCCTCCCCCTTGACTGAGCTTTTATATCCAGGGATTGAAAGCAGTGCAATTTCTGCTGCCAGTCTCAGTCTTTGGAGTCCTCACTCTCTCTTTTTTAGGCTAGATTTAACAACGTGGGACTGGATGAGATGGGAGACATGCTCTAAGTATTCAAAATGAAAAACACCAGAACACAATCACTCTATTTTTATGAAAGAGGCTGGAAAATGGTTAGCAAAGAAACTACAGATGTGTTTCACAGACCAGGAAAAAGAACGGTATTTTGGAAATAGCCTGACAAGCAAAATTCATCCCTCAGTTTTGGTTAACACATCACTTTTTTTTGATCTAGTAAAGCTTTTCTGTTTGTGATTGAATTTTCATTTCCATGGGACAATTTTTTCCCCTCTCTCTCTTCAAGTAGAAATGATGGTGCTTAGTAAATATTAAGTAAGTTCATTTAAAAGGGATCATGCTTTATGAAAAGCCAGTTGTTTCAGTGAATAATCCTCCTAAACAAAAGACTAACTCTTTGAAATGTTGCCCAAGAAAAAGCAAACCAAAAGAGGAATGAATGTAGTTCAGACTGTAAATCTATTGGATGAGTACCTTATGTTCTAAACCACATAGTAGAGATGCAAAATTTCTTTAAATAAACTATGCTGAGGCAAGTTGAATCTACAGGTTAGGAGAAAGGTTAGGGCTAGATTAGAAGATCTGAGAGTCACTAGCATAGAAAAGATCATTGAATTTATTGGAGCTAATGAGATTACTAAGTGAAATGGTAAAGAGGGAGAAGAGAAGTACCAGAGTAGAGTCCTGGGTGACACCCACTATTAGCAGATGTGAACAGGACAAAAGGGCAAGACAAAACACTAGGGAGAAAAATGGGCAGGAGCGGTGGGGAAACTTTAATAAGGAACAGTCAGACAAGTAGGAGGAGAACCAGGAGACCATGACAATGTCCCTGCAACCTAGAGAGAAGAGAGTATCAAGGAGAGAAGGATGATTGGCAGTATTAAAGGTTGCGGAGAGATCAGTAAGGATAAGGATTGAGAAGAGGTAATTAGATTTGGCATTAAAAAGGTCACTGGTAACTTTGGAAAGAGCAGTTTCAGTAAGCATCAGAAGGAGGATTTAGCTTGGGGTTTTCCTAATTTGAGCTATAGTATTCTTTTTACTAGATCATGCTGCCTCAACTTATGTCATCATCATCATCATCATCATCATCTAGACCCATGACTTCATTTGTGGCAAATCTACTGCTATAGGTAGACAGACATCTGTAATTACTTCACATTATATGGCTGGATGTAAAATTACCTTTGTTCAGAAGAGGTGGGAATGAGAGGGTTTCATTTTCCATAGAGTCATGTTCTTTGAAAACAACTCAAGCAGAAAATTAAAGACAATTACTGTATAGTATAGTAGAAAGAAAACAGGCCCTGGAATCTGAGGATTGGGGTTCAAATCCCATATCTGACAATGACCATGTGAGTTTAACTTCCCTGGTCCTTAGTTTTTCCATCTGTGAAATGAGGAGATTGGACAAGATGGCATTTGATATCGCTTTGAATTAGCTGCATGCATTGCTAATATAATTCCATTGCCTTTTGTTATGAAGATATAGAGTAATGGTTGCCCTATGGGTAGCTGTAAGTGAAAGTCAATTCTGTCCCAAACATATACAATATCTTTCCTCATATTTTGCTTTTTTCATTTTCATTTTCCCAGTTATGGGTTGATGTATTTTTGAAAGAAGTGGCAGATGCTAGGGATTTTTGAAAAAGCAGCTTTGGTGAGAGAGAAGGACAGGATATGGTTTCATTAAATTAATCAATCAAAAACCAGATGTTAATTAGGCACCTACTGTCTACCAGGCACTACGCAAGGCACCTGGTAGACATAAAAACAAAAATCAAAGGGTTCTTGCTCTCAAGAAGCACATTTTATTAGAGACGACAACATATGCACATATGAGTATATGCTATGTACACAATAAATGAAGATAAAATTTTAGGGAAGGTATCAACAGGTAGAGAAGCTAAGAAAGTCTTCTAAGGACAAAGTTGCACTTATGGTATATTCTTTATGGCCCAAAGTTCACCAAAGGAAGTAATTCGAGAAGCAAAACGTTCAAATTTTGTAGGACAATAGATTAGAGTTTGAGGGCCAGCTCCGATATTTCTAATTTTATAGTGCCTGGCATATAAGTGCTTATTTATTGTTTGAATGATGCTATTTGTTAAGGGTACAGACTAACCTTATTTTTCCAATAAAACTATCAGATTTAATTAAATAAAGCAAGTTGTCATAAAGATAGTAGATTCAACTATTTCCCAGTGCAAAGTAACAAGTTAAATTGCTTTTGCAGAGCAAAATATAAAAATTTTTCTATATTAATTTCAATATCATATTTTTATGTTGATTCTCTTTGCTTTTTAAAAAAATTCTCCTTTGAAAATGACATAAGAGGCAGCATAGTGTAGTGGATTGACTAGATTGACCTGAATTCAGAAAGACATGAGTTCAAAGCTTGTCTTTGGTGTTTATTATCTGTGTAACATGTTCAAATAAGTTGCCTGAGTCTTAGACAGCTTTCTAAAACTATAAGTCATAGATGGATTGTGGTCAGAGTGGAAAGAGTTTCCACACAGACAAAACATTTGGCAAATTATATTTAAACAGTAACTGCTATTTTTTTTTCAGTTTTTGCTTATTTTTACATTCCCCCTAGCATACAGTGATCCCATATGGGTAGGACAGAATTACCAATACTGAAAAGAATTTTTTTGTGTGTCCTTTCCTTTAATGTCTTGCTCCTAAAATGTTTTTTAAAAAGTTGGGCTATAATATTTTTGACTCCTGCAAATTTGTCTTTTGATATTTCCTTCCTATTAGGTAAGTATTTCTAAAAAGTTAAGTAATTATTGAATGATTTAAGCAGATTTAAATGGTGTCTACAAGATCAGCACTTTAAAGCAATGATAAGGGAAAAACATAAAAAGCAAGCTAGAAATCTAATGTAGGAATTTCATCCTCCTGGGGAGTAGAAGGAAGGTCATTGGTTTCTGGATTAAGCCTTGTACCTTCCCAGGAGGCTTTACTTTGTCCCCGATCCATAACTGTTAGAGTTCCCCTGAAGTCATTTTATGATTCATGTAGTTGGGCTATTTTAAGGCAGCAATTCCATTTCTAAACTCCATCCCTGCTGACGTCGCTTGCACTGTTCACCTGGCACCATTGGCTGCCCTTCAGCAGATAATTCACACACCACATAAGCATTTAGAAAAACCCACAGTTAAACTAGGAATAAGAGTCATCAGTGGCATTTGTGGTTGGTGACCTTTTAATTATATGACATCAAGTCGGGACAGAGGGAGCCCTCCTTCTGAGAAAATCAATCTCTTTTAAAGGCTGCTCCAATTCATGTTCCTCATAGATTGATTTAACAAATAAAGACTCCCTTGCCCTCATTCAGCTTTAAAATTGTAGATTAAACTGTTTACTTTTTAGGGACTGACCCATAGGTCTCTTCTTCCCAATTTCTTCTTAAATGTAGGTCCTCTTAATGTGGATTTTAATGTGGAAGTCCTTCTCAATCATAGGGAGTTTTTCAAAATCTAGGAAAACAAATTTCATTGATAACAATTCATCACAAGAACTTGTACAAAATGCTTAAATTCACATTTTACATAGAAAACACAAATAAACTTTACTAAGCAACAATCAGAATGTCTGGGCATTTATCTACATATATATATATTTAAACATAGATATGAACATACATGAATACATACACATCTACACATATGTGTTTCTAACTTGAAATCCATGTATACTCCAAGGGGTCTGTGGATAGATTTCAATCTATGAACTTGAATGGGATATATATCTTTATTTTCACTAACCTCTAAATCAAATTTGATTTTCTTGAGTTATTTAAAATATTGTTCTGAAAAAGGATTCATAGACTTCATCGAGCTGCCAAAGGGCTCCATGATAGTAAAGCATTTAGAACTCTTGATAGATAAGACCTGAGGCACTGTGGTAGAATGGGTAGAAAGCTGAGCCTGCAATCAGGAACACCTGCGTTCAGACTCTACTACCTCTGACACATACTAGGCAAGTCACTTTGCTTCTTGATGTGTTGAGGGGCTATAAATTGTAGAACAGATTCTGCTCTCTTGTCAACAGAGGAAATTTCTCACCACAACTTCCCTACTATGATGAACTCATATATGACCTACATATGAGGAAGCAGTTCCATGGTATATAGAAGGCCAGCCTTGGAGTCTGGAAGACAAACATTCCAATCTTCTCTTTGACATGTGGTATCTCTGGGACTATAGTTGAATAATGTAAGTTCTCAGTGATCCAGGAATTTCAACAAGACTATGTGTGACAGATTATATGTATACATATATGTGTATTTTTATGTTATATAGTGTTATATTGTTGTCTATATAGTTATATGTACAACACATATAGCATTATATATAGTAATATATGCATGTGTATACATATACACACATACATATATGTGTATGTATATACATATATGCATACATACATATATGTGTATCTATCTATCTATCTATCTATCTGTCTGTCTATCTATCTATCTATTCCTGGTCTATAGATCTAGCCCAAAGCTTTCTCCTGATCCCCCTTGGCCTGCGTCACCAGTTGCCTACTGTATATCTCCATTCACCTGTCTCATAGGCATCTAAAATTAAGCATGCCCCAAACCAACCTCATTATCTTTTCCCTCAAACCCTCTACTCCTCCTAATTTCTCTTTCTATTAAGAGGACCTTCATCATTCCAGTGATCCAGGTTTACAACTTTGGGGTTACCATTGACTCTTCTCCTTTCTCTCACACCTCACATCCAGTCAGCTGTGAATTCTGAACAATAGAATTTGTTTCTGGCCCTCTTCTCTCCACTCTTAGAGTACTACCCTAGATTAGGCCCTCATATCCTTTTGCTTGGACTATTGTATTAGTCTTATAGTTTCAGGTATCTAGGTGGTGCAGTGGGTAGAGTGCTGGGCCTGGAGTTAGGAAGACCTGGTTCAATCTAGTGTCAGACTTTATTAGCTGTTTGATATTGGGCGATTCACTTAACCTCTGTTTACCTCAATTGGTAACTGTAAAATGGGCATGATAGCAGAATCTACATCTCAGGATTGTTGTGAGAATCAAATAAGAGAATATTTCTAAAACACTTAGTACAGTGCCTGACACGTAGTAGTTGTTAAATAAATGTTTATTCCCTTCTGCCTCCCCTGCCCTTAATTGTTTTCCCTTCCTTAAATCTCTCTCCTTCTTGAACCATCCTCCTAACAGCTGCCAAACTGATAATCTTTTTTTTTAAACTAAAGAAAATTTTAACGTATGCTTCAATTTCTATTCCAAGTTCTTTCTCTGGAGGTAGAGAGCATTTTGCATCATGGGTCCTTTGGAATTATCTTGGATCATTGTCTTTTTAAAAATTTATTTATTCATTTTTAGTTTTCAACATTCGTTTCCCAAATTGATATTCTTAAAGTGCAGGTCTTAAAGTTCAGATCCTTTCCCTCAACTGCTTATAAAATTCTAGCAATAACCTCTTGCTTGCAGGATAAAATACACATTTTTCCTCTTTGGTTATTAAAACCCTTCACAACCTGACTCATCCAGTCTACCTTTACACACTTTTTGCCCATGTACTCTTCTTCATACACTGTTTCATCTAAATTGGTTTCCTTACTGTGCCTCACAAGTAACATTCTGACTCCTATCTCTGTACCTTTTTTATAGGCTGTCCCTTGTGACTAGGAGGAAGAAGTCAAGAATTGCATTGTTCGTCCCTTGCACCTCTTAGAATCCCAAGCTTCCTACAAAGCTCAGGCTGAATGTTACCAGCTACAAAAACCTCTCCTAATTCCTCCCTATTGCTAGTACCCTTTCACTCAAAATTACTTCATTTGTATTTTATGTTTCATTTTCTATGTACCTGTTATCTTGTTCCACTAGAATATCAGCTTCTTGGGAGCAAGAGCCATTGCATTTTTATCTATTACATAGTATATGCTTAATAAAATGCTTATTGAATTGAGTTAAATTTCAATGGCTACAGCTTGACTCAAGGATCTGTGCTTTTGTCTGATAAAACCAGATGTGTTGTCTTTGTTTTGTTCCAGTTGCATCCTACTCTTTGTAACCCCATTTTGAGGGGGTTTTCCTGGTAAAGATACTGGAATAGTTTGCCATTTCTTTCTCCAGTTCATTTCACAGATGAGGAAAATAGTTAAGTGACTTGCCCAGGGTCACAGATAAGCTAATAACTTATCTGTGCTAGAATTGAGCTTATGATTTTCTCTCCTGGCACATTAAATAAGACTGTTGTGTGAGTTCCCTGTATGACACTCTCTCTTTGTACAGCAATATATCCCTATTATAAAATTAGTTCACTAACAGCAAATTTTACTGTTTATGCTTGAGTTCTACACAGTTAGAAGAGACAGATATAGTTATGGGGTGAATTAAGGCATAGTAGCAATGCAAGGGAGATTCTCAGGAAATCATTCAGTTGTTAAGGTGTGATGATTTTTCTAAAATGTGGGTCTACTCTCATCACCTTCCCTCATAATATTCAATAAACTTGTCTAGAGTCTCCCTATTACCTCAAGAATAAGATAGGAACTCTTTTGTTTGTCACTTAAAGCTCTTCATAACCCTATCCTATTCTTCCAGCCTTATTATACATTACTCTCTCCCATACACTCTGTGGTCCAGTCATACTGGATAAGTTGGGTTCTACACATAAGACATTCTATTTCTGATCTTTGGAGTCTTTGGAAAGGCTCCTCATACCTAGAATGTTCTGTTTCCTCATTTCTACTTTTAGAATTCTGGATATGCTTCAATCCTTGATTCGCTCCTCCCACTCAGGTTCTCAGACATCACCTTCTGTACTAGAGGTGGCAAACCTGCAGCCTCAAGGCCACATGTGACCTTCTAGATTCTTGAGTGTGGCCTTTTGAGTGAGTCCAAGTTCTACAGAACAAAACCTTTTATTAAGAGGATTTGTTCTGTGAAGTTTAGCTTCACCCCTGTCAACACAATTTTCAGTTCAATTCACTAAACATTTATTAAGCACCAGTCACTGTGTTAAGTTCCAGGTATATGAATAAGAGAAAAGTGATCCCTACCCTCAATGAGTTTACAGTCTAATTAGTCTTCCCAAGCTTCCAGGGTTTTATCCCAAGTAACCTTGTGTCTACTTTTTATGTGTTTTGTATATTCTTATATGTGTATATGTTGTATCCTCCACTAGAAAATAAGTTCCTTGAGGAGATTTTTTTTTCTTTGACTCCTGAGCTTCAAAAAGCATCTGGTACATAGTAAATGCTTAACAAATGCTTGCTTACTTGGTTGGAAGTCACAAAGTGATTACTCTTACTAGAAATGTCCAAATTTCTAAATCCTGTAACTTGAAAGCAAACTGGACTATTTTTGCAATATGTGCTTAGCTTGCAAGCTGTTCCAGAAGCAGTATCATCAAGCTGTTGGTGTGGGGCCATCTTTGGAATTAGAAAGACCTGTCTTCAAGTCCTACCTCTGACACATAAGCTGATCAACCATGTCCCAGGAAACAAATCAATTCCTTGATCAATAAGCATTTATAAGTACTTCCTGTGTGTGTCATGTACATGCCATGCTAGATGCTTTGGAAACTGAAAACACATAATAATACAAGGAAGAATCTTCAAAAAGGTGAATATTTATGTAAGGAAAACAAAAATGTGACTTTGTCTATACAAAATTCCAGTGCATTGATCATATAACATGACTGTTCTTGAATATCAAATGCAATCTCAAGAATCCCATCTTACCTCCTTCTCAAACTTCAGCAAGGGCCAGTGCCAGTTCAACAACGGTCAGAGATAGCTCTTCCTGTTCAATAAGAGCAATTTTAAATTGTGACCGAGCAAATGTAGCTTTAGATTAAGTTCTTCCAATTGTATTTTAATACCTCTGGCTCTTTGTAAAAGCACAAGTTGTACAACTTGGCAGTAGATGACCTGAGTTCAAGTCCAAGATCTGCCATGAAAGCTGGAGCAAATTACTCCCCTTCTATCACCTAAATTCTCATATGTATAATAAAAATAGTTAAAATTTAAACAGATCTTTAAGATTTGCAAAGCACTTTACATATATTATCTCATCTCATAATCATAACAACGCTAATTGCTATTCTTATTCTCATTTTACAGATGAGAAAACAGATTGAGAGAGGTTAAGTAACTTGTTCAGGGGCACATAGGTAGCAATTGTCTGAAGTAGAACACTATAAAAACCAGAGTTGGATGAAAAGATGTTTCTATAAGAGATCTTTCCAGGTCACCCCAATTCTCTGTGTTTAGTATGTGGTTATGTCTAGCAATACACAATTTTTCAGCCTGAATATGGCACATATTTTATTTGATGAATCCTATTGCAATAAGACCACGACACTTCCTATATGTACCACTATTGTATATTCCTCAAAGAACATGGATGATACTAGTGGAAATACCTCTAATTGGTTTAAGGTCTTGGTGCCTCCCCAAATTTGAATGAGGCAGGGAAAAGAACCCAGATCAGTCATTGTTTACAGAAGTTGTTTATGAATAAATTTCTTCTAAATTTATATATCACATATGAAAAACCCACTAGAACAAAGGCTGTGAGGTACTCTGTAATCCTCTGCATGACTGCCTCCTTTGCTTTGAAATTGTTTTCATGTGGAATAGTGTGTGTATGTATTTTTCATCTCCCAGACTAGATTTTAAGATTTGAAGGGTCATCACATGGAAGAGAGTTTAGATTTGTTCTGGTTGGCTCCAGAGGAAAGAACAAGGGACAGTGGGTGGCAAATTAAGATTATGAAGTAAGAAAAAATGTCCTAACAATTAGAGCTATCCAAAAGAAGAATGAAATGTCTGTGGGTGGTGGTGAGTTTTTGTCTCACCAGGTATCTTCAAGCAAGGACTGAATGATCACTTTTTGGGATGATGTACTGAAGATTTTTTTGACCTGTATTCAGGTGCACATTGGACTAGTTGGCCTCTGAGGTCCCTCCAACTTTGCAATGACATTCTTTGGTTAATTCTCTGAGAGCAGGCCAAGCCCATTTCTTTATTATTCCCAAATGGAGGGCCAACATTGATAGGTTAGGCTGCTTCTTTTGTGTCCATTACTTCAACTTTTTGGCTATGTGGCTGACTCATGATTTGGGTAGAGGTAAGTGATATGTTAGACTTGGGGCTTGGGGTGAGAAAGATGCATCTTCCAGAGTTCAAATCCAGCCTCTGACACTTACTAGCTGTGTGACCTTGGGCAAACACACTTAATTGTGTATCAGTTTCCTCTTTTATAAAATGAACTGAAAAAGAGAATGGCAAACCACTCTAATATCTTTCCCAAGAAACCCCCAAATAGGGTCACAAAGAGTCACACTTGCTTGAAATGATGGAACATAACACAGCATATACGAAACAAAAATCTCTGAACATGGACAGCTCACATGTTTACTAAAAGAATGGTTCATTTTTTCTCTCTTGTTATATTTGTGTAACTGAATGAAAGTTTACATTTGTAAACCTCTCAAAATATAGGCAGTCTTTGATACTACTTTTCTAACAGGATTTTTGGATAAAGACAGACTTATGTGTGGCTTCTGACTAGTTCATGTAGAAATCTTCTATTCTCTTGAAGAGGTTTTAATCTCTAACCAGGCTCTTCTAAGCTATGTCCTTTAGTCACTCATTCAAACGGTTGCTATTTTGTGAGTTTAAAGAAAGATACTCACTAAAAACAGAAAAAAAAAACAAGAAAAAAGAGGTTATTTTACATGAAACATTTTAAATGCTGAAATGTTTTATTTACTGAGGCAGAGGGGCATACTGGATAAAGCATTAGAGAAAGAGTCAGGAAGACCTGGGTTCAAGTTCTACCTTGCACATTTGTTAGCTATGAGACCTTGGGAAAGTCATTTAACCTGTTTCTATTTCCTTATTGGTAAAATGCAGATGATGATGATGATGATGATGATGATGATGATGATGATGATGATAGCTAACATTTGTGTAGTGCTCATTATGTGCCAGGCACTGTGCTGAAAGCTTTATTTAAATTATTATCTCATGGGGTGGCTAGGTGGCACAGTGAATAGAGCACTGGCCCTGGAGTCAGGAGGATCTGAGTTCAAATCTGACCTCAGACACTTAATACTTACTAGCAGTGTGACCTTGGGCAAGTCAATTAACCCCAGCTGCCCTAACTTCCCCCTTCCAAAAAGCAAAAAAATAAAAATAAAAAATAAATTGTTATCTCATTTGATCCTCACAATAGCCCTGGAATGTAAGTGTTATAATTATCCCCACTTTACAGATGAGAAAACTGAGGCAGCAAGATGTTGTTGAAAGAGTAAATGTGATAGTATATGTAAAATACTTTATAAAGCTTAAATCCATATTAAAATGCCACCTATTATTATTAATAAGATCCTCAGGGGCAGGGACAGGGCTTTGTTTCTGCTATAGTTTGCCTAGCAGCTCTTACACTGCCGGGCATATAGTAAGGCTTAATAAATGCTTTTTCAATTAATTGAATTGAAAGGTAAGTATGTAATTAAGTTAGAGGCATAATTTGTGTGTTTTAGGGATAAGAAAGTCAAAGAATCATCAAATGTTAAGTGTTGGAAGGACTCTTAGCTTTCATTTTGTAGCTGAAGAAACAAGCTTCACTTAATTTTCAAATGTGCTTAGGAGTACATTGTAGTGATTATAAGAAGAGTTTGACTGGAGGGTAGGGTTCCTTTGTTCGAATGATAGTAGCTAGGGTTTAAAAAGTAGGTTGGGACTAGATTGCGGAAGGCCTTGAATTCTAAGTTAGGAAGTTTTAGGCAAAGAGCAGTGAGTTGATTGGTTGGTTCAGAAATTGAACTCGGATGTGGAGAAGCGCCGTCTCAGAGGGTGCACCGCTGAGGCAAAACCTGTTTTGTTCAAAAAAGAAGATGCAGCTGCAATGGGCCAGGTGGCTTAAGAAAATAGATGCCGTCAAGGCAGCAGAAGAGATTGGCAAGGCCTAGATGAGACGGGAGGCTGTGGCCGGTTGTGGGAGACCTGAACTCCCTCACAGAGGCCTCCCCTGAGCTTTCAGAGTTGGTGATGGCCAGCCAGCCCAGGAGGAAGCCCAAGAGTGCCCCAAGACAGAAAGCTGAGCCCACAGATTTCAGCTGCATCACCCAGGCCCAGAAGTGCAAAGAGGTGGTCACCAGACCTTCCTACTAAGCCGACCCCCTAAGAGCCTTCAGGCGAGCATCACTCTAAGAGGCTGCGGTAGGAGGAGGCTCTAGGTCTGGACGTTGACAGAGGCTGGAGATGGCAGCAGAGGCTGGACCCCTATGTCCCTGGGTGGAGGCAGTGGCTGACTCCAGATTGCCTGGGGCTCCTCTGGCCTCTGATTGTCCATTTGGGAAAGGCCGGCAGTGGTGGCCTAACCCCCACCTATCTCACCGGGATGTTGTGAGGGGCAGCTAATAAACTGACCCTCAAGCGCTTTGGGGGAGTGGAAGTAAGTGGACAATATCAAGTCCTATGGCTAAATGCCTGGGGCAGGGGTGTGCAGGATGAGTGACTAGGAAAAGAGCCTTAAAAGCAGAGAAACCGAGAAGTTGGTCAGCTATAAGAAGACAGCAAGGGACATGAACCAGAGAAGACAATGGTGAGAATGGAAAGGGAGAGAGAGAACTTATCATGATGCTTTAAAGGTTGAAAGGACAAGATCTGGCTACTGGTTAGATGTGGGGTATGGTTGCATTGTTTCTAATATCTAAGAAAATAGATAAAAGAAGTGAAACAGTTACTAGGAAACATAGGTTAGTCAGGAAACAGTTTAACCAAATCTGAGCTAAGCGAGCTATGATTCCACTTCAGGTTCCCAAAGTAATAGGAATCATTTGAATCAAATAAGCTTCTTTTTGATCATGCTAGCTTTAGAAGGAGAATTTCAATTAAAATCTCTTCATTCTAATGTGCTGAGGAGCTTTTTTGAGAAAGAAAAGAAAAACCTAAAAGGGCTTAAGGATCTGGGTTTGAATTTTAACTCTGATACATGCAGACTGTGTGATCTTAGACCAATCACTTAACTTCTCAGTACCCTCATCAATTCTCCCAGACTGTTAGTTATGGAGAAGGTCATTCCATTGGTAGAGAAGTTCCTCACTAAGAGATCACTAAACCAGTAAAATTGCAAATCACTTTTTCTTTTTTTTCAAAAGGCAAAATAGATATTTTGAATTTGAAGTCTGTAGCCAGTGAATGTACCTAAATATAAAACTCATTTTATTGTTTACTTGTGAGCAGGTCAGGTTGGAAAACATTCTTACTGTTGGAAGACTGTCTTCCCAGTCAGGAAGATTAGGTGAACTAAAAGGAGACCACCACTGAAGAAGTTACCCACAAAGAGGGTTAAGGTTGCCTGAGAGCCCAAAATACCAACATGCTGGGTCCTGTGGAAAGAATTCCATTCAAGTCTTCTCAGCCAAAGAAAAGCAAAGTTTATTGAAAATTTGCCATATTGGGTAGACTCTTAAGGAGCCAGTCTATGCTAGGTCATTCTATGGTGCTCTCACACCACATGGAGAGAAGATGGGATCTTATCTACAGAAAGATTGTGGAGGAATCTAGGGGTAGTCTAGAGGATGAGTTTGGGGAGGGTCTTTGGGAGCAGTCAGATGAGGTCAGACTCCAGTAATGAGTTTAGGGAGGGTTTTCAGGAGTCAAGGTGAGGTTAGACTCCAGTAATGAGTGATTAAGGGTGGGAAGTTGCTGGAGGGAGACCACAGACAATGGTGGGCCAGGCCAGTTCAAGGGTGGCAACAGGAGTATCGAGGGTGGGAAACAGTTGGAATAAAGGAGGGTCAAAGACTTGGGCACAGCCACAACTTAAGGCCCATGACCTCAGGCCTTCTATGGGAAGATTCAAGGAGAGCTCAAGGAAGGTCCCAGAGCCTGTACCTCAAAGATTCAAGGAGAGCTCAAGGGGGCTCCCAGAGCTGCATCTCATCACTACCGCCACCAGGGTCTTTTGATCATAAACAAGTGTTTGAAGTCTCCCTTATTCTAGGTCAGCACAGTAATTCATATTGACTTTGTGAAAGGCAAATAAAAGTGGGACAAATGAATATCCAAACCCTGAAGAAAACTGCCACTCCTGTTCAAGGAGGCAGTATCTATGCACTTATCCTTTGGCATTAAGAGAAAATTGGAAACTAAATGTTCTTTAAACTTATTGAAATAATCAAGAGATTGTCATATCAAAGTTCACAAACTCTTAGCAAGTATAATTGGAAAGAGAAATAAGGAATTTCGAAGAACAAGTGGCACAAACTATGTTAAAAAGAAAATTAATAAAAAAAAAAGATGACCTGGTCACTTGGTGAGGAAGAAGAATAACCAAGAGATGGCTTTTATGCTCCCTTAGCATTCTGCTGGCATACTGGATAGACCCCATTATGACCAACGCACGGCATGAGGTTGTAAACTAGAATCACATAGTATGGACAGGCATGGGAATGTTGAGATGTTTTACTAGAGGGAATCCTTGAATAGCATTCACAGACTCATGAGTCTTAAAGCTGGAAAAGGCCTTAGTCCCCTCATCTTTACATAGGAGGAAACCACAGCTCTGGAAGATAAAGAGCTTTGGCCTAGACTACACACGGACTAGAATCCCAGGCCCCTAACTCCCTGTTCTATATTCTTTCTATCAGAGTACAAAGTTTTTCATCATCATGCATATTTTTTCTTTTCCTTTTTTTTTAAAGCAGGGGTTGAGGAATGGGGGGAAGGGGAATGTCAAAGAGGATGGACAGAGTGGAAAACAAAGGAAAATGGGGCCTTTAAAGAAATTGTTTATATACCCTAAAGAAATCAGCTCTTATTTCAGTCAAGATCACAGAAGAAAAAGCTTGGAGATATTTTATATTTTCTTCTCAGAAGTGTAAAAAAATACTTAAAAGTACATATATGGACTGACCGTAGATTTATTGCCAATGACTTTTTGTAAGGCAGGCGGATTGAGGCCGCTAATGTAAGTTTATGAGTACAGCTGGCACATTTAATGGCAGGTTTATAGGCACACCTCAAGGACTGCTCCGTGCCTGTGGAAGGTATGGTATCAAACAAACTCTGTTGGACATATGGGCCTATCGATGGGCAAGGCACTATAAACCAACCCATAACTACTGCAGCTGTGACCATAAACCTTTCTAGAAAACAACCTTCAAAATCAGGTTTAGAAATGTTTGCTGTGTTCCAAATAAAGCAGACAGTTCTTTAGCAAAGCCTGGGTCTATGGGAGAGTTTGGGTGAATATATCACAGGCTCAGGTTAAACCAACAAAACCCATTTTCACTCTCACTCTGTATTATTTTCATAAATCTCATTTAAAGTATCAAATGCAGTTTTAATTTCTGCTTTTAAAATGTCTCTTCAGTGCCTACAACCACTGGCATTCCACAGAATAGGGGGTGTTCTTTAAATCAAGTCCCCAGGATGTTGGTACTTACCTGAGATGTTGATAGAGTGTTTCATTACATGGGCATACCTAGTGAGATTGGTCTCCTGTTGAATAAGGATCCGTTTCAAATTGGAGACTTTTCACCTGTTGAGGAAAGAAGGATTTTGCCCTTCCTAAGATATTTGGAAATACTTGCTTCAGAAGCATTTTACTGAAGGGACCACCAACAGCTTTTTAAAGGGCATCCTCAAAGCAAATAATAATAATGCCCCAACTGGGTTTCTTTCTCCTGGGGAAGGAAACTTATAGTCTAATATGTGTCTACAAGATCCTTTGTCTATTCCTAAGACCTATTTTACTTGGTAAACTCTTAACAGAGCAAGCACCAACTTTGCCCCTTAACTCAAAATACCCTTGTCATCCAACTATCCTTAAAAAGGAGAATTTTTTAAAAGCTGATTCAATAATAAGATTGGGGAACAAAGAGAATCAATTTTCTTCAGGGGAGTACACAAACAGTACGTAACAGCTTCCTTTTGGATACTAATTTGTGATGTGCAGACATCTTTCTTTTTCTCTGTATAAATTGAAATATTTTCCTTTCTGATTTGGAAAAGGCTACTCTGACTATAGAACCTGATGAGTTGTATACATGGATCTGCTTTTGCCACACAAACTGTGCTACTTGGGGAAACTCATTACATCTGTAGCTTTACTTTTTCTCACCTACCAAATGAGGGAGTTAGACTAGTTGATTGCTACCATCTCTACATCACCCTACAAATTTGGGCTTACTATTCAGAAGAAGCCTGAAGTAATTATGCAAAGATGATACTTCATGAATTTGTACTGTTCTCCAAAGATCCCGGTTTGGTTAAAATAAATGTGATATTGTATCATGTGAAGTTTCAGTAATTTTAGAGCATTTTCCAGGAGAAATATCACAGTCACATACTGGATAAAGTGCCCACTTGACAGTCATGAAGACTTAAGTTTTGCCTTAGACTCTTATTAGTTGTGCAACCATGAGCAAGTCATAATCTCTCATTGCCCCCAAACAAATCTTTAAAAATATAGGTTATAGAAGACCTGCATTGATGGAGGGATTTTGTAGAAACTGGGAATTCCTTATATTGATGACATTTGAGGTGTAAACTAAATATTTGTTATGATCTCTAATTTCTACCAGGATGCTATTATGGTTAAGCTGTTCCCATTCACTTAATAAGATTCTTTTCTAATTCTTGTGTTCACATCAGTGAATCTCATCTTTGAGGAGGAGGTGATAAATTTCTTATACTCAATCAGTAGGCATATATTAAATGCCTATTGTGTGCCATATTCTATCATTATTTCCTCTTGGATTATCTCATGAGATGCTGCATAGCAAAAAAGGTCCAGAGTTATGAGTTCAACTATTGTATATTTCTCTTTTCCTGACCATGAAGTATGTGAAGCTGTATCTGCACACTTTCCAAAAGATGGATCTGACATTTACTTCCTTTTTCATGGCATGATTCTTTGAATGATTGGGTATAGGTAAAAACAACAGTAGCAGCAGCAGCAGCAACAGCAACAGGAACAACCATTGACCCTTATAACTAGCCTTTCCTTTTCCTCTCCCCCTTTTTCTTTCATATATTTTTGTGCCTAGGAATTCAACATGATTCAATTTAATTCAACAAAGATTTATTAAGCACCCACTATGTGCATGGCACTATGGTTAGAATATAGTAATTTAAATATATTTTGTAGTATGTAAACTTAGAGGTCATTAATTTTCATTTTCCTGAAAAGAATCTCCATGTTCTTATCCAGATACTTGAAACTCAAAGAAAACATTCTTCTTCTTCTTCTTTTTTTTTTTCCTATTGGTCTGGGTTTGTGACTTAATCTATGAAGAGAAATCCTGATATGGAAATTCCTTCTATCCATGTGGATCAGAAACACATCTGTAAAGTTATAGTCTTAAAGACCTTCCTGGTATGCTAAGAGGCTAGGTACCTTGCCCATATTTTCCCAACTAGTATGTATGAAAGGTGGCAATGGAACCCCAGTCTTCTTGATTTCAAGGTCACCCCTCTACACAGCAGTACTGTAGCTATTTCTTAAAAATCATGAATCAGAATTTTAAAGTTTGACCTTTATCTGTTATTTAGTTCAAACTTATCACTGTACAGATGAAGAAACTAACACTTAGAGAGGCTAAGGAACATATTGTCTACAGATAGGGCTGGTCCTATATATAGGCAATGAAGTCTCTGCGATACAATGCAGAGAATATCACAAGGTCCCCATCTTCCCTCAAATAAGAGAATCAATCTTTTGTCATGCTTACCATTCTCACCATAAGTTACTCTTTCCTCAGCTAAAGATCTTTCATAGCTCATTATTGTCTGGAGATAATTTTGGGTTCTTGAAGGCTATCTCAACAGAGTGTAGGTTCTGATAGGCCCTACCAAGCCAGAAGAGCTTAGAGTAGAAGACAACAAATGATATGATTGTCTCTTGTTTGAGAACTAGTCCAACTAATTATTTGAAGTTCATCATCAGAAGGGTAGTAACTAGGCAATGCATTATTTTTGATCATGGCAGTTCACAGAGTATTTGCTAAGGGATGGAGGTGTTATTCTCTTTTCAACATGAGAGGAACCATTCCTATCCTCGAAATCAAGAATCTTTAATCTATTGCAGTACATGTTATACCTTGATCTAGAAAACAAAAGGAAATTTCCATAAAGGAATATGGACAGGACCTTTGATATCGTTGGAATAGAGAACTCACAAATGAGGAAAGAAACTCCTTAGACCGATGGAGGTCTGCACCTTCTTGTAATTTATGGTCTTTCCAAGTTGCCTGAAGCACTGAATGGATAGTTACATGACTTGCTCAGTCACATAACTGGCACAGGTCAGAAGTGTGACTTGACCTTTAGAGGGAATCTTAGAAGTGATTTAGTTCAGCCCTGCTGTTTTACTGATGAAGAAACCAAGGCATAGAGAAGCTGTGAAATATCATCTGGGTCTTCCTGGCTTTAAGGACTCTTTCCTTCTGTCTCTGTTTCTCTCTTCCCCTTTCTCCTCTCTTTCTGTCTCTTTCCATGTCTCCATCTGCCTGTCTGTCATCTCTAGAAAACTATTAAAATGAAGGGAGCTAGTTTTTTTTTCTTATCTTGGCTCCTGTCATGTTGGAAAATAGAATTCCTAAACTTTAGGGTATTGGACCCATGACAGACATATTTTGGGGGAAGAGGAGCCCTGCCAAGGAACTCTCCCTGCATGGTGGAGAGATAGCAAGTAAGAAGTGCCAAAAAGTAGCTGAACACAGAAGGGATACCCCCATTTTACATGGAGGCAGCCCTATCTTTGTGTGTATGCCTATGACTCTGACTATTCAATTCAGAGCAACTGAGAAGAAAAGCAGTAGTAAAACTACTTTTAGGGGTTTTAAATGTACAGAATAGTAACTCTTTCTTAGGGGAATCTGGGCCGTACAATAAGAAAACAAAACCAAATATGAAGGAAAAAGCTATTTTCTTCATCTATCACATCTGTTCAGGCACAACTGGACATTCCAAAATCCTCAGTGACTGTTTCTTCATACCAGCTTGTCCAGCTGTTCAGACAGAGAGACAACAGTTTGCGTTCTCACACATATAGTATCCCAGATCATGAGAGACTGAAACAGCTTTATTTGTATTGTTAAGATTCTAAATTAGGAAAAAAGTAGCCTTTGGCCTTTCATTTGCCTCTGAGGCTGTATCTGAAAAATCCATAAGTTGTTGCAAATCTAACTCAAACATTATAGATCATGAATCTGCCTAGGCCTTGGCAAGATTTCCTCTTTCGGAAGATAGTGCTGGATGGTCTCCCAAGGCTTCTAGGTGTGGTTGTTATCTATCATTTAAACAAAGATAACTAAGAGAGATGCATAGGACTACTCAAACTCTTGTGGGGGGAAAAGCTACTAAAAAGAATTGAATCTGTGAGATTTTCTAGATATTTTACTGTCTAGTCTTCAAACCAAGATTTTAGTCATCACATTTATTTTATCTATAGAGTTGAGATAGAAACAAAACAAAACTCATAATCTGACTTTTTAGTATAATTTTTAAAAAATGCTATCCTAATCCAGTTTCCATTGCCATATGTTTGCTCATTGTAACCCACTGGGCACCATTTTAAAGTCCTGAATTAGACCCCCTTTCACATTATTGCTAAATGGTTATCCAGATTTGGGGACTGTTTGGCTGCCTCTCCTGCATGGGCCTTAATCATTCCAAATCATTGGAGTAATTTCTTCAGAGAGAAGAAAATGACAAGATTCATAGCTCTGTGTGGTTTTCTTTCTTCATGATTTATCAATTTTCCCTTCCTCTGTAGTGTGCTTGAAAGAGGGCTATGAAACTCCAAAGGCAAAATTGGCCCAGAAAAAGGAGGTTTTGATGATTTCCTGCCTCCTTTACATCAATTTTTTGGATTTTATTACAAACAAAAGAAAACTTAGAAAGTTTTCCTTGTGGTGGAGTGACTAAGTTACTATACCCCTGGGCAGCAGTAACATTCATGCCAAGAAATTATGAGAATTTTATATACCTATAGTCTTTGCTCTGGTGGGTCCTCATTTCTTTACTTAACAGCAAAGTAATCCTGGAGTTAGATGAAACACACTCCTTCGGAGACTATGTGTGTCTCTATATACATATGTATAGATGTATAGATATAAGCATATATGTAGTTATATATGTGAACATATATATGTATATACGTAAATGCTAATGCTGCAAATTTTAAAAGTCCATGGTGGCGTCTACCACAGAAATTTTAATAAAATAAATATTCCTATGAGCATAGGTTTATGTGTGTGATACTTAAATTTATGTGCAAATGGCTACATTCATGTAGGAAATTATTCATTTTTATGTTTAGTGCTTAGCCTAAGCCCCATAGGTTCCTTTGTACTCAAAAACACTGATGTAAAACCAAACTGTTGACAAACCGTCAAATTCAAGGCACCAAGCTCTGGTATATTACCATTTCCTTTAAGCAAAAATATATCTTGCATCTGTCCTGGAAGGTCAAAAGTTTGGACTAATTTTAGAGCAAATCTAGTCTATCCCAGAGTAAAAGGTACCAAACTGAAAACATGGTGCCTTTTTTGAGATGCGAAGGGGTCTCATCAGTTATTTTCTCCTTTATATTTTGTGCAGAATATTGGTTATAAAAATGTTAAGAAAATTTCACCTTGAAAATCCCCTCCTCCCTCAAAAAAGAGAAACAACATGTCCAGCAGTTGGAGAATAGCTGAATAAATTATGGTATAGTAGTTTGCTTGTTTTTGTTGGGTTATTTCAAACTCTCTGTGACCCTATTTGGGATTTTCTTGGCAAAGACACTGGTGTGGTTTGCCATTTCCTTTTACAATTCATTTTATAAATGAGGAACTGAGGCAAACAGGGTTAAGGGACTTGCTTAGAGTGACATAGCTAGTAAGTGTCTGAGGTTGGATTTGAATTCAGGTCTTCCTGACTCCAGGACTGGCGCTCTATCCACTGTGCCACCTAGCTGCCCATATTAATGTGAAAGGATTATTATGGTTATATTAAAAACAAGTATAAAGCATACAAAAATATGAGAAGGCCCACATGAGATAATTTAAAGTAAATTCATAAGTGCTAAAACTGTGGTTGCCACCATTCTTTGAAAGGAAGGAAAGAAAATAGGAAGGAAAAAAAAAAACAAGGCCAACATTGAACAGACTATGAGTAGACCTAGAAGGGGAAATAGAATTTGTTTGATTTTGCTGTGTTCCAAACTAGGAATTTTGTGCAAGATTTTAATCTTTTATGTTACTTAGGAATTTTTGGTTGATACCTATTAAATTCACAATAAAAAATAATTAAGTGATGCTTTCTCTAAAAGTACACAAACTCCTGATCAAACTTGACCCTCACTACTATAAGCATCCCTTCTATCGTGTCAGCTCCATGATATCATTTCTTTCCTACTGCTATCCATGGAATGGCTATCTTCAGTAGAGCTAAACTGAGACTGGAGTCCACTCAGATGGCCAGGCATCTCACACATTAAGGAGACTCTCAATATTTGAGGGAATAAGTTACAGAGGTTTCTGAGTAGGGAAATCCAGGAAGACCCATGTTGAAAATGGAAACACAGGAACTGGAAGAACCAAGGTGTAGGAAACACACCTTAGATTGGGAGTATGTCCTATGCTGGTCCATTCCTCTTCCTAGTTTATCTCTTTTCTCTTTTTAATTTTTCTCTCTCTGTACTTGATAAAAAAAATCCCATCATGTAGGCTGCACTCAACAAATTATTTAAAGCAATGAATATTAAAATGAGTAATATTTTGGTAAGCCTGCTTTCTGGAAGGTACCTTTTTAGAAACACAGAGACAGAGTGGTGGAGTGGAAAGAGTGTCAGATTTAGAGTCAGAGGGCCTGGATTCACTTACTACTGTTATGATTCTTAAGTGAGTCACTTAACTTCCTCCTTTAGCCTCAGTTTCTTCAACTGTAAAATGACATGAATGCTAAGTTCCCGTCCAGCTCTGATTCTATGATTATAAGAATGCGAGAAAATGCTATTTGGAACAAATTAAAAAAAAAATCCCAGTTTAGCATAGCTATTCATTAGAGCTTGTTCTAGAAAGGAGCAAAGAATTAAAAGAAAGATACATATTTGGTACATTATTTCTAAACATTTATGAAATAGTCGAGATAGATGATGGAAGCTGGAAGCTTCTGGAGATGAGACTTTTTAGAATTAGATTTTCCACAGTGACAGTGTACTTTTAGAGTGCATCTTTTGCTCAAAACATGATTCCACAGAGATCTATAACTTCTATAATCTTATATTAATGATAATTACATGTGAATTATTCTTCTTGTCATAAGCAAGTTGGGATGAGGCTCATTTTAAAGAACAAAAATACTCATTTAACAGAATAGACACGACCTAAGAATTTAATTTTTGTGAAGTGAATTGCCAAATCTTTGGACCTCAGTTTTCATCATCTATAGCAGTGGTTCTCAACCTTCCTAATGCCGTGACCCTTTAATACAGTTCCTCATGTTGTGGTGACCCCCAACCATAAAATTATTTTCGTTGCTACTTCATAACTGTAATTTTGGTACTGTTATGAATCGTAATGTAAATATCTGATATGCAGGATGTATTTTCATTGTTACAAATTGAACATAACACACAGGTTGAGAACCGCTGATCTAAAGCTAATGGCATTGTATTAGGTCTTCAGTTTATTTGACCGTGCCCTAGCTATGCCAGAAGTCTTGCTAAGTGTTCCAGGAAATGTATGGAGCTTAAATTTGTACATGCACATGCCTCTAGTTGGTCAGTCAATAAGCACTTATTAAGGATTTTAAAGCAGTAAGTAGATACAGTGTCTGGCCTGGATTCAAATCCAGCCTTAGACACTCACTAGCTGTGTGACCCTAGACAAGTTGCTGAACCCTATTTACATCATTTTCTTTGTCTGTAAAATGATGGAAAAGGAAATGATAAACCATTCCAGTATCTTCTTCAAGAAACTACAAATAGGATCTCAAGGAGTCAGACACGACTAAACAATTGAAAAACAAAAATCTTATTACAAGTGTCTTAGGTTCCCTAAGATAGTTCAACAACTAATCAAATACAGATAAATGTTTGTTAGCAAGCCATTGCATACAATCCATCTGCATTCCTTAATGTTTGCATAGGACTTTATACTGACTGGGCCAGACACTCAATGGAAAGAGTGGGTAGGCTGGCACAACCACTGCCCAAAATTGAACATGGTAGTTCTACCAAATGGGAAAGTTCTGCTGTGTTTTCATGATTGGAAATCAACCAATAAGTTAAGACACAATTTGATATAATTTTGTATCATAATAGTGACTTAACTAAGATGTAGGTATGTATCTACTATGCAAAACTAGACAGACAAAGGAACATCTTGAATTTAAATTTTATAGAACTATAAATAACAAATCCCTTAAGTTAGTGGAAATAAGAGAACTTGGATCCTTAGAAACATAGTATGACCCCAATTACATGAATCAAAGCTAGCTAAAGCTTCCATACTGTAGCTCCACCAGGGCTTTCAAAGTTTTTGGCTACTGTACAATACCATCAAAATACTATCAGCTGGGGAACTGGGGTATGTGTTTTCCATAGTTGACTGCTTGACTCCCCATTCATCTAAAACTATGTTCATCCTGAGGTTTCAGATAAACATGTACATTATGTGCACCTTGGAATTCTGATGATAGAATCAATCTTCTTAGATTTAGCAGAATCCCAGCAGTTCCTCAGTGACCTGAAAAACATCAATTACTATGTCTTTACATTTCCTGTACACGATTTTGTACATACCATCTCATTTTGTGCTTTGAGATTCAGGATTGTTGGAAGAAATGAACTTTGGGCTATACTGTATTATGTTTATGCCTGATATTTACTTAATTTGATGGCCTCTATAGTTTCATTATGTGACAGGTAATGATTTTCATTCCTCTCTGTCTTTAAGCATTAATTCCTAGTGCCTGTAGGCTTTCGTTGCCTTCAATTTAATTATCTTTCTTTTACCAGTAATTGAGATTTCTCTCTTTGCCTCTTTGTATCTCTATGTGTGTCCTACCCCCAACTATTTGTCTCAGTCTCGCTCTCTGTCTCTCTTTCTGTGTGTCTCTGTGTTTGTACATTTCATATGAATCCTGGAAATATTTTCACTCATCGTGGCTCACATTCCATCTCTGAGGTTTACTATCTTGGACAAGTCATACATTATACTGTAGCCATCTTTATGTCCAGTTTTTACTTAGTTCAATGCTCAGCTGTAGTTTCATAATGTCACAGGAAATGATGCCCATTCCTCTTTGCCTGCAAGCATTTGCTTTACTTTCTTATATGGACAAGTCAGTTTACACACATATGCATATATGTATATGTAATTTACTGATTGTATATTTTTGAGCCATCTACTTTGACAGCATTCTCTAATCCACTGATTCCCAGTCAACTGCTGAGATGCCTCATTCTCATTTTCCTTTAGTTGCTTTGAAATAAATATAGGTTGGTGGCAGGGTTCATTAAAAAAAAAAGATGAAATTCATTCTCTCTGAGTCTCAGCTTCTTCATCTATAAAATGAGATAGTAAAACTATATTACTTCCAAGATTGCTTCCAGTTTTAATTCTAAAGTATTGTGATCCTATGGTCATTAATAGTAGAGAGTTCTGTGGTTGTTGTTGTTTTAATATTTACATGTCAAAGTCAGTCTCCTCATCTTAAATCAGACTTCCCAACCTTGATTATGTCTTCTAAGACTCTGCTGATAGACCATGGCATAGTCTACCCTCTACTAATAGTGATAAAATAAGTCTTCCCCTCTCAGCAGAAGTTCACAATAAGGGAAGGCAAGCCAATAATTTATTTCATTTTTTCCCATCTAAGTTAGCCTTGTCATGGATAATTGTTGGACTTCTCAATTGAAGAGGGCTTGGACTTGGACTGATTCTGAAATGAATAACAAATTTCTTAGAGTATGGGAGGGTCTGTTATTTCTAGAACTATGGCCCAGCTGAGAACTTCTCTTCTGTTCATTTGTGCTTTTATTCTCTTGCTAGGTAAACACTTCTAAACATTTTATTCCTTTCCCATAAAGTTCCAGACCTGTTTTTCACTGATTGAAAGGCTAAATAAGAATTCTTTACAAGGGGATTTTGGAGGCTTTGAACAAATCTAAGTCTTGCATTTTTAATATACTTTCTTAGTTCTTACCTTATTGATTGTTTTAAAAACATGACTTTCTAGTTTTCTCTTTCTTTACTTTCCCATTTCTAATGTCAGTGTATTAGAACAGTGTATTATAATTCGTTATTTCTTCTCTTAAACAGTTTCATTATAAATGCTTTTGAGAATTTGTTGTATGCTTATTCTGGTACCTTTATGTTCAAGTAGTTATTGGAACAACTGATGACTTTCCTTTAATATGCTAATGCATGTTAAAAATAGAACACAGATATGTATTACTGTGATCATCCCTATTACCACTGTATACTTCCATCATGTGAACCAGTGCTTAATATGTTAATAAGTATAATAATAACAACCAACATCCACATGATGTTATTTGATCTTTGCAACACTGTGGAGTGGGCCCTAAAGGTTATCATTTGTACTACATCGTCTTTTACAGATGAGAGAAACAGCATCTCAGAAAGGATAAATTATTTGTTCATGTTTGTAGAACTAGTAAAAATGGAGACAGGATTCAAGCTCAGCTTTCTCCTTACTCTAAATATAGGCGTCTTCCACTATAGTACATGGCAGTGTGGTTAGAACAAACACAACAACAACAATAGCATATTATTATTATTTTCTCTACAACCCGTATTTCATAGTGTTCAGACCAATCACTCTTCGAACAACATGGATTGGCAAGTATTCTAGAAGCTATAGTCTTGGAGAGTTGTCTTCTCTAGTCTACATAATTATATTAAATCAATGGTTAATATTGTCAATTATAATTAGCCTCCCAAATATGAATAAATTCAAAGAACTTGCTTATTTATTATGCCATCTCATTGTATTTGTCATCTCATTTTGTATTTTGAAATTCATGATTATGGGAAGAAATGAACTACAGGGCTATATTGTATTATGTTATCTTGGCTCTTTAACATTGCTTCCAATATCTAAATAATAGGAGTGTTAGCAAGGATATGCTTTGTCATGAGGTATTATTTTTGCTAATAATAATAAATATTTTTAACAATACTTATTATTGCTAATAACTATTCATAGTAACTAATATTAATAAACACCCTGATGACATTGTTACTTTATAATGCTTACATTGTTCTTTTTCTCAAGTTAAATATCTATAGATAAATATGTATAGGCATATCTAGACAGAGCTATAAATATAGATTTAAGCACACATTTTTTATTTAGACATCTCTTGATAAAACAGAAAATGATTTCACCTGATTCCTCTTATCTTTCCAGCTTTTCACGAAACCCCTGGGTTCTGATGGAAGCTCCCCTGTGTTCTAAGGTCTGTGTTTCTGTTTCTGTACCCCTTACCAGACTCACATTGGCCACAGACAAATTTAGAAATGTTCTTTAATTCTTCTCCAAATGGCCAACAGGGAAATATAAAAGAAACCAGGATTGTAGCCTGGGCCTCCAGAAGCCCCTTGCTATTTCTATAGCTCCTGCCTGTTTCAGGGGCTCATAGGCTTAAAGCCTTTACTAGGAAAACTAGAACATTTTTTAAAAATGCTTTTATCACCAGCACCCCACTACAAACAAATAAAGAAAAGGGGAGCATGATTGTGTCTGGCCTCAGTGGTATAAAGAGAAAAGGAAATGATATTCAACTTCTACTTGATTCAGAAATCTCATTAGTTACTTTTTCTGTTCTGCACTTATTTTCTTTTTCTTAAATGGAGGGACTTCATTTTTAATTCCATTCTATTGTTCCTTGAACATCATATAAATTCATTTCCTCATGCACTTTTTATGCATATGATGAGGTGTCCCCCCCCCCCCCCCCGCTATGTGCTTTTCTTTGAAAGTGTTCCCTGACCAGCTGGTTATCTACTACCCACCAGAACGCCATTCTTATTTTCTTTTGGTTGTTTTTAAATAAACACATATTAGTCTTAAGGTTCATTACAAAAAGTGAAATTCACTCTTTTTCCTTGTGGTTAGGGGTTTCTTGTACCTCATAGTAAAGCTTAAAATGTTAACTACATTCTCTAATAATTTTAGTGAAGATGCTACTACATTTATAGTCTAGTCCTGTAAGTAAACCGCGGAAACTCCCCCTTAACTCCTCAAAAGTTGTATCATTGCTAAGAAGAAAGGAGTAAGATATAATAGTCTAGATTACACCCTGGACTTGTATTCAGAAGCCTGGGTTCAAATTCAGGAGCCATGATTTAGTAGCCATTTACCCAGGGAAAAGGGAAGTCACATAACCTCTCTGAAGCTCAGTTTTCCATTCTGTAAGATGAGAATTAAAAAAAAAAACATGAGAATTGTACAATTTGTACTGTTACTCACAATGAGATAACATAAAGCACTTAGTGGTCTAGTGGATAAAGTACCTGATCTGAATTCAAGAAGACCTGAATTCAAATCCAGCCTTAAAAACATCATAGTTATGTGTCCCTGGGAAACTCTTAATTTCTGTCTGCCTCAGTTCCTAATCTGAAAAATGGGGATAATTATAGCATCTGCCTCCCAGGTTTGTTGTATCAAATGAGATATTTGTAAAGCATTTAGCAAGTGCCTGGTACATAGCAAGTGCTTAATAAATAAATGCTTGTTCTCTTCCCCCTACATATGTCATTGAGTTCTTCGTGAGAAAATTATTTTGTAAACTAAAATGTGACATACAATTGAGCTTTTATTTTTATAATTCAATATGAATTTGCCACGTATGTCTATGTATGGCCTGCTGATAAACATACATTTATGGACCAACCACGATAAAGACAAGATGGGGATATGGAGGAAGTTGAAGTTGATATTAACTTTCATTCTGACCTATAATATCATAGATATGACCTTCAGGATGGTTGAAAGAAAAAACAAAGACTTTTGGCAGATGGAGATCATATCATTTTAAATACCTGACATATTATTTTGAAGTAGTTCATGAAGAGTGTTGCATTCTGACATTCTGTTTTATATAACACAGGATGGCTGGATTTCCAGTATCTTTATCACAGTAGTTTGATAATGAGAGGTTAATCACAGGATAAACTGGTAATGGATCTTGCTTTAGGAATTAGGGGTTTGTTTGGTCAGGATGAGTTGATTAATTATGTTACTGGGACAAGTCCAACAGGTACACTAATACCAGGCAGGTGCTTATTAATATTACAGCCTTATTTCCTCTTGGTGCTCAACCCTTCCAGTTCCTGACATAGCTGCTTAATAAGGAGACACATGACTCTTTTTGTTTGTTGCATGGCAGCCTTGTATTTCCCCCCGCAGGTGCTAAAACAAAACCCCTGTTAAGCAGATTTTATAATTGTGAGTGTTGTGGGCCAAGAGAAAATGAGGTTATGTTTGTATGCCACAGCACACAATGGCAAATCCTGGGAAAGCATATGCCTGCCTGAAGATTAGGGACACATCATCAGTGGCACAGAATTAATGTCATCCATGACATTAGGCTTGAATCCAAAAGAGAATGTATTGAAAGACATGTTAAGATCACAGAAAATGCTCTTCTGCAATGTTTTATATCTTCAGTCAAGGACTGAAAGAAAATGGATGGCATTTCCAAAATTGATCTATCTTCTTAATACGAGTACAATTTTCTCTTTAAGCTTTTCTAAAGGTGTTGGCAGGGGAAGCCTACAGTCCCACCAACCTGGGCCTACTGAAAATTCTCTGATATCTCCTAGAGAAATGAATTATCTGACTAAAATGAAAAGGTTGAATTAGATCAGTGGTTCTTAGAGGCATCTGGATTGCACAGAGGAGAGAGAGAGAGCAAGATTTACAGTCAAGATAGCCTGAGTTCAAATCTGGCCTCAGACCCTTACTAGTTGGGTGATGATGGGTAAGTCACATAACCTCTCTTACCTTCAGGTTTTTTTTTTATCTGTAAAATGGAGACAATAATAGCACCTATCTCCCAAGGTTTCTGTGAGGACAATTTGAAACAGTGTTTGCGAAGGTCATGCCAACCTGCAATACAAATCCTAGCTCTTATTCTTAATCTGGATTCCGTACATTTGTTTTCCTTTAAATAACTGTATGTCAGTATAATTAATTTCCTTTCTAATCCTACATGTTTTATTTTATGCATTTAAAAACATTAGTCTGAGAAGCTTCTCTAGACTTCAAAACTTCCCTAACTAAACTTCAGTCTAAACCACAACACACAAAAATGGAAAGAACAACTGGATTCCAACTCTTGGAGTTCTAGAATTTTCTGTTTATAGCTGCTCAAGACACAGATTGGTACTTTCAATAAGTATTATAGAACATTAAAGTTAGGAGGATGTTTTATGGATCAAGCAACTGAGGCCCACAGAAGTTAGGGTGATGTGGCCAACACCATCTAGCCAATAAACACTAGGATTTTAATCTGGGCCTTCAAACTCCTATTTTTAGTGGGGTTTTTTTTTCCCCCAATTTTTTTTTGAAATGTTCATTATTTTTTTTTTAATTTATTTTTATTAAATTTTTTTTGAGTTACATATTTTCTCCCCGTCTTTCCCCTGCCCACCACCCCAAAACAGCCATCCCAGTGTTTCCCCCCTCCCCCAGTCTATTCTCTCCTATGTCACTTTTTGGTAGG
>CM053584.1:292701904-292736161 GCA_028627135.1 Pseudochirops cupreus
TTTCCTGCAACGTTCTTATTTCTCTTCCCAATTTTTCTTCCACTTCCCTACTTTGGTTTTCAAAATCCTTCTTCAGCTCATCTCTAGCTTTAAGGCATTCTTCATGTTTATTCGAGGCCCCTGGTGGGGGTGCTCTGGCTGCGCTCTCCTCCTCCCTCTCTCTCCCATGATCTTTCTTTTCCCCAAAGAAGGAATCTAGGGTTTGGGAGCTGTTCTTACTTTGCTTCTTATGCTTATTCTTACTCATGGTTGTTCAGTCTGTGATTTTTTTTTAAAATCTCTGTGGGGCTCTGCTTCCAGAAGGGAAAGCTCTGTCCCAAATCCCTGGGGTCCTCCCGGCTGCCGTAGCTCTCAGGAAGGTGCTGGGACCCTTCCTACTTACTTCCGGCTCACTGGAAAATGAAGACTCCAAGACCGAGGCCCAAGACAGGGATCCGGATCCAGGCCGCTCAACGCGAGAGCACTGGCCTCAGAACAATTACTTAGTCCCCCTGCTGTCTGCAGGCCATGGGTGGGAAGCTGCAACACGGAGGAAGGTGCAAAACCTCTGCCTTTCGCTTTTCTGCTCTGGAGGCCTTTTGGCCTGACTGCTTTACCCTCCTAAATTTGCAATCTCCAGTGACCTAGTTCTGAACACTGCTCGCAGCTGCCGCTAATCTGCTCACTAGAGAGGCTCCTCTGCTCATCCTGTCCAGCCGCCCCCGGGGCACAGCCGCGGCTTCAGGCCAGGCTGGTTTTGGTTCACAGTGCTGATATGGTTCCTTGTAGCTGAGCTGACTTTAGTGGGAAGTATCTTTGTGTGCATTTTGGAGTTCTAGGATTGGTTTAGAGTCCTATTTTATGGGTATTTTGGGGTGGCTATGTGAGAGCTGCGATATGTTGCTGCTGCTATGCCGCCATCTTGGCTCTGCCCCCTATAACAAGAAGTTTTAAAAAGGCGAAAAAACAATTTGGCAAAACTAACACATAAAAACATCTGTCCTTATATGTAATAGATCAAATGGAATAATATTTGTAAAAGGCTTTATGCAATGTCTGACACATAGCAGGAATTATATAAATGCTTATTCTTTTTTCCCCTTTGCTCTCTTTAAAGAAGGGAGGTTGCCCTTGGGACTAAGCTTGTTCATTAAAATTTCACAGCCTTCAATTTCAGTTTTTTTTCATTTATCTTGTGGTAGTCATCTTGTAAATTTTTTTCTTGGCTCTGCTTACTTCAGTTTGCAACAGTCAATAAGTCTTCTCATAATTTTCTGTATTCATCATATTCATCAATTCTTATGGCATAGTATTCATCCATTTCATTCACATGCCACAATTTGTTTAGTTATTTTCCGATTAATGGACATATACTTCATTTAAGAGGAGAGCCAGCTGGTCCATTGGATAGAATGCTGGGCCTAGAGTTAGGAAAACTCATCTTCCTGAGTTCTAATTTAGTCTCAGACACTTACTAGCTATGTGACCCTGGGCAAGTCACTTAACCCCATTTGTCTAGGTTTCCTCATGTGTAAAATGAGCTGGAGGAGGAATTTTTTTTTTTAAAAGCACTCCAGTATCTTTGCCAGGAAAAATCCAAATAGGGTCATGAAGAGTCAGATACCACTGAAACAACTGAACAACAACAACTTTATTTACAATTCTTTGCAACCTAAAAAAAGTGATGCTATAAATATCCTGGTATATATGGAGCCTTCCTTTTTCAACAGGGATAGTTCTAATGGGAATTTTTTTTCTTTTCATTGAGCCAAAATCTGCTCAGCAAAAGAAAAAAATTGCTAATAATTGGGCCTTGCATATATGCTAATATGCTTGTGTCTTAAGTTGTATTCCCTCTGAGGCCAGCAATTAAGAAACACTGTAACTGTTGATTTGCTTAAATTGAAAATGTGATATATACAAAATTTGTATCTGAGGAAAAATTAAGAAAAGGAAAAAAAATCTTCTAAATTCCCTTAATCCTGGAAAGATTAGGATGGCCAAAATAAAATTCAATAGAACAACCAAGTAGAATACTTCATATCAAGGTTAAGGATTCCAAGTTGATCCCTGGATATTGAAAAAGAGAAAAAATAATATGGATAAAAGTAGTGCCATTAGTAGATGTGAGAAAGACCCAGAAAATTTTAGTGACTGGTGAGTATATTTATGGTCAAGACAATTTTTCAAACTTATCTTGAAGAGTGCATTAGATTACAATTTGTAAATTGAACCCAATGAATATCTTAATCCATTGGCACCTAATCATATGTGTTCAAAAAGTGGCTCTGTGCCTGGTGCTGTCCTGGAAGCTTCGAATACCTGAGGCAGGCAGGATAAATGTGTGCTCTCTCTACCCCACAAATTTATACTTCTGTAGTTGCCATGGGGCCCAATCAAAATTAAAGACTAAAACAGGCATTGGTGGTAATTAGGCCTTCCTGTCTCACTTAAAATGAATACTTACAACGTTGAACCTGGACTCAGGAAACCTGGCTTTTAATCCTACCTCTACCCCTGAGTAGTCATGTGACCCTTAACCTCTATGGGTTTTACTTTCCCAATCTCCAAGATGGGGTGTTTGGATTAAATGGTGTCTAAAGATGTCTTCCTTCTCTAATGTTTTATGATTCTATTTAGTTTCTTCCTGCTTTTTTCCTCGCATCAAAAAAAAATCCTATAACATTTCCTCAAGTAACTTTATTATTATTAGTTTTATTAACCAGTGAAAATTAAAAAAAGACAAATTTCATCCATTGGAAAAGAATATGAAAACATGATCTGAAATGTAAAAACGTAGAAATCTTTCTCTCAAAATTAATTTTGTAGTAAAGAAATTAAATTGGCCATAATATTTGAAGGTGAGTTTGAGTGGGATTATGTTTTTGGACATGACTTCTGAAGTTATTCATTCATATCTAGCCAGATCTAGCTATGATAACTTTCTTTTTCAAATGATTTATGTTCCATATACAAACAATTTCCAAATCCAGAAAAAAATCTTGGGGGAAATTATGACTTCTAGGGTTAGCATTGAAATAAAGCCAACTCCAAAGTTTTGTAAATTGGGCTCTAAGTGTGAAATCCCTCCAGCTGTTAAACATATCCCATATCTAATTATATTCACAGTTTTTTAGAATACTCCTTCAGTTTGAAGGCTCCTAAAACATATATGCCTGGAAGCTAGGGTGTATGCATTCTCCAAAATCCACTAAAAATGATGAAGAAAGCAAATCAAATAAATATGATATACAGTCTACTTTGTTGAGGGGGAGTAAGGGGGAAATAGGGTATAACCCCTAAGTACTTTTCAGTGTGGCTTTCATTTTCATAATGTTTCTTCGTAAACAGTGTGGACTGTAATCCACCCACTTCATAATTTTTAAATACCTCAAGGAGTTATACATTAGGAAGTGTCCATTACACATTTTTTTGGTGGGGGGAGGGAGGAGGGAGGAATATCTGTTACTACCAGAGACTGACACTTTCTCGGGCTCACACAACAGCTGCACCACGCTGATGAGTCCCTAGAAGGGTGAAATGCTAGCCTGCAATCCTTCTCCTAGCTTTAGAGGACTTGTTCTACATTGGTACCCGGGGCATAGTCAACTACAGATCCAGTTGCTGACCTAGGATTCTGACCCTTAAACCCCTAGGCATTAAAAGATATGCCACCCATCACCTTCATGGGGCAGTGTTTCCAAGTGGGTAGAGCACTGAATTTAGAATCTAGAAACCTTAGATTTGAATCCTGTCTCAGACTATTACTAGCTGTGTAACTCTGGGCAACTTATTTAACTTTTCTTACCTATAAAATGGAGCCTTTCTTATGAGATTATTCTGATAATGAAATAAGAGAAGATAATCAACTAATACTTATTAAGCACTTAGTATATGCCAACCACTGTACTAAATTCTGGGAATAAAAAAAAAGGCAGTCCTTGTCCTCAAGAAACTTACATTCTACTGTTGGAAGACAACCCACATTGACACTATTGATCGCGTTCTTTTCTTTGATATTTTTTTTTACTCCTTAGGTTCTTAGGACATTGTTCTCTCCTAATTCTCCTATCTGTCTGATCCGTTCCTTCTCATTCTTCTTTTCTGGATCTTCACCTAGGTCATCCCCATGAACCATGGGTGTTCCACAGGGTTCTGTGCTGGGTGCTCTGTTCTTCTCCTTTTATGCTATATCACTTAGTGGTCTCATCAGCTGCTGGGGATTTGATTATCACCTCAATACTTGTGATCCTCAAATCTGCATATCCAGCCCTAACTGCTCTGCTAGCCTCTAGTCTTACATCTCCAAGTGCCTATTGGACATGTCAAACTAAATGGATGCCCATAAGATGTAGACATCTTAAATTCAACATGTCCAAAGTCAAACTCATTTTCCTTCACCCTAAAGGTCTTCCCCTCATCCTAATTTTCCTATTACTGTCGAGAGTACACATATACTCTCAGTCAATCGGTCTTAAAATCTGACTATCATCTTCAAATATCACTGTTTCTCTTCTCCCATGTCCAATCTGTTTCAAGGCTTGTCAATTTTACCTTCCTAACATCTCTTTGAAATAGTTCTTTTAAACTATTCCTTTGAAATAGTCATCAACCTGGTATAGGTCCTCATTATCTAAGACTATTGCAATAAGCCTACTGGTTGGTTTTCCTGCCACAAATCTCTCCCCACTGTGGTCTGCCCTCCATTCACTTGTAAGACGGATTGGGAGGTTTACTCCCTACTTGGTAAATTCTAGTGTCTCCCTATAACTTTCAGAATCCAATATCCTTCTCTTTGGGCATTCCGAATCCTTCAGAACCTGTCCTTTCACCAAACATTTCCATTCCTCTTACTTCTTATCCTCTACTTCACTCTCCTATCCAATTATACTGACCTGATTACTAACAGTTCCTCAAACAAGACAACTCCTAACCACAATCATATTCACTGGCTGCTGCTCATGCCTGGAATGCTCTTATTTTTGATTCCTTTTTTCCCTGACTTCCTTCAAAACTCAACTAAGGTCCTACCATCTATAGCAAGACTTGCCCCATTTCCTTTAATCATAAGGCCTTCCTTCTTGATCATTTGCAATTTATACTGTGTGTACCTGGTTTGTATGTAGTTGTTTTTATATTTTTTTCTTTAGATTGAGTTTAGCAGACTTTTTTTTTGCCTTTCTTTGTATCCCCAATGTTTATCAGTGACTGACAAAAATTGACTGATGTTTATTAAGCACCTACTATGTTCCAGACACCATGCTCAGCCCAGAGTATACAAAAAGCGGCAAGACACAGATGCTACCCAGGAGGAGATCATGGTCTAATGAGGGAGATAAAAAGTAAACAAACATATACAAATATATAGGAAATAATTAAAAGAGGAAGGGCACCAGAATTAAGAAGGGTTGGCAAAGACTTCCTGTGGAAGACGAGATTTTAGTTGGGGCTTGAAGGAAACCAGGGAAGCCAGGACATAGATAAGGAGAGAGAGTGAGAGCATTCCAGGGCATGGGGGCTATCCAGCAAAAATACCTGAAGCTGAGACAAATTGTAGGCACATAATAAATAGTTATTTACTGCCAAAATTTAGTCTCACAAAATAATTTTAGAATCCCTGAGACTAATTCATATTTAATTGTTCAGTTCTTTCACTTGTGTTTAGTTGGGTCTTTGTGACCCCAGTTGGGGGCTTTCTTGGCAAAGATACTGAAGTAGTTTGCCATTTCTTTCTCCAGCTCATTTTACAGATGAGGAAACTGAGGCAAATAGGGTTAAGTGGCTTGCCCAGGATCACACAGCTACTGTCTGAGGCCAATTATTTTTATTCCCTTATACAAGCTGAAGTGTAAATGGTTAAATTTACTCTGTTTTGTCTTTCTCCATCTACATATTTGTTCTAAGCAGAGAGCTCTTGAGTAGGTCAATGGATAGTTTGCCTTAAGCTAAAAGGCCAGAGAGAATTTATGTTTAGGGATACAGTAATTCAGCAAGCATTTAAATTTGACTAACATTTATTCATTAAGTGCCTCCCACATTCCAGGCACTGTGCTGGGCCCTAGAGATACAAAAATAAAAAGAACATTCCTGTCATCGAGGAACTTAACATTAATTGAATTAGCAAATGTCAGGGGTTGGAGTTCTCTCCTCAAAGGGTTTCCAAAACCTCACTACCATTGCAAGTTAAGACTTCCCTTTTATGTTGCCTTCTCCATTTGAATATAAACTCTTTGAAGGCAGAGACTGTTTTAGCTTTTTGAAATTTATATTCCCAGGATTTAATACTGTGCTGGAAATATAATAAGCATTAAATAAATGTTTAATTTTTCATTCATTCATTCTCTCTAGCCCGCAACTTAGAAATTCTTTTTAATTCACGATGTATGTGGTATAATTACATGACTATAGGCCCCAATTTCAGTCCCACTGACTCTAAGTGACTTCAGTAACCCAGCAGTCTGCTCTCTCCATGCAAGCTGATTCATGTGGGTCTTCTCTTGGCAGCCTCACATAATGGTGTGTCACACCTTCTCTAGCCTTAGGCATGCTGACAGGTGGTTCCCTAAACCTGCCAAAGCCAGCAGGGATGTTTTAGTGAACTATAATTTGCTTTAGAGTTTATTTTAATCCATCAACACCAGTTCTTTGGTATTGTTTATGCAAGAGATCAACGTATTACAGATCCTGGTATAGGGTTTTAAGTATTAACCTTTAGAATCTTTCCTTTGAGCCCAATCATCCTGAAGATTCTTTAGCATTTACCAAGGTCTCCTAGGTTTACAAAGTACTTTATTATAAATTATTTATTAATTAATCCTCCACTGTCATTCTTAATGCTTGAACATGCTGCTCTGCCAGCCTTCTCCCTGTGAAAATAATAACTAGTTTCGGGATCTGGCTTAAAGGTTAACAAACTACTTTCCTCATAACAATCCTATGAGGTAGGTAGTATGTAATGGCAGCTCTTCTTATTACCATTGTACAGTTAGAGCAGCTGAGACTCCAAAAAGATCAAGTGATTTGTTGACAGTCACATAGAGGAGTAATGTCAGAGTCAAATCTCCTGGCTCCAAGTTCAGGGCTCTTTCCACTTTGCCACACTGAATCCCAGCAAGTTGTAGGGAGAAAGGAACAATCATTTATTTACCACTTATTATTTGCCAGGATCTTAGCAAGTATTATCTTACTTGATCCTTACAACAACTCTTTGAAATAGGTGCTATTATGTTCCCTCTTTTACAGTTGAGGAAACTGAGGCAGACAGAAGTTAACTGACTTATCCAGAGTCACACAGCTAAGTAAGTGTCTGAGGCCAAATTTGTACTCAGATCTTCCTGGCTCCAGGCCCAGTGCTCTATCCCTTGGTCCATCTAGATGCCTCTTTGTATACTTTGCTTATTGAGGTGATACTTTTCCTTGGATCATTTACAGGTTTAATCACAAAAATTCTAGACAAATTGGTCAAATTGGGCAGACTTGCACAAGTTGTTATTTTTTAGGGGTGGGGGTGGGATGGGGATGGTGGAAAGTTTTAGAACAATGATTTCATTTATGTGATGAAATTACTGACCTGTCTTTAATTCATATTCATAGAGAGTTGTCTGAGAGGTTAAGGGATTCATCCATGGTCACCCAAGTCACCTAAGTTAAAGGAAAGCCTTGACCACAAGTCTTCTTGGCTTCTAGGCTGGCCCTTTATGCTTTGTACCACACTGCCAGATGAAAACTAGGTGGGAAGGGAATGGGAAAATAAAGTTGGTGCACAGTCCTGATGGATCAGGTTTGGTTTCCCTCTTCACACAGAGCTCTCTCAAGTAGGTGACAAGTATAGTATGAGAAATGAGAAAACTGAGCCCCCAAGAAGCTAAGAATGTAGACCTAGCAAGTCACACAGAACCAGAGTAGATTTCAATACCCACCCCTGCCTTCAGCCCTTGTACCTGGCAACACAGATGAAAGAGCATAATTTATGTAGTTTTACAAGATTGCCTAAAACCATTGATTTACTTGCCTATTTATATTTAACTGTCTTGTTTATTCTCTCTCTCTCTCTCTCTCTCTCTCTCTCTCTCTCTCTCTCTCTCTCTCGTCTATCTATCTATCCATCTATCTGTACTTGCATTGTTAGGGAAATCCCAGTATGAATATTTCCTCCAGTCATGTAGATAAAAAAATCTATCTATAATTTATTATCTATCAATTATAAGGTAGCCTGGGGCACTGAGAAGTTGTGATTTGCCTATAGTTTATAGCCAATACGTGTCGACTTGAATACAGTTCTTACTGGGTCCAGGGGTGGCCATCTTTCTACTAAACTGTGCTCCTACTCAAACTCTTTTAAGTGATTATAGATATAGAGATAGAAATAACTTTATCATCCAACCTTCTTATTTTATAGGTGAGGAAAATGAAGCCTAGACAAATGAATCGACTTACCTGAGGCTATACAAGTCATAAACCAAAAAAAATAGAATACAAATTGAGGTTTTCTGACTCCAAATCCATTTCTCTCTCCTCCAGACCATGACAGCTCAAACAAGATTTGTGAAAGGTAGCAAAGATATACAAATAGAAATTCTTTTGTGCTTTGTCTTCAGAAAAAAAAAGTCTAAAAACTTGATTAAAGACAATTGCCTTAACTTCCAGGGAATAATTGACTTAATAAACATGTAGGTATTTCCCCTCTAAGAAACTAACTTGCTGTACTTTCTTTATTGCTGTATTTATTTGGTGATAGAGGATTAAGCGTGCTTGTGTTCCTGGGTCCTTACTAAGCTCAAGAAAAATGACCAATAGATTGCCTAAAATATAAAGTAAAGTCCAAATAAGGAAGAAATGGAAATCCAATTTAACGTTAAAAACAAGCAAAGTGAATGATAAAAACAGGTTGAAATGTTAAGCCAAATTAGCACTAATGGAAACCAGAGGGCACAGTGGTTAACATTACAAGTAGGAAATGGGGAATATCCCTATTTGGCAATTACCCAAATTTTAAAAATAATTTGCATTCCCATTTAGACATGTACATAAAAACCAAATATATAAGTTAATAGGATTATACAATATTGCATGAAAACCATTTTCAGCAGTATCCTTAGAAAATGTAATTTTTGTGTGAGCTCTAAGCTTGTAAAAAATAAACTACACTGACTCATCAACGGTTCTAGGGCTATAATTCACCTTCTGTTTTGTTGGTTTTCTGTATTTGGCTTCTGTGCAATGATAAATCTCCACATATTCAGTTTAGAAATGAAAGATCAACCAAAATTTTGGATGTTTTTCTAATAGAAATGTTCACTCAGAACATGATTTGGAATATGATAACATTAGATAACATCTTTAAAAAAAATGAACAAACAAAAACAACCTGAAGTGTTTGTGTGGTCATCTATGGATATGGAAATGGAATTTTTAATGTTTCAAAAAAGTTTAAGGTGTGAGCTTCTGTTGAACTATGCACTACTTGTAATTACTTAAGGGAATGGAGGGAAATAAACACTTAAAGGACCTACTATGTGTCAGGTACTGTGCTAAGTAATTTACAAATATTTTCTCATTTGATCTTCCTAACAACCTTGGGAAGTAGGTGCAATTATTATACCCATTTTACAGTGAAGGAAACTCAGGCAAAAAGATGTTAAGTGACTTGCCCAGGACCACACATCTAATAAAAATATCAAGTTGGATTTGAACTTAGAACTTCTTGATTAAGGCCCAGTGCTCTATTCACTAAGCCACCGACCTGCCTCCCTAAGATAGTTAGGTACTGGTGGCTCAGAGGATAATGAGAATTCCTCATTTTTCTCACAGCAGCTAAAGATATAAGGGAAGAAAATTCTATTAGCATTTCCTGAATTGTGAACTCAGATGTTCTAGATATGTGTATTCAAAGGGAGTTTTATATATGCAGTAACTTTATTGAAAGCCTAGGGCTGCACAATCATGTAAGGACTTTCTCAAAATTTTTGGTACCTCCACAATTCACAAAGCAAAACACATATACACATGCATGTGCATGTGTGCACACATGCAGGCATGCACACACACACTCACTTGTGAATAGCAGAAAGACGATATTATCAGATAATCTAATAAATGATTTAGAACATGTAAGCAATACTGTCAGAAAGGAGGAAACCAGGAAAGTGTATTTGGAATCACACACCATTTGTAATTTTTTCCACTCCTTTTCTGCTCTGGCTATTGGCTTGTAGCATTTTGGTTGTTTGTTTACTTTAAACTGACATTTGCACATGGAACCCAAATAAACATCCTTTTCTGCTACAAAAAAAAGCCAGAATTTAGGATTAGAGAGAGAAATTAAGGTGGAATAATAGCTCTGTTACTTAATAGAATAAGATCCCAGGTAATAATGATGATGATGACTGGTATTTATATAATACTTTAAGATTTGCAAAGTACTTTAGAGATATTATCTCATTTTATACTGAAAACAACCCTGGAAAGTAGGTGCTATTATCATGCCCATTTGATGATAAAACTGAGGCAAAGAAGAAGTTAAATCACTTGTTCAAGGTAACACAGCTATAAGTGTCAGGTCAAATTTGAACTCGGGTCTTCCTGACACCAGGTATACAACTCTAACAACTTCACCACCTGGGTGCTTCTCAGTCACTTACCTTTTCTGTGTTTCAATGTCCTCATCATAAAGTGAGACAGGTGTACATAATCTTTAAAGTCTTTGCTCTAAACCTTGTGAAGTTTCTAATCTCTCTCATTTATGTATTATGACAATGGTATGAAGAATAATCTGGAGAAGGGAGAGGCAGGAGGATCATATCCCCAGGAAAATATCAAGTTCTTGAAATTCAAATTATTTTATTTTTGTCTTTTTAGTCACAGCATTCAGCAAATGCATTGTGCAGAGTAGGTGTTTCACAAATATCTGTTGAATTTAATTTCTTGGATTGTTAGAAGGTCATAGTAATAGTTAGGAGGCAATCAGGGCTGATATTAGGATGGCATAGTGGGGATAATGATAATGATGATAGTTAATACTTAGATAGCTCTTTAAGGACTGTAAAACACTATACCTATATTATCTCATTTGATCCTAACAACTCTGTAAGGTAGATGTTATCATTTTCATTTTACAGTTAAAAAAACTGAGACTGAGAGAGAGAGATCAAGTGACTTGCCCAATAACATACAGATAGTGCCGGAAGTAGGATTTGAACTCTTATCTTCTTGACTGCAAATTTATGTCTAAGTTTTTCCACTGTGCTATCTAGCTACAGAATTATTGTTAAGATCAAGTGATAATATATGTGAAATAGCTTTGTAAATAAACATGACTCTATAAACCTAAGTTATTGCTGTTATTATTATCTTTCCACAGTCTGTCCCTCAAGGGCAACAGTTCTTTCTATGTCTGTTATGTTACTCTGGTTCCAGTGCAGTTTGTTTACTGAATTCTCAAGGCTATTTGGGAGTTTGTATTTATATCCCTAGGGTTTGTCATCTATTCATTTATCAAGGATAGTGGACTTCAGGGGTATAGTTGTAGCCACCAAAGCTTGTCTTTCTAGGTATACAATACATGCTAAATCTTTGCATCCTGCAGTGAGATGTTGTATAGTTAATATTTCTTCACTGCATACTTTGCATTGATCAACAAGTCCAAACTCCTTAAAGACAAGTTTTCAATAAATTTGGCAACAGTGATGTGATCCCAAATTGCTATCATAAAACCTTCCCTTTCCATGGTTAAATTTACATGGTAGCCATTCTTTTCATGTGTCTTTATTTGTATATTATTGCTTGAATCCATGTGGATGCTGCCCAAGGAATTTTTTTTTATGATTCTTGGTTTTGAATCATTTGATAGATTCTGTTCAGATGCGCACCATTTTCAGCTACAATTGACAAACCAGAGGTACCTATCTGATATAAGCCTTTTCTATTGTTTTGTGAAGTCTGTTCCAAAAACATTTCTATACATTTGTACTGTCTTTATCTTGTGCTCAAGAAATACCCACCTTCTTCTTCCCCTACATCTTTTTTCTTTTTTTAATGAGCAAGTGCTCCTCTTTTTGTAGCTGTCTTGGTATGTTGAATTCTATTTTTGTTAACATTGTATGGACTTTTGTTTGGAAATCTTCTAGATCCATTCTTGTTCATTTTACTGTGTCAAAAGTATACATTAAATCTTATATTGCATAAGCTCCAAAAGTATTCTTCCTGTTAAACTGCCACTTCCAGATGCCAGTCAGTCTCTCAACATAGAGAATCTTGGCTTTCTCTTGGATAGCCTGATGTTTGATTTGCCTGGAGAAAACCAATGAACTTATGTTTCCTTTTTCCATTGATTCAATTTGCCCTCCAGAATCAAGGTTAAAATCCTTACCCTCTATTCTACACATTAATATTTTTATTGTTGTGAGTTGCCGCCCAGGAGTTTCTCTTCCTTTATTTCCAGTCCTCCATGGCCTTGCAGAATTGCTACCCAGCCACTGCCAGCGCTGCCGCTACCTCCCGTAAGGGGGCCAAGCCTGGGGCAGCTGCGGCCCTGTGGGCAAGAGGTTACAGCAGGAATTGATGACCCCAATGATGTCTGGAGACAAAGGAATTTCTGCCTTCCCAGAGTCAGACAATCTCTTCAAGTGGGTTGGGACCATCCATGGGGCAGCTGGGACAGTATATGAAGACCTAAGGTACAAACTCTCCCTGGAATTCCCCAGCGGTTACCCCTATAATGCTCCCACTGTGAAATTTGTCACACCTTGTTACCATCCTAATGTGGACACCCAAGGCAATATCTGTTTGGACATCCTCAAGGACAAGTGGTCAGCTCTCTATGATGTCAGGACCATCCTGCTATCTATCCAGAGCCTGATGGGAGAACCCAACATTGACAGCCCATTGAATACACATGCTGCTGAACTTTGGACAAATCCCACAGCCTTTAAAAAGTACCTGCTGGAAACCTACATGAAGCAGGTGACTAGCCAAGAGCCCTGACCCTGGCTGCCCAGCCTACCTTCTTTCATCTTGTGTGTATCTGTATCTGTGTTTGTCTATCTTTTCCACTTCTCTTGGCTGTACAGGACTCTGTATCATAGACTGTTTTCCTTTTCTTTTTTTTTCTTAAGCTCTAGTCCAGCCTTCAACATTAATGTATAAATAAATAAAGTTTTGTTGTTTTTTTAAAAATATTTTTATTGTTGTTAAAATCAAATATTTTCATATCATTGAAGAAAGTTTGCATGATATGAAGTATCTGTTTAATGTACTTTTTTGTGGAGCAATGGAACATTGTATAAAGCCAAGCATGAGCAGCTTTCCAAAGGACTGATGCTATGAACAGCTTCAAGGTTCTGACTGTATAGTATAGGGAACACTCTATTTATTCAGTAATAAACTAAGACAAAACATTGACACAAATCAAAATACAGCATTCGTAACATTATGACATAACAACTTATCACTAAAATGGCCACATGGTTTTCAATAAAATGGTCACATAGTTTTAAGCAAAAGATACATTCAGTAAGAACTCAATCATCCTCCTTAATGGACACAAAATACAAAAGGTCAAGGTTCTCCATCCCTAGGTCACAGTGTCTTAATCTCTCAGTCAAAAAGTCTTCTTTCTTCTTAATTGGAGATTAGTTTCCATTCATCCTTAATTCAATCATTCTGAAGAAGTACAGGATATAGAGTACAAAGTCCTCTCACCCCTAGGCCACAGTAAATCTTGATCTTCTCAGTTTGCATTAAATATCCAAGGAGAGGTCTTTTGATCTTGACTAAAGGCTGGCTCTCAGCTTCCATGGTTCTTCTTCCATGGGTCCAGCTTCTACCTGAATCCACCCAATTGTCACCTGGGTTTAAAGACAGGCATCTCCCACTCCTTGTCCAACCCCTTGTCCAGTTCCTGTTCCATATTAAGCTCACAGTGTCTAGTCCCCCTCAAGTCCTTCACAGTTTCTGTTCCTGGGAAGACAAAGCTTAACAAAGCCACAATAACATTCATACACATTGCTGGCACCATCATCAATTCACTTTCTGCCTGTGAAATCAACATGGACCCAACAATAAAGTCTGAGAAATCAACACAAATCATCAGTATAGTACCAGGACTTCTGAAAACATCAGTTAGACCCTTCTCCATATTTCTGTAAACATATAAGAAAATCCTCTTTCAGGGCTTCTGAATCAACAGTAAGATTCCAGGGCTTCTGTGACAACAACAATGGCCTGTATCAGCAGATGAATCTGACAAAGTAACATCAAAACAGACAGACAAAGTACTGGTGCCACCACCATGTTTCTTCCCAGTTTTCCTCTCTTCTCATTTCTTCTCAATTCTGTTCTCAGTTCTTCTCAGTTCTCAGTTCAGTTCCCAGTTCTCAGTTCTGCAACCACAAGTTACGTTCTCAATTCTTCTCTCTCCAGCCTTGGGCCTCTCCTTATATATGATCATTAGCTCCTGTCTGCCCCACCCCTTCCTGTTGCATCAGCAAGTTCCTCTTACTGTGGGATTCACAAGTTCTGTTTTTTAACAAAGGCTTGATATAATCAGGAAAGCTCAACTTGAAACAAGGCACTAACTACTTGTTTCCTTGCCATTACAAGGGGCAGGGAAGATTTTCAAATCCCTGTTATCCTTACACATTGTCATCTATGTATTTCGTGCCATTAATTCAGAGTTTTAGTATGGCTCTCTCTATGACTTGAAAGCCATATTCACTTTTATTCAGGGGGAATAATAAGAGATTTAAGACTAGAAGAAAACACTGCAGGCTTAAAATGTATCTCTAGAAGATGCCACTTTTTTGTAAGGTACAGTAGATAGAGTAACAGTCTGGAGTCAGGAAGATCTGAGTTCAAATCCAGCCTCAGGCACTTACTAGCTATATGGCCCTAGGCAAGTCATTAAGTCATATTTGCCTCAGTATCTCATCTGTAAAATGAGCTGGAAAAGGAAATGGCAAACCACTGCAGTATCTTTATCAAGAAAACCCCATGGACTTGTCCATGGGTCACACAGAATCAAACATGACTGAACAACTGAACCACCACCACCACAACAAAATGAATAGAAAACTGGACCTGGTGTCAGAAAGATCTGAGTTCAAATATGATCTCAGATATTCACTAGCTGTGTGTGACCATGGCAAGTCACTTAACCCCTCTCAGTCTCAATTTCATCAGATGTAAAAAGAGAAGTTAATAATGATGCCTACTTCCCAGGTTTCTTTGGAGAATTACATGAGATATTTGTAAAGTGCTTAGCATAATGACTGGCACAAAGTAGGTTCTTAATATGTATTTGTTTCCTTCCTTATATCATTTGTTCTTGACATTGTGTCATTGGCATAATTTAAATAGAAGTATTTTCACTGTGCTTGATTTTTTTTCTTTTTTCAAATATTTGTGGTACATGACTGAGACAGATGTGGAAGCTCAGTTACTACTAATGGTCCTTTCCAGTGGCTTGTTTCATAATCACTAAATCAACAATGAATTATTGATTTATTCTGGGACTTTCTGGCTCAGTGATTTAGTTCTTCAACTAATTTGTTGCTTTCTTG
The DNA here is from genome assembly GCA_028627135.1 of Pseudochirops cupreus. Taxonomy (NCBI): domain Eukaryota; kingdom Metazoa; phylum Chordata; class Mammalia; order Diprotodontia; family Pseudocheiridae; genus Pseudochirops; species Pseudochirops cupreus. The sequence continues at coordinate 292,717,441 of CM053584.1, forward strand.
CATTTTATTCAGCAAATTGCATTCATTGTTATTATTATTGACTTAAGGAGTTGTCACATTAAAATGCACATATCAAGATAAGGAAAGGTTATTACATGGTATCTACTTTAATATTTAATATTCAGTTATTACCAATAGAACAAATGGAACACTTTAAACCATGAAAATGTTCTTCTCTTGAATACTTAGGATCTGGATATTGTAGAGAAAGCTCAACCAACCCTGGGTGGGTAACCTGTGGCCTTAAGGCCACATATGGCTCTCTAGGTCCTCAAGTACATCCCTTTGATTAAATCCAAACTTCACAGAATAAATCCTCTTAATAAAAATGATTTGTTCTGTGAAATTTGGATTCAGTTAAAAGGCTGCACCCAAGGACCTAGCAGGTCTCATGTGGCCTCAAGGCTGTAGCTTCCCCACCCCTGAATTCCAGGACAATGGGATTAAAGATGACATAAGACTCTCCCAGAAGAGCTACCAGACTATGTAAAGGTGATGCCTAAACTGTCTCTGTCCCCAAAGGGGTAGGGCAAAGGCTGCCATGATCAAAGACAGCTCCTCCAGGGCTAGGCAACTTTATTATTAATAATATCAATAGGAGAATGAGCGTTTCCACAATTTAAGAAGAATTTCAATGAATGATGGTCTCCCTTGCATGAGAAATGAAGTTTAGCTGGAATAAATTTGGTTTAAAGGAGAAAAGAGAATGAAACAATCTGTATTATGTGCAATAGTGGTTATGAGCCTTGATGATAATGGTGATCTGTGCTTCCTGTGTAGGTGATGTTGTATTGGATGGTTAATTCAAGATACTTAGCAAAAAAAAAAAATCTATCTCTGATCTTATGCAGTTTATATTCTATTACAGGTAAATTTATAGGTACAAAAAAGAGTAGAAAAGTAATGTAAGACAATTTCATTTTGTTTTTGTAATCTGAATACCTAGTATAGTGCCTGGCATATAGTAAGCATTTAATTAAGAAATGATTGTGAATTGGTTGATTGATAAATAGATTAATGAAGTAAACAAACTAATATATCACTACTTTTGTCATGTATGAAAAAACAGAAAACACCAAAAGTCATATTTTGTAGGGGAAGCTTTGTATTGTATGCACTGATATTTTAGGGAAAGTATTTGATTTTACTTTTCAAATAGAGTGTGGAGTTAGTTGCTAACTTCAAATCTGACTTCTTTTTATAGTCTTTCCAGGCAAAGAAACATTTTAACTCTCCCTACAAATGGAAGCATCTGCTTCAGTAATAAAAACTGACTATAGTGAATGGTTGTTGATTTGAGCAGCAGAGAAGCCTGCAACTGGTTATGTCTCTTCACCTGTGGTTGTCAATGGCCCGAGCACAAATGAAAAGTTATTACTTGGTCTTTTCTAGGATTAGTTTGATCATCTGTTTATTCTGAATGTGAGACTGAAAAAGAACTGCAAAATGATAGTGGTTTGATCTATTTCAGAAAAGGAGCACAGCAAAGCCAATTTCATGCACCAGGAATATTGTCAAATTCATGTTCAAAAATCTGAATAGTGACTTTCATCAAAATTGTCCCATCATCCAAAAGAATTCCATATGTTTCATCAGTTCACAAACTGTTTGAAAGAGCTTCATGGCATTTCATGGTGGTTCAAGATAACAAAAAGAGACTTTTTTAACCCAGATGATGGGTCTCTAAGGAAGAAATTTAGCTAGGTAGGAAATCACACATTACATCAAAGTTGAAAGTGAAGGATCTCCCCATCCATTCCTGAAAAAAGCACCATCAGTCTTTAAAAGCCATTACTCATAGTCAGTCTTTTACAAAAGGGAAGTCACAGAATCCTTTAGACATAGTCAGGAGTTTTTATCCTGGAATCTGTAAACAAATGTATTTATATCTATATCTGTATATCTATAGATATAGAGAGATATCTGTATTTCAAGATAATTAGTTTTCTTTGTAATACCATATATATTCTTCTATTCATTTAAAAACATTATTTTGAGAAGGGTTTAATGATATACACAAAAAAGATAAAGAACTCCTGGATCAAATAATCTCTAAGTTCGTTGCTAGTTCATAAAGCTATAATTTTACAGTTACATGTCCAAGGGAGCAGCTCATCATTTATTGACTCATTAACACTGCTTTTTGATGGTTGTTTGTTTGTCTGTGTGTTTGTTTTCCATCTCTTGAGATATGCTTGTGTGCTTAACCTATTAATCATGTGAGCTAAGCATTAGTTATTGTTAGAGTTTTTCTTTTAAATAAAGCAACTCAAAGACCACCCTATCTTCTCTGTCCAGCTGAGTTGCTAAAGATATGAAGAGCTAAAGAAATTTTCTCAGGGGTGCTACATAAAGTGGTGATAAAGTTGGCATAGCACAGGATTGTAAGATTTAAAGCAGCAACAGTCCTCAGAAACTATTCAATCCAACTTCTTTGTTTTAAAGCTAAGACAACTGAGACCCAGAGATGTTAAATGACTTGCCCAAAGTCACACAGGTAATAAGAGGTTGAGCAAGTGTACTTAGGTCCTCCAGCTCCAAATCTATCCTGTTTGAAGGATAGGTTGACTTTTGATAGGTGGGCATAGGAGGCATTCTAAATAAGAGAAACAATTTAAGTCAAGTCATGCATGGAGGCAGAGAGTACCAGGTATGATCCAGGAATGATGAGTAAACTAGTTTGCTTGAAATAAAGTGTTTTCATAAGGGACCACTGAAATATAAAATGGAAATCTGGATTATTGATGTCTGAAGATGTTAGACGAGGGAACTTGTTCTTTATTTTCTAAAAAATGAGAGACCATTGAAGAGTTTTGAGCAGAGGAATGACATAATAAAAAAAAACATTTTATATTGAGGTGAAAACATAGACAATGTTTGCACAGCATGACAGGGTATTGAATAGGTTATGTTCTTGTAGAGAGCATCAGTGCCATCTCAGACCCACAAGAGTATAGAAGCATAAATATGATACTGTAGAAAATGAATTGGAAGGGGAAAGATTAGAGACTGAGAGATAACCTAGGAGACCGTTTCAGTAATCAAGGTCTGAGACAGTAAGAACCCACAATAGGATAATCCCAGTGAGGTTGAAAGGAGGGGAGTCCTGGGTGTATTGTCTTCTCCTGAATCTTGGCACTTGGTTGTCTTATCTCAAGGACATGCAATGTACCAGATATCATGATATGCTTGTTTTAAAGAGATTTCTGTGAGCTTCTTCTTCCAACTCACCATAAAGAAGAAAAAAATAATTTATAATAGACGGTGCCTTCTGTATCCTGTTTTCGTGATAAAATGACTGCGTCTAATCTTACCCATAAAAAAACAACTTTTAGGATTATTCCTGTGTACACACATATGAGATATGTCTAGTATATATCTCGTTTGTACATAGTTATTTTTAACATAGTCTCTCCAGTTAGACTGTGAGCTCCTTGAGGGCAGGGACTATTTTGCCTTTCTTGATGTCCGCAGCACCTGGCACATAATAAATGCTTGTTGACTTCACATAATAGATAAATAGCTCAAGGAACATTTTAGGATGTGATTTTTGCCAAATTCTTTAAGTCTTGTAGATGAATTCTACCTCTTAAGCAAATTGGTTAAAAGTTTGGGCAAAGAGAGATGGACTGTTACAACAGGCACAATGACCACATCTGTGATTAGTTAAGTAATATGCCTTCAGATTCCTGCTGTTCTAAGCTTAGACTTCTCTTTAGTCAAAATTGCCTGACAATCAGAATACATTGAATGGTGAGCTGACAACATAGCAAATTTTACAGAATCACAGAACTTCAGAGTTGAAAGTAATCTCCAAGGCCACCTAGTTCAATCTGTGCTTGAATTAGAATCCTGTTTAGAAGACCTTACTTTGGTGATCTACCTTTAAAGATTTCTAACGAAGGGTCACTTAACTACCAGAACATCCTTTTCTACTTAAGAAAAGAATTTGTTAATAAATTGTTTCCCTCCAACAAAGCTAACTTTCTTACTTTGGCAATTCCATGTAATGAAGCTCTTTAGTTATTTAAATATAGATATCAGGCAACTAGGTGGCCCAGTGAATAGAGTGCCAGACATGAATTCAGGAAGACATCTTCCTGAATTCAGCTCTGGCCTTGGACACTTACTAGCTGTGTGTGACTTTAGACAAGTCACTCAACCTTCCTTGCCTCAGTTCCTCATCTGTAAAATAAGCTGGAGAAGGAAATGGCAAACCACTCTAGTATATTTTCCAAACTCCAAGTGGGGTCCTGAAAAGTTGGACGTGACTAAAACATCTGAACAATGAAAATCATATCCCACCTAAGTCTTCTAGTTTTTGAGCTAAAACTCTCCAATTCTTTCATCTGTACTAGCTTTGGTAGAAGACTTCACAACTTTCTCTCTCTCTGTCTCTCTCTCTCTGTCTCTCTCTCTCTCTCTCTGTATATATATGTGATTGACCTCTTTGGCAGCCTATAGAAATCTATGACCAGCTTCTCAGAATAATGTTTGTCATTGCATAATTATTAATTTTTTTAATTTAAGCATAGGATTACAAAAAGGAGGGAAACAAGAATTTATTAAGTACCTACTATGGACTGGACAGTATACTAAGAGCTTTACAAATAACATCTAATTGGATCCTCATAAAAATCCTGTGAGGTAGGTAATATTAGGATCCTCATTTTACAATTGAGGAAACTAAGGCAGACAGAGATGAGTTGATTTGAATAGAATTATGTCTGAGGCCAAATTTGAACTCAGGCCTTCTGATTACAGACTCGGAGTTCTATTCATTGGGCCACTTAGTTGCTTAAAGGTCTGGGAGAACCAATTATATTGAAATATAATTATTAGAATATTTAAACAAACAAACAAGTTCATAGTCTCTTCATCTTAGGAACTGGTTGTCTCTAACTGAGGGGCCAATCAGTTGTTTTCTCTGTTGACTAGGTTTACATTCAGATATGACTGCTTCTTTGCTTTAAAGGGCAAAGTAAAATACTAAGTATGCATCTTAACAGGACATTAGATAGGAACCAGTGGATACTGTGTTCTATCCTTGGGATATGTTTGTATCTTTCACTTAGAAATATGCTATCTTTATTTTTCAATCAGTGGCACTTTTCCAATCAAGGTGAAAAAAAAGTTCAGTACTTTATTTTTGTTTACAACTTTTGATGGCAAGCTTTAGTGTCTAGCTGCCATGATACAGAAAATCTAATATTTTCCTGGAGTTTTTTTTTCCTTTCCAATTTCAGTGCCAAAAGACTTCATCCCTTCAAAGTTTTACAAGCTCATTTTTCACTGGTAATGAAAATTTAATTACAGTATTTACATATTTGGCAGCAGCTACAACTATGTTAGCTGGAATGCAGTTAAAGGAAAAGTGACTAGGCAAAAAAACGATGTAATAGGCAATCAGAAGTATTTACAAATGAAATTAGGCTACTTATATATATTTAAGAGGGAATATTTTTCCTTTGATGAGGAAGGATTTATTTGATGCCAATAAATTTAATGAATGAGGTCAAAAATTTGAATCAAATCAAACTATTTTATTAAATTCATCAAAATAAAAATGTGCTTAAAGCGTAATATTTCATTTATTTGCACACATTGAACTCTGTACTTGTTTTGGACCCAAGCAGAAATAGTGAAAAATTGTAATAGTTGCATAAGTCTAGAGTTTCAGAGTTGAGAGAAGTCATTCAATCAAATCCCCACATTTTACAGATTAGAAAATTAAGAATGAGAGGGGTTAAGTGACTTACTCAAGATCAGGAAGATGGCATGTGCCTGAGGCAGAACTTGAAGCTCTGTCTTCTCAATTTCAATGCCAGGGCTCTATGCACAATGACAAATGTTCATTTATTTCACTCCACTGAGTTTGTGATCCTACTGATGGGAATACTTACTTCAGTGATAAAGATTTCTACTTATCAATCCCAGCTCACCCTGTGAGACTGGTTTATTCTCTCCTATGAGTTTGTAACAAGTGACCTCTCCAATGTGCTAGAGATCTTGCCTCAATTTCTCTTGACTTTAAGAAGATGCCACATATGTGTTTGTGTGTGTGTGTGTGTGTGTGTATATATATATATGTTTACATATATATAATGCACATGCATTGTATGCAGGACAGTTTTCAGTTTAATGTGTGTTCTTATCACTTTTTTTAAGTCTAGGTGAGGGGAGGAGAAGATATGTTTTGTAAAATTCATGTTCAGTCAAAAGGCCACATTTAAGGATCTAGAAGGCTACATGTGGCCTCAAGGCTGCAGGAAGTGGAGCTGTTTAGCCTGGAAAAGACATGGTGAGGGGCATAACAGCCATTTCTAAGTACATGGAAGGCTATAATGTCAAAGAGATACTTGCTTCATTTGGCCACAGAGAACAATATTAACTAAGTTATATAATGAAGTTATATAATGTGACTAGTGTAGGCTTAACATGAGGAAAACTTTCCCAAGAACTAGAACCATTGAAAAGCAGAATGGGCTGCCTCAGAAAGTAGAAAATTCCCCTTCACTAGAGGTTTCAACTTGAGCTGGGTGACCAACCTCTTTGAAAGTACATTGCGGAGGGGATTATTTTTTTAGATACAGTTTGGATCAGAAGGTCTCTGAGGTCCTTTCCAACCTTGAGATTCCCAGCTTACTTTAATCTTTCTTCTGTGCTATTAATTATATTAATATAATAATAATAATACACACAAACCTGAATCTCAAAACTTATTTAGATGAGACTTTCTTCATTAGTCATTATTAATCACTATTGCTTCATTCCTGAGTGACAGTAGCCATAGTGGGATCATTTTCACATTGGGGCATTCCTCCAGGAACTTCCATTTTAGGAAAGGACCAGATTAGCCATCCTTCATTCTTTAGACTTTGCCATCTCCCCCAACGAGATTTTCAGTTTCCCTTTTTAGGAATTCTTCCATTAGACAGTAAGTCCATTAAGATCAGATACTGTCTTGGCTTGTTTGTATTTGTATGATTAGCCCTTAAGACAGTGTCTGGCACATAGCAAACTCTTAATAAATGCTTGTTGGTGTTTTTGTTGTTTGTAGTCGTGGTGGTTTTGATGGTGTTCCATTACTCTATTGTTATAAAATTGGAAACTGATTCTTCTTACTAGTGGCAAGGACTTCATACTGCCCTTTATCAATGGACCCTGAACTCCAAGGTACACAAAAATGTATTGCTTTTAGGCAATTGTAAATTTAGGACAATTGCAAAAAAAAAGTTTCATCCCTAAGACTGGTTTAGATGAAATAAGAGGTGAAATTAAGGCAAAACTAAAATTTAGAGAAAGAATATCTGGATCATCTATGAGTTTATTAAAAAATCTTTATTTAACTCAAGCTGTAGAAATATTACCTAAAATAGAATGGATGACAAAACAATACCAATATTTCAAATTATTTTGAAAAGATGGGTCTATTTAGACTTCGATTTTGAAGTCTTTTCTAAGTTTGATGGCATGAATTCAGTTGGAAAACCAACAATCCCAAAACAATAATTTAAAAAGTCTTACATTTTCTACAACCATCAAGAATAAATACATTTTTTTTACAATATTTGAACGTGTAAATACATTTATGGCTTACAACAGAGTTGCTACAGGAAGACTCATAGGAAGGAAAATAAAGCAACCAAGGACTATTCCCAAGAACAAGTATCAAACATTGAAACAAAGGTTACTTGAAAAAAGTGTTGAAGCTCTGTGTAAAAGCATTGGAAAATTATACCAATAACTTGCATAATAGGAAATTTGAATGTCATGTTGCCCAATTACAAGCAACAAAAAACAAACATGAGGAGCAGAATCCAGAAAGCAAAAGAACCTTAGAAGTTTCTAGATTCCCTCAATCAGCAATTTGAATAAATAAATTAAAACGTAAAATAATGCAAACAGTAAAAACAGTGCAATGAAAAAAAAATAAGTAATTCAAACTCAATGAAAACCTTCACTATAGATGCTTAAAAAGCAAAGAAGTGGGAGAGAAAAGGAGGGTGTGGAACATTTTTATTCAGCTCTATATGGTTTCAAGAAGTATAACAACACTTCATGGTTTCAAGAAGTATAACATGATGAAATTATAAATTGGATCAAAGAAGGAAGAAAAAGCTTGAACACCAGTAACACAATTAGTGACAGAACAGATATATCAAGGGAGGTGACTTAAACCTGTGATTTTATGAAAAACTAGGATGCATTAGGGTCAGATAAGATTCATAAATATTGACTCAAAAATTCACAATGGTACATAAACTTTTAGCAATTAATTTTACCAGCTTCCTGTTAGATGTCAGCCCATTTTCCATCTTCCTTAACACAAAATATCATATATCTACTACCAAAGGATGAGAATACTATTGACCCTCTGAAAAGTGGGCCAATTACAAGTGTATGTATTTTATACAAAATACTCATAGCCTATATCACCAAAAAAGCTACCAACATTTAAAAGAAAATAAATGTAATGGCAAGCAAACAAATACTTAGCACCTTGTTTTGGTTGAGCCTTGTCCATGATTACATCAAGTCTTTGTTAAGAAACAGAACTTGTGAAACCCACGTGGGAAGAACTTACTGATGCAACAGGAAGGGGTGGAACAGGGAAGAGCTAATGTCCAGATAAAAAGCTGAGCACAAGCTGAGAGAAAGTAGAATTGAGAAGGGAACATTTGTGGTGGCAGCACTGTTTGTCTCTTCTGTCTGTGTTGATTTGTGTTTGTAATACTTTGTATAGAAGCCCTGGCACCTTATGGAAGCCCTGAAAGAGAATTTTCTTGTTTGTTTACAGAAGTCCTAGAGGAGAGTTTTGGAGGTTCTGGGACTATACTGAAGATTTGTGTTGAGTTCTCAGACCTTGTTTGTGGGTCTGTAGTGGTTTCACAAGCAGATAGTGAATTGATGATGGTGCTGGCAATGTGCATGAATGTTGTTTTGACTCTGTTAAGCTTTGTCTTCCCAGAAACAGAAACTGTGAAGGACTTGAGGTGGACTGGACATTGTGAACTTCAATATGGAACTGGATGAGGAACTGGATGAGGAGCTGGATGAGGAATGGGACAAGGAGCTGAGAGTTGCCTACCTTGGAATCCAGGTGACAGTTGGGTAAATTCAGGCAAAAGCTGGGACCAGAGAAGAGGAACCGTGGAATCTGAGAGCCAGCCTTCAGTCAAGATGAAAAGGCCTGTCCTTGAGTACTTAGTGCTGACTGAGAAGATAATGATTTACTGTGGCCTACGGGTGGGAGAACTTTGTACTCTGTACCTTGTACCTCTTAAGGATGATCGAGTTAAAGATGATTGGAAACTAATCTCCAATCAAGAAGAAAGAAGACTTTTTGACTGAGAGATTAAGACAACGTGACCTAGGGGTGGAGAACTTTGACCTTTGTACTTTGAGTCCCTTAAGGAGGCTTGCTCCTTAAGGATGATTGAGTTAAGGACTTAGTGAATAATATCTTTTGCTTAAAATTATGTGGCCACTTTGGTGAAAATTATGCAGATACTTTAGTGATAAGTTTTTATATTATAATATTGTGAATTCTGTACTTTGGTTTCTGTGAATGTTTTGCTTTAGTGTGCTGCAAAATAAATAGAGAGTTCACTATACTGTGATAAGAACCTTAAAGCTTTTCATAGCAGCAGTCCTCTGGAAAGCTTCTCGTGTTTGGCTTTACAATGAGATACTTGGTAAGAGGCAAAAATAATATCCCCCAAAAGTCCTAACGGTGTAAAGAGCAACTTGTTATCAATTTGATAAATATTGAACAATTCTTCATTAAATATTGTAACATTTACTCTGTCTATGGATTATTGAAAACTTTTCACTGCATGAATGGTTTGTTCATGTGCTAAAAATATACAAAATGATCAAAGTATAATAAGAACACTTGAGTATTTAATGTTCATATAGAAAACTTTTTTTCTATTTAAAACACACTTCCAACATAATAATGTAAAAAATAATTGATACCAAAAATGGCATTTTTTCATGGGTACAATTTAAACCCATTATGGCCCTGACCAAACTTTAATCTATTATCATCTCAAATAAATAGAACTCTGTACGGCTTCCAAGATAAAGTGAGAGTCAAACCAAAACATTCTATTAATTATTTGATTCTCATAGATGACATCAAGCTGTGTGCTTCCACCAAAAAAAAAAAATCAAGGGTCTTCATTTTATGAACTCTTCCTTCCATAATATCAAATGAGATTTGTTTTCAATAAACTTCTTAACATACACCAAGGAAAGCTGGAGACTGAAGGATTTGAGACTGAATACAGTGGTCAAATTTAACAATGGATGAAACTGATGGAAATTAAAATCTTTACAGATTACTTAGAAAAATGGGATAACAATAATAATGACTAGGCAATTCTCTGACACTAGAAGCTACTGAAAGGATGTCAATCTGCATTAGTAAATGGAGTTTCTTATGCCAATAAAGCCTTAGGTTCAGTATTTTTAAAAATGATGATGATGATAAAAATTGACAACTACAGAGAATTTTTAAGATTTTCGGAGGTCTTTAAATAGATTAGCTCATTTGATTCTAATCCTCCCTCCACAAGCTTTTCTTTCTTACTTCCTCCAACAAATGAAGAAAAGGGAAATTTGGATTAATTAATTTATGCCTAGAGAATTAGTAAAAATGATAGAATAGTACCTTTCATTTTCATGCTACTTGCCTTTCTAAAGAAACCATATCTATAATGTTGTTTTGTTTTCACAATGTTATTGATAAGCAAAATAGGAGAGATGTCTTCATATTTGGAAGCCTCCGGAGAGGTAACATGATGTTGTAAATTCAGAACTGGTGCCAGAGTAAGAAAGATATGGACTCAAATCCTGCTTCTGCCATATGGTAGATAGGTGACCATAGGTAAGTATATTTAATTTTTAAGTTTTAATTTTTGAGATTACCCAGTATCCCTCTAAAATTGTAAATTAAAGGAGGAAAATTACTGATCTTTAATAGAAGCAATTTTGTCACTGAGAATCTCTACAGAGACAAAATCACAGGAATGGGGAACAACAATAAAAACACATCAGAATCAAACTAATTGACTGATTCAAGTTTCTAGCCTCTGGGTAGAAGAAGCTTGAATAGCTTCTTTCCTTAAACCAGGAATCTCATATAGAATTAGACCACTTTTCAATAGGTCATGAAGAATTCTTCACTACTGAATTTTACAATACAAAATATTCCATTCCATATTTAGAGATATTATCACACTAAGCTTTTCTATGATTCACTTAGAAGAAAAACACTTAAAAATTCTTACAAATTCCATTCTTAAGGAATGCATGTTTCTTAAAATAACAAAAAATAGAACATATAATTTTATGAAACATTATGTAACTTTTATAAGTTTTTGAATGTTTCTGAAATTTTCTCTGCCAGTATCAATAATTAATTGTAATTTCCTTTAATATTGTTGGCTTAAAATTGAAAAACCATATTTTATAGAAAATTCTTTCTCCCCACCAACAATGGCAATAAGAAAATAAAGCAACCCAAAGCCAACACAACTAATTTTATAAAATAAAAACCTTTAGAATAGTCATTTGCAGTTGTCTCAGGAAAAAAAAATCTCTTGTCCATTTTTGTTAATGCCCTCTTGAGTTTTACTAGTTACAACTGAAAGCACAAAACCTAGGAATTGATGCTTAACTGGCAAGAAGCCAATATAATGAAATTAATAACATATGCTGAAGAACCGTTTGTAGCAATTTTTCAATAAAAAAATAAGGCAGCTCAAAATGACTGACAGAACTGTCTTTTTCCCCCTCTATTTTTTTTCTCATTTTCCCCCTTAATGATCTCTCTCTCTCTCTCTCTCTCTCTCTCTCTCTGTCTGTCTGTCTCTCTCTCTGTCTCTCTGTCTCTCTGTCTCTCTGTCTCTCTCTCTCTCTCTCTCTCTGTCTCTCTGTCTCTTTCAACAGAAATAGTTCTTGGATACTCTCACAATGCAAATAACTACTTTAAAAAATTGGAGCAACTTGGTTATAGTTTCTAGGCAAGAACACACAATTTGTTTTTGTTGTTGAAGGGTTATTTATCCCTAATTTTTTAGATACTAAGATTTAAATAGAAAGCTTCTAATTACAAATCCAGTGTTCTTTCTCCCAATCCTCCCATATAAAATGAATTCTAACCCAGTGTTTGTGAACTTAATGAAAAAAAAATTGTGTCCTCTGTATCTCACTATAATTGGTTTCCTCTGTAATCCTATGTATTTTATTTTATGCATTTAAAAATGTTATTCTGGGAAAGGATCCATAGACTTTACCATAATGCTAAGTGGGTCCTGGAGACATGAAAGGCTAGGAAGTCATTCTTTTAAAAGTGACCTTGGTAAGTACCCATAAAGATTGTAACAGAATAACCTCCTTTGCTTTGTACACACAGAACTCACAATTCCGTCATAGTTCTCTAGAAACGAACACTTCTACCTCTATTAGCTCCCAAAAGAAGTGATGAGGCTACTGCCTACAGATAGATCATAGAGGAAAAAACATCTGCTCACTTCCCAAGGGCTCTCTCTTCCTTCAGATATTTAACTTTATCCAGAAGAAAAGTTTTTGTTAGGCAAAAGGAAAAAGCTCGACCATCTAATTTCAATATTGTAGCATTTATTACTCCATTTGCAAATTCAACATGGGGAAAATGAATGACTATGCAGTAGCAGAGAACTATAACTAGGATAAGGCAAGTGGAGCTTTTCCCCAAGGCATGAAAATTTAAGGGTTATAGTAATTTAAAACATATGCTCTTTTGGCTTCATAGGAGTAACTATAATGACTATTTTCCCTCTCATTCTACTGAATTTCTCATAATTACTTCTGGTATTATTTTTACATCATGCATTACAAACTTGATTGGGCTACATATTTCATGCTGTTTGGCTTGGGTATTAAAATTTCTAGTTAAGATTCAGCAGATGCATATTAGAATCTCCATCTCTCATAATTCATCAGTTTCTTGGAAATACATATGTGTATATACCTATACACACACATATTTATTTAGATGAATGATTTGAGCATAACACTAATTTCAATGCAAGAATGAAGAAAACCACTTTACTTCACAATAATTCATAAACTTCAACCCCTCCAATGCCCAATTTTACAAGGAAACCTTAGGTCTTTTTTGGAAAAAAGTTGTCATATTGTATATCTTCTGGTCTAGTAGGATCTATATGCTGAGGAGGGCAGGTCTGTCCTCTCTCCCTCTGACAACTTGTACCATGGCCAAAGCCTGGCCCTAATGGTGACCCATTTAGTCTACCTTCTCACTTTTGGTGACAGTTTTGCCAGCCTGTGCCCTTTAGGAAGGAGGGGAAAGAAAAGCTAGTAGATCAAAGACCATGATGCCAATACTATTTGTGTATTCTTAATAATTTAACATGAATAAAACTATAATAACTTTATTAGATTGCCATCTTTTTCAGGTGTCACTGATGAATTTTTAAAGTATTACAACTTTGGCCTCATTTTCCCATAACACCTATTGTTTTTTATTTATAACTTTCATAATGCAATGATTTTTTAGGAATACATATGTTGTATTATAATAGAATGTGTGTGCACACATACATATTGGGAAGGGGATGACTAGGTAGCTTTTAGTATAATGTTGTCATGACAAAACCATTAACATATTTTTTATTACTTAAAATTCAAGATAGGCTATGTACATCTGAATGATATAGAAGAGTTTAAAAAGCATCTTCTGAATTGTCAGTTGTTTTAGAATACTCAATTATGTTTGTAGAAGTATCTGTGACATGTTTGCTGGAGTTGATTTCATCAACTGAACAACAGTAACAGAATAAATGGTGATCATCACAGTCATATATATATGTATATGTTGTAGATACTTATATAAAAGCTAGAGCAAAAAACAAATGAGATGATGTGAGACAGTGAATGGATATTCTGAAGTAGGAAAGGTCAAGAGTGAACAGTATTGAATGATGCATTGGTGTCCAAATAAACTTCAACTATTGAATATTACACAATGTATTTCAGGGGCGTTCCATATGGGGAAATGAGAAGGGAGTCTATTATGCAAATTTAAAAGAAATATTTTGTGGTCATAGTGCATGACATATTAGAACAACGACATACTAGAACAACAAAAGTTTTCTGAAGATCTCCATTTTGTTATTATTAATAACTGGGGAAAAGATGACTTGGTTAAGAAGTTTTAGGAGATATTAAAGAAAGAAGAAAGTTATAATTAATTTTTTAATGGAGAAAAAAGTGAGAGAAATCATAGAAACAGTTCTCCCTTTCTAATATTTTGTTGATTTCTGAAGACCATTATCTATTTAAATGACTGAAGTATGCAAAGATATTGTGATGAACCCAGTGTGTACACATATGGATGCATATATGTGACACATATGTATGTGATGTAAGACACACATTATATGTCAGTACATGTATACAAACATGCATGAATATGTGTGTTATCTCAGAGAGACGAAAATTGGCCAGTCTTGGGAATAAGGATAGAAGCTTTTGTTTCAGCTCGGAAACTGTACCCACTCAAAGTTATCTTTGAAGCACCAGAAGACATTAATAAAGTTGGCATTAAAGACTAGGAGCTTTCTTCTTAGCACCTATATCTATAAGCATACACAGGTATGTGTATACAAATCTGTATGTGCATGTGTGTTTATACATGTTGTTGTTCAATTGTTTTCAGTTGTGTCTGACTCTTTATGACTGCATTTGAGGATTTCCTGGAAAAGATATTTAAGTGATTTGCTATTTCCTTCTTCAGCTCATTTTATAGATGAGGAAACTGAGGTAAACAGGATTAAGTGACTTGCCCAGGGTCCCACAGCTAGTAAGTCTCTGAGGCCAGATTTGAACTCAGGAAGATGAGTCTTTCTGACTACAGGCTCTATCCACTGTGCCACCCAGTTGCCCCATGTATATACATGGGAAATGGCACAATATGATAGGTGGTGTGCAAGGATGTTTGTATGTACGTATGCAATCATTCATATATTTACACTCGAATTGAGGGTCTCTGGCTTCAGAGTCAATACTTTTTCTACTGTATTTGAATCATCAGAGGGATTTGAATGTATGGCCTGCAATGCACCATAGTGATTACATTTGGGAATTTTTTCTTTTCCACCTGGATTCTCAGTTGTCAAGACTTAACCCACAGATTCATTTCTTTTGAAGTAGTTCTTACTAGTTTACTTATTTTCTTGCTTCTTGTGCTGTACTATTCCTGGCTTATGCTTGGATGCAATTATCTACAAATGTAGAGTTAAACAAGTCTGATTGCAACTCCCAATATGCACACATACCCAAAAGATGTCCTAAGGAACTTAATAAATGTGCTTCATACTCTTTGACCTATATGTCAAAACTATACCCCTACAAAAAAAAATGCCATTGTAGTAACTCTGGCCATACAGCTTTTTAGAATAAAATTAAGCTGCATAGTTATTCAGACAATAGACTTAAATCATCAGTAAGTTAAAGCTGAATGAGTATTTTGGAGGATCACTAGGCACAGTGATGAAAATTTCTCCCCCATTATTTATTTTAAAAAATCTCTCCCCTGCTTTTCCCAAGGAGGATAGGATAACTTCATGGCAAAAAGTGGCTCATCACTGAAGCAGTACCTTTTGAGAGACATGTGTGGGAGTCTTGTAGAAATCAGAGATCCCAGTTTACATGACCAGAACAGACCTTCACTACAGGAGCTCTTGATGTTCAGCAAGGCTGCCTTCCTTACTCATTATCCAAATTCACATTCCTGAGTAGGGAAGACAAGCCCCTCCTTGTTAATTTGTAATCCTTATCATATGTCCATCATCCCTCTCAAACCTGACTCAAGGCTATTCCTTCAGGAAGTCTTCCCTGATTAAATACAACTAGTTCTGATCATTCCTTTACTGTGTTCTCTTTTCACTATATTAATTTTCACTTTTACAATGTTACTTTCTGAGTGATATTAAGCTTTTATATTTATTCATATTTTCATAGAGTATACATCTATTGTATTAAACTGTTTCATATGCATATGTGTACATATGTATGTTTGCATATATTATTACAGATGCTTGTATTAGTCACTATATACAATCATGCATCTACAGATATACTAGATACATACATACATGCATAAATACATATGTGTGTGTGTGTGTGTAAATACATATTCAAAACTTTTTGAGGGAAAGTATTCTTTTTTCATCCTTCATCCCAATCCAGAGGTTTATGCAGCAACTTGTATGCAGTAGATAATTAATACATGCTATTGAACTGACTGAATTGATTCAGGGACTTTATTCAATTTTTTTTCCCACCTGCACATAGTAGTAGTAGTAAGTAGGATATGTGGTTGTTAGAAAGCTGACCTCAGAACCAGCCAGACCTGGGAGCAAGTCATTGAGTTTACTCCTAGACAACTTGCTCTTTAGGACTATAAACTGAAAGGAAAATACTGATCTGTATTAGTAAAAAAGGTTCCAACAAATTAGGGGCAGCTGAATTCTCTCAAAGTTACCCCCCAAACTACTTTTAAATAATGCATCAAATCAAATTTTAGAGTAGTAGAGCCAACAGAAGGTCAGGGTAAGATATTTCTCCAGCTTAAGAAAACTCAGGAGGTCAAAAAAGAGAAATTTGTGACACGTAGAGATAGATGTGTTCCCAGAGTGTGTACACATGGCAGTAACAAGAGTAGCCACAGCCGTAGCAATAGCTTTGGGAGCTCATACCCCAGAGACGGGAAAGGAATTGGACAACTGGTTAGAAAGAAATTACATTGAACCCTTTGCTGGCATTGGATACATCTGGTACTGATTGGAAACTCTGTTGTCTATACAAAGTTCTGGATTGCAGTTCCAGGACAGATAGGAGCACTGATAGTGTCAGCCAAAAGAGAATAGGGGTTCTGGTAAAAATTCCAAGGAAAAGAGAGCGCTAGCATTTGAGATTGCAAGGGACCAGGAACTATTGCTGGGTAAAGACTATAGTATAAATCAGGAGGCCAGTGACCATAACTTTCCCAGGTTGACACCACATTGGAAGCACCAACATTTTGTAGACATCTCACCCCAGACTAGCTTTGAAAATAACAATTGTAAAAAAGCCTGACAAGTAGGACAGTGCCTCCCCATCCCCAGGTGAGCAGAGTCCAACTTCAACATAAAGTTCAATTTTTTTTAATGGGATGGAAAAATGAGCAAACAACAAATGATCTGACCATAAAAAGCTACTATGATGACAGGGAAGACTAGGACATAAACTCAGAAGACAGCGATGTGACAATGAGTACAAACAAAACCTCAAAGAAAAATATAAATTGGATCTAACCCTGACAAGAATCCCCAGAAGAGTTTTATAAATAAACAAACATGAGGGTGGCTAGGTGACTCAGTGAGTAGAGCACCAGCCCTGGAGTCAGGAGAACCTGAGTTCGAATTTGGCCTCAGACACTTAACACTTAGTAGCCTTGTGACCTTGGGCAAGTTGCTTAATCCTGATTTCCCTACCTTCTCCCATCAAAAAGCAAAAAGAAAAAGAAAAAAGAAATAAACATGATAGAAGAAAATTTGGGAAAAGAAATGAGAGCGATGCAAGAAAAATGTGAAAACAGAATTAAAAGCTTGGCAAAAGGCACAAAAAAAATATCACAAACAAATCCTGAAAGAAAATCACATCTTTTAAAAAAAAAGAGAATTGGCCTAACTGGTAAAAGAGGCATAAAAATCAATTGAAGAAAATAATTCCTTAAAAAGTAGAATTGGTAAGATGGAAAAAGAGGTACGCAATCTCAATAAATAAAATAATTCCTTAAAAATCAGAACTGGAAAAGTAAAAACTAAAGACCCCATGAGACATCACAAAACAATAAAGTTGACAGAATTTTAAAAATTGGAAGAAAATGTGACCTATCTCATTGTCAAAATAATTGACGTGGAAAATAAATTCAGTTGAGATAACTAAAGAATTACTGGACAACCTGAAAACCATCACCAAAGAAAGAGCCTAGACATCCTATTTCAAGAAATTAAAAAAGGAAAACAGTCCTGATACATTAGATAGAAAGGGTAAGAGAATCCACCAGTTACCTTCTGAAAGAGATTCCAAGATGAAACCTCTCAGTAATATTAAAGGCAAATTCCAGAGTTCCCAGGTCAAAGAGAAAATACTGTAAGAAGCCAGAAAGAAACAAACAACTCAAATACTGCGCAGTCACAGTCAAGATCACACAAGACTTAGTGGCTTCTGTGCTAAAGGATCAGAGGGCTTTGAATATGATATTCTGAAAGATGAAAAAGCTAAGACTGCAACCTAGAATAATTTTCCCGGCAAACCTGAGTATAATTGTTTGAAGAAAAAGTGGATATTTATTGAAATAGAGCATTTTATGCACTCCTGATGAAAAGACCAGAGCTGAACAGAAAATTTTTTAAATTAACTAATTTAATTTTAGTTTTCTACATAGATTTCCACAAGATTTTGATTTACAATTTTGTCTACCCATCTTTCCCCTACCCCACACCCTGAAATAGCAAGCCTACTGAATACTTCTTCACCCAATCCATTCTCTCTTATATCTTCCTTCATCACCCCCATAACTTTCTAGTAGGGCAAGATGGATTTCTATATCCCAGAACCTGTATATCTTATTTCCCAGTTGCATATAAAAAACAATTTTTTT
>CM053584.1:292742414-292774863 GCA_028627135.1 Pseudochirops cupreus
GGCACCTGGAACATAGTAGGTCCTTAATAAATTTTTACTGAATTGAACTGAATTTATGTATGTATTGTTTTACTTTTAAATCCTGTCTTGCCCTTAAAAAATGTCAAGTTCTTTGAGAGTGGAGACCTTTGGTTTACTTTGCTGAATACTTAGCTCAATGAACTAATTTAATCAATGTGCCTGAGATTATTTGTTGTTAGTTTACAGTCATTAATTATAGTCATTTTCTCCAAAAGTAGTTTCAAAAAAGAAGATAGGCTTGATTTATAGACTCCAAGATGTTTTCTGTAAAAGAAAAAACAAATACTCACTGTGTTGTATGTTTTAACTCATCACTTATCTCATACTTAACCAATAAGAGGCCTAAATAATTTCTCTCATTTATCTAACCAAAGAGGCTTATGTCACAATTGTTGGCATCAAATTTTCTAGGCTTCCCAAAATGAGAAGCCACAGGCAAAGACATTGCTCTTCTCCCAGCTTCATGTCTCTTCTTCTAATTCTATTCCCAGAGAAGTAGTGAGATCCCAGGTCTGATCAATCTTATCCATGAAATAAGTCAAATGTTTCTCACAGTAAGAAAAACTTGACTTTATTAGCATGCCAAGGCAGTCTGGATTAATCACACTGTCCACAACTTGGAACCATTCTGGTCTGGATTTCACAGCTGTTAAAGCCAAGAGGCTCTTGTTTGCTCAGTTATAGAGTAGGAACACATCTGGTCTGTGTGACATAATCAATTGGATTGGGAGTTTGCTGACATTGTCCCTTCTGGTTTTTCTTTATTACCAGTTATCTATAGATCATCTGGCCTTGAAGTAAGGGAGAGGAAAGAGTATTCCACTTTTCAAATATGTAAAAATAATTGTAAAAAATAGTCAAAGAAGGGTTTAAATTGGTTAAGAGGTTGTGGTTGTTGTTAATTTAACCTAAACTAAGTGTTGAAGACACATTGACTCTCAGAACTAGAAATCGGCATCAAATAACATTTTATTTTAGCTCATATCAATGCAAAATTCAGGGGCATACTGTTATTTGAATCATGAAATCACTGTGAGAAAGCTTTTTATTTAAAAGAAAAAAAGGAAAATCTGAAGATGTGATACCACTTTTTCATCTTCCATTAATTTTTTCTATCAAGAAAAAATATTATTTTATAATAATAAGATGGAACTGAATACTATCTGTGTGATAATGTGACTCAGCCTCTTAGTGCCTAAGGCAACTTTGATACATTATTTATAGTAAAGATTATATTGAATATGAATGCATTATTATCTATTATATTATAGTTATATATTACATATAATAATGAGTTGTTCATGTGCTTCAGGTAGGAGTGATTCCAACTGAGGTTTCCCAAACTAATGAAATCATTGGTCCAGAACAACAACAACAACAACAAAACACTAGAAAGAGCAAAAAGCATGATGTGTGTATGTGTGTGTATATGTTTACATATATATATACACACATATACACATACACACATATATGATAAATTTTAGAAATGATTTTTAAAGTGTCCAAATGAATTTTTAAGTTTTCTGCTATTTTTTCATTCTTTTGATTATGTTTGACTGATTATTGATGTCTCACAGAGTCATTATCTTCCAGAGGCCTAATTCTAATTGTTTTCAGTTACCTTTTGTACTTTCTTTTTCATTTGGCCAGTTGTACTTTTTAAGGAATTGTTTTCTTCACTGTACTTTTTTTCCATTTTGTCAACTGTATTTTTAAATTTCTCTTCTACTTCTCTTATTTGACTTTTAAAATCCTTCTTGAGCTCTTCCAAGAAGGCTTTTTGGACTTGAGACTAGTTCATGTTTCACT
This sequence comes from Pseudochirops cupreus, assembly GCA_028627135.1. Lineage (NCBI taxonomy): Eukaryota > Metazoa > Chordata > Mammalia > Diprotodontia > Pseudocheiridae > Pseudochirops > Pseudochirops cupreus. The sequence continues at coordinate 292,744,248 of CM053584.1, forward strand.
TTGAAGTTTTGGATGTGTATATTTTATTGTGGATATATTAACCATGTTGTCCTCTCCTGAATTTGTGTTTTTATCTTCCCTGTCACCCAGATATTTTTCTATGGTCACTGATTTTTAAAATTCTTTGTGATCGTGTTGTTTGCCTTTTTTTTTTTGGCTTTTAAATTTAGTCTCTGCATCTGGGGCCCAGTGGGCAGTGTCCCAGATTTCTTGTGCTGGGGGTTAATGGCCTGGTTACATGTTTTCTGGGCTATGGCCTTAGGTTCTTACAGTTGTATGTTGTAGTGGTCTGGTATTTTACCTGGTGTTGAGCTGGAGGCAGTGTTTGGTGTTGGTTCTTGCCTGTTCCTTCACCCTGGGGCTCAGGATCTCCTGCTGGTCCACTGACATAGGGCCTACTGGGCTGCCTTCCATCTTATGCTGGTCCTCTTTAGCCACAGTGAGAGGTAGCTTTCCTATTAGTACCCTAGCCTCTGGAGCTAGTTAAAAGACTGATGTACCCTGTCTTTCTGCTTGTTTCACTATTCCAGGATTTTTCTTGGGCTAATATTCTCTGGGTTTTTCAAGGTCAGGGGAGGATGAGAGCAATTTATTGTTTACTCTGCCATCTTGGCTCCTGGAAGTTTAATTAAGTGACTTTCAAACATTCAGTCTGTGGGCTGATAACCCTAGGAGTAGCTGCTGCTTCCCCTGTAGGTTCCAAGCAGGACCATGCCTCTCTCTTACCCAGCTCTGACAGATCTTCCTACTGCTCCAAGAGGTCTGGGAGTTTCCACTGCTGCCACCAATTCAGTCCACTGTGGTCCACTCTGGCCCTGCTATGATCAAGTCTGCACTGGTGTAGCCTGCAGGCTAGACTGAGCTCCACTCCCAGAGAGGCCCAACAGATCCTTCCTGTTGACCCTTGAGGTTGTCTTGGGATGGAAATCTGCCACGCTGTTGCTGTGTGGATTCTGCCACTCTAAAACTTGTTCAGATTCACTTTTTAGAGGTATCTGAAGGAGTCTGTCAGAGATCTAATGTGAATCTCTGCTTTCGTTCCACCTTCTTGCCTCCTCCCTACCAATGAACTTTAAGAAAATTAAAATGATTTAATAGGTTTAAAAATACACTTAAATAATTAAAACATTTCCAGGAAATATAGGATTATCTGATTAATGCCAGAAAGAATATGAAATCCTCTTTTCTCATCCTTTCTATGTTGTGGATAAAAAAGGTGAAGCACAGAAAACCTGTGTCTTATGTGAAGTCCAACAGTCAGTAAGTAGCAAAGTGTGATTCAAACTCCTTTCTTTTGACCCTAAATTAACTGCTTTCCCTTTCATCTATCCTATACTACAGAAATGGATCACATAGTAATGTAGTAAGTACTATAGGTTGTACACAATCATAATGACACTCAAATAGTTTAATTCATTTATGAAAAATTCTATTTATCTATTATCTTTTTAATTTAATTTTTAATATATGGGATAAAACAAACATTTTCATAACATAATGTAATAGAAAAATGATTGCACATGAAACTGCAAATCTGTTATTACCATTCCTTTAAAATATATAATAGGGGCAGCTAGGTGGCACAGTGAATAGAGTACCAGCCCTGGAGTCAGGAGAACCTGAGATCAAATCTGGCCTCAGACACAACACAAAAACTAGCCAGGTGACCTTGGGCGAGTCACTTAACCACAAATGCCCTCCAAAAAAAAGCTAAATATGTATATATATATATATATATAATAAAGTTATCATGTAAATTTCTTTTACCCTCCCACCCAGCCTAGAAATGGCTACCATTTAGACACAAATATGTATATGTGTGTGTTTGTGTGCATGCACAAAATACTTCTGTTTATCAGTTCTTGCTCTGGATACAGATAACATCTTCCTTTTATAGTTTATTTGGGTATCTTTAATAGTCAAAATGACTAATTTGCTCAAAGTTGTTCTTTTTTTTCAACGTTGTTCTTAAAACAATATTGTTGTAACTATATACAGTGTTCTCTTTGTCCTGCTCATTTCACTCATTATTTTGAGCAAGTTGACTCATGTTTTTATAAGATCATCAAGCTCATCAGTTCTTATAGCACAGTAGTGTTCCATCACATTAATACAACATGACTTGTTCAGCCATTCTCCAATAGCTCCAATTGACGACAATATGATGATAAATTTAGAAATTCCAAAAGATAACAAAAAGTTAGTTGAAACAATGAATAATTTTTTTAAAAAAAGTAGCAGCATGTAAATTAAATTCACATAAGTCACCAGCATTCCTATATATCACAAACAAAACACTGAAAGAAGAGATAGTAAGACATAACCAACTTAAAAAAAAAAAACAAAAAATAATTCTTGACAGTATAAAATCCGGGGAGAACACCTGGCAAAATAAACCCAAGAAATGTATAAACAAAATTATATATTTGAAAAAAACTTTTTTAAACATATAAAATCAGAATTTAAACAATTGGACAAATATTAATTATCCATGGGTATGCAGGGCCAATATAATAAAAAAAAATTCCTACACTAATTTACACGTTCAATGCTATCACAATTAAATTACCAAAAATATGTTACAGAATTAGAAAAAATAATAAAATTTATTTGAAGGAATAAAAAGTCAAAGAAAAAATGAAAAAAAAAACCATAAAGAAGTTTAAGAGTACCAGATCTTAAACTATATTATAAGGCAGTAATTATAAAAAAATATCTGCTGCTGGCTAAAAAATGGAAAGGTAGAGAATAGACATAGAAAGGAACACAGTAGGCATACAATTTGTAGCAGTAAATAGATATAGTAACCTCATATTTGACAAACATAAAAACAAAATTTTAGGATAAAAATTCATTATTTGGTAAAAAATAAAGTTGGGGAAACTGGAAAGCAGTATGGTAGGAATTGGACATAGACCAATATCTTACATAATTTAGCAAGACAAGGTCAAAATAGATACATAATCTAGATATAAAGACATATATTATGAGAAAATGGAACATATTACTTATTAGTCTAATGAATAGGCAAGCAATTTATGAATAAACAAGAGATAGAGAACAAAGTGAGGTGTGAAATAGATAATTTTGATTATATGAAATTTTAAAAAGTTTTGTAAAAATAAAATAAATGTAGCCAATATCAGAAGGAAAGCAGGAAATTGGGGGAGGGGAGTTATAGACAGTTATCAGATAAAGGCTTCATTTGTAAAATATATAGAGAACCTTATCAAATTTACAGGAATGTGAGTTATTCCCCAGTAGATAAATGATCAAATAACATAAAGGCAGTTTTCAGATGAAGAAATCAAAATAATTTATAGTCATATGAAAAAATGCTCTAAATCATTATTGATTAGAGCAATGCAAATTAAAGTAACCTTGAGATATCATTCTATAACTATTAGATTGACTAAAATGATTAAAGGGGAAAGTGGCAGATGTTGGAGGAGATGTGGAAAAATTGGGATCCACATTCATTGTGGAATTGTAAACTGATCCAACCATTTTGGAGAGCAATTTGGATTTATGCCCAAGGAGTTATTAAATTGCATATATCCTTTGACCCAGCAATATCACTACTAGGTTTATTTTCAAAGATGATATATTACCTATTTAAAATAATAGTGTCATCATGAGGATTTTTACTTTTGTTGTTTTGAATCCTATAGGAGCTCAAATAAATGAGATTTGGAATAACAAGGACTCTTTATATTCAAATCAAAACATGATGATCTAAAGACAGGTATCAGGTATAAAAGAACAGAGACTAGGAGATGACCAAAGGGTATGGTACTGAGGGTCTCAGTTTCATCTTTCTAGGCATCAGTTTCCTCATCTGCAAAGATATGGGATTGTATTAGCTGACTTTGGAGGGCCTTTCCAGGTATTATTTTGTGACCCTCATATGCCAAACCTATAATTCTTTTCAATCAGAGAATGATAGATTTAGCACAGAAGGAGACTTTGGAGATCATCTAGTCAACTCCCTCATTTTAAAGATGTGAATAGTGACATCTAGAAAGGTAATGTGAATCCCCACACAGATAATAAGTAGGAGAGTTAGGAAAAGAAACTGCGTCCTCTGGCTCCAAATCCATGTTGCCTCCACCCCAAATTGAATTTTATCAAATTTATTTATTATCTATGTGGGTTTAGGCAGGTTGCTTAGCCTTTTATGGACCTCAGTTTTCATGTGTATGTATATATGTATGTATGTACATACATATGTGCAGCTAGATGGCATGATAGAGTGCCAAGCCTAGAGTCAGGATAACCTGAGCTCAAATCTGGTTTTAGATACTTTCTAGCTGTGTGATTATGGGCAAGCCACTTAACCTTGTTTCCCTTAGTTTCCTCATCTTTAAAATAAACAGGAGAAGGAAATGACAAACTGTTTCAGTATCTTTGCCAAGAAAACCTCAAATGGGGCCACAAAGTCAGACATGACTGAAACAGCTGAACAACAGCATAGACATATATATGTATATAGGTATAAAGAGAGAATTGGACTCAATGACCTCTAAGATCCCCCTCCCCAACTCTATGATCCTATGATTCTGTCATCTATTATCTATCTATCCATCTATCTATCTATCTATCTATCTATTTATCTATCTATCTTTGTCATCTATTTATCTATATAGTTATGAGAGTAATATGGACCTTGGAGATAATGTTTACAATAATAACAACATTATCTGGCTCCTGTACATCACTTTTTCTATGCTATCTCTAAAACTTGCAAAATACAAACCATTCTTTTGTAAAGACTATAATCGATAAATCATAGGCTTTTTCTCAGTCTTCATCCTCTTAGATTTCTTTGCTTCTTCTGAGACCATCAAAGACTCCCTCTCTCTTCCTGGATATTCTCTTCTTCCTAAGTCCTATGACACTAATCTCTACTAATTCTGCTCCTTGTCTGATGGTTTGTTCTTTAATAATCTATAAATTTTGTGAATTTTGCCTCCTCTTTTTACTCTTTTAATTAATTTACTTTTAGTTTTCTACATTTACTTCTACAAGATTTCGAGTTCCAAATTTTCTCCCTATCTGTCCCCTTCTCCCACTCCAAAACAGCATGCATTTTGATTACCCATTTCCCCAATCTGCCCTCCTTTCTATCATCCCTCTCCCCTTCACTTATATCCTTCTCTTCTGTTTTCCTGGAGGGCAAGACAGATTCCTATATTCCATTGCCTGTATATCTTATTTTGTTTTTAAAACTTCAAGTTCCACATTCTCTCCCTTCGTCCCTCCCCACCCTCCCTCATTGAGAAGGCAAGCAATTTGATTGATATAGGTTATAAATGTGTAGTCATGTTGTCTTCTTCTGGTTGTATATTTTGATCTTCTTTATCACCAAAGTAAGATTCTATAGTCTGAGGGTTTATTTTTTGTGCTGTTTGCTCATTTTCCCAACCAATTACTTGACTTTTTAGCTCTTTCTTAAGATAGGACTCTGCTTCCAGAGTGCACTGTCCCAAGCTCCAGGGGTTTAGTGCAATTGTTTTCAGAGATATTTCTAAGGCCCTGTAAATTTTCAGTTTTTCCCAGGTTGTACGATCAAATTAGAGATGTTTACTCCTTTCCTGGCCTGTGGTCTGATCTGTGAGTCATCACAAGCACTCTTTTCTGCGTTGGAACTATGAGGAGGATTCCTTCTCCCCTTCTATTACAAGCTCTGCCACACCAGCACTCCTTCTCCTCCCATGATTGCCACCCAGGGCTGTGACCCAGATCTAAGCAGGGAAAAAAGCAAGAGAATCCAGCCTCAGTGCCAGCAAAGAGACCCTTGCAATCCATCTATGATCAGCTGATCAATCCCCACCTTCTGTGGGTGGAGAGATCCAGAAACAGGTGCTGTCACTGCTGCCTCCACCACCCCTGTGGGGCTGGAGCTGGGGTCAGACTACACTCCTCTCTCACCCAGGTCCCACAGACCTTTTCTACTCACCTTCTAAATTGTCTTTGGCTTTTGTGGCTTTGTGCCGCCCCCCCCCCCCCCCATTTTACCTCTTTTATATCTCTTGCATCTGTCCCTTTCTTTCTACTCATATGACCAACACTTCCAAGTTCAGGCCTTATCATACTTGAACTTCCATTATAACCTCTTACTTGCTTGCTCTGTTTCTAGTGTCTTTTTTCTCCAATCCATCCTCTAAATAGCTGACCGGATATTCTCCCTCAAGCATAGGTCTGACCATGTTAGTGTCTTCTTAAAAAAACATCCAGCAGCTCTCTTTTGACTCTAGGATAAAATAAAAAATCCTTATCCTGGTATTTGAGGCCTTCTACAATCTGCTTACAACCTACATTTCCATTCTTATTGCATAATCTTTTCCTTCATCAGCTATATATTCTATTCAAACTCTCCTGATATCTGGTTGCCATACTTGATTGAAATCCCCTACCCAATGCATTCTCAAGGCTCAGATGCACTGGTTCCTTATTCCTACCTTTCAAATCTTTAGCAACCTTTAAGATACAGCTCAAGCATCAGCTCTTCATTAAGCTTTCCAAATCAACAAACAATTCCTAAATACTTACTATGTATAGGACACAGAGTTGGGTGTGGGCTATAAAAAAAAAAGCTATAGTTCTTTCCCTTAAGGACCTTATATTCTATTTCTACCCAGCCAATCCCCAGTGGTTAGTGCTATCTTTCCTCAAATTATCATGTATTTTATTAATATCTGTGTATAATTATGCATATGTGTATATCACTCTTTGAGGAAAATGACAGTTTCACTTTTACCTATGTACCCTTAACATCTAGTACAGTGTCTTGCATATAGTAAATGCTTAAAATAGAGGATTTTTTCCTCACTGAGTTTAATATAAAATAATTGGAATTTATTGGAAAAATGACCAATGTGGATGAGTAAAAGGTTTACATTATAAAAGATAGTAGATCCATACCCTTTGACCCAGAAACCACACTATCAGGCATTTACTATGAAGAGATTAACCAATCACTAAACATTTAAGTGGCTGCTATTTGACAGGCATATAGTAGGCTCAAGGCTGGATCAAAGATAGGAGTAACAGTCTTCTACATACAGACATATTTGTAGAAACATTTTTTATAGCAGCAAAGAATTGGAAACAAAGTGGGAAATAGTTTAACCAATTGTGATTCATGAATGGAATGGAATATTATTCTGCCATTAGAAATGACAAATATATCAAAAGGGATGACATTTATAGAACCAGGAAGAGTAATGAATTGATGCATAGTTAAGGAAGCAGGACTAGGAAAAGAAAATGCACAATGCCTACAATGATATACATTGTAAGGACAACAATACATCAAAACAATACAATTCAATCATAATGATAGAGCTTGGTCCAGAAAAAGAAGAGGTATGATAATGCACCTTCCCTCCTTTGTAGAGGTGAAGAGCTATGTATATAGAATACTGCATAAATGTCAATCTTGGTTGTGATGGGTAGCTTTTCTGAAGTATTTTCTTTCTTTTTCTTTATATTACTCTTTGTTACAGAGGATGACTTTTTGGGTAGGGAGAAGAGGAAGGACCTAGGGAAATAAGGTGATATGAAAAAGAAAAGTGTTGATGAAAAGTAAATATATACACATGCATAAATGCATATACATATGCATCCATACACGTGTGTGTGTGTGTGTGTGTGTGTGTGTGTGTGTGTGTGTGTGTGTGTGTGTGTGTAGGTACATATGTCACCATAATGTATTATTATATGACTTTGGTCATAACATTGGCTAAATCAAATAACTTGAAAGCTATTTAAAATTGAATTCTGTTTATAAAATACCTAAGTTTAACAAATTGTGTCATTCAATACTAATTTTCTAAAGAGTAGTGACATTTTTTTAAAGAAATACTATTTTATTATTTTCAGCTGCAAAGAACATTCAAATCCCCAGAGGACTGAGACAGCCCTAGTAAAAGTTTCATAAGACTTCTCTTTAGTTCATACATAAGAACTATCAGTAATTTGCATATCGCTTGTTTTTATTGAGATCCTAAAAACTTTGAAAGAGCATGTTATCTTAGACGGGAGGAAGTTTCCCCTGATCTGATTCAAAGCACTAAATACCTTAGTTGTTGTTCAGTCACGTCCAAATCTTCATGACCTCATCTGGGATTTTCTTGGCAAAGATACTGAAGTGGTTTGCCAATTCCTTTTGCAGCTCATTTTACAGATGAGGAACTAACTGAGGCAAACAAGGTTAAGCGACTTAGCCAAAGCCACACAGCTAGTAAGTTTCTGAGGCCAGATTTGCACTCAGGGAAATGAGTCTTCCTAACTCCCGACCCAGCACTCTATATACTAGGCCACCTAGCTGTGCATGAATTTCCTTCAGGAAACCTTTTATTTAGAGTATAAAGGCTAGCTTCATCTTTTACTCATTCTCCAAAGATTACAAACTCAGATGAATGAAGTTGGATTGAATTGTTTTGTTGCAAAAAAAAAAAAATTTGATCAATAAAACACACAAAAATGATCTGTTAAGGTTAGGTACTAATTTTTTCCTCCTCTACTTGAATAGTCTCTATTTAGGAGCTTTGTTTTGCAATGAACTTTGAATGTCAACAAAAATGAAACTCTGTCATGCTAGACAAGGAAGTGATGAAGTATTGCATAGACAACTCTGAGAAAGAAAGGAAAATCTCTTCTTTTAATACTAAGCATTATGGATTTATTATCCACTTAAAGTAATGGCATCATCATACGCATTCATTTTACTACAGGGACACAATAGTAGATGTGTTGTTGTTAGATATCACACAGAGATCTAAAAGTTGATATTGGTTTGTCATTTATTATAAAGGAAATGCAGGCTTTGGAGAACACAAATCTAACATAAGTTGATCTCAGAATTCTACACATGGTATTGCTGTCGTACAGATGTTCATACTGACTTCGCAGCTTATTACATAATGTACCAATGGGAAAAATATTCATTTCAACAGTACGTGGTCAATGTTATTCACCATAAAATTCTGTCAGATCCCCAGAAAGTCCCTGAAATTTGCCCTTACTTATGTATTAAAGGATTGACAGAAGGCTCTAAGGGGATATTACTATCTTCATTTGTTCAAGTTTTTTTGTTTTAAGGGAGACATACATATCTGTAAGTAGTCAATCTTCATAAATTCAAGAAAGTGTGACCTCACCCAAACTAGGCAGAATTAACATAAAAATGACAAGTTCAAATCATCCTGCTCTGGGGGCTCTTGCTATGGGGGTGGGAACAGCAGAATACAGGGTCATAGTGATAGAGGAATCATTTTCATCTACCTCTGGGAAAGCCCAAGGGAACTGTCCATTGAAGAAATAAAATGTTTATCCTAAATGAGACAGTCAGGGGCATCATTGTGAGCTGTTGGCATGTTCTATGGGTATCTGGATTGATTTAAACAGAAAAAGACATGAAGATGGAGTTGGATTCTGTAGCAAAAAAAAAATTAATTTGCTTTCAGGGAAGGTGAGTTTATATTGACATGAGCAGTGTAGTGGTATGACTACTCCCTTCTAGAGCCTCAGTTTCTTTATCAGTACAAAGTGGATAATAATACTTGTTCTACTTTCCTCATTGATATGTTGGAAGAAAAGTGTCTTCACAAAATTGCAGAAATGCTAAGGTAGAAGGGACGTCAGAAGTCCTTTGGAGGAGAGCCTGGAGCCAAGGTTCAGTGAATTGTTGAATATGATATAGAAAGGATTCTGCTTTAGGTATTGTTTCTTTGGCAAGATATTAGATATTAGCTGATCACTAGAGGCCCTTTTCACTCTCAGATTCTGGGATTCTGTGAAAATATTTTTCTTAGAAGTACAAGCTTTATCATCCACATTGTAAATATGAGGAAAATGAGTCTTAGAAAGGGAGATGACTTGCTTATACTTATATAACTAGTAAAGTACTCTTTAAATTGATCAATTATTCTCCTTTATTATATAATGACTCTGTAAAACATAATACTAAGAAGGGAAAGAAAGAAAGAGTAGAAGACATGCTCTCTGCCTCTTCCAGAATACTGCTTCAGGAAAGACCTCAGACAATAGCTATTTGCCCCAATGTAAGTCACTTATCCTTTGTCTGCCTCAATCTCCTCCCCTGTAAAATGGAGATAATAATAGCACCGTTCTTCTGGGGTTGTTGAGAGGATCAAATGAGATAATGTTTGTGAAGAGCTCAGCACAGTACCTAGTACATAATAAATGCTTAATATATGTTTATTTCCTCCCTTCCTTTCTGTTTTCCTGAGAACTTAGGTCAGGACCTCACCTCAAAGCTGGTATTTCTTCTGGTTATTGTTGGTGTGTGTTTCTGCCTTTTCTGTTAATCCAGATTTTTTTTTCCCCACTGTATTTCAACTCTTTTGAGTCCTAGCATGACTAAGTTATTTGCTCCAAACCAAACAGTTAATAAAGTCTGGGATTGAGCCTAGGTATTTGAATCTAGTGGTCTTTCCATGGTTTGATTTTTTTTATCTTATCATTGCAGTCATGAATAATAATTCTTTACAATTGCATAACGTTTTGCCACTTTTTAGTGGTCACATGTACACTGAAGTCCTGATAATTGTCTTGGCATACATGTTAGACCAAAGACTTGAATGTGACAGTGTCTCTTACCACAGAATAGATCAAAGTATAAAACATATTTCCAAGATTGAATTGCATTACAGAGTGTCATGTGTATTTTGTTACTAGAATCTGTTGTTTTTAGAAATGTCCAGTTAGAACCTATTTCCTGTCATTCAAGGGATCAGAGCTCTAGAGCTGGAAGGAACCTCAGACATCAGAGAGTCTAATATCTTCATGTAGGGAAGAGACTTGGAGAGCTGAAATGATTTGCCTATGGTTTTCACCAAGTTAATAAGCAACAGAGGGCAGGTAGGTAACTCAGTGGATAGAGCACTGGGCTTGGAACCAGAAAGACACATTTTTGACACATTGAACACATGAGTTCAAATCCAGCTTCAGACACTAGCTGTGTGACCATAGGCAACTCATTTAATCCCATTTGCCTCAGTTTCCTCATTTGTAAAATGAGCTGGAGAAGGAAATGGCAAACCATTTTTGCTAAGAAAACCCTAAATAGGGTCACAGAAAGTAGGACATGATTGGAAAATGATTTTAAAAACAACAACAATAAGCAGTACAAGTGGGATTTGAATTTAGGTCTGCTTGATTCCAGGCCCAGTATGTTTTCTAGTCCCCCTCACTGCTTGTTACTCAGACAAGAAACATTCCCTCTGTTATTTGTATATTCAAAGCACTGTTAGACAGTACACATTTAATAACCAATCAGTCACTTTTATTGACTGCCCACTGTCCAAGGTGCTTAAGACAGATATACTAAGAAACAGAAAACACTATTCCATTTCATCTAAGACCTTAGAACCTTAGATAATCTAGGACTAGATCAATTCTTTAATTTTTATAGATGATGAAACTGTGCACAGAGAGATTTAATGATTTGTGCGACATCTCACAGGAAGTAGGTATGAGCGGAGACTCCAAGACATGCTTCTTAATTCCAGAGACAATGCTTTCCCCACTATTCTTGAATATAAATTTCTAATTGTCAGCTGTCTAACTGTCTAGGAGACTTTACTGAACAGAGTCATGGACACAGACTTCCTTGCTTTATTGTTTGTTAAATATTACATAACTGTTTTGAAAAAAAAACAACTTAAGTTCACTTCTGTTGAAACCTGTGAATCCTGCTCTGATAAGAACTCAAGAATCATTTCAATCTCTTATACACTCATTCTCCTTTCATCACAACTTTGCCTTTAGCTATACAATAAATACTTTGTATTTAGCAGCCAACATCTTGGGTAAACATGGTTTGTAAGCATCTTCAGAAAACTGAGATAAAACAAACACTACTAACCCCAAAGACAAACAAATAATACACACACAGAGTGAAAGCTTGTTTTTTTCACTTGTTATTACATTATTTCTGTTTATTAAAAATGAGTAAGAATGAAATTCTATCAAATCATAGTAATAGAAGATCAGAATGATGATGTAGAGTCTATGAAAAGACTACTTAAGAGAATTCTAAATTTCTAATAATATGTATCAATTTCAGGATAATATTGCCAGTAACTAATATTTGGCTATGTGCTTAATTAATATTCCTCATTTAAAGTTATATATCTGAACTGATTTCCTTGTTAGTATGATGGATATATGGACACCTTATCATTGTGTCTCCAGTTGTGTTTTTCTTTCTAATGCCATGGTTAACACTTGATACCTCATAGCTATTTGAATGACACAGGTTAATAGAAGAACCCATACTTGCCCCACTTCACTATCCATACTGGAATATTTCTGAATAGTACTAAAGGGAGTTTTCTATTATAGACATAGGGTAAATCAGAAATGTGTCCCAAAAACAGTTTTGTGGACTGAATTGAAGAAGGTAATTTTCTGTTCATTTAATGAGTGAATAAATAAAGTGAATGTAAAAACATTTATTAATTGTTCATTATGTTAATTATGACTATGTGGAGTGGTGGGGATACAAATAGAAAAATTCAGACCATCTCTTGTTTCAAGGATCAGTTTAATTAGGACAAACACCACTGTTAGAAGGGTTAAGCTGACATTTGGGTCTGCCGATCAGGAGAGGTCTGAGCTTCAACGTTATGTGTGGTCTTCTCAAGCTACTCTGATATAGAACTGAGTCTAGTGTCAGAGGTCTGCCTTTGAATCCTCTTCTCTCTCTCTCTTTCTAAGAGTCAAGAAGACCATTTGCTCTTGGACCCAGGAATGTCCTAATAGTCCAGAATAAATATTGCTTATAATCCCATATAATCTTTGGAGCAATAATTCTGTGCCTTATGTGTTTAGAATTATTCTGAAGAATTCTGTTTTCAACATGGAAGAACAAATTTTGACATATTACTATGTTCATTATTGAGGGAAGAATTCCCCTACAGTTATTATTCTGATGAACCTCATTAAATACCTATTTATCTCTAGAGTACAACTGAGTATTCTATGAGTTTTAGCTTTTTAGATATATAAAAAAGTGTGATCAAAATATTCTAGGGATCCTAGCAAACCAACAAATTTTGGGGTTATCTGACCAAACAAATAGTAGAAACTGAATTTCCCCTTATCCCTCTTTCCCACAAACCACAGTAACAAGTTCTAGTCTAATGGATCTTCATGATATGGAGATGACCCTGGGTTCCCATGGTCTTTGCCAGACAAATTCATGCTCTGTCTTAAGTCACCATGATGTAAAAGTTTCAGGAATAAGATTAGTGATGAATGGCATGTCTTTAATTCGCAGATAAATCGAACACACTATGCAGTGATTCACCTCAGGGACACAGGTCACCCGGTGATGAAGAAGAATCTTGAGAGAAGTACTATTTAGATCTAAGAATGACAGAAGAGAAGAAAAATATGCTTAGTCTAAGCTACAGTCTTGTTTTGGAAATCCAGATGTCTAAGAGTGTAGAGAAAGGGGAGGTAGGAAAGAAGGCCAAAAATTCAAAAGAAAAGTCAGTCCAAGAAAGGTGAGGGATTAATCTTGTTCAAGTCAGCTGTAGAATGCAGAACTCTACTTTAAGAGAAATGGGTGACTATTGAAGAGACAGATTTCAGTCTTTATAAGGTTAAATTTTATAATAAAGAGAACAGTAAGTGTGTAATTCTCTGCTTCAGGTGCTAGTGAGTTTTACATCACTTGAAATCTTTAAGAAGAGATTGGATGATGACTTGTTATGTGTTGTAGAGAGGATTTCTGTTCAGTTATATATTGTTCTACATGACTTTTGACATTTTCTCCAACTATTATATATCATTTTTTTCTTTCATAACGACTCACAAGGCCCTATCTCCTAAGACTTGAAATGGATTTGTGATCTGCTTTGGGAGAATACTTGTATTGGAGATACCACAGCTCTTTGAGGTTTTGAAATATATTGTTAATAAGTGACAATGGGCATCATAAGGTAGTAGACAGAGAGTCAGTTTTACCTCTGGGTAGAACTGGGTTCAAACCCCACCTCTGACACATCCTGGGCAACTCTGAGTAAGCTGCTAACCTCTCAGTTACTCTGTGTTACTAAGATTAAAAGCTACAAAGGAAAACACTGAAAGGGCTTCCTCACCTGGGGATTCCCTATACCAATGGAATCACAGGTCCAGATAGGTCTAAAAGATATGACAAATTCTACTCTTAATGGTAATATCTATTATTAAACTAATTTGTGGAGAACCAGAAACACCATCTCAAAGGTTTCAATGTTATGAATATGGTGTCCAGTGCACTGGAAAGAATGTTTTTGACACATCCAAAACTCCCGAGCTGTAAAGATCTATCCTTTGTATTTTTACCAGAAGAATGACTGATATATTGGGCACAATCTCATGAACTCTATAGAATTCTTTTCTTAAAGAAAACTTTAGCTTCCAAAAATGTTTAAATTACTAACTTTTGAACAAAGATCCATATGGACAAGTCCCTTACTGATTTGAGGGAACATTTTGTGAAGAGGCTGTGAAATAAAAAATGACTAGTGAATGAGTTGGAAATTACTACAGCAATTATACAACTTTGAACTCACCATCATAAATTGTGGATACTTGTTTCAAATGCTTACCACAGTTTCAACAAAGCAATACTAATGGGCACAATCAATCTTAAACTGGAAAGCTCAGGTATTTAAAGCAAGCACCAGACTAACCAAAGAAAATATGTGAAATGAGCATGGCTAAATGAGTCACGTTTCCTTCAGGTAGAACAGTTCATATGGGTAGGTGTCTGGAAGGTACTAAAGGATTTCACCAAGTTCTGAAACACTGAGAGGTTATTAGTAGTGGGACAAAACAGAACAGTAATGTGTAACAATTAGGAAGAAAGAGAAATTATAAAGCATTATTTCAGTCACAGAAAAGACTAGGATGTAAATGAGAAAGCAGCAGAAGATGGAATTCTTGAATCTGGGTCTTGGTTTAACATACTTCTTGTAAAAGTCATTGTGACATCTTTTCCAAAATCTTTCAAGGATACAACCTCTTAAAAACTGACAAGATGATAACTAATGTTTAAAAGGAATAAAAAATACACTTTGTCCTCCTAGACTCTCTTTCTAGGTTGTAGTTAGTTTTGATTATAAGCACTTCTTGCAAAAGTTATAGTAATATCTTATCTTTTGCTAATTCTTTTTCTTTTCTCTTTTTGGAGGGGGAAGGCAGGGCATTTGGGGTTAAGTGACTTGGTCAAGGTCACAGGGCTAGTAAGTGTTAAGTATCTGAGGTCACATTTGAACTCAGGTCCTCCTGATTCCAGGGCTGGTCCTCTATTCACTGTGCCACCTAGCCACCCCTCTTTTGCTGATTCTTACAAGGAAAAACATTTTCTTTAAAAAATTTGACAATAGTTAAGTAAACAAGACTAAACTGAATCCTGTTAATTCCCTTCTTAGGTTGTAATTAGGCAAATACTGATTACCTCAAAGAAACCGCTAGAGGTACAAATATGAAATCTTGGAAACTGTTTACTTAATTGGCCCCACTGCTACTATTGAGTCAAATAAAACACTTAATTGATGGAGCCATTGACTTTTTTGAAAGACCGTTTCATAGTTAATGCTGTGCCCACATGCTTTCTTCCATTAAAAATAAGATTAACTGCTTAAACTCTTTTAAAAAGGTGTTTGTACTTGTGGCCTCTATTGTCTTCATCTCTTGAATCTCCTCATTCTCTTCCGATTCCGATTTCCTCAATGGAAAGTACTTCGTCAAAAGGTGTACTAACAACATCCTCCTTGAGTTATCTGAAGTTTTTCACCCAGATAATTGCTCCCTCGTTTTTCATGCTCTTGAGACCTTTCCATTGCTTTAGAGATATCGTATGTTCTTACTTCTACTCTTACCCCTCTAATACCTTTTCCGCCTTTTTTGCTGCATCCTTATCTTCTGTAGCTCATGATGTAGTAATTGCTTGAATATATTTCCTTGTCCCACTTATCTTCTCTCTTTATAATCTCTTTCTTGATGATCTTATTCACTCCCATGAGCCTCAGCTACTACCTATGTAGTATATCTCTGACTCTGACCTCTATTCTTAGTTACAAATCCACTCCTTCAGATTCTTGAATGTTTCCCAAGTAAACTAATGATGCTCCCACTAAAAGCTATTTCTTTTTCCTTCTGACTTTTTCACCCTTTGAGGGTGAAAGCCACCATCATGTCACTTACGTTATTTATCTTAGGGTTACTTTTGAACCTTTCTTTTTCCTTCCCTGTCAGCACAGTTAAAAATGCAAGTGGAACATGGCTAACCTGCTCTGTTTCCCATCTTTCCACCCCACCAGTAAAGGGAAATTGTTATTTTAAGCCATTTTGAAATCAGCGGTTCTGATTCCAACCATTTCCCCCATCACAATATATGCTTATGATGAGAAATCTGGCACAGATCACCAAGGTGGGGGGGGTGGTTTGCAGTTGGCAGAAGTAGATGCTCTTCCAAAAAAAAGAAATTAAAAAGCCTTTTCTATTCATGACACTGAAAAATTTTTAAAAAAAGAAAGGGGAAATGCCTTTTGCTAACTCAATCATCTTCTGCTGACAGTAGCACACCCTTTGGGAAAAGAAGTGTATTGGTGTAGTTCCTTTCCCTGTTAAGTCTCAGGCTATGGCTCAAAGACTTATTTTCTTACCTTACCCTTTGCACTCAATGAGCCTGACTTCCCCCCTTTACTCTCTGGTGGCTGCTGGTTGTTCACTCCACTGAGCTGTAGCTGAGCACAACAGAGGTGGTGATGGAGGGAAACTTGTTAGCCCCAACTCTCCACATGGTATTTTTCCTCTTGACTTTCATCTGGAGTTGCAAATGTAAAGAAAATAATTCATAGGAGGAGTCAAATGCCAAACCCAGAACCCTAAAATTATAGCCAATGTACCCTCCACTGTGTTATCTCCCTCAATCCTTCTGAGTCTCTCCAAGGCTATAGTAGCAAACAATAAATCCTCAAAAGTGTCAATAAGGCGCTAACCACCTATTTCTTGGTCTACTAAAGGCTGTATGAATATTTGCCTCTTTAATCAGAGAGATAGGAAGCAGAAAGGACTTCTAAATACTTTTTATTCAGTCTTACGCAAAGAGAGTGGCAAAGAGTTTCAAGCACAGTTGAAGACAAACCAAACAATTATGGAATAAGAGAAAAGAATTCTGAGTTTGGAGGAAAAAGACATGGGTTCAGGTCTTGCCTCTGATACTGGCAACCTGAGTAATCTTTGAATATTTTGGCCTTGACTTTCTCATTTCTAAAAATGATAGGGTTGGATCAGATGACCTCTGGGGTCCCTTCCAGCTCCAAGAACAATAATGTGAAAATATGAGGTTGAATTAGGCAGAATTCACTGTTTATGCTAACAGGGAAGAGAGTCCTGAACTACTCCAATCCACGCAAACTCTTCAAGAGACAGCTCAGGAAGTCAGAGGACTTACTGAGACAGCCCCACTGACTCTGTTATTTCAACTAGGACTAATAATAGCACATTGCACACAGCAGGTGCTCAATAAATATTTTGTTGGTGTTGAGTTGTTGATTAATTGCAGAAAATTGTCATCAAGTCCTAAGATGCCATAAAATAGTGAATTTACATACACTCCCCACCTTGATTCTAAACTTGCAAATCTAAACAACCCCTGCAAGGCTCAGGGAACTGAGGGGGGCCTGAAGGATCAACATACATGCCACAGGTGCATTTTTGGTGCCCTGTTGACTTTGCTTATTTAAAAAGGGATCACTGCAAGGAGTTATTAGAGCTCTTTAAAACTGTGTTCACATGCAGGGCTTCCCTGAAGGAAGACAGTCTACAAAGGACTATAAACTTGCCAGGAAAGTGGTTGTGAAGTCTTTCATTAATCTTAACTAGTAATTTACTGGAAGCTTACAAGTGAACCCAACAATGAAGATTCTCACATAAATAGCATCTTTTTAATGACTAGGTTTTTGATATCATGACAAAAATCAGCCACTAAAATGAAACTATGAGTTTTGTAAAGTGAGATTTACCCCCACAGTATTAATTTCTAACACCTCCTTTCCCACTGGAAAACATCTAATCATGATAGGAAGGATGACAGAGGTTGCCTGATAAAAGGCTGATCCTTGAATAAAGACCCCAGTGAACATTTGATTCATACTCTGAGTTCTGTCTTTCCCTGTTGTAACATACTACTAGATTGTTTTACAATTGTTTTTATTAGTTGTGTGTTGAAGTGTGTCTTTAAATAGAAAAGAATTTTAAACTGGGGCAGCCACCTCCAGCCTCATGCATTCCCTGGCAGGATTTGAAAAATATGCTTTTCATTTACTTTGCTTTGACTTAGAAAAGATCTGTCATAGATCAAAAGCTGGGAGATACCTTGGAGTCCACCTTGTCCAACTCCCTCTTTTATATAATAAACGGAGACCCAGGGAGTTGAAGTAGTTTGTCCAAGATCACACATATAATAAGTGTGAAAAATGAAATCAAATCCGATTTCTCTGATTTAAGAGCTGGTGTTCTTTTTAATGAACCAGACACTCAGGGAATTTTTTCAGAGATAAAATTAGGTGTCCACGTTAGCTTTCTTGTACTCTTTAATAATTTCTTGTTGTTGTTTTTCTCTTAGGTGCTGAGGGTATTATATTAGAAATATTTGTTGTATATGTCAATAATATCATATAATGAAACTGATTTGTCTGCCTTATGTGATCAAGGCAGATACAGAAGCTAAATATATTTATTTAGGAGAAATCTGTCCTCTAAAAATTGGTTTTATGAGGAGCTATATTAGGAGGAAATATATAGAAACCCTCAAGGAGACAAATAAAAATAAATTTTCGCTAACTCCTTTAAGCAGGATATTGCATCTGTCTATGTGGATGGCAATGTCTTGACCCCATTATGTGTATGTGTATTTGTATTCTCTTTGCGCCAGTATGAGATTTTTTTTCACCTCATTCATCACTGATTGCTTCTTGCTGTTATTGAAAGTCACATGGTCCTTTGTTCATTTACATCAGCACAAATAATTTTGATCCATATTTTGAACAGTTTGATTGGAAAATTACTTTTCAGGGGAAAGAAAGGAGATGGATAGAACAGATGTGTTGTGCTGACCTTTTCCAGAAGAGTCTTAAGGAGTTCTTTCACTTATACTCAATATAATTCTTTTGCTAGTCCAAGCTTGTAAGATGACTGAACTCTAATTTTGCTTCACAGGTTCCATGAATGGCAACATAACAATTTATCAGTGACTTAAGAAAGTTACTTCATGGAAATTAAAACAACAACAACAACAACATAAAGATGATACTTTCCAACTGACATTGACTTTATTAGGGCATTCCCTAAAGGAAATTACAAAAGTATAATAAGATAAATGAGCCATGATAGGTATTGTGGAAATGCTGGATGTCCAATAGGTGGCAATCTATTCTTTGAAAGAATACAGGCCAAAAATATTTCAATGACAGCATAATTCTAAGTAAGAGATGTATTGAGGTCAGCAGAATTTTCTGAGTCAGGAGACACTTTGTTTTTATTGTGTAAATATGGATAAGTTTCTGTATACAAGTGTGTGCATGTGTGTGGGAATTACTCAATGGAGTTTAGAAAAAATGCGAGAATGTGAAAATGAAGTAATCATAGGCATGAAGTGCATAGTTATATAATATGATATAGTCTATCACTGCAGCAGAATTATTTACTTAATTAGCACTAGAAGCTGGCAATTGAATAAAAGTACAAATTCATAAATATGTTCATTATTCTTCTACTATTATCATAATTATCTCATTATTGTCCTCTTTAAGTGCCTTGCTAGTGTAATGGTGAGGCTGTGCTTTTAACAGCTATGTTACTGGAGCAGAAACTGGCAGTCCCCATCTAGCTAGAAAGTCTTAAAATAGGGCTGAGGACAACTAGACAAACTAACTTTAGAGAAGCTCATTACTTTGTCAGCTCACGGTTTTGTTCACTTGTTTGTTTGTTTTTCAGCCACGGCAACTCATGAAGAACTGTTTGCTGAGCAGTAGAGTCATTGTGACTTATGCTAGAGAAATGAACACTCATGCTGAATAAATCACATGTCATTGAAATGTTGGAGTCATTGTCTTTAGTCATAACAAATTAACCTGCTTACTTGGGAAGCTGCTTTGGTGAAGACACAAATTTCAAGTCAATTGAACAAGTTTTTAAAGTGCCAAATACATATGCACATGCATATACATATCAACACACACATATACACATATGTATGTATATGTGTGGTTACATATGCATATGTGTGTATATATGTACATATGTGTGTGTGTATGTCTCTATTTGTCTATCTATATGTGCTAGACATGAAATAAGAATTGAAGTATAGCTGGTCCTTCCATTACGAAGCAATCTAATAGGAAAGCATATGCACAGATAGGTATGATGCAAAATAGGGTAATATGATCAAAAGGGGTAGAAACAATGCTATGAGCAATTTGAAGAAAGCAAGAACACTGTCAGTTGGTAGGGAGTAGATGGGAAATTCTATCTAAGTATGGAGAAGATCTCATCCAAATTGGACTTTTGAGGAAAGGAAGGGCTTCCACAAGGGGATATGAGATAGGAGTGTGTTTCAGGCATAGAGATTGGCCTGTGAGCATGCAGAAACAGAAAGAAAGGTAGGAAAACCTTAGAAGTTCACTTTGATTAGAGCTTAGGGTGTTTGAATGAGATTAGAGCTAAATAAGATTAGAGCAATAGGCTGGAGTCAGATTTTGGAGATCCATAAACATAAGAATGTGAATTTATATCTTATCCTTTAGAGCATAAGTATATACTTCAGATTCATAGCTAGGGCAAGGTATTAAGTGACATCTGCCATGGCACTGAATTTGGACAAGTTACTTTTGTTCTCTTTGGGCTTTATTTCCTTACCTGACAAGTGAAAGGTCTGAACTAGTTGATCTAGTCCTTTTGAATGCCAAAGTTCTTAAATGTCTAACAATTACCTTAACAGATAAAAATAAATTTCTAGAGCAACTATATTTTTAAAAGAACTTTTCATGGAACAGTTTCCAGTTATTTATAATACAATTCATTTTTAAAGAAAAAATATAAAGAATGAAATTTCCAAGATATTTCGTAGTTAGCAAATGTTGTCATTTATGCTCTTACTATTTATGGAGACAGCACATTATTTTAGAAATTACAATGAACTTAGAGCAAGTAGACCTGAGTTCTAGACTCAGTTCCATTATTTGCCATTTGTATGCAAGTCAAATAATCTGTCTGAACTTCAAATATGTCATTTTCAAAATGTTGATAAATGGACCTTTGTCTCCTCCCCTCTTTCCATGAGTTTGTTGTGAATATCAAGTGAAATAGCACAGCTGAAAGTTACCAAGGGCCCTAATGATGTATGTGGGAGTATTGCTATAGTAAATGGCATGTTGGGTACTTTAATGTTCATGACACCACGATAAAAATCTGTCTTCATTGAACTCCATTGCTTCCACTTTTGAATACAGAATATCGACCTATGCTGACACCCTGATGGTTGGTTATTTTCATATTGTTAAACTCTCCACACATGCTCAAAATACCTGCAGGGGGTATGGAGTGTTAGGAATGGTTCACATCTGTATATGTGTTCAGAACCACCAATCCACTTTTATGAGATTCTTTTAAAACAAAAAGTGATCTTTGTTAGACTCTGGGGGGCCCTTGCAAGCAGCGTGAAGAGTACTTATTGGCCATAAAGTTGTGTTAAAACTGATCATACTTAATATTCCATGAGAGGAATTAAAATTTCATGTTTAATCTTGGATAAAATAAAGGCTAAATTACATAGCTCAAAGAAAATACCAAGAAAAATATATGCACATTTCATACTTGGACTTTAAAAGCCCCACTGAGTAGCTAATGGCCTTAAAGTGTACTTCTGCACATGTAAAATACTATATAAATGTGAATTATTATCATTATTATTGATATAATGGGATCTCACTATGCTAGACTATAGTCAGACAGAATACAGTATGCTTTTCTGGTTGCTAAATAAATTATTAGGCTTCATAGAAAAAGTGGCTATATTTCTAATAGGGCCTGTGGATCCAATGAATGCAGGGAAGAGTTGGGATTGGATCATAGAAATAAATTCTGTAACCCAAAACAGAGAAGGCAAGTTCTCATGATGCTGAGTCACTGAGTAAAGTTTCCAAGGTTAACAGGCCATTGCTCAACTCTCTTACTGACCATAAAAATTGTAGTTTTCTCCACAGTTCACTGAGTGCTTTGGTTTATGCTTGTGCCAACTCTGAAGTACTGCTTCTCTACCTTCTATATGTATTCTTCTCAGAAGAATTTCTTTTGAATCAGTGATAGAATGATCTGGGACAAAGATGATTATGAATTCAAAACAGGAGCAGGAGCAAGAGAAGATAGTTTGATACTTTGACATTTCCATGGATTGATGACATTGTAAATCTTTCCTGATTTTCCCAGTTACTACACTCTTCCTCTGAAATTACATATTTATTTGACTGTGGTAATGTTGTATCCCAAGAGAATGAAAATTCCTTGAGTTCAGGGACTGTATAAATGTTTTTTCTCTTTTTTAATACCAGTATGTCATACCATTACTTGGATAACTTTGACACTTCATACATATTATATGAAATCAATTAAATTCTGGTGATTCATTTCACTAGTGTAGATTGCACTCCATACGTGAATTCTCATTTGTGTTTCTTCCCTTTACATTTCCCTAAATTCTCCAGCAAGATGATCTATAGATTGTTCTGAAGACTTTGGTTTTATACTTTGATTACTTCATAGATACCAGTGCAACGCTTGAGTCATGCATGTTACTTCTTGAACTCTCTACATAAAAGGTCTATCTCTCTTTATAGTCAGAAACATCCCTGATGATGGCTTTTATGCTACCTCTCACACACAAGTTACAATTGGTAATTTGCTGCAACTTTCTTATACCTACCATTAATCTTATAATGATTTAAAATTTACTTCAGTCCAAGAGGCCAAGGGGCAATGACAATATATTTTTCCATTGGCCTTTGGGCCAACTTCTTCTGAACTTTATAACAAATAGAATCCTGGATTTTAGAACTTGAAGAGAAGAATCTAGTCTGAACTTCTATCCCACTATTATATAAATGAGAAAAGTGAAATAGCAATAAAAATAATAAAAGAAGAAAGCAGAATTCCTTTCAAAGATATGAGACATTGAATGGAATAAAATTGACTGGAACTGTCAATTATGCAAATTATTTTTCTAAACTCTACCTTTAGGAGGAGAAAAGAAAAATAATGAGGTTATTTTTTAACCTGATTCTATCATGTATTTCCTATAACTACAGTACTGTATATACAGTATGTATCATGCTATACATGTATAATGTTAAAGGAATCTGAAGATCTTCCATGCCCCTTTGTATTGGCAAGTAAGCAGGTACTTAACACCTTGTTTCAAGTTAACACCTTGTTTAAGCTATTTAATTAACACAGAAGTAGTTAACACCTTGGGAGGAAGTTGCTGATGTAACAGGAAGGGGCAGAACTGGGAGAAGCTATACTGTATATGAGGAAGAGAACCAGCAGGACAGTCAGATTTTCTCTCAGTGAGCACCTGGAGGCTACAACTTTTGCCAAGAACTTCCAAGAACCAGGCTGAGGAGCTACTGTGAGTGAGAGAGAAGGATCCCTGATTGAGGGAGCCTGTTCTGTTGTGAAGGCTTGGGAATGTGGGTATTCACTACATTAACCATGTGTATCAACTTCATGACTACTGTAATGACTTTGGCTTTCTGGTTCTGGGACTCAGTTTTCTGCTATTTGAATAAAGACTTTGGTTCTGCCCTCCATGGGGAGAGTTTGCTACATTTTGTGATTTACAACTATGCCAGCATATTCATAACCACCATGTATATTATGCATATTGCATTGTTACAACGTGATAAGTGATTTCTTCTTTTTTGCTACAATCTAAATTTTATGTTTATTTTTAGTTTACAACATTCATTTCCACAAGATATTGAGTTACAAATTTTTTCCCTGTCTTTCCCCTACCCACCACCCCAAAGCAATGCTCCCACTGAATACCCCCTCTCCCAATCTACTCTCTCCTATATCCTCTGCCATTTCCCCTCTGACTTTCCAGTAGGGCAAGATGGATCTACATACCCTAGTGCTTATATATCTTATTTCCCAGTTTCATGTAAAATAATAATAATGAGAATAATTTTAGACATTTGATTTTAAAACTATGAGTTCCAGATTCTTTCCCTCCTTCCTTTGTCAACCACCCTTACTGGGAAGATAAGCAATTCAATATAGGTTGTATATGTGTAGTTATGCAAAACATTTCCACAGTGGATATATTGTGAAAGACTGACTATATTTCCCTCCATCCTATCCCACCCCTCCTTGTTATATTTTCTACTTTGACCCTGTCCCTTTTCAAAAGTGTGTGCTTCTAGCTACCCTTCCCCCATCCCTTCTATCATCACCTCTCTTATCCCCTTCTCCCCTACTTTTCTGTAGGGTAAGATACCCAATTAAGTATGTATGTTATTCCCTCTTTAAGCGAAATTCAGTGCGAGTAATGTTGACCCATTCTCTTTTGCCTTCCTGTTCTTTCCCTCCATTATAACAGTTTTCCCTTGCCTCTTTTATATAAGATAATTAATCCTATTCTGTCTCTCCCTATCTCCTCTCATTATATTCCTCTCTCACCTCTTAATTTTATTTTTTAAATATCATCCCTTCCTATTCAATTGATCCTGTGCCCTCTGTCTATGTATACTTGTTCACATATATACACACATTCACATATGTATTCATATGCACATATACCCTCCTATATACACATATATATGTATATGTGTGCATATGCATATGTATATATGTATGAATGTATCTATCTATCTATCTACATATACACACAAACAATTATAGTTTTTCCATATAGGAATATAAATAGTTCAACTTTGATAAGTTCCTTATGATTTCTTTTCCCTGTTTACCTTCTTATGCTTCTCTTGCTTCTTGTATTTGAATGTCAAATTTTCTATTCAACTATTTTTTTCATCAAGAATGCTTCAAAATCCTCTACCTCATTGAATGACCATATTTTCCCCTGAAACATTATACTCAGTTTTGCTGGGTAGGTGATTCTTCATTTTAATCCTAGCTCCTTTGTCCTTCAGAATATCATATTCCAAGCCCTTCAATCCCTTAATGTAAAGCTGATAGATCTTGTGCTATCCTGCTTGTGTTTCCACAATATTCAAATTGTTTCTTTTTGGCTGCTTGTGATGTTTTCTCCTTGATCTGGGAACTCTGGAACCTGGCCATAATATTCCTAGGAGTTTTCTTTTTGGGATCATTTTCAAGAGATGATTGGTGAATTCTTTCAATTTTTATTTTGCCCTCTGGTTCTAAAATATGGGGGCAATTTTCCTTGAGAATTTCTTGAAGGATGATTTCTAGGTTGATCATGGCTTTCAGGTAGTCCAATAATTTTTAAATTATTTCTCCTGTATCTATTTTCCAGGTCAGTGGTTTTTCCAATGAGATATTTCACATTGCCTTCTATTTTTTCGTTTGTTTGGATCTGTTTAATAGTATCTTGATTTCTCATAAAGTCATTAGCTTCCATTTGTTCCAAACTAATTCTGAAGCAATTATTCTCTTCAGTGAGCTTTTGAAATTCTTTTTTCCATCTGGCAAATTTGGCTTTTTTAAGGCATTCTTCTCATCATTGGCCTTTTGGGCCTCTTTTGCCATTTGAGTTAGTCTATTTTTTTTTTTTTTTGCTTTTTGCAGGGGGGATGGCAGTGCAACTGGGGTTAAGTGACTTGCCCAATGTCACATGGCTAGTAAGTGTTATGTGTCTTAGGCTGGATTTGAACTCAGGTCCTTCTGACTCCAGGGCCAGAGCTCTATTCACTGAGCCACCTAGCTGCCCCAAGTTACTCTATTTTTTAAGGTGTTATTTTCTTCAGTCAGGTTGTTGACTCTCTTATCATGATTTTATTGCATCATTCTTATTTCTCTTCCCAATTTTTCCTCCACTTCTCTTACTTGATTTTCACAATCCTTCTTGAACTACTACATCACCTGTAACCAGTTCATATTTTTCTTGGAAGTTTTTAGTGCAGGTATTCTGACTTTGTTGTCTTCCTCCCATTTCATGCTTTGTTTCTTTTTGTCCCCCCAAAAGGAATCTAAGGTTTGATTGCTGTGCTTGCTTTACTTCCTTTGCTTGCTCATGTTGACACTCAATTACTTGACTTTTAAGCTTTTTGCCACAGTAGAACTCTGCTTCCAGAGAGGAGAGCTTTGTCCCATATTGCTGAGGTGTTTGCAGCTGCCCAAGCTATTAGTTGGGTGCCCTTTCTGCAGCCTCCACAAGTTCTAGCTCACTGGTCCCATGCCCCAGGATCTCCACCCAAGACAAAGATCCAGATCCAAGAAGGCTAAAGCAAGAGTGAATACCCTCTGAATGGTTGCTTGGTCACCTTATGATATGCAGGCCAGGAGCTGTGAAGCAGCCAGGTGGAGGCAGCTGCATGGCCACCATGCCTCTGCCACTTCTGGCCCTGACAGCAGAAGCTAGACCATGCTTTGTCCCCCTCAGTTCCAACAGAGTTCCACAATGACATTTTACTTTTTCTTCGGCATTTATGGATTGATAATTCTGGAAACCACCACAGCTGCTGGTGATCCACTCTCCCAAAGTCTGCTCCAGCCTCTGCTAGTTGGGGCCAACCTGGGGCTAAAACCATGGGCTCATGTGGGTCTGGGCTTGGCTCCCAGCATGCTGTGATGGACCCTTGCTGTCTGCCTGCAGGCCTTCCTTCAGTGGGAGATTGGTTTCTCTCTGTCACTTTGTGGGTTCTGTAGCTCTAAAATTTGTTTAGAGTCATAATTTATAGGTATTTTAGGTGCTCATGGGGGGAGCTCATATAGTTTTCCTGCTTCCACACCACCATCTTGGCTCCACCCCCACTTCTTATAAGTGATTTCTTATATGTCCACACAGGTAGCATAATACTTTCAATCATCAAAGGATAATTCCAATTTCTTTGAACATGACAACAGAAAATACAGTGAAGGTGGACTAAATCATTTTATGATTCCTTAACGTTGGATCACTCTTACTAACTCCTGCCTTCACATCTATGCTTGGGCTACTGAATAAAGTTGGAGAAAATCACAAAAGTATTCTGAGTCCACTACAAATTCATGTTACAAAACTTCAGCTGGGGTCTCATTGAAGCAATATAGTCCATTTATGCCTTCCTAATTAACTCATTGTCCCTCTCACCACAGTGGTTCTTCTAAACAGTTTCATCCCTCCTCAAACTTTCCATGGCTCCCCATCTACTCAGTTTCTCTGTTGAGATCCTTGTCTCATATATTACTGAAAAAAATTGAGACCATTCATTTAGCCTTTCCTCTTCTCCCCTCCTTCTCATGTTATATTTCTCAGATGTCTTCTGCCACTGCCTCCTCCTTCACCTTGTCTCAAATGAAGAAGTGGCCCTTCCCTCTGTGAAGATAAATACCTCTGTAGCACAGGTGATTCCATTTCCATTCCAACCTCTCCAGCAGATTCTTCCCTCTACATATCTGATCTTTTCCTGTCTCCTGATTGTTTCCCTACACTTGGTGATTTATAAGCTTGGACCAGCACTTCTTAAACTTTGGGTAGTGACCCCATTGCCACCCCCAGTTTTAGAAGCACTGAAGAGGTCTTTAGTGGAAAAAGTTTAAGAAGTCCTGCATCAACCTATAAATATACTTTTGGTTAAAACAATGGTGGTCAGTTGAGGACTATGACAACCTTTATACTTTTTCCCCTTCATAGCTCAATTCCAAAATATAGTGAAATCTTATAGTTGTTGTCCTTCATGCTTGAAGAAGAAGAAAATGATATCACTATGTTGGGGTCAAGGTACAATGTGGGCTGGTGTAATGTTAATGGGATTTAAGAGATTTCCCACCCATTAATAGGCCTCAGGTGAAGCCTATTAAGGGAAGCTTGCTTAGAGGAGGTTTGCTTGTTGGAAGGCTTTCACACCTTTTGCTAATTTCTAATTAGGTACTGAGTCATGAGTGTTGTGATGCCTTCTGGTTCTGAAAAGTATATATATATATATTTCGAGTTGGTATTTTGCTGTGGGGGTTCTCTTATGAGAACGATCTTGTGATTCTCTGGTCTAGATTCTGAGTTACTATATGTTCAGAGCTCCTGGACAGCTCAGATGTAAAGGCTCTCTCAATCCAGGGATGTAAGTAAAGTGTATAGCAATATTGCTTTGATTCAGGCAGTCAGAGCTCTGTCTGTTGGTCTTTATCTCTCTGCTTATATTTTCTCTAAAGTTCAGGTGCTGACTTTTCCCCTGCACTAGTCACGGTATTTTAAAAGATTGTTGACCCCTTAAATAGCTATCTTTTCTAGTAAAGCAGAGTTAAGAACCTGTGCTAGCAGTCATACTAGGTATGCCAGTGTGGTTAATGTTCTTCCTAGTGACCTATAGAGAAGGAAACTAGGACCAAGAAAGGTAACAATACTTGCCCAATGTTCACTGGGAATTTAGTAGAAAGATTGACATTTGAGCCATGGTCCTCAGCTTTAAAATTCATGATTCTTTCTAGTACATCATGTTTTCTCCTTTTCCCTCAATACTTTTTGCAAACATTATATTCAGTATTGTGTCTAAGAAAAATAACACATTGCTTTACTAAGCTTACAATGGGAATAGAGATATAAGTTTAAGAAATGGAAAAAAATAATAAATAATAAAAAACAGTGTACTGTCTGGTGGTGGACTTTGATTTATGAGGACATGGGTTTGAATGCAGGCTCTAACCATAAAAGGTTTGTAGCTAGGAGGAAGTCACAACTCCCTGAGTCTCTGTTTTTTCATCTGTATAATGGGGATCATGATACTGGTACTTCCCAGCTATCACATGGATGTCATGAGGAATAAACATTTCAAATCTTAAAATATTGTATAAATGGGAGCCATTATTGGATTTGACTGCCAATTTGGAATTTTATTTAACCAAGAATGATGACAAGAGAGAGTAGAAAAAGAATATGAGAAAGATATTGAAATTTAATGCAGTAGAATTGTCCTGGTAGGTGGCAGACAATAGCAATGCTCAGTGGAACGTGGTAGTATACACTTATGCTGTGTTCATCAAATCATGAAAAGTACTCTCTCTCTGTCTCTCTCTCTCTGTCTCTGTCTCTCTCTCTCTCCCTCCCTTCTGTTTCCCAATTGGATTGGCAGAGGGGTTGAATCTGCCCTGAAAGAACAGTAAAACATACATATTAGTAGGTGTACCCAGGTACCTAGAAAGAACTGGTCAATTTTCTCCTCTTTCTAACATGCATTCTTGTACTTTTGCTTCCTTGTTGTTTGATTCCCCAGAACCTCAAGTTCTTTCTTTTTTGGGGGGTTCCTACCCACCTAGGGTAGTACTAAAGCCTATACTGCTTCCCCCAGGATGTTACTGTAATAAAAGTGAGGTAAAGTGAGTCATTTTCATTACTTGTGATAGTTTTTCTTTGGAATAAATAAACCTACCTTAGTCCATATTTTGTCTTCTTGAGCACTTGTGTGGGAGACGATGACCCTTAAAATTGTGGAAGTCTAATTCTGATGCTCCCAATGGAAGTTTTGGAGTGTGTGTGTGTGGAGGGGGGAGGATGATTCAAGTTCATTCTTAAAGATCCTACTGTCCAAGATAGACTCCTTTTCCTGTGAGCTTAGACTTCAGAGTAGAAGACCACAGGTTAAAAATATATAAAAAATAGGTTTAGGATACAGTTTGTTTTCATCTCTCATGAATTTTTGTCACACATTCCAGAAAAATATACACCTGCTTTCATTTTATTATGCATCATTATAAAGAAATAAATGTATCTAGTCTCATGTTTCCAAAATGAATCTCTCTTCTCTGAGCACCAAATTGACAAAGTTTTACATAAAGGTTATGGCATTATGCCTGGAGTTAGTATTCATAAAGAAGAATTTAGCAGCTTTTTTTTTTTTGGTCTAGTCAACAATCTCCAAGAAGGGAAGAATTAAAAAGACATGGGGAGGGGGGCAGTGGAGTAGTTGGCTTAGAGGACTGGTAATGGGATATGGAGCATTTGCATTCAACCCAGGGAAGGCTTGAAAGATGTAAAGTTTGTCTTCAGTGGCCTGCGCAAATTAAAGGACATTCTGGTTCTTCCGTGTGCTTTGATGAAATAAAATATAACTATAATTCATTTCAGGCAGTTATCATCCTGGTCACTGTTGACATTGAACTATAAAATAGGTAGGAATGTGGTCATTAATTGGAGGGCTATCCAGAATGGCGTGGTGAGGGGGGAGGATAAACTGGGATCAGGAAATCAACCCTGCCATCTCTCTTCCCCCTGGATTGGATGAGATTTCTTGTCAAATGCTTCACATTTGTCTTTCTTTATGGTATTGTTACATTTTATATTTATAAATTAGGGTTTTTAGATATTATATAAGTATGTTATATTAAATATATATGTGCGTGTGTGTGTGTGTGTGTG